>OW240917.1:174383008-174562577 GCA_933207985.1 Pelobates cultripes
CATTCATGCTTGAACTCACAACTTGCTCCCCACTTGCAATGGCTCTCATTGAACTGCCTACAACTGAGGCGACAGGAACCGGCCGACGCAGACTGTGTCCCTGCCACGCCCCCCCCCCCAAGAAAGGACGATAAGCACCCTTGGTGCACCCATGGACGGGTCATAATCACCAACCACAGCCCAATACCCATCTGGTCCCACCCCACCAGAGGGCACACCGCGAGCCACTAACGGAACTGTTCATCATACTGTCACTACACCAGGCCCCTGTACACATGACACGCATTCCAAATTGTATCCTGGTAGCAGAAGAGGGCCAAGCACTTGGCAGGGGCTTTCTCCCCTATGAACCCAGTTACTAAGCAACTTTGTGAATCTTCCAAAAACAAGCCTTTCCCTCTCTTTCTCCGATTCCTGAGCATCCTTGTCCAGGGGAGGCAAGTCCTCCAAGGGGAGCAAGGAAAAAATGTCCACTAATTCCCCCTTCCAGATCTTCTTCCGAACCTCAGGTTTTAGGTGTAGGCCCGGAAGGCCCAACCAGCACATGTATGCTGCCCCATGTGCCTCTTGCGCTACCTCCACTGCACTAGCAGAACCCAAATCCGAAGTCCCCAAGCCAGCCGGCGTGGGGGAAGAAACCGGAGCATCTGGAACCACTGGGGAAGTAACCAGTAGGGACGGGGACGAACCTGCAGACCCCACCAGGGGTTGATCCCGCTGTAGTTAACACCCCCAGGTTGCCTAAACCTGCTCGTCCAACCCCACCGGTCCTGCAGCCGGGGTAACCCACCCAGATCCTGCCTTGGAAGTACGCCAGTGTTCCCACTGCCCGCGCCCCCAACTTTCTTAAGATCCCCTAGGAGGGGACATTGACCACTCGATGCAGGAGTAGAAGGTAACAGAGGAACCACAGGATCCACATGCTGACCAGCATCTGGAGCCACAGGAGCAATAGGAGGGACCAAAGCAGACACATCCATGGGCAGAATAGAAGACTAGAGGTTCGAGTGGTCCCCTCCCAAACCCTCCTCCCCCCAGCAACAATAGACCAGGAGGATCCCCCTGCCCAGGGGAGAGAATAGTCCCAGGAAGGGAAGAGGGAGAAGGAGGGAGGCTGCCAAATCCACTGCCCACTGGGGACACAGTGTACAGTGGAACGCTACCAAACCATGGCCCCCTAGACTCCCTAGACAGGCCCAATGCCCTCCGTGGATGTACCTGCGGACTACTCACCCTCCTGGAAGCCCAACAACTGGACCCCAGTCCAGCGGATGAGTGTAGGTAGCGCTCAGACTCGCAGCCCGGGATGCAGCAGCCATTGAAGGAGGCTCTTCAACCCAACCCACGGCTGCTGAATGCGAGGCCCGTGAGTCAGAACTTGTACTCCCACCAACATGTGGCCTGCAGGCGCTGTCCTGCGATCTGTGGCCGTGGAACGCCAGGCCCGCAAATCGGAGCCTTGGTCACCCTGGCCAATGGGGCCAGAATGAACAGCCATGCACCCTGTGGTACGCCAAAGGGGTCATACCAGGATGGAGGCCTTGCCCTGTGCCTCACAGTGGTGAAAGGGCAAGAGCCATGGCAGCAGCCTGCAGACAAGCAAATTGTGCCTGAAGGTGCCTGCCACCGTCAAGAATGGCCTCAACTTTAAGAGCAGCAAGCACCACATCAATATCCATGCTCTAGGCCATGGCAGATACTCAGGAAAGTAGGGAACAATTCCTAGCCGATTATAAAATGGCAGGGGTGGAAGTACAGAACATGTCTCCTAGTTATACCCCCACCCTGCCAATCACTCACTGCTCACCACACCCAGCCCCACCCTATCACTCTTTCCTACACCCCCAACCATACTCACACATGCTCCTTGATCTGACTAGCTTTGACTGCCTCCTCAGGTTCTACTTCTGACTTTTGGCTTTGGGTCTGACTCCAACCCTTGAGCTCTGGCTTTCCAGTTCCTTTTTGTGGATTTCCCGGCTTCTGACCTTTTGGCTTCGATTCTGACTATGCCCCCATAGCTGCCAGCTCTGACAACCTGACTTTGTCATCTGTCTGCCCCTGTCTGGATCATCTGTAATAAAAGACACCCATGCCCTCATAGATCTCTCAGGTTCCTGTATCACTCTCAAGCACTAGGGAAAGCCATGTTTTTGTAAGGGGTTGCTGATCCACTGCACGTGAGTGCCTCTCCAATTAAACCAATCTTTTATTGTTGGCTGGATTAATTTAGTACCCTGTAATTGCAAAATAAATAATTCCTATACAACATCAGTATTCTTAACTGTCTCTTACAAATTCAATACTATTTTCGCTAGTAAACTATATTTTACTTTTCCACTTCATGGTCCGGATCTCTTGTCCTCATATAACCTTGTTTTTTTTACTTTTCTTTCTTCTGGCATTCTTGCTGATATCCCACTCTTGCACATTCTACTCATATTTCCTTATATATTTCTTGATCTTGGATCTAAATAATACATTTTTGTGTAATTCTATATTTTAATGTGTCTGTATTGTCCCTTTCAGTGCTATGTACATTTCAAGTTTTATCAAATTCATTACAATACCTCTATATTAAACAACAATGTATTTTTCCCTCATAGGAAATCCAGCTTAATAATTAATCATTGAGAATAGTCAGTCAATATATGGTACAAAATAAAGCTTAAAGCCTGTAAATAATGCAAAAGAGAAGGAGGACTTGCTTCAGATTTCACAGTGCACAAGTATTTATTGAAGAACCCAAAGCACACTGACGATCTTGTGACCTGAAATATCTGTGTGATTTGGGTTCCATGGTGTGACTGAGCTCCTGTTCTCTGACTGAGTACCTCCACCAGGTCAGCTTCCTCTCTGCTTTCTGAAAACCTGTTCCTCTGAACCAGGCTGCAGTGAATATAGCTATGGAGACCAGGTCCACAGTGGGAAAATAAATTTGGCCAAGCATTTTTAATTACAGTGGCCCAGTGAGAAGGGGCATTGCCAGAGAGGGGGGTATTTTGTCATCACCAAGTACACCCCCCTAAATGTGAGCATGTTGGTTTAATGCTCTTCCAGGGATGTCCTGCTGAAGAGCTCTGTCTGATTGTTGGATTGTTTGTGTAGAGAGAACTGATTGTGATCTGGTGTTTTGTGTAAATAGGTCGGTTTCAGTTGTGTTGTGTGTGATAGCAGCTGTAGAGACTGAGATAGTGTGTGCGGATAGGGCGCAAAGTGTGTATGTAGTGTGTGTGTGTGTAGGGGCTATAGAGTGTGTGTTTGCGCACAAGGAATCTAGTGTGTGCATAAGGGATCCAAAGTGTGCTTGTAAGGGGTGCTATCTGTGTGTGTGTGTGGGATGCAGTGTATATGTGTGAGTGGTGCAATGTTTTAAAGTGCTAAGACGTATAAGGCCTGTATATTGGGTAGGGGGTGAAATGGGAGTAAATATGTATATCGTTTGTTATTTTATTTTTATTTTTTAAACTTTATATTCCCCCTCCCTTCTTCTTACCTTTGCCCAGAGAGGGGTCATTGCAAGCCCTGGTGGTCCGGTGGTACTGAATGAACTCTGGCTAGAGTTCATTCTTGTGAGATTCGACACTGTCAGAGCTTTGCCATGGAAACGTTTTCTGATCTTCCCACTGGCCTGTGAAGGCACATAGCAAGGATAATCTGAAGGATAATAAATCGGTGATATCATTACCAAATGTAGATGTTAAATTGTACCCAGTAATTCTATTTTTAACTGGTTTAACTCCTAAGTTGCCTTCCCATCTGGCAGCTTCTAGATTCGTAATTTTCACATTCAGGAAGCGAGGAGTGCGGCCGGGGAAGGTCACCGCTGATTGGCTGAGAGCTGTCAGTTGACGTTCTCAACTAATCAGTGACATGTCATTCACTCTTGCTTTCTTCACTGTACAGTATATATTACATAGTTACATAGCTGAAAAGAGACTTGCGTCCATCAAGTTCAGCCTTCCTCACATTTGTTTTTTGCTGTTGATCCAAAAGAAGGCAAAAAAAAAAAAACTCAGTCTGAAGCACTTCCAATTTTGCAACAAGCTAGGAAAAAAATTCATTCTTGACCCCAGAAGGGCAGTCAGATTTATCCTTGGATCAAGCAGTTATTACCCTACATTGAAAAATTATTTCCTTGAATATTCTGCTGTTGCAAGTATGCATCTAGTAGTATTAGTGTGGTTTTTTTCTACACAAATTTCATATTTTTATTTATACATGTACCTTAACGCTTAAGGACGGCGAGTTTTCTATGCCATCTTTTATGGGGTGGTTCTAAACGCCCGTGGGTGGCATAGAACATCCCCGCCATCCTTCAAACTTACAAAGTCCTCGCCAATCCCACGCCAGCGGTCGTAATCCTGGGGTCTACCTGGATCTGCCCAATCCGGCCCTGTTGCTTTGAGACCGTATAGTAGCCCAGGAATGAGAGTTACCCCCATGATGGCATACCATTTGCACAAGTAGACAACCCAAGGTATTGCAAATGGGTTATGTACAGTATTTTTTAGTAGCCACTAGAAGTCACAAACACTGGCCAAAATTAGGGTTCACATTTGTTTTTTTGCATTTTTCACACACAAACAAATATAAATGCTAAATTTGGCCAATGTTTGTGACTAAGTGGCTACTAAAAAAGACTGGACATACCCCATTTGTAATACTTTAGGTTGTCTACTTTTGCAAATCATGGGGGTAATTTTCATTCCTGGGCTTCCATTTGATCTCAAAGGCAACATAACCATTCTGGCAAATTTCAATATGTATAAACTGAAAACTGTAATGTGGTATATTTGACCCTGTAACTTTCCAAAACACCATAAAACCTGTACATTGAGGGTACAGTTTTACTTGTGAGACAATGCTGAATACAAATAGCTGTTACTGTAATAAAGCACATATAACAGTATTGTGACATTCACAGTTAAAATGCCATGCAGAACTAAAAAAAAAAAATTTCTTAATTTCTCAATTGTTTCTATGTTTTATTCATATTACATTATGTTTAATATACAAATATTTGATGTGACATGAAATCCCTGTTTCTCCTGCACACAATGATATATAATAAGTGTGGGTGCACGTAATGTGAAAGAGGTGAATTACGCCTGAACAGACATATAGCGCTAATTCCAGGTTTTGTTTATATTTTGTTTTGATCACAACTAGTACAACTGCCACAGTCCTTAAGGGGTTAAAAACCCTGTGAGACATTCCGATTCCAAATTTATTGGGCTAAATTTTAGATTCACTTTGAATTCCTTACATGTTACTAGATAACCCTGTAAATGTCATTGTAATTTTGGCTGTAAATTCACCAATGTTGCTTAATAAAATTGAACACTAGATGGCATTGTTTTACCATTCAATGCATTTTAACGTGCACATGCTTACTGAAGTGGAATGCAAAGTGTCCCACACTGCAATCTGTAAAGCAGGGCATGACTGATAAAATAACTTTCTGCAGTTGTTATAAGTGATTGTGATTATTTGAATTGAGACCATAGTATTGCCTATCTGATCATTTCAGACTGCAACAGCTATTCATACAAAGAGATTGCTTTCCTGCTTTATTCTACTTGGGAATGAAGAGCTGTCTACATAGCTAGTTTGCTGTTAAAGCGGCACTGTCATGGCCGCATCTGTTTTTTTTTTTTTTTATTCCCCCTCCAGACTCCACTACATCTAATTGCCCCTCTAGTCACCTCCAAATGCCGCCCATATTACTTATTTTTCATCTTTATTTTGTGTCTGGACCTAAGTCCTGAGAGCCGCCATCTTTGTGTGGGCAGATGAAGACCCTGTGGGACACGTCAGCTGCCCAACGGAGATTGAATTCTCCTGAATTCTCCTACTCTCTATGCTGCAGGTAGGGGCATGTCTACTAAACAGTGAGCAGCCTGTGGGTGGGGCATCTATTAACTAGCTGGTAGGGGAAATAGTGCCCCCCAAAGTGGGTACTATTCAACTAAACGGGGGACATAGGGTCTCCCACCCATGAGCGGTGGGTGGAGGCCCTAAATGACAATAGGGTGGGGGGACCTATTGTCCTCCCCCCCCAGTCCCCACCCACCGCTCATAGGACCCATCGTCCTCCCCCTGTCCACAACCATGAGCGGCGGGTGCGGACCCTAAGAGATAATGGAGGGGATCTATTGCCCCCAACCATAAGCGGCTAGGTTTACTGAATCCAGCTGATTGATTATTACAAAGGCTTGAGGAACACTTTGATTGCTTTTGGGCCTCCTTGGAGGCACGCCAGTTGGCTACTTCATCATGGCTTCAAGGTTGGGGGAGCGGAGTCCGGGCAGTAAGCGGGTCTCATTCGGGCACACACTCAAATAGTCCATGACCACACACAACTGCCAGCCTTCTCAGGCCAACGGAGGATGATTCTGATGATCTCTGGGAAGGAGGCAGATGAGAGATGGGGTCAGTCCTGGTGGACCCTTGCGGTGCAGGAATAAAGATGAGTTTTCTACTTATTCATTTTGAGTTCTCACTTTAGTGTTGGTTGTTTTCTAGTTTGAAAAGAAAAGATTTTTTATATTCTTTATTTTTGTAGTGCTCAGGATTACAGTCAAGAATGCACAACCAGGACATCTAACTAGTGTTAACTCTGTAGGATCACATTTGTTTTTCTGACCCTATAGTGTTACCTTTAAGGGACACTGCATGCCCCTAAAACATTTCTGCTTTCTGGAGTATTGTATGTGTGAAGAGTGTGTCCTCTTATTTCATGGTACAAAAAGTGCAGATTTCAATAGAAATAAATTAACCTTGTGACAACTCCATGGCTGTCAATCATTAAAAAAACAGTCTTATTATCTGGTTTGTTTAGCTCAGTGGAGCTAAGTTCAAAAGGCAGGCAATTGCCCAGAGTATCTGTCTTTAAAAGACTTATCATTGAGCTGTATTAGTAAGTTTGTGACTTCAGAGAAGATATCTACATCGTTTGTAAGCTGTTTTTAGATATACCCACCAAATAATGCATAAATAAATGCATGCATATTTTCATTGGGGGGACATCACTAAACACTTATTTTTATTTAGGCAATGGAGTTTTCCTTTAAATTTGAAAATCACTTTGAATTCTCACCGCTGGTAAAAAATGTCATGGAGTCTCCAGGTTTGCAGTGGTGAATAACTTCTAAGGCTTTGCTTGCCCTGTAGGACTTTGAATTTTAAGTCTTATAATTATTTGAGTTTACAAAAATACTGTGGTAGTGATCATAATTATTGAAAACACAGAGAATAAGGAAAACCCCATAGCTTGCAAACCTGTTGGTCTTTGCTCAGGTCTCATGCAAAGTGTATTGATGGCTGCAGAGGTCCTAAGTCCTGATGCAGGATAGTCCAGACACAAAATTGGGGCAAGTCCCATCTGCACAAGATTAACTACAATTGTGGTATTTTATTTTTGCCTCAAAACTTTGCTGAATTCTCGGAAAAGCAGTCTAAATTAAATAATTGGATATACCTAAAAATCGTAAATATATGAGGTAATGATGTATTGAATTTAGACATTTTTGTGGGAAGTTTGATAATTAATTTGCAAATGTATAGCCAAATTTCATTTTATTAAATAGCAGTTTTATGCAAAATTCTGATATTTTACAGGTCGGTGGAACATTTGCAGCTCAAGATCAACTCCATGACATAAATTAATTTGTAAACTGACTTGAAACATACCCGATGTATATAGTTAATATATTCTTGACACATCTTGTATAATCAGCGCGTGGTATATTTAACATTTACATTAGAAAGGAAAACTATAATAAAAGGACTTTTTAATTAAGCGAATCCAATTTGCTAATAAGTGTCTTGGATACTTTTCAAAGGGTAGTAAAACCCTTTTATGGCCAAATGAAGCATAGCACGATATGTGTGTGAACATAATTGCATGCCTTTAGTATCGGTGCCAGCACGTACATAAGTAATGCAACTTAATAGCACGCATGAAAACATTTTTACTAAAGGCAGAAATTAAAAACTGACTGTTTATCCAGATGTTTGTCTGATAAAAATTGTCTGTTGCTTTTCCATTAGTCTTCCAGTGTGCCTTAATTCACATACATACAACAAAATGTTATAGGAGGCCAAGAATAATGCTTAGCTAAACCCATAAAGCAAACAGTAGTCAATTTGGGTTATGTTTTGGCTTCCTGGAAAAGAATTTGCTGCAGACATTTTACATATTTGTATATGAAGATGCAAGTGTGTTTTGTTTTTTTAAATTTGTATTTTATTGGTTTTCCAGTAAGTGAGCAGTAACCATACACAGTTGCATGTTGCTAAAACATTGGAGGTCAAAGAAGTGCAAGTCGCAGCTTGCTTCCAGATAATATATTTGCTTGTTTACAAGGCCTAACACAAACATTAGGATGTGGTGTGAGTACCACGCAGAGTAGTGTATGCCATATACCCGCAAGTTGCACATAATATTAATGTATAGCTCTGAATGAAAACAGAAACTGAAACAATAACATAATGGAAAAGAAACATATAGAAAGAAAAAGAACATATAACAATTTGCTAGTCGGTAAGCATCCTAGGATTATATACCATATAGTTTTCCAGAGGTTAATAGCTGTACCCAGTTTGTTAGCTCATGTGGTATTGTGCTTCGTCAGCTGGGTCCAGTTATGTCAAGTATCTTGAAATTTGAGGGCCTGGGAGGGGGAACCCAGAGATATATTTTTTCATAAATGTAATATTGTTGTATTTTATCTTTCAATTGTGTCATAGATGGGCATATTGTATTTTTCCAATTTGTCGCTATGAAATTTCTGGCTGCCTGGGAGATTAATGCTATAAGTTGTTGGTGGATTGGTTTGACCTTAGCATCCGGTAGCATTAATATGCAACCGGAGATGGATGGCGAGAAGGTTGGGAGCCCCAACTGCCTCAGAATTGCTCGGACATCCTCCCACAGGTGTGTAAGACCACCAAATGTGTATCATCGAACCCTCCTCCGTCCCACACCTCCAGCACAAGGGAGACACTGTTGGATATATTTTGTGGAGCTTGGTTGGGGTAAGGTACCAGCGGTAAAGTAGTTTTTTATGGGCCTCTATGTGAGAATAGCATTTTGTCCATTTAGATATTCCGTTCAAGGTTCTCAGCCAGTCTCCCTCAGAGATGTCTGAGCCCAAGTCTTTTTCCCACTGGGATTTACACAGTGGTGGTTTATCCGGCTGAATCTCTAGCCATGCCCTATAGCAAATGGAGAGGGCCTTGGGTTTGTTCGGTGTTTCCCTACATCGGAGCATGAACAAGGAGGGTTATTCGTGCTATCGGTGTCTGGTGGGGAGAGAGCATGAGAAGTCAGTAAACTTCGTACTTGTAGGTATTTGAAGGTGTCCTGGACCGTTGCAGGTCTGTAAATGTTATTACTTTGTGTCGGTCTTCCAGGAGGTGCTCAAGTCTGTTTATACCTATGTGTATCCAGTTTCGGAGGGACAGTGATTGGGATATGGTTTTTAGTGTCGTCAAGGGGGCTTTGAGGTGTAGTTTGTGCTTGGAGCCAATTTGGGCCATGAAGGCATCCCACATCATTATAGTCAACCTGGTGCTTGGGAGTGTTTTGTGTGCGTTTCGAAGGTGTTTTGGGGTCCATAGGTAGTCTGTTAGGAAGTTGTCTTGAAATTGGTCCCTCTCCATGTCCACCCATTGTGTGTGGCCTAGGGGTGAGTGAGCCGCTATACTTGATGCCAGGGCAGCAGCTTTGAAGTATAGGTGTATGTTGGGGAGGCCCACCCCTCCCTTAGCAGGTGTGTTTTGTAGTAGTTTAACCCCTTAAAGACACATGACATGTCACGATTCCCTTTTATTCCAGAAGTTTGGTCCTTAAGGGGAAGTCTCACTCTTTCTCCCCCCCCAAAATGAATGAGTTACAGGAGGATTGTAATTCCTTAAAAAGTGTGGAGGGTATCGGGAGTGGGAGCATGCGAAACACATAAAGGAGTTTTGGGAGGGTCATCATTTTGAACGTGTTAATCTTACCTAGCCACGTTAGGTGGGCCGCCTTCCATCCTGCAAGTTCATTTGTACACATCTGTAATAGTGGTGCAGTTCATCTGGTAGTGTCTCTTTCTGTGTGCTATGGTTGTAAAGATTTAGTAAATAGGGGGCTAGAGTTGTTTGGTATGTGCGGTAATAGGAATTAGGTAGACCATCCGGGCTAGACGCTTTATGCGCCGGGAGAGAATGGATTATGGAGGAAATTTTCTCAAGGCTAAAAGGGATGAGGAGAGATTCTGCTTCTTCTTCGCTCAGAGAGGGGAGTTTGAGGTTAGATAGGAACCCATGTATCTCAGTAGCGGAAGAAGTTGGTACATGTGGGTCTTTATTGAGATTATAGAGGTTACTATAATAATTAGCGAACATGTTCGCTATGTGTTGTGGATCTAGTATTTTTTTTCCCCTTTGGCATTCACGAAGTGCAATATTTTTGCGGCTCTGGAACGTTCTTTGAGCTGGGAGGCCTGAGGCAAAGAAGCCATGTTTCATTCTTCACAGCATTAGCGTTGACTTGGCTAATTCAAGTTTGCGTAGTTGACCCTGTAGCCGCAGGATAGTGGCATGGTGTGAGGGTGTTGGAGTTAATTTGTTCGAGTGCGTGGTGTCAGTGAGTTCCCTGAGTATGTGTAATTTTCAAGGCGTTTTTTTTTTGGTATAGCTAGCATGTTTAAGGAAGCAACCCCTGATTACTGCCTTGTGTGAAAGGTGGATTTATGGTCGGCAAGTAGAGATTTGAGTGGCTGTTGTGACTGGGGTAGTTTGGTCAGTTATGTTATGAGCAGTGTCACTTACTTCTGAGACAGAGGTTGGTGACCTCGGGCCATTGGCGTTATCTTGTCCTGTCAGCTCCTGCATGTTGATCGAGGTAAGGTGCATTTGAAGCGTTTTTTGCTTCATTTTTTTGCAGTCATTTCTTTCCGTGGGGCAATACAAATATACCCTGCAGTTTCTGGGCCGTTTGTGGCTGGGTAGATGCTGTAACTTTGCTGAGAACACTGTGTACTGGAGGAGCTCGGCACTCACACGTCCGTTCTTGTCAGCCTCTACGACACGCCCCCGCAAGTGTGTTTTTACCCGAACGTTTAAAATTTAGATTGCCTTTGAGCTGATTTGGACACCCACCTTTAATTATCACACAGTAAATATCCAAAGGAAAAAATCAAATAAATAAAGTACCTAGAACAGCAAGCAAGACAGAACTCAATAGAAATAAAGAGGCATTTAACCTTTTTTTTAATGTATTAATGCTAAAATATATCATTTCTTTTGAAGGTATTTGCTAACAAATGCAGACAGTATGTCCTTGTAGGGAGTGTCAGAATCGGACTTCAATTTTGGAATTTTGAAAATCCGCCGGAGAGTTGGGGATCGGAGTAGAAGATTGTGTGTCAAGCCTACGCAACTAGAGGAGAACCAGTACAGTGCCATGGACTGAAAAAGAAAAAGACGACAGGAATTATTTAAAATAATAAAAGCAAATATTTATGAACACCATTACCAATAATCAACAATGTATAATCCTTATAAAGCAATGCACTGATTGCTGCTCCCATAAACAAAACACACACACACATATACATATACATATACATATACATATCCAAAGCAAAGCATTTGCAACCTTGTATTTAAACACTCAGCATACACAGATTACATTTATAGATTACTAGTTAGTCTTCTGTGTCAAGCTGATTACATTCATGTGGTTTTCATCTTAATTTGGCACCAGTTACATACAGATTTTTAGTTCCATCTTACACTGACTTCTAGTACCATCTTTATTTCCCTACTGCCTCACATTTGTAAGATGTCCAATAAACATCTCAAACAGAAATATGACCATCCCCTCAACCACATTCTCTATTAACAGTCTTTCCTGTTGCCCTCTCCTCAGACTTATCTACATCTACCCAAGTAGCTCTCTCCCTATTACATGGCTTGTAATGCTTACAAGGGAGAGGATCACTAGAGGCCTGTGCTCCATCCTGCATAGACTTCATCAATGCTATTCTGGCCATTGTGTATTGTGCAGTAGTGCTAGTGAAACTATAACAACATATTCCTATGCTTTCAGTCTGTACTGAGTGCCACAATTGTAGTTATTAATGAGACTGTGCATGAAAAGCCTAAATTAAGGTTTCCAATAAAGTTACACCAAGGTAGTGTATGCCATGTTATATATGTTGTGGAGGTACACAGCCACAGGACTTTTGTAACTACAGTTGGCAACAATACCTTAAAATAAAGAGTACTGATGCCTCCAGCCCATAGCTTTAAACAACAACAACTACACCAATGTCATGTCAGAAGTGGAAAGTATTAGCGGTCACTCACTATTGCACGGTTTGAACATATGCACATGTGCCCTGCGTAAAAACTAGAGATGAACCGATTATCGGTTGAGCCAAAAAATTATGCTGGGGGTAGGTGTGGGGGTTGTACCTCCCTTGTGACACTCACATTGAAGAGGGGGCACCTGTGACCCAGCACACACTATCTTTTGTTTACAGCTGTTTATTTCTTCAACTCTCGCGAGCGCCGACCTTCAAAGCATGGGTTAACACGACAACTGTCTGGAGAGGTGCTGCCGGAAACATAAGATAGCATGGGCTGGGTCTCAGATGCTATGCCAGCTGCACAAAGCCACTAGACCACCAGGGAGTGTAGTGTCCTCCTCTCTGGCCACTGGTAAAAGGCAGAGAGGGGGGAATAAAATAAATATGTTTCAATTTATTAAATATAGTAATAATTATACAAACAAAAAAAATAAAAAAAAAATTGGCCCACAAAAAAGGTGACCAATAATTGGTATTGGCTCTGATATGATATGGGGTATACACTAAATTTCCAGTAACTTACAGAAGGAACACTGGCAGCAACTGGGACCATTAAAATGCATATCATGCGAATAAAATTGGTCAATATTTTCTGGAACTTAGACAGGTTGATTTTTCGTAGAGCAAAAATCTGTAGGGATAAACAAGAAAAAAATAAATAAAAAAATAAAATATATAACCAAATTTCACAATACCGGTTTTACAGTTTTATTTAATGTTTTTGTAATAGGATCTAACAATTCCTTCAAGCTCTAGTTCTGAACCAGTTAATAAAGTTAAGGCTAGAATTACAATATATAGATGTGTTTAGAAAATACACAAAAAAAAAGAATTCCACAATTTTTTTTATTTAATCTATTAAAGACAAAATAACTACCTCCACAGTTCCTAAAGCTGGTGCACTTGCACAAAGAAATCTAAGTCCTTAATGGACAGAACAAACAGTTCACCGATCAGTTGCCTCTTATTATGGACTGGGGGGGTATGATGATGATCCTATTCCAGGGGTAGACAACCTTTGGCACCCCAGATGTTGTGGACTAGATCCCCCATAATGCTGGCAAAGCATCATGGGAGGTGTAATCCAAAACATCTGGAGTGCCGAATGTTGCCTATGCCTGTCCGTTTCCATACATTTCTGTCCAGAAGTTTATGGGATATATTGTTTAGAACCCCAGCTGCATTTTCACTTATCACATAGAATGGGTGAAACTGCTCAATAAAATAATAGCAATCATAAATTTATGCATAGTCCAAATTTCCAGTTTTGTTATCACAGTTGTGAGCAGCAATCTGCCATGATTGCCACTCTCCCAGATGAGAAATATCTGCACTAATCAAAGATTTGAAATGAAAATTCTTCACTAGATGTGTGAAAGCAGTCTTATAGCTGCATTAATGTGTGGTCCAGTCCAGCTATTTTGAACTTGACCTTAAATTCACTTGGAATTCCAAACAACCTTAAAGGGACACTGTAGGCACCCAGATCACTTCAGCCCATTGAAGTGGTTGGGGTGCCAACTCTCATCACACTTAACCCTCCAAGTGTAATTATTGCAGTTTTTATAAACTGCAATAATTACCTTGCAGGGTTGAGTCCTCCTCTAGTGGCTGTTTACCAGACAACCACTAGAGGAACTTCTGGGTTCTTAGACGACTTTTGGTAGTATAAACGACGCTGGGCGTCCTCACGCCCTGTATGAGGACCTCCAGTGTCGCCGGAATCCCCATAGGAAAGCATTTAATAATGCTTTCCTATGGGGAAATCTTAATGAGAGCACTGCCATTGCCGTGCATGCACATTAGGTCTCCCCCGCTGGCTGGCATTGGTGGGGAGGAGCGTGGGTGGAGTCTGACCCAGCGCCGAGGGACATCAGCGCTGGATTCAGGTAAGTGTCTGAAGGGGTTTTAACCCCTTCAGCGACATCGGATGGGGGGCACTCCAGGATTCTACAGTGCCAGGAAAACAGCTTTTTTCCTGGCACTAATGAATCCCTTTAAGTTTATGTACTAAAAGTCAATTTAGATGTATGGAGTATGGAGATAATCTCTAATTAGGCAAAGTTATTACAGTGTTCAGAGTGATACCTGAATTTCAATAAATGATGGCACTATTATTGCAAAAATATCATGTATATTATAATAGACTCCTGTTACTGTATTGTCTCACCTCCAAATTCAACAAATTAACAAGCCCCAAGGAAACTGGAAGAATCCAGGTGGCATCTGGAAGAGTAAGATCAGGAAACCAGAGAGCTCCTCCTTCTTCAAGCTGTCTATGAAGTGCTTCTCCTAGGGAAGAACAGACAAAAACCTACTAATTTTCATGCATAACATTCCTTCATAATGTTAAAGTGGCACTGTCATGGCCGCATCTGTTTTTTTTGTTGTGGTTTTTTTAACCCCCACTCCTGACTCCACTACATCTAATTGTACCCCTAGCTACCCTCAAATGCCCCTAGGTCCCCCAGTTTACTTTTTTTACATCACCTGCCCACACTTGATAGTGCTATGAAATTCCCACGCATGCCCAGTTAAACACTTGGGCATTTGCTATTGTCCGAATTTCAGGCAGGAATTTCGGCTATTCATTAATTCGTCAGAAAAACAAATTAATGAATAGAAATTTCACACGAACAAAGACCAAATGTGTTTGTTCCTTCAGTTTACTACAGGCTCACAGCTCCTCCTCGTAATATGTAAAAAATAGAAGCGACAGGGATCTATTCTAAATTCACCCTGTGGCTGTTCAATGTTGTACAAAAACAAAAGGGTACCTATAGGGGCACGTATTCAAATAATTAACAGGAGGACATAATGTGTCCCCCCAAACTCCTACCAGTGCCAGTATTCAACTAAACAGGACTGTGACAAATACCCTTTTCAAGTGAGTTTGCCACGAGTTCTTGGAGGGGACTACTTGCCGCACCGCTTAAAAGTTACCTTCTCTGGCACTTCGACGGGAGTTGAAGTGTTTGACAATTCGAACGGCACTTTAACATTGACCATGTGCATTCACCATTCCGTTCGGTAATTCGAACGGTGCTTTGACTATTTTAAATAGACCGGCCTCACAGCCTAATTCTCTGGAACTGTTGTGGGCATGAAACCATGCATGCGGTCAGTCAAAAGAGACTTTAAGTCAAAAGAGACAGGAATTTACTGAACCCCTTCTCTGATCTGGGTGATTTTTGGATATGTTGTTCACCCAGATCAGGGCTTTCATGGGGATAGGTTATGTTTTGGGGTACTTATGGGACTTTATAAAATGTGTGTTTTTCTGCCTGTGGATAATTAGGTTATTGTATTATCTACCTTAATTGTATCACAGGCAGAGGGGAGGGATTGTGTAATGTATGTGGGAGTGTCATTCGTTGTTACACTGTTTTTATTGGCTTGCATGTTTGGTGTCCTGTGCCCCACAGGGCCCACCTGGGTGTCAACCTTGTTGGGAAAATTGTATAAAAGTCCAGTGTGTCCCATTAAACTGAGATTCCTGTTTACACTCCAAAACGGTGTCGTCCAGTTCATAGGCGTGCGCAGCCTATTGCATTAGGGTGTGCACCCTAAAGCACAAACACACGCCGCGCGCGCGCGTGTGTGTATATATATATTCACAGACACACACACTCACACTCACAGAAACACACACATACTCACACACTCACAGACACACACACACACACACACTCACTGACACATACTCACACACTCACTGACACACACACTCACAGACACATACTCACACACTCACAGACACACACTGACACACACACACACTCACACACACACTCACTGACACACTCACAGACACATACTCACACACTTACAGACACACACTGACACACTCACAGACACACACACACACTGACACACACTCACAGACACACACTGACACATACTCACACACACACACACACAAATTATTATATTTTAAATTTTTTTTTAAATGTCCACCCAGCCTCCTACCTGGAGTGCTGGTGGACTTGTCCCTGGGGTCCAGTGGGGGCGGGCGCCTCTCTGCAGGTCAGCGCGCGGCGAGGGAGCTCTCTGCTCTCTGCTCTCTGCTCCCTCTCGCCGCGCGGGCTGTCTGCTGGAGCTGGGAGCCGGAATATGACGTCATATTCCGGCTCCCGGCATCAGCGCGCGGCGAGAGGAAGCAGAGAGCAGAGAGCTCCCTCGCCGCGCGCTGACCTGCAGGGTGGGGGGGAATCATCACCTCTTGCCCTCCCATGACAGGGGCAAGAGGTGAGACCGGGGGGACACTGAGTGCCTGCAGGAACAGCGTTCCTGCTCAAAAAAAGTGCAGGAACGCTGTTCCTGCAGGACTCAAACCATAGGGGTGCGCACGGGGATTAGGGTGTGCCCAGGCACACCCGGCACACCCCGTGCGCACGCCTATGGTCCAGTTATTGTAGTGAAAGAAGTATGCTCCTGTGTCTGCTGTTCCAGCTTACAGGAGGTTCAATGGGTAAAGTCCTTGTAAGGACTAGAGCCAATTCCCCATTCGGTTCCAGAGTTCTCAGGACTGAGTGTCGTCCAATGCTTGGAGGTGTCAGAGCTAATCTCCCCTTCGGCTCCAGGAGGGAGGTGGCGGTTCCAGGGCCCCAGTCAAGCTACGGCAACTGAGAGCAAGAAGTGCTGCGGTTTGTCCCCTGGTCCAGCTAGGAAGTGGTCCTTTGGTGGAGGTACTCAGTCGCGGTGCCAAGTGATCCATTAGAAGGACCTACCCCCAGCCCCCACACATGAGCGGCGGGTGCGGGCCCTAAGTTACAATAAGGGTGGGAAAACACAATGCCCCACAATCATGAACGGCAAGTGAGGGCCCTAAGTTACAAGATAGGGGTGAGAGCACTAATAACCCCCCAAAACCCATCCAGGAGCGACAGGTGTGTGGGCTTTAGTGAAAATAGGGAGGGGGAGAACCTACTGTCTTAGGTTACAATAGGGGTGGGAAAACGTATTGCCTCACATACCTGACCATTTAGCGGCAAATGGGGTCCCCAAGTGACAATGGGGGGGGGAGGAACCATTGGCGCCCCCAGCGACAGGTTGGGGCCCTAGTGACAATAGGCAGGGGAGGACCTACAGTCTCTCCCAATACCCCACCCATGAGTGGCAGGTGGGGGTCTGAAATGACCATGGGGGGGGAAGAGGACCCCGGACCCAGCCATGAACAGCGGAGGACCATAATGACAATGTGGGGGGCTTTGGGTGGAGGTTAAATGTAAAAATACCCCTACATATGACTTAACTCTCCTCCCTCCTCCCCCCCCTTCCACCAACTAAAATAAAACCCTACATATTCCCCCCTCACCCTAAAAATAGCAAGGGGGAAAAGAAATACAACAAAATACATGTAAAAAAAAAAAAAAATTACTTAACATTAGAGGTCTTATTTGGCTTAAGCCAACCAATAAGAGCGCAGAAGGGCCCCTGCAGAAGGGGGATTTTAATCTCTTTTAATTACCAATACCAAGTAATCTTTACTTAGTAAAGTAAGCTGAAAGACCAATTTTGCTCTTTAAGCCTTTTAGTAGACGGCTCCCTAATACCGTGGGAATTAGGGAGCCATCACTAAGCAGCTGCAAGATGCAGCCTCGGCACTGACTGGATCGGAATGGCATTCATTCAAATGAAATACTGAACCTAGCAATAAGTACCGAATGTCGTCCTAACACACACTGGCAAACTGTACTCATTCTGTTAGTATGAAATTCGGTAGTTTCGCCAGCGTCCTGTCTAAATGACAGGACGTTCAAACGGTGAATGAAGCAATGCTAAATCAAGGAGAAGAGTGGAGTATTGTGGGAAAATTTCTTTGACCACTAGAAATGGAGCTCACTTAAGCTCTTCCTTGGGTCAAAGATGGTCAAGCATAGGAAAAATACATAAGACAACTACTTTATCTTATGTTTTAAAGAATACTAGATCAGATAGGAAGAAAAGAAGAACAGATCCTGAGAGATGAAGAGAAGAGGAAGAGATTGGGGAAAGGTTCGTTTGGCACGACAGTGCCGCTATTAGTGAATATAGATGGCATGCTGCTACTTTAACCACTTTTAACTATGTAAAATGTCTTGGGGTTTTGCAACAATTGTACTTTGCAATTTCAGTGCTGACCTACCTCCACTTGAAGCTGATGTACAAAAGCTGATCTTTCTCAGAGCAAGAGATACAAATAACCACATAGGGATCTGGATCCATATTATCAGACTGGCCTTGAAAGGATGACAATTATCTCTAACATACAGATCTGAGATAATTCTTCTTAAGTTTTTGGTAAAATGAAATCTGTTGAAAAAATAATTTTAATTAACATTATTGATGTTAACATTATTTAACCCATTAAGGACACAGCTTCAAAAGCTTTCTTTAACCCCGTAAGGACACAAGCAATTTTTTAATTTTTTTGTGGTTTGTGCTCAACCGCAATTTGCATCTCTCTTTTTATTGCGCAAACATATTATACACCGTTTTTTAGAGGACAAAAAGGGCTTTAATTCAATGTCACATATACACTATTTATAAAAAATGGCGGGTGGGGGGTGGGAATGAAAAAAAAAAAAAAAAATACAATTTTTCCACAGTTTATGCAATAATAACATGGTCATAATATGTCAAGCTAAGGAAAATTAATTCAAAATCAAATCATGTGTGTGTGTCTCTGGAATTCTAGAGTACATAATATGCATAGGATTTCAGCTTATTTTGAAAGTTACAGGTCACAAGATACAAGGACTGAAATAAAATTTCAATGTGACACAATTTTAGAAGTTGGTATGTTTGTCTTGCAATTTTAGTAGCCACCACAAAAAAAAAAAAAAGAAGATTGTCACACAAAAGTATATATTTATATAAAGTAGACATCGCAGGCTATTTACCTAAGGTTATTTTGACACTTTTTACATTCTCTGCTAAATATTGGAGTAAAATTGTGTTTCTCTATTTTGGCAAATACACATATAACAAGGTTTTTGTAGAGTGTATTTCGTAAAACTGGTGTGAGCAATTCCTGTATAGAACCCCATATTGTGTTCAGCTACGTCTGCTGAGTACAACAATATCCCCTTTGTATGCCTTTGCCACTATTCTGTAAAGCTACAATGCCATATAAGAAACCAGGCTATTTCAGTTTCTGTGTTTGAATTTTTATAAATGTATTTGATGGGCCTATGTCTCATTTTGTGGCCTTATAGCAGTTTAACGGTTCAAATAACATCACAAAAGGCTTCCATTTGAGAAAGCAGACACTCCAGAGTATTTTATATGGCGTGTCACTTAACTTTGCCTCAGCGCTGGTTCTGGCACCGCCTCCACTCAACCCTCACCGTCAGCTGGTGGGGAAGATCTAATGCACATGCGTGGCAATGGCCACACTCACATTAGTATTTCCCCCAGTGGAGGACTGGCTTGGCTCTCAGGCAGTCCCCAGGATCGCAACCACCGGCGTGGGATTGGTGGGGGCTGGGTGAGTCCCCAGGACAGCAGGGACACTCAGGGTCGCCCCCTTAAGGATGGCATAGAACACCAGCCGTCCTTAAGGGGTTAAAATTAAACATTTTTAAAAGTACATTCTGTCACTTTAAAAAAAATAAAACAAAACGATTATTTTCTGTAAACTTTGAAAGTGCTGTTTAGTGAATGGATTTGTGCACGGAATCAGGTTTGTTGTATAAATTGGCCCCAGCGGCACACCTTTAACATATGAATGTTCAGCTCATTTTTCATATATAATATATATAAAAAAGTAACTTACTTAGCAACTTTATCATTCCAACCATGTTGTTTGCCGTAAACTGAAACCTCATAACGTAAACGTCTCGTTAACTGTTCTATCTCAGGCTGCAACTTTTCCACCTAGCTGGAGAGAAACGGTAAAAGTTTTAAATTGATTAACAACAGAACAGCTATCTTTTTTTTACCTCCCAATGCAAACATATAAACCCAGGCTGAAGACTAAAATCCATAAACTAAACAAGAAGTGGCCTATTGAGTTTTAACCACTATAAAATGTGTTTTTAGAGTATCACTATGCATTACTAAAAACTGCACACCACAGCATAAAACAAACTTACAACCAAATATCCAACTTATGATTTTGCAGAAGGATTAAATTGCATTAGTTTGGTTTGAAATCAGGCATTGTGTGTGTTAATGTATGCATAAAACAATACACCCAGACCCCACCAATCCCAGGGCCCTATTTAGCCTTGTACTGCAGAGAGCCCCAGATGGAATTTTTTTCCCCAAGTAGGTTAATCTCATAAGAGCAGACATTAGGCTGTTAGTGTAGGACCTGCCAAAGATGGGGTACATTGATGTTGTGGCAGGCTTATGCAATGTATGATCACATAATGTAACTAAACCCCATTATTTTTGCCTAGATTAGGTGTTTTTAAAAAAACAAATAAAATCTTTTAACATTGAAGTTGCTGTTTAGTGGATAGGTGAGTGCGCTGGATCTTGTGTATTGTATTATTTGGCCCCCAGCAGCACCCCCATTTATGCATGTTAAGGTGAGTGCAGCCAACCCCGTCTTGTATGTGTATGTGTATGTATATAAAAAAAATTTAATGGTTTGTAATGTATTGATCCTGATGAAAGTCCTGAAAAAGGACTGAAACGTTGATTCCACCTTTTAACTTTATGAAATGAGGGAGAGGGATAGATAATGTGTGTGTGCAAATTTGTTGGGTGGAATAAGGGAGCAACTTTATATATTTTTTAATAAATAATTAAAAATGCTTTGTTACATCTTATTACCCCACTCTCTGCCTCTTATCTTTGGCCAGGGAGGGTGACATATCGATCCCAGATGGTCCAGTGGCAATGGACTCTACCTCTTACCAAATCATGGCACTGTTTATTATCAGAGCATTGACATGGTAATCTGATGCAATGCTCTGAATGGCCAGGCTCACTGGAGAAATATTTTCAGTCTGCACCTGGCAGACATTCAGACTAGAGTCTCATGTGCTTCCCCCACCACAGAAAGCAACACTGGCACGGTGGAGGAGATCTTTGCTAGTTCAGAATCAATGTAAACTTATACAGGGTTGGCCAAAATTCAGAGTAGGGTGAGGAGTCAATACCTTTTTATTAATTAATCAATTTCAGTATTATTACGTACAATGAATTCTTAACTTATGGAGATTTGTTTGACTAGGTACAGAAGATTACATCTTTTAAATGAGTGCCATTTGCCGTTTTCCATTTCCTCTGGATAATTTGATATTCCTTCCTGAAATTACCCATGATGAATCACCCAAGAGTTAGTTATAATACAGTTGTGCTCAAAAGTTTACATACCCTGACAGAAATTTTGACATTGATTTTGAAAATACAAGTGATCATGCAAGAAAAAAAAAAAATTAAAAAAATTATTTTATTGAAGGATAGTGATCATATGAAGCCATTTATTATCACATAGTTGTTTGGCTCCTTTT
Organism: Pelobates cultripes; assembly: GCA_933207985.1. Lineage (NCBI taxonomy): Eukaryota > Metazoa > Chordata > Amphibia > Anura > Pelobatidae > Pelobates > Pelobates cultripes. The sequence continues at coordinate 174,404,823 of OW240917.1, forward strand.
TAAACCATAATGAGAACAGAAATCACCCAAATGGCCCTGATCAAAAGTTTACATACCCTTGAATGTTTTGCCTTGTTACAGACACACAAGGTAACACACACAGGTTAAAGTGGCAACTAAAGGTTAATTTTCCACACCTGTGGCTTTTAAAATTGCAATTAGTGTATAAATAGTCAATGAGTTTGTTAGCTCTCACGTGGATGACCTGAGCAAGCTAGATACCAGGCCATCGGGAGCAGAAAAGAACTACGTAACAAGGTAATGGAACTTCATAGAGATGGAAAAGGATATAAAAAGATATCTAAAGCCTTGAAAATACAATCAGTACTGTTCAATCACTTATTAAGAAGAGGAAAATTCGGGGATGTCTTGATATCAAGCCAAGGTCAGGTAGACTAAGAAATATTTCAACCACAACTGCCAGAAGAATTGTTCAGGATACAAAGAAAAACCCACAGGTAACCTCAGGAGAAATACAGGCTGCTCAGGAAAAATATGGTGTGCTTTTTCCAAGAAGCACAGTAGAACAATACTTGAACAAACAGGAACAGCATGGTGTAGTTGCCAGAAAGAAGCCTGTACTGTGCCAATGCCACAAAAAAGCCCGGTTACAATATGCCCAACAACACCTTGACATGCCTCACAGCTTCGGGCACACTAATTTGGGGTGATGAGACCAAAATGGAGTTTATGGTCACAACCATAAGTGTTATGCTTGGAGAGGGGTCATCAAGGCCTATTGTGAAAAGAATACCAAACCCACTGTGAAACATAGTGGTGGGTTATGTTTGGGGGAGGGGGTTGAGCTCTAAAGGCATGGGGAATCAAAATTGATGGCAAAATTAATTCAGCATGTTATCAGAAAACACTGGCAGGCAATTCACATCCTTCTGCACAAAGGCTATGCAATCGATGCTCTTGGGACTTTGCAGCATGACAATGACCCTAAGCAGAATTCTGTGGTTACAGCGGGAAAAAGGTGAAGGTTCTGGAGTGGCCATTACAGTCTCCTGACTTTAATATCATCGATCCACTCTGGAGATCTCATACGTGTGGTTCATGCAGGACAACCAAAGACTTTGCATGACCTGAAGGCATTTTAACAAGATGAATGGGCAGCTATACCACCTGCAAGAATTAGGGGCCTCATAGACAACTATTAAAAAAGACTGCACACTGCCATTGATGCTAAAGGGGGCAATACACAGTATTAAGAACTAAAGGTATGCAGACTTTTGAACAGGGGTCAATTTTTTCATTTTTGCCATGTTTTATTTTATGACCGTACATTTTGTTATAACCTACAGTTGAATATGAATTCCATAAGAATTAAAAGAAATGTATTTTGCCTGCTTACTCATGCTTTCTTTAAAAATGGTACATACATTACCAATTCTCCAAGGGTATGCAAACTTTTGAGCACAACTGTATGGTAGGTGCCCCAACATATTGTATCTTAGGGCCCTTAACCGCCGCTCATAGGGGTGTGGGAGGGACACTAGGTCCCCCGTTTAGTGACCACCACTCGCGATGAACGACTGGGGTCTCGGGGGGGACACTATGTTACCCCTGTTAATTATTTTTATTGGTGCCCCACTAATAGGCATTTTATTAGAGCGTTTGTGACCAAATGGCTACTAAAAAAGACTGGACATACCCCATTTGCAACACCTTGGGTTGTCTACTATTGCAAATGGTATGCCATTATGGGTGTAAATTTCATTCCTGGGCTACTATAAAGTCCCAAAGGCATCGTAACCAATCTGGCAAATTTCAATTTCAAATGTAACATGCTATATTTGACCCTGTAACTTCCCAAAACACCATAAAACCTGTACATAGGGGGTACTATTTTACACGTGAGACTTTGCTGAATACAAATGTGTATTTTATTGCAGTAAAAGCAAACAGTATTATGACATTCACAGTTAAAGTGTCATGTAGAACTAAAAAAAAAAAAAAAATAATAATTTAAACATGTTCAGTTAACAGTAGATTTGTATAGAAATAGTTTGTTTTTTCAAAATGGTAAATGTACAAAATATCGGTAAGTTATCAGCCTGAAACTTCACAGATTATCGGTATCGGCTCAAAAAAAAATAAAAAATAAAAAAAAAATAAAAAATCAATATTGGTCAATCCCTACAACGAATATCGTATGAATTAGGGAGCTATTTACTAAGCAGCTGCAAGATGCAGCCGCAGCACGAATAAGATCAAAATTACATTAATTCGAATGAAATTTCAGACTGAACAAAAAGTACTGAATTGCGTCCTAACACGAATGGACAAAGTGTTCTCATTTTGTAAGGACGAAATTCTGTAGTTTCGCCAGCGTTCGAACAGCGAATGAAGCAACACTATAGGAGTCAACTCAAAGTGCTAACCCACACATTTAAAGCACTGAACAATTCTAGCCCCACTTATATCTCTTCACTAATCCATAGATATGCCCATCCTCGTACCCTCCGCTCTGCCCGTGACCACCTCCTGACCGCTGCTCGCACCCGTACGGCCAACTCGCGCTTGCAGGACCTCTCGCGGGTGGCTCCTCTCCTATGGAATAGCTGGCCTACTGCCATCAGACTCTCCCCTAGTCTTCAATCATTTAAGAAGGGCCTTAAAACCCATCTCTTCAGGAAAGCTTATGGCCTCCCAGAATAATCTCTACCTTACATACCTGTCTCCTGCTCTCTCCTATGGGACAGTGCTTTGCTCTCTCCTCCAGCTCTGCTTCACTCCTACTTGATATTTCTTGTCCTAATGTTTCTAATACCCCACCTCCTATAGACTGTAAGCTCTTTGAGCAGGGTCCTCTTCAACCTATTGTTCCTGTAAGTTTTCTTGTAATTGTCCTATTTATTGTTACATCCCCCTCTCAAAATATTGTAAAGCGCTACGGAATCTGTTGGTGCTATAAAAATGATGACAACGACAACAACACAAGAAAATGGAGGAGATAGGTGTATTGTGGAAACATTTATTTTACTAGAGGAAATGAAGTGGGCTCAGCCCCTCCTCTAGGTTAAAGCTGGTCAAGCGTAGGAAAAATACATAAGACAAAGTAGTCCCTACTTTGTCTTATGTTTTAAAGAAAAATAGATCAGTTAGGAAGAAATGAAGCATAGATCATGAGAGAGGAAGAGGACGCGATTGGTGAAAGGTAAGTTCGGCATCACAGTTCTGCTTTAATAGATCATTGAATGCATCATTTTTTTTTTTTTTTTATGGAACAGTTGGACTTTTCACCTGAAGTCCAACTGGTATGGCTGCCTGCCTCCATTGCCACAGCCAGAGAGGTCTTGCTTAGCTCAGAGTGTTAGCTGATCGCTCTCAGACAATGAGCAAAGACCTGCACTGCACGGATTAGCTCAGAGAGAAAACTTCTGGCTCTCTGGCTGAGGTAGTGGAGGCAAGTAACTGTGCTAGGGGACCAAAGGTAAGTAGTCAAACAGTTCTAAATTGTTTTGAATACTTTCATTGATTGGGCAATAAAGCATGCCTGGCGCCATAACCACTACAGTGTGCTGTAGTGCTTGCAATATTCCTTTAACATATTTGGCAAATACATATCATATATCCAAGTCAATTAAACATTGAATTTACTCCAATCATGTTGAATACCCACCTTGGCCAATATGTGCATCTGGTATACAGACAATGGGAGAGTGACTACTGTTCTGAGTGCTATAGTAGCACAGATAATATTTGCCCACCATGGCAGTCCTGTAGCTTCCTGGAGGGTAACCAAAACATTTTCTGCTAGGTGAACAGGGGCAGAATCTGCCAAGACTTCATATAGACCATGTCCACTATTTGGATTCCCAGGGGAGGTAGATGATAGTGGGGCTGACAACACTATACTCCTGCTCTGTTGAAGCCATGACAAACTGTGTCCGAAGAAGGAACTTCTGGAAGAAGCATGAGACTTTATAGCAGATGTAAATGGTTTGTGCCGATTCAAACCTAAATTATAGCTTTTGAGAGAAAGGCTTCCACAAACCCTTGTATGTATATAATGAGCATGAATCGGCTTATAGCACAAATGTACTGTAAAGCTTTTGAACCAGACAGCCCTGTTTGTAACACATCGGCATATCGCCATTTTAAAACCTGAGAAAGAAACAAAAAAAAATACATTACAGTGTAGGTAGTTAGGAGAGGTATAGGTTCAATGTTAATTAAATGGGGGAATTTTATCATACAAGCATCAATGCTGTGTTTATACAAACGTTTGCACTGAGAAAAGAACTTGAGCAAGTATCAGTAGTATAAAAGTTATGTACCACAATATCTTAACCCCTTTAGTATCAGTTATATAATCTATCAAACCAAAAAAATAGATCTTATCAAAATGTAATGAGTTTAAAATGAGTTAGAACTCAAACAGCATTAGAATGGTTTGACTAGCCTGCAATTGCCTCCTTTGTAACTGGATGCTATTGCAATGAGATTCCATTAGTTCCAATGAGCTAGTCCCTACTCTAGCTCATAGGTTGAGGGCTTTCAGTTAACAAATGAAGCCCCGAACCTTTGGGCTAAGCTCAGTGTAGAATGTACAACTATTGAGTAGGCACAGGGAAGCGGGTTGCGAGAGACCCTAGGAGAGCTGTTAATCATGATTCAGTGATTATGGAGCCTGAAGAGTTCCTAAAATAAAATCCACAATGTATTCACCCTATAGAGACTTAAAATAGCATCTTCCAACAATAGTGTACTACTGAGTTACAGAAATAGGCACAGGACATACAAAATGTCTACACATTTCATTTTTAAACTTTATCAAGTCAAATCCTATCAAGTGCAAACTCTCTTATTTGAATGGAGGGTAAAATACCTAAAATATACACTCCCCAAAATTAGAACCATGTGGTTATCATTTGTATGCAATTATAAGTGGCAACGCCATGCCCATGAAAGTTGCAATTATACAAATAAGACAAACTTTTTTAAAATTCATTTAAAGATGAGAGCTTGCAATTGATAGAATTTCTCTTGATAAAGTTTAAACACAAAATGTGTAGACATTTGTTTTTCCTGTGTCCAAGTCACCCTATTGCCAATGGTTCCGGTTTTGTTTCTTTACTGTTTGAGCCATGATTGTTCTATTAGGACCAATGCTTATGTCCCACTGATATGGAGGACTGGTTCCTACTGATATGAGAGTATCAAGAATAGTACTTTAACTGTCATTTATAAGTTTCTGTTCAGTTCATATAATAGGCTTCTCAGTGTTGTGTCCTTTTGCCATGAGGCAAATGTAACTATCACCTATATTTCAAATGGACAAACAGGGACAGTTTCATTTTAGGGTTGGGATTGTGACTGTTTTGAGAAATTATTGCAACGAAGATATAATTTACAACAAAAACTCCTAGAAAAGAGGGGCATATGGATTTTGGTCCTAAATAGGGACACATGGATAGTATGTGTGTACAATTTAGCTACAATACACATGAATGTACAACTGTTATGCTCATTTTTTTTTTGCAACCACACAAAATTAATGCTGCTGATTAAACTTTAAAATGCTGCACATGGCATTGGTGGGGAAAAAAATAATACAAAATATGTTAAGAGACCTTGAGCATGAAATGGCTTTTAACAGGTTATCTGTGGTCTTATTACGACCCCACTGGGTGCCATTACTGCAGAGAGCTACACAGTGACCACGAGCAATGCCCTCCCCATGCTACCCCTTCTCCATCCGTCCACAAAACATGGCTATCATAGAACTCGCCAAGAAAAACGTGTTTCACAAAATGAAAGTCACGACATCTAGCTAAACAGATAGCTCACCTAGGGAATGTCCGACAAGAGCCGCCTGCACCAACCACCCAGGCTCCCTCCAGAGGGCAGTGCCGAGTACATCGACGGGCAACAGGCAGCTTTGGCTTCACTGTGCGGCAATCACGTGACCAACTAGCGACCGCTCTGTCTTTTACTCTATGACTTTGGGAGGAAAAGGAGCACATTACAGACTTCCTCGTTGTGATATGCCACAGGACGTACATACACGTCACTGGCTATACAGCTTTGTGCTTCTTGAAAAATATAGCAGTAGGTCAGTTCCAAAGGTCGAGCGTGTAATTCTATCGGTAGAATCTCCTGTCATTGCCCTGCTCACTTTTGCTGTCATGAAGCACAGATACATTATAGTCTATGTGCGCTCTCCTGGATACATAATAGACACAGTTCGATACTTAACAAATCACTAATTGATAAAGTGACGCAAAATCAGTGTAATGGTGCTAAGTGTTAATTCAAATATTTACCAAGTGTCACCTGCGGCAACCATTTGAGTTGATATTTTGCGCGCAAAATATTAGTTACCAAATAATTTTTAAATCTAAAACCTTATAGTGAACAAAATACTATCATTGTGTTTCAATAAAGTGTATCATGCAATAAAACAAAAGATATCTATCTCAATGACAATAAAATGTGTCAAAATAATCATATACATTAGTTAACCCCTTAAGGACACAAGCAAATTTTGCATTTTTGGCCGTCTGTGTTCAACTGCAATTTGCATCTCTCTCATTTATTGTACCAACACATATTATATACCGTTTTTTAGACAACAAAAAGGGCTTTAATTTGATGTGACACATACATATATAAATTCTCATTTATTACAAAAAAATGCAAAATAATGGGGGGGTGGGGACAAAAAAAATGCTTTTTCCCCCCAATTTTTGGCAATAATAATGTGTGCATATGTCCAGCTAAGGAAAAGTAATTTAAAATCAATTAATTTATGTGTCTTGATTTACAAAGTACATAATATGTGTAGGATTTCAGTTTATTTTGAAACTACACAAACTACAAGGTCTAAAACTACAAGGTCTAAAATAAAATTTCAATGTGAAACAAATTTTTGAAGTTGGTATGTTTGTCTTGGAAGTTTAATACCTATTACAGGAAACAAAATTGCCACACAAAAGTATATATTTATATAAAGTAGACATCACAGGCTATTTACCTAAAGTTAGTTTGACACTTTTTACGTAGCCATTTCACCTCCAATCTCTGCTAAATTTTGGAGTAAAATTGAGTTTTTTCTCTATTTTGGCATATACACATATAATAAGGTTCTTGTAATGTGTATTTCGTAAAGCTGGTGTGTGCTACATCTGCTGAGTACAACAATACCCCCATTGCATACCTTTTCCCCTATTCTGTGAAGCTACAGTGCCATATAGGAGACCATGCTATTTCAGTTTCTATTGTTGGAATTTTCATAGATGGTCATATGTCTGATTTTGTGGCATTATAGTCATTTAACTGTTCAAATAACCTCACAAAGGCCTTCCGTTTGAGAAAGCAGACACTCCAGGTTATCTTATTAGGCATATATTATACCTTAACTTGCAACCATTTTTTCACCAATTTATTTCAAATTTTGTGATGAGAAAAATTTTTTTTTTTTTACATACATGATGCATTTTCGCTGGGTATTTCTTACATTTGATAAGTACCATTGTCATAAATTCCCCCTAAGTATGCTCAGTTACCTCTTCTGAGTAAAACAATAAGCCCAATGTATGACCGTCCTAGACACTATTTTGTGAAGTTACAGTGCTGTAATAGAGACGTGACAAGTTCAGATTTTTAAGTGTGAAGTTACATGGAGGGTTTTAATGATCCGTATTCTATTTTGAAATTTGTTAGCAGACTGCTTTGGAGTTTTTTAGCAGGCTATATATTCCAACTATTCCATAAAGGCATACTATTTCTTAAAGAAGACATCCCAGGGTAATTCAAAAGGCATATTCTGAACCTAAGCCTGAAATCATTTTCCCGCTAGCTTGTACCAAGTGTAGTGGTAATAAGCATTTTTTCTGCCTTTTCGACACACAGTGAGTTTGTACTGTATATTTTGCAAACCTTATTTTTGCTACGGCCATATAATACTTCCTATCTTGCTCAGCTATGTAGTCTGAGCACAGCAATACCCCCTTATGTAGCTTTGCCAGGTATATGTGGACGTTGAAAGGACACATTTCAGACACAGCCATTTAAGATTTTTTTCAAACGTAGAATTTTTACGCTGGGTCCATACCGCACTTTGGAATTTTCTTAGAAGGTTAATTATTCCAACTACCCCATAAAGGCATACCATTTCTTAAAGAAGACACCCTAGGGTATTTTGAAAGATATATTTTGAACCTTAGCGTGAAATCATTTTCCCGCTAGCTTGTACCAAGTGTAGTGGTAATAGGCATTTTTTCTGCTTTTTTTTGACACACAGTGAGTTTGTACTGTATATTTTGCAAACCTTATGTTTGCTACGGCTATATAATGCTTCCTATCTTACTCAGCTATGTCATCTGAGCACAGAAACACCCCCATGTGTACCTTTGCCAGGTATATGTGGACATTGAAGGGACACATTTGAGACAGCCATTTAAGTTTTTTTTTTAAACTTTACATTTTGTACGCTGTGTCCATACCCCACTTTTGGAGTTTTTTTTTTGTAGGTTAATTATTCCAGCTACCCCATAAAGGCATACCATTCCTTAAAGAAGACACCATAGGGTATTTCAAAAGACGTATTTTGAACCTTAGCGTGATATATTTTTCCCACTGGCTTATACCAAGTGTAGTGGTAATAAGCATTTTTTTATGCCTTTTTGACACACACGAGTTTGTAATATATATTTGTATATATTTATATATGTGCTACAGCAGGATAATACATATGTTGCTCTGCTATGTCAACTGAGTACAGCAATACTCCTGTATGTACCTTTACCAGGTATATGACAACGTTGAAGGAGCACATTTGACACAGCCATTTAAGTTTGAATTTTTACACTTTTTAGGGCTAGAACATCAGTCTGTTTTTTTTTTCTGTAATGTAATTGCAGTTGCCTGCCTGCCAGCCTGTGTGTCAGGCTCACAGTGGATACTGTGCCCACTTGCCCAGTGCCACCACTCACTCACTGGTGTCACAATAGCTTGCATTTAATTTTTTTTTTTTTCACTATAATAGATTGAATAGCAGTTAGTTGTCTGCCAGCCTCTGTGTCAGGCTCACAGTGGATACTGTGCCCACTTGCCCAGTGCCACCACTCACTCACTGATGTCACAATAGCTTGCATTTAATTTTTTTTTCTCACTATAATAGATTGAATAGCAGTTAGTTGTCTGCCAGCCTCTGTGTCAGGCTCACAGTGGATACTGTGCCCACTTGCCCAGTGCCACCACTCACTCACTGGTGTCACAATGGCTTGCATTTAAAAAAAATATATTTTTTTCACTATAATAGATTGAATAGCAGTTAGTTGTCTGCCAGCTTCTGTGTCAGGCTCACAGTGGATACTGTGCCCACTTGCCCAGTGCCACCACTCACTCACTGATGTCACAATAGCTTGCATTTAATTTTTTTTTCTCACTATAATAGATTGAATAGCAGTTAGTTGTCTGCCAGCCTCTGTGTCAGGCTCACAGTGGATACTGTGCCCACTTGCCCAGTGCCACCACTCACTCACTGGTGTCACAATGGCTTGCATTTAAAAAAAATATATTTTTTTCACTATAATAGATTGAATAGCAGTTAGTTGTCTGCCAGCTTCTGTGTCAGGCTCACAGTGGATACTGTGCCCACTTGCCCAGTGCCACCACTCACTCACTGGTGTCACAATAGCTTGCATTTAAAAAAAAAATTTATTTCACTGTAATAGATTGAATAGCAGTTAGTTGTCTGCCAGCTTCTGTGTCAGGCTCACAGTGGATACTGTGCCCACTTGCCCAGTGCCACCACAGCTTGCATTTAAAATTTTTTTTATTTTTTTTCACTATAATAGATTGAATAGCAGTTAGTTGTCTGCCAGCTTATGTGTCAGGCTCACAGTGGATACTGTGCCCACTTGCCCAGTGCCACCACTCACTCACTGGTGTCACAATACCTTGCATTTAAAAAAAAAAAAATGTATTTCACTGTAATAGATTGAATAGCAGTTAGTTGTCTGCAAGCGTCTGTGTGTCAGGCTCGCAGCGTATACTGTGCCCACTTGCAGGGCCGTACTGGCCCACTGGGATACCGTGAAATTTCCCGGTGGGCCGCGGCACCTGGGGCCGGTCTGACAGCCCTGATCATTGGGCTGACAGCTCCTGTGCAGCTCCTGTGCTCCTGGCCGGCCATGTGTGAGCTGTGGGCCGCACAGAGCCCCATGGGAGCAAGGGGAGCCAGGCGGCCGGCACAGCTCACACACGGCCGGCCGGGTCATAAAAAAAAATTTGTGGTGGGGGCGGAGCTTACGTGCGGCGGGGCTGGGCTTAGCATGCGGCGGGGGCGGGGCTTACTGTGCGGCGGGGCCTGGCTGACTGCAGCATGGGAAGCAGGAAGGAGTCCCTGCTTCCCCAACAACCAGCCTCCAGGAGCTCCAAGCAGGAGGTAAGAAGCAGGTCAGTGTGTCTGTGTGTGACTGTCTGTGTGTGACTGTGTGTGAGTGTGTGACTGTCTGTGTGTGACTGTGTGAGTGTGTGACTGTCTGTGTGTGACTGTCTGTGTGAGTGTGTGACTGTCTGTGTGAGTCTGTGTGTGACTGTCTGTGTGACTGCCTTTGAGTGTGTGACTGCCTCTGTGTGACTGCCTGTGAGTGACTGTCTGTGTGAGTGTGTGACTGTCTGTGTGATTGAGTGTGTGACTGTCTGCCTGTGTGTGTGTGACTGTCTGCTTGTGTGTGTGTGTGTGTGTGTGTGTGTGTGTGAGAGTGTGTGACTGTCTGCCTGTGTATGTGTGTGGCTGTCTGCCTGTCTTTGTATGTGTGGGTGTTTGCCTCGGTGTCAGTGACTGTCTGCCTCTGTGTGTGTGTGCGCGCATCTGCTAGTGAGGGAGCCTCTGTGTGTGTGTGTGTGTGTGTGTGTGTGTGCCTGCTAGTGAGTTTGTGTGTGTGCCTGCTAGTGAGTGAGCTTGTATGTGTGTCAGTGAGGTTGTCTGTAGGGATCATATGTGTGTGTTAGTGAGCTTGTCTGTAAGGAGCATGGGTGTGTCGGAGCCTGTCTGTGGTGAGCATGTGTGTACAGTGAGCTTGTCTGTAGTAAGCATGAGTGTGATCGTGAGCTTGTCTGTAGTGACCATATGTGTGTCAGTGAGCTTGTCTGCAGTGAGCATGTGTGTGTCAGTGAGCTTGTCTGTAGTGAGTCTGTGTGTTAGTGAGCTCTTCTGTAGGGAGCATGTGTGTGTCAATGGGCTTGTCTGTAGAGAGAGTGTGTGCGCATCAGTGAGCTTGTCTGTAGTGAGCGTGTGTGTGTGACAGTGAGCTTGTCTATAGTAAGCTTGTGTGTGTGTATCAGTTTGTCTGTACTAAATTTGTGTGTGCGCCAGTAACCTTGTCTGTGTGTGTCATTGTCTGTCAATGAGCCTATTTGTGTGCATCAGTAAGATTGTCTGTCTGTGTGTGAGTATGCTTTACTGTATAATTTAATTACCCTAAAATAACTAATATTTTGAATTAGAAGAAGAAATGTATCAATTAAAAAATAAATATATATATATATTTTTTTTATATATATATATATATAGTATAGGCATAATGGCACTCACCCTTGCTGATACACTGGAGATCCTATGCCCTGGTGCTATCCCACGCTGAAATATACAATATATAAATAGAAGGGGTGCACTCTCCGGTCTTTTTTAGTATTTCAAAATTATTTATTTCGTTACATAGTGTAACAGATTGACCAACGTTTCGACCCGTTTGGGTCTTTCTCAAGATCTTGAGGAAGACCCGAACGGGTCGAAACGTCGATCAATCTGTTACACTATGTAACGAAATAAATAATTTTGAAATACTAAAAAAGACCGGAGAGTGCACCCTTTCTATTTATATATATATATATATATATATATATATATATATATATACTGTTGCATCACCAGGGCTCCAGTATCCAGTATATATATAGGCAATTGAAATAGTTGGCTGCACTCTCGGATTTCCTTAAAATTTTACTTTTATTGAAATATTTAAGAGAAGATCAACGTTTCAGTCCCTCTTGTGGACTTGCATCAGGATCATGACGAAAGTTCACAAGAGGGACTAAAACATTGATCTTCTCTTAAATATTTCAATAAAAGTTAAATTTTCAGGAAATCCGAGAGTGCACCCAACTATTTCAATTGCCTATATATATATTTATATATATATATATATATATATATATATATATATATATATACACCCTACATAGCACAATGACTTATGGGGCTGGCATAGATTTTTTTCCAGGGCTGCTTCGTATCCCCAGTCCGGCCCTGCCCACTTGCCCAGTGCCACCACTCACTCACTGGTGTCACAATAGCTTGCATTTTAAAAAAAAAATAGTTTTCACTGTAATAGATTGAATAGCAGTTAGTTGTCTGGAAGCGTCTGTGTGTCAGGCTCGTAGCGTATACTGTGCCCACTTGCCCAGTGCCACCACTCACTCACTGGTGTCACAATAGCGTGCATTTAAAAACCAAAAACTTTTTTCACTGTTATAGATTGAATAGCGGTTAGTTGTCTCCAAGCGTCTGTGTGTCAGGCCTACAACGTGTACTCTGCCAACCTTTGCCAGTTCAAAGTGCAGCTCATATCTGGTGTCACAATAGCGTGCATTTAAAAACCAAAAAACCTTTTTCACTGTTATAGATTGAATAGCAGTTAGTTGTGTTCAAGCGGGTGTGTCAGGCCTACAGCGTGTACTCTGCCAGTTCACAGTGCCACTCATATCTGGTGTCACAATAGTTTGCATTTAAAAACAAAAAACTTTTTTCACTGTTATAGATTGAATAGCAGTTAGTTGTCTTCAAGCGGGTGTGTCAGGCCTACAGCGTGTACTCTGCCAGTTCATAGTGCCACTCATATCTGGTGTCACAATAGCGTGCATTTAAAAACAAAAAACTTTTTTCACTGTTATAGATTAAATAGCAGTTAGTTGTCTTCAAGCGGGTGTGTCAGGCCTACAGCGTGTACTCTGCCAACCTCTGCCAGTTCACAGTGCCACTCATATCTGGTGTCACAGTAGCTTGCACCCATAGTACCACTAATCGAAAAAAAAATGACAGGCAGAGGCAGGCCACCCCGCAGGGGCCGTCGTGGTCGTGGTCCTGTGATTCCCTTTTGCCCTAGAATAATGACCAGTTTTCAGAGGCCAGGTACCCTGAGCTTGAAAAGTTCTGAGGACATAGTTGACTGGCTAACACAGGACACCCAATCTTCTACAGCTTCCGCTCGGAACCTTGATGCAACATCCTCCTTCAGCTTAGCTTCGGGCACCTCTCAAGATACCACTCACCCGCCTGCCGCCACCACCAACACTAGCACCACAGCCGCTTCACTTGGTATGTCAGAGGAGTTATTTACACATCCGTTTGAAGAAATGAGTGATGCGCAACCATTATTGACAGAGGATGTAGATAACAGGGATATGTCTCAATCAGGCAGCATTACACATGTACGGTGTGATGATGATGATGTTGTACCCGCTGCTGCTTCCTTTGCTGAGTTGTCAGATACAAGTGAAGCGGTTGATGATGGCGATGCGTCCATGGATGTCACGTGGGTGCCCGCTCGTCAAGAAGAAGAACAGGGCGAAAGTTCAGATGGGGAGACAGGGAGGAGGAGGAGACGAGTTGGAAGCAGTGGGAGGTCGTCGCAAGGAGCTAGTGGCACAGTCAGACAGCATGCATCGACACCCGGGGTCAGCCCGACAGCACGCCAATCAACGCATGCTGTGTCCACCACCAGAATGCCGTCATTGCAGAGCTCAACAGTGTGGAATTTTTTTTGTGTGTCTGCCTCTGACAACAGCGATGCCATTTGCAACCTGTGCCAAAAGAAACTGAGTCGTGGGAAGTCCAACACCCACCTAGGTACAACTGCTTTGCGTAGGCACATGATCTCACATCACAAACGCCTATGGGATCAACACATGAGTACAAGCAGCTCGCCTACTCTAAGCCGCCAGCCTCCTCCTGGTCCAGCATCTTCAGCCACGTCAACCACTGCTGTCCTCCTTGCCCCCTCTCAACCATCCGCCACTCCGTCTCTCGCCTTGAGCAGTTCCTGCTCATCTGCCCACAGTCAGGTGTCTGTCAAGGACATGTTTGAGAGTAAGAAGCCAATGTCAGAAAGTCACCCCCTTGCCCGGCATCTGACAGCTGGCTTGTCTGTACTATTAGCCCGCCAGCTTTTACCATACAAGATGGTGGAGTCTGGGCGTTCAAAAAATTTGTAGCTATTGGAACACCGCAGTGGAAGGTACCGGACGATGTACCCGGTATATCACCTACACTGCGCATTGGGTAAACCTGCTGACGGCTGCCAAGGATGGAATGCGTGGCTCTGCAGAGGAGTTGGTGACACGGCCACAACTTGCAGGCAGGCCTGCTGCCACCTCCTCTTCCATCCATCCTCTTCCACCTCCTCGGCTGAGTCCTCTTCTGCTGCTGCGTCTTGCTCCACATCAACGGCACCCCCCCAGCTCCCCAGGTACTATTCCACATCCCGGATACGGCAGTGTCACGCCGTCTTGGGTTTGACTTGCTTGAAAGCAGAGAGTCACACCGGACAAGCACTCCTGTCCGCCCTGAACGCACAGGTGGAAAAGTGGCTGACTGCACAGCAACTGGAGATCGGCAAAGTGGTTTCTGACAACGGAACAAATTTGTTGGTGGCATTGAAGTTGGGCAAGTTGACACATGTGCATGGCACATGTGTGTAATCTGATCGTACAACGCTTTGTGCATAAGTACATCCTGAATCAGGCCAGGAAGGTGTGTGGCCATTTCAGGCGTTCCTACACGGCCATGGCGCACTTTGCCGATATCCAGCGGCGAAACAACATGCCAGTGAGGCGCTTGATTTGCGACAGCCCGACACGTTGGAATTCAGCACTCCTAATGTTCGACCGCCTGCTCCAACAAGAAAAAGCCGTTAATGAATATTTGTATGACCGGGGTGCTAGGACAGCCTCTGGGGAGCTGGGAATTTTTTTGCCACATTGCTGGACGCTCATGCGCAATGCCTGTAGGCTCATGCGTCCTTTTGAGGAGGTGACAAACCTAGTCAGTCGCACCGAAGGCACCATCAGCGACATCATACCATTTGTTTTCTTCCTGAGCGAAGAGTGCTGGATCAGGCCGTTGATGAGCGTGAAGAGGAAGAGGAAGAGTTGTGGTCACCATCACCACCAGAACCAGCCTTATCAGCATCGCTTGCTGGACCTGCGGCAACGCTGGAAGAGGATTGTGAGGAAGAGGAGTCTGTCAGGGTATTTATATCGGCAGACATTTTGTGCTATGATAGAAACTAAAAGTGTATATTCTGAGTCACTCTGAACAGACCAGACTCCATTTTGTTATTCCAAGTTAACAAAAAAAAAAGACACAAGATTTCTTTCTGTAAGACTAGCCACTTTGTCAGCGCTAAAAGGAATGCATAGTATAAACAAGTGATAAGAAGAATATAATCAAATCTAAACCCAGACAATTGTGACAGAGAAGATTAAATAATTTAATTTTACTGTCTATATACATATAAGGTACCATTGTATGGAAAAGGGTAAACTTAGTTCATGATCTGCCATATCAGAAATTATAGCAGATTTGCCAGACACATAGTCTGGACAAAATTTAAGAAACCCTTTGAAATTTTAAATTATGGCACTATAAAGATAACGCAAAATGACGTCAAAATAGCCACTAGGAAAAGTTAACTCTTTCCTGGATAGGTATGTTTAGTGGGACAAGACTGCCCTCTATAGACCAAATAACTAAATTGCGATCTGGAAGATAACCACACCTCTAGTGCTTCTATTGGGTTATCAACTGATGACGTACAGAGAGTCTGGCCCTTTAAAAGTTAAGACAAAGGGAAGATAGAGAGAGGCAAGATATGCAAGAGATGCAAAGGAGAGGAGAGAGGAATTGGAAGTTTGGGGATTCCAACTCGGACAACATCTGAGACTAACACTCTACTCCTAAAACTCTAACACTTAGAATTTACTGACTTTCTAACCAACACCTCCATGCAGAGAGACATCCAAATAAGTTCCTGAGACTACCAATCGGATGAAATATCTACTCAACTGGTAATTATACTGGTTTCATTTAATTAATTAAATTAATTAAAATTTATTAATAGCATTATATATGACTGGATAAAGCACGGTCAGATTTCCATATTAAGTAATCTTAGTAAACTAAAGAATATATAGTTATAAACATTCCATTCTGCAGGTGGAATTAAGAATAATTATATATTGATGTGATATTATCACATGTTAGCATACCGTTGTTTTTATCCAGGTGTATTGATTTGCTCTAAATTAAGATAAGATATCTTTTAGACAAATTAAAAACAAACTCTGCTCATAAAATATGGTAGATTCTCTTATTGGATGGTTCCAGGAAATGACTAATGAATTGGTTTAAATGTTATTTTATTTAAAATTACATAAGAATAGATCTTAACTATTTAGGAGATCTAGCCAGCATTGAAATGGTTATTCTAACTGTCAGCTAAACTTTACGACCTTACGCTGCACTCTGAGGAATTCTGTTCTTCGCTGTGAAAAGTTTCACTTTAAGTCTGTGTTAAAGATAGTCATAAATAAAGTCTTGACAGAAAATGCTAGTTAGCCATTGAAACGTAATACCCATTCCTTTGTATTGCATACCATTTTATACTGAATATTCATTGATTATTGTCATGCATGTTGCATAATATTATTATTAATTAATTTGTCATATAAATAAAATCTATTTTTATACATTGTGATATTATTATATGAAATACTTTCACTTACGATAACGACCTTTGGATCTGAGAATTGAATTAGTGGGCAATTTTCACTGTTTACCATTATTATCCCATAAATATCCCCAAATATTGGAGGCACGGTGCTGAGATCGTTTAAGTTGAAATTATATTTCATATATAATAATATTGGTGTAATTCATGCAATTTAATCTTGATATAGAAAAGAGTTTTGTATTGAGATTAAATCACTGTATAGAAATATGTCTGAATCCAGTAATACATCTGTAACAGATAATACTGAAATAATTGAAGACCTAAGAAAACATGCTCTAGTTCATATTCATAAACATATGAAAAATTATGCAACCTATGAGGTTTGGTTGAAAAGCATAGAATGGGAAGCTAAACACACCATTCTAACTGATGAACACATCATCATATATCTTAAAGAAATTGCTGAACAAAAGAACATAGAAAGGAAAATGGCGTATATAATACACTCTTGGCCTTTCTTTATGACAGCACTTCTTAAGGTGTTAGATGAAAACAAGTCACTGAATGCCAAATTGGACACGTACAGTGACGATTTGGGCATTCAAAATGGGAAATACCAAGATTTACTTGCTGAGCATAAAACTCGTCAGGCTGATCATGAAAAAGAAATGAAAGCTTTGACGGATAAATATGCACAGGAAATAAATCAGCTTAAAATGCAATTGGATGAGTATGAAAAGGAGAGTCAGAAATTAGACAGTGAGGTTGGTAGTCATCATTCTGTGCCAAAAAGTTGCACAAAAATGCAAGAAAAGACTATTTGTAAATCCCCTCCTTATTATGATTTTCCCACACCAAACCAGGTTTTCATAAAACAGTCTGTAAGTAAAGATGTGAGTAATTCTAAAAAATCACCTGTGGAACAAGATTCCCCATCTCATGACATTACCAAGCCACCTTGGCAATCTTGGGCAGAACAGTTTGAAAAAGCTGTCTTGACCAAACTTGAGAGGGAGAGTCCAATTCAAGGTGATAGGAATGAAAACAGACATGGTTCTGTACACTGGCAGGATTCTGATGCTGATCAGAATTGTGACAGTGAACAAGAAGCTCAGAGTTATGGGAGTGAAAGTGATTGCACTGTCCACTCTGAAGGCCATGTAACTGATATGCCATCTGCACTGTTCTTCAGCAGACAGATCGCATAGACGTTTACCCAAACACAGAAACAGAGGTCGTAAATCAACGATGCCTGTTTATGAAACACCAAAGGTCATCAAATTCCTTAGAGAGACTGTCCCACAATTTTCTAGAGGTTCAGGAAACATATCTGAACATATGGAAAATTATGATAGAGCAATGAATTCATTGGGCATGTATGATGACATTCATAAGAAATGGTTCATTACATGGACCTTTGATTCAATGTGTCGTGTTTATCTAGAAAGTCTTCAAGCTATACAGTTAATGTCCTGGTCCAAGATGAAATATGAAATAATCATGGAATATGGTAAGTATAAAACCATTGCCTCTGCAAAGAAGGCGCTTTATAACTTAAAGTGCCGTCCAGATCAAAGCCCAAGAGAATTTTTAATAATTCTTAAAAATGCATACTCCGTGGCCCAAAGAAAACCCAGGTATGAAAGCACAGACTTCAAAGATCTGTATTTTCATGCAATGCCAGTAAACATACAAATGAATCTCGCAAGAGATTACGATTGTAAGTTGCCATTAGAATGGCTAGTCAGTCAGTGTATGAAGTTGTACACTATACACCATGCACATGACGAAAATCAGCCAAAGGTTAAGAAACCTGGTGATAAAATGGTGTCAGAGACTAAAATTCAGTTAGGTTTAGAAACCCAACAGAAAAAGAGGACCTATTCCGAGGTTTTGAAAACACCAAAACCTCAGAAACAGGAAAACGCTAGAAGCAATTCTGCAAATTCCTCCAATAACTCTGAAAGATCCAAAGCCAATGGGAATAAACGCTCCTGGGTTAATAAGAACCAAGGCAATTCCCAATGGAGAAGGAATCCTCAGGGAAATAGGAGATATGGAAACAGAAATAACCAATCTGCTTCCAGTAACTCCCAACAGTCTCAGCCATCCCAACCAAGTTCTAATGGGCAAAGACAAAACGGCAATGGGGGAAATAATTTGCGTCGTTAGGTTGGTCAATTGACAGACCAGATGGGCAAATTAATGGAGGGAATGACAAAGATTAACGAAGTCTTTGCCAGAAATCCTTTTTTAGGGATAGCTCCAATTGCAGAACTACCTGTGCAACCGCAGCAACAACAACAGGTGCCGCAGCAATAATAGCCACTGTGACTAAACAGGCTAGGTTATCAGTAGATGTAATGCCTAACCCTGTTTCCTTTCCAGGTACTAACAGTCAAATAAATAATAGTTGTGCTAGGAAACCTATTGCCTATACCGTCACTTCACTTGAAGTGAAGGAGGCGCAACGTGTTCCTCTGTTTTTTCATTTCAGCCAAAGGCTAAAGTAGCCCCAACAGCCACTAGTTTCCAGGATCCAGACCTGAAAGGGTTAACTGATGAGATGCCGACCACTAGTTCCCGCTTGACAATTCAAGATATTCCTAAAAAGGATGGGCCTGTGGGTAAGACTGAGCATTCCTCAGTACAGGTAGTAACTACTGCTGTGACCGGTAATGTATGGAAAACGAGTGATATGTTGACACATTCTAAATTCTTATGTGAATTAGAAGAACATGAAGGAAGGTACTACATGTCTGTAGAAATACAGGATTCGCTACCCCAGCCTTTCAAAGGGTTAATAGATACTGGTTCACAAGCCACTATCTTATCCAATACCTACTTCCAGCAGGTAATGGACTTAGCAACGGATAAGCCGAAGCTAAGAGATTTCCCCAATGCTCTGTTGAGTGTAGGAGGAAATGCCCTTCATGTTATTGGCAATACCTGGTTAAAGTTTAAAATAGGTAACAAAACCTTTAGACACCCGGTGATAGTGGTAGATCTCCCCTATGACCGACTGATTCTGGGTATAGACATACTCAGAAGACTTAACACAATTATTGACTGTGTAAATGGAATTGTATGGTCACAAGCTAAGGTTCCCATAACCTATGAGAAATCACATGTTCAATCTGATCGTAACTGCCATGTGATAGAAGAAAGACCTGACTCGATAGAGGTACATTTTAGAAATAGTCAGTCACCTGACGTGACTATCCTGCAGGTGAATGATGCAATCGCACCTGTAGATGAGCATTCCGTAAGAATTGCTCCAGAGAGGATCCAGAATGTCTCTCTGGAAGGTGATGTTTTAACCATTTCTCTCCACAGGGACTATGTTGAATCTGTAGATCTGGCAGGTCATGCTCAATTCCTTGCCAGAATTGAAAGGGTTAATAACAACCTATTCTTTCCTATTCAAATACACGACTTAGGAAGAAGTAGGAATGCAAAGCTGGACTTAAAAAGTGAAAACAGCTATATTAGCAGAAGTCTGTTAAAGCAGATCGCTAATTCTAAAATGATCAGGTACGCTTCCCCACATGACAGGTGGATCCAGAATCTGGATGGCGAATCAGAGAGTTACAATGTGATAGCAAAATGTTTACTATCTATTTCCATCGGAAATAAGACAGTTAAACATTTATTCCTAGTGATAGACGAACCTCGCTATCAGGTTTACGTTGGCAATGATGTCATACATCGCTTTGCCATACACCTTGACCTGATTAATTCCAACTTGTGGACAAGGTTAAAAGGTAATCCTTGTGGATACCTACACGAGGAAAACGCCCTGAAATCAGGACAAATACTCCCATACGCGGTAAGTATCCAAGTACCTGATGACATAACCATTCCACAGGGGACAAGTAATTTTCTTTTACCCCTACAGGTAAAGAAGGGTCAGAGATTGGAAAACTCTGATGCCCTAATCTGTTTATCCAACAGGATACAACAATTAGGGATGGTGGTAACACATACACCAATGGTAAGTATTGGTAAGAATCACACCTATATCATGGTCAACAATGTTACACCCAATAGTGTTACTTTACCAAAAGGAACATTATTAGGTCTAGCATTGGATGCTGAGTACTATACATTTGGTTTCCAAAACCAAATTATAGGCCTCATCCCTGAAGAATACTTAACTGAGGACGAAATTGTCGATCAAATATTCCATTCCTCCCCAGAAGGATTATTCACTATCCTATCTGTATATCCCTTCAACGTTGAAGAAGGCTCATGTAAAATCGAAGAAGAATCTATCACCTTCGATCATCCGCTCAATGAGCAGGAATCACAAGAGTATCACGACCAAATAGAAAAGGTAAGTCAACACCGAACTGACCTAACTTCTAGGCTTGAAGAAGCTTATGAGATAGGCCAGCCTGAAATCTTTCCAGGATTTCAGGAAAGGCTAGAAGAGCAAATATCTTTAGCTGACGCTTGCTCCAATGATGCTGAGCGACAACAGCTAAAGGAAATCCTAATGGAATTCCAAGATATTTTTGCCAAAGATTCCTACGACTGTGGGTTAACTAACCTCCACGTAGCCAGAATACAAACTGATCCTAGTTTACCACCTGTATTTATCAAACAATATAGACTCTCATTAGCGTCATATGATGGTCTACAAGACATCATTCAGAATTTAAAGGAGAGGGGCATTATACGTCCAGTGCACAGTTCGTATAATAATCCGATCTTGGGGATTCTGAAACCTAATGGACAATGGCGTTTATGCGCTGACTTACGACAGCTAAATAAACGCGTCTATATGTCTGGTTGGCCAACACCACACATAGACCAATGTTTGGTACAAATGCAGGGATCCAAAATATTCACTGCCATTGACTGTGCGCAGGGATATTGGACTGTACCAGTCCATAATGAAGACCAATACAAATTGGCCTTCACATTTGGAAAGCAGCAGTATACTTGGACCCGTATGCCTTTTGGTTACATAAACTCTGGTCATGAATTCGCTGTGTTCATGCATAAAGCTATGCCTGATGCACTCGAGAGAGGAACGTTATCATATGTCGACGATGTCTTGCTGAAAAGCACTTCCTTTGATAAGCATATCTTAGAGATTAGACATGTTCTCACTCAGCTAAGAGAGGCAGGGATAAAACTGTCTTTACAAAAGGCACAATGGTGTCGCACCCATGTCAATTTCCTCGGACATGAGGTAACTTCTGAAGGATTAAATCCCCAGAGGAAGAAGGTTGAAGCCGTACTAAAGGCTAAAACACCTTCAAACATCAGGGAATTAAGATCGTTCCTTGGTATGACTAACTACTCCCGTAAGTTTATAGATAACTATGCAGAAATAACTAAACCACTCTTACACCTGCTTAAAAAGGAAACTACCTGGAACTGGGGGGAGCCTCAGGACCAAGCGGTAAGTGAACTGAGGAGGAAGCTTACTCAGGCACCCTGTTTAGCATACCCAGAGGGGGGTAAACCCTTCTATCTGGAGACAGGTTATACCGATTTAAGCATAAGTGCTGTTCTGTATCAGAAGCAGGACAGTTTAAACAAAGTTATTGCATATGCTAGCAAGACTTTGTCACCTGTTGAAGTTAAATTCAACACGTGTGAGAAGGCGTTATTGTCGACTGTCTGGGCACTACAAAATTTTCGTAGCTATATCCAAGGTGAGAAAATAATTGTAGAAACAGCTCACCAACCTCTACAGTATCTGCAGAGTGAAAGAATTAGAGACGGTAATCTCTCTAACAGTCGATTACTGCATGGACTCTATCCTTACAGGGATGGCCGTTAGAAGTCCGTTATAAACATAATAAGAGAAGCCCAGTTGCCCAAGGTTTAGCAGAATTACATGACTGTACTGCTCCATCTCTGGATGATAATGACACCGGAGATGACTTCCTAGAAGAGCAATTGCTATCTCCTTATAAAGTTTATGACGAGGAATACTGTCGACCACTACCGTGGGTATACATTGATGGTTGTTCATATCACCACGTAGTTGGTGCTGAACGGAAGTTAGTTGCAGGTATCGGAATCGCCTGGACAGGTGATTATCCTAATGTATCTATAGGATACAATATTGGTCCCAAAAGCAGTCAGATAGCCGAACTCTGTGCAGTATATAAGACCATTCAAATGGCAATAGAATATAGTATCAAAGAATTTGTTATTATAACTGATTCCAACTATGTTCGCAACAGTTTCGTCGAATATCTGCCTAGCTGGAAACGTAACCAAATGCTGAAAAGCAATAACAAACCTGTTAAACA
This sequence comes from Pelobates cultripes, assembly GCA_933207985.1. NCBI lineage: Eukaryota > Metazoa > Chordata > Amphibia > Anura > Pelobatidae > Pelobates > Pelobates cultripes. Next base: position 174,427,849 of record OW240917.1, read on the forward strand.
TGGGAAATTGTTTTGTAAAATCGATGAGTGGTTAAGGAAAATGGTTTAACCATATATTGGAAGAAAACCAAAGGCCATTCTAAAATAGAAGGTATTGACAAGGATGGTAATGACTTAGCCGATTCACTGGCAAAACAAGCTGCCATCAATGGTGAAACCCTAAACATTGATGATCTTATGGGTTCAATTCATGTTGAAGCCATAACTAGACGACAGGCTAGAGATAATGCCGACTTAAATGTCGTGCAATGGAGTCAAGAAGCTCCTAGTGAGGACCTGATTACTAGTCAAAAGAATGATCCCGTCATAGGCATATTCTATAAACATATAGAAGACCCTACTGCCAATCCCATCACAGATGAGGATTGCAAAGATAATGAAGATTTACGAATCTTGATGAGATATAAAGTCCAATTTAGTATCATGGATGGGTTACTGGTCAGAACTTCTAAACATGGTATACAACAATGGGTAGTCCCAACTGTATACAGAGGGTTAATGCTCCAACACGCACATGATGCACCTACATCTGGGCATCGTGGTGATAAGATCACATATGAGATATTGCGTGATTATGCATATTGGCCACACATGTTAAGGGATGTTAAGACATACTGTCAGGGATGCTTGATTTGTCCGCAATATCAACCCCATGGTCCAACCCATCGTGCACCACTTCAGAAGAGGGGGGTGTCATTACCCTGGTCTGATATTCAAATTGACTTTATAGGTCCTATAACAAGATCTTCAAGAGGTAACAAATACATGTTAACCGTTACATGTATGTACACAAAGTGGATAGAATGTTTGCCTTGTACAGAGAACACGAGTACCGTGTGCGCCACTTTGTTGATTAACCATGTCTTTTCCAGGTTCGGTCTGCCTCAAAGAATTGAGTCAGACAGAGGTAGTCACTTTGTCAGACAGAGGTAGTCACTTTACCAGCGAAGTAATGGCTAAGATGTGGAACATTCTAGGTGTTAAACGAAAGCTACATATTGCATACCGCGCTGCGTCTAGCGGGGGGGTGGAGCGATATAACCAGTCTATCGTTAATATTCTGAAGAAATATGTTAAGGAGTCTGGTAAAGACTGGGACATTAAATTGCCCCTAGTTTTAATGGCGATTAGAGCTACACCTAGCACTGCTACCAAATTGTCACCTTTTGAATTGATGACAGGAAGAAAGATGGTTTTACCACAGCATTTACTATATCGTACTTCGGATCATAACTTGATCAATGCTGCCACTACGCATCAGTATATCGAAGATTTGCGCAAGCATTTACAGCATGCGTTTGCTTTTGCCCAAAAGAATCTAGAAAAAGCAGCGACAGGGGTTAAGACCTATTACGATCTAAAAACCACGAAAAAGGAATATGAGATCACAGATCAAGTCTATCTGTATAACTTTGCGCGAAATCAAGTCAAGGAAAAGAAATTTTTACCTTCTTGGAAAGGACCATATGTCATCATTGACAAAATTTCCCCAGTAGCGTACAAGATAAAAATTCCTAAGGATGGTGATTTTATTGAAAAGTGGGTTCACATTAACCAGTTGCGTGCTTGTCATCCTAAATCTCAATTAAGGATTATAGGTGTGGATTTGGACGCAGAAGGGTGAACGACTAACCTGGATGAATGTTTGATTCACGTGGTATAGTATGATGTGAAATGTTGTGATGTGCCATGATCTCATGTACGTTCATGTCATTAACCATTTCCTTGCCATCCAATAACTACATTTTTAAGCAGGTTACTAGCTTGTTTAACTGCTATAGGCATATTGCTGAGGAGTCAGTAATAAATGTAGTGAGGGATGAAGTTCTAAAAATAGAATTAGACAGAATACATATGTTGATGAATCGTAAAAATGTGTTGTCCTAGGCCAAGTGATGTCACACTGTTATAAGTTTGTTTGCTTAACAAACCTTGAATCATTAGTAGATAAGTCTGAAACGAGTTCCTGATCCGTGACTGTCGAAAGATGTCCAAGAAGGATGTGGCGTGTTTCTGGATCGTACTGCTCCTGTGCCAAGAGCTACGGACTGACCCGATCACAGAGATAGGACCATCCTCCGGCATCCTGATTCAAGAGACACCAGGGTTCATCTTGACAGAGAAGAGGATCCTGACCCGACGCGTGTTCGTCAGCTTGGACCCCAAGATTTCCATCGAGAAGGCATACAACATTTCATCGATGGAGCTTCCTGAGTTACAGACTTGGTACCAGATGCACCTCCAAAGAGCACAGGAACGTGTGCGAAACATCTTGGAGCAAGCCCGGAAACCATTTGTATCCAGTTCTATTCCGATGAGCAACCGACCCAAAAGGTTCCTCACCGCTATAATTGTTGCATTAGTTTGTGCCACTGTCGGTGCAGTTTGTGCCACTGTTGCGCTAAAGCAACACATTAACGATATTCATCAGGTGATAAAACAGCAAAGAACACTTCTCCAAGACGTGTTAACTATTGTGGAAGACACAGTTGTTACAACAAATTTGCATTCGGAGTTAATTGCCAAATCCACTGAGTTGCACCAAAGTCATGACTTATTTAAGCGTGAACTTCTATTTCTGCATGACCCAATATTGTTCCACACACTTGCTTTTCTCGACGAAGTGCAAACTGGAATGATCGAATTGGCAGGGGGACGCATACCTCTGTATTTTGTATCCAAGGATATTGTTCATGCGATGCTTGCCAATGTGGATGGAGAGACAATTGAGCCTATGCAATTAAATCTGGCCTTTGAGATGGGGAGCGCTATACCTCTCTTAATTGATCCGGAACGTATGGAGATTTGCTTTTTATTGACCATACCATATGTAACTCCCAAAGACATTTTTCAAATGAAAATAATGTGCTATGATAATAATGATATTATGGTTGATTGTACTAAGTGTAAAGTTCAAAACTTTTACAGGTACAAATATATACAAAAATGTTCATTCCACGCACGGGCCTATGTTAGAAATGATGTGATTGCACAATATGTCTGATAACTTCTATAGTGCTTATTCATAAGCTAAATTAATTTTGGCTATGAAATGCACTAAAGGGGGGTTATGTCAGGGTATTTATATCGGCAGACATTTTGTGCTATGATAGAAACTAAAAGTGTATATTCTGAGTCACTCTGAACAGACCAGACTCCATTTTGTTATTCCAAGTTAACAAAAAAAAAGACACAAGATTTCTTTCTGTAAGACTAGCCACTTTGTCAGAGCTAAAAGGAATGCATAGTATAAACAAGTGATAAGAAGAATATAATCAAATCTAAACCCAGACAATTGTGACAGAGAAGATTAAATAATTTAATTTTACTGTCTATATACATATAAGGTACCATTGTATGGAAAAGGGTAAACTTAGTTCATGATCTGCCATATCAGAAATTATAGCAGATTTGCCAGACACATAGTCTGGACAAAATTTAAGAAACCCTTTGAAATTTTAAATTACGGCACTATAAAGATAACGCAAAATGACGTCAAAATAGCCACTAGGAAAAGTTAACTCTTTCCTGGATAGGTATGTTTAGTGGGACAAGACTGCCCTCTATAGACCAAATAACTAAATTGCGATCTGGAAGATAACCACACCTCTAGTGCTTCTATTGGGTTATCAACTGATTACGTACAGAGAGTCTGGCCCTTTAAAAGTTAAGACAAAGGGAAGATAGAGAGAGGCAAGATATGCAAGAGATGCAAAGGAGAGGAGAGAGGAATTGGAAGTTTGGGGATTCCAACTCGGACAACATCTGAGACTAACACTCTACTCCTAAAACTCTAACACTTAGAATTTACTGACTTTCTAACCAACACCTCCATGCAGAGAGACATCCAAATAAGTTCCTGAGACTACGAATCGGATGAAATATCTACTCAACTGGTAATTATACTGGTTTCATTTAATTAATTAAATTAATTAAAATTTATTAATAGCATTATATATGACTGGATAAAGCACGGTCAGATTTCCATATTAAGTAATCTTAGTTAACTAAAGAATATATAGTTATAAACATTCCATTCTGCAGGTGGAATTAAGAATAAGTATATATTGATGTGATATTATCACATGTTAGCATACCGTTGTTTTTATCCAGGTGTATTGATTTGCTCTAAATTAAGATAAGATATCTTTTAGACAAATTAAAAACAAACTCTGCTCATAAAATATGGTAGATTCTCTTATTGGATGGTTCCAGGAAATGACTAATGAATTGGTTTAAATGTTATTTTATTTAAAATTACATAAGAATAGATCTTAACTATTTAGGAGATCTAGCCAGCATTGAAATGGTTATTCTAACTGTCAGCTAAACTTTACGACCTTACGCTGCACTCTGAGGAATTCTGTTCTTCGCTGTGAAAAGTTTCACTTTAAGTCTGTGTTAAAGATAGTCATAAATAAAGTCTTGACAGAAAATGCTAGTTAGCCATTGAAACGTAATACCCATTCCTTTGTATTGCATACCATTTTATACTGAATATTCATTGATTATTGTCATGCATGTTGCATAATATTATTATTAATTAATTTGTCATATAAATAAAATCTATTTTTATACATTGTGATAATATTATATGAAATACTTTCACTTACGATAACGACCTTTGGATCTGAGAATTGAATTAGTGGGCAATTTTCACTGTTTACCATTATTATCCCATAAATATCCCCACAAGTCAGAGGAGGAATGTGGCTTTGAGGAGGAGGAGGAAGACCAACCACAACAGGCATCCCAGGGTGCTCGTTGTCACCTATCTGGTACCCGTGGTGTTGTACGTGGCTGGGGGGGAAGAACATACCTTCATTGAGATCACTGAGGAGGAGGAACGGGAAATGAGTAGCTCGGCATCCAACCTTGTGCAAATGGGGTCTTTCATGCTGTCATGCCTGTTGAGGGACCCTCGTATAAAAAGGCTGAAGGAGAACGACCTGTACTGGGTGTCCAAGCTACTAGACCCCCGGTATAAGCAGAAAGTGGCTGAAATGTTACCAAATTACAACAAGTCGGAAAGGATGCAGCATTTGCAAAATAAATTAAAAAGTATGCTTTAAACAGCGTATAAGGGTGATGTCACAGCACAACGGGAATCTAACAGGGGAAGAGGTGAAAGTAATCCTCCTCCTCCCACGACCACGCCGGCAAGGACAGGACGCTTTACAGACGTGTTGTTGATGGAGGACATGCAGAGCTTTTTAAGTCCTATGCATCGCCACAGCCCTTCGGGATCCACCCTCAGAGAACGACTCGACCGACAGGTAGCAGACTACCTCGCCTTAACTGCAGATATCGACACTCTGAAGAGCGATGAACCCCTTCACTACTGGGTGTGCAGGCTTGACCTGTGGTCTGAGCTATCCCAATTTGCGATAGAACTTCTGGCCTGACCCGCTTCAAGTGTCCTGTCAGAAAGGACCTTCAGTGCAGCATGAGGTATTGTCACTGAGAAGAGAAGTCACCTAGGTCAAAAAAGTCTAGATTACCTCACCTTTATTAAGATGAATGAGGGATGGATCCCGACGGGACTGACAGTGGGCGATACATTTGACTAAAAAAGGCCTGATGAGATGAGCTGCCTTTGGCTAAAAATGGTCCACACGCTGCTGTATTGTAGCTCTGAATGCCGGTTGACTTGCGTGACTTATCCGCCACCAACTAGGGTTCAAGCCGCGATGTTTAAGGGCAGTGCTCCCCCACCTTTTTATCGCCGCTGACCGGTAAACGTTTGATAATTTTTCCGTGGCCCGCTTGTTTTGATTTAATAATTTTAATTGAATTGTATTTAAACATGCCTTCAAAATAAAATACAGCTACACCAAAAAATGAATATAAAGTGATTTATTTTATTTAACTCACTAGAATGCCAAATCAATGAGAACCCTGAGCTTGTTTCTTCGCAACGAGACGGTTCCATCTGGGGGTAATAGGAGACAATGACACCCGAAGTGTGTTGCTTATGTCCAGTTTATTCCGCTGTTTTGTTTTGGTTGCTGTCACTGCAGAAAACCCCGCTTCACACAGATAGGTTGTCGGAAATGGCAATAGGGATTTAAGTGCTGTGGTGGCAATCTCAGGGTATTCCGCCATGACTTTAATCCAGAACACCGGCAGAGTTGTTGTCTCGAACATAGTTTTAAGGCCACCATCATTTGCAATCTCCAGCAGTTGTTCTTCTTCTTGCATAGACATGCTAGATTCGTCTGATTTGTTGGCAAATGGGTCGCGGATCCATTCCTTACCAGTTCGTGGGTCTTTTGTGGTTGGGAAGTAGCGCTCAAACTCTTTTAAAAGCAAAGACAGGTGATCGTGCACCAACTGGCAGAATGAATGTTCAAGCTCAGTCTCGCCTAAAATCCCCGCTAATGTCTGAAACATGTCCAAAATGCCTCTGTTCACGCGCCGTCCCCACAACTCCAGTTTGGCTTTAAATGCAGCTACTTTGTCTGACAACTTGAAAACAGTTGTCATTTTTCCCTGAAGGCCCAGATTGAGTTCGGCCAATGGCGTGGGGTTTGCCTTACGGCCAATCAGGAAGCGGGAGGACCCAGGAGGAGGATCAGTGTAACAATAGGGAATTTTCATTCGCTATTGTCACACAATGGACGGGCTCGGGAGGGAGCAATGCTCTGTGCCTCGGCCGCCACAGTGAAATTAAAGTTCCTCGGGCGGCCCGGTACCGTTTGATCCACGTACCGGTCCGCGGCCCGGGGGTTGGGGAACACTGTTTTAGGGCACTTTCTGCCTGGGAAACAAACATCAATTCTTCTGGCCGCTGCTACAGCAGCAGCTGCAACAATACCTAATTTTTTAGTGAAAAAAACAGGTTTATAGAGAGCGCAAAAAAATATATCAATAAAATAGTGGATTTTCTAAGCAAGTGCTTCAAATTATGATTATCCACAAGAAAAAGTTAATACAAAGCTGCCGGATACACTAAAAACCTTCCCAAGTTTTAAAACATCATGTGTGACATAAATTGAAATAAAAACAGTATCAGCGCTTAGTTAATATACCCCTATTTTTTGTATATGGGTCAACAACAAAAATATATTGAATAAATTAAATAAAGAGTCCCAGTTTCAATCTTCATGGGGTGTTTTCAAATATCCGCAGGGATTTGATAGTTGTAACAGTAATTGGTGTAAAAAGACTTTGTCTTTATATGTATCCAACCTTAAATCAAAAAGATACTGACATAGCGTGATACAGTTACAATACTTTATTTCCCATACGGTAATCCCCCCATAAGAGGAACTCTTACAATTAAAAGTGGTGAAACTTACTTCTAAGGTTCACAATAAAAACGTAGAAATGCAGAATATTGGCTGATGAATATAAAGTTACCACTCCGTGGGTGTTATTTCCAGACCGGTCCTGTGCACTCGGATCGATCCTCACTGAGAAGCCAACTAGCCAATCTTACTGCAATCTCTCCAAATTCAAAAATCCCGCCAGAAACACGATCTACGCGTTTCACTCATTCAAATGAGCTTTCTCAAGATACAGTGCTCTGGGGGATTGTGATTACATATATATCTCTCTAGCAATTAAATAATTAAAAAACAAGAAATTCATCTGGTACATTAATATCTTCCATTTAACTATGTGTTCTCTGATTCTCACTATATTTTCAGACTCATAGCAGTGTATCATTATTTCGTTTTGATTGATACAAATATACACAGTTTCTAAACATCGTGAATGGTTAATCCTAACACACAATCAGAATCAACATATTCTTCTATGATTAGTGGAACAATTAAGTTCCAGTGTTTTATGCATTAAAAATGAAAAATAAAGCATTTTAAATTTCATCCTTTTTTTTCTCAATTAAGACATAGTAAAAACGCTGGTGTTCTAAACAAAATTCCAAATATAGTAAATGATAAAACACTCCTATAAATATACATAATTGCAGCATGAATTATAAAACTTAAATTAACTTATAAACATCATGAGTAATTAGTTCTATTAGACAAATTAAACTCAAATTCATTCTCTATAGTTAATGTAACAGTTAGGTTCCCATCTTTTATACAGTTTGGAAAAATGATAAACAATTCATATTTCTCTACTTTTTCATCTATTCAAACGTGAGAAATATCAGTCATAAATTAGTCTACCTTAAATGAATAAGTAGTTAAATATATCAGGCTCTTTACATCAGCCGATCATACAGTTCCTATTTCACATTACCTCTTGTTTCCAAATGCTTTTAACAGCCATAGGAGATAACAATTAAGATAATGCAGTCGTAAAAGAGAAATGTTTAAATCCCTTAAAGGCACAGACTTTCTTTCTATTCAATTTTATCAGCCCGTGTATTCTAAACTTTTTAACCAGGGATATCATACAAATTCCAGAATCTAATGAGAATAAATAACCAAATGTCAATAAAAACTTTTAGAATAAAAAGAGAACTTATAAAAAATATACATAATATATATATTATAAATCCTGTTAAAAAATCTCATTTCCATTCTCTATATCAGGTCATAAAATATGTGCTATTTCAAATTCAGCATTAAGCCCAAATGGAGTTAGGGTTTTTAAAGTATAAATCCAATAAGTTTCTCTATATATTAAACTTTTCACTAAATCCCCTCCCCTCCAAGGGACTTTAATTTTCTGGATTCCACAATAAGATAGGGATGCTGGGTTGCTGTTGTGGTATATCTTAAAATGTTCTGACAATTAATGTTTTTTTTCGAACTTTCTGTTAATATTATACACGTGTTCTCCCAATCTTGTCTTAAGCATTCGTTTAGTTTGTCCCACATACTGTAGACCACAAGTGCAACTCAATAAATAAATAATTTGTTTGGAATTGCAAGTTATGCATTCCTTTATTTTATATTTTTTCTTGGTAGTTGTAGATGAATATTCTAGGGTGACCCCAAAAGGTGGACCTACTAATTTACATATTCTACAGGACCCACATTTAAAAAAACCTATATGAGAATTTAAAAAATGTTTCTCAGGAGACGGTCTCATGTGGCTATGTACTAATTTATCCTTTAACGTAGGTGCTCCCCTAAATATAATTTTAGGTTTTGGAGGTAGTATTGATGCCAATATTTGGTCTTGTTTCAACAAGTCCCAATTTTTGAGTACTGCCCTCTTGATATAGTTGGTCTGGGCATTAAAATTAAAGATGAGGGGACAGAAAAACTTTTCCTTATTCTCGTCCATCTTTTTCTCTCTCAGTGCTAAAATCTCCGTTCTAGTAATTTTGGAGACTTTCTCTGACGCCCTATCAAGTAAATCCGAGTCATACTTTTTGTCTAAAAATTGTCTTTTAACTTTTAATATTTGGTCCCTACACACTTCTTCCTCTGTACAATTCTTTTTGATTCTTAGAAATTGGCTGTAGGGAACATTTTGTAGCCAAGAAGGGAAATGACAGCTAGATGTCCAAATGAAGCTGTTCACATCAACAAGTTTAAAAAAGGTTTTAGATTTTAAAATCTCTTGTTCTACATATAAAACTAAATCCAAAAATTCCACATGTTCTTGGCTGTAGGAATATGTGAAAGACAAGTTAAAATTATTATTATTAAGATGTGTTAAAAACTCCAATAGTGCCGCCTCTGTACCCTTCCAGATAAAAAAGCAGTCTTTTTATTTCACCTAATTTTTCAGACATGTGTACATGCCTAATTTTTCGGGCCTCTGGTGCTGCACTGTGGTTTCAAAAACCAAACCAAAAAAAAGGCACATAACAGGGATTAAACTGATAAGAATAATACTACTTAACACACCTTATAATAACGCAGAGAGAGGAGTCTGGAGAAGAGGAGTCAGAGGAGGAAGGTGGCTTTGAGGAGGTGGAAGACCAAACACAGCAGGTGTCCCAGGGGGCTTGTTGTCACTTTTCGGGGACCCGTGGTGTTGTACGTGGCTGGGTGGAGGAAGAGACCTTCAATGACATCAGTGAGGACAAGGAACGGGACATGGCTAGCTTGGTATCCAACCTTGTGCAAATGGGGAGCTTGCGGTTGTGCAAATGGACTGTTTGCGGTTGTGTGCGGTGCGTTAAACGGGGAGTTTGGTCTGTCACTGTGAAGCGGGCGTAACCCTTACACTACCTGGTCGATACAACATCATACAGTAGGTCCCCCCCCCTCATTATTTTTATGGCGGGCGGACAGTAGGGCCCCCACCCACCATGCAGGGGTGGGGGCCGGGGGGAGGACAGAAGGTCCCCCCTTATCCTTATTTACTGAATATTCCCCTGTATAACAATGTTTGGCATTTAGTGAATATTCCCTATTCTGCTCTGTGTCAGTGTGTATCAGGGATCCTTAGGATAGGTGTCAATCCATATCTGCCAAGTGACCCTATGTAGGGGGAACATTCCCTATTCTGCTCTGTCAGTGTGTATCAGGGATCCTGAGGATAGATGTCAATCCATATCTGCCAAGTGACGCTATGTAGGGGGAACAGTCCCTATTCTGCTCTGTGTCAGTGTGTATCAGGGATCCTTAGGATAGGTGTCAATCCATATCTGCCAAGTCACCCTATGTAGGGGGAACAGTCCCTATTCTGCTCTGTGTCAGTGTGTATCAGGGATCCTTAGGATAGGTGTCAATCCATATCTGCCAAGTGACCCTATGTAGGGGGAATAGTCCCTATTCTGCTCTGTGTCAGTGTGTATCAGGGTCTCTGAGGACAGGTGTGAATCCATATGTCAAGGTGTCAATATGTCATATGTCAGGTGTCAATCCATATCCATTGTGATTTAGGAATGTTAGGTGATTTATGCCCTTTATGGATTAAGACCAGACTCTGCATCAACTGTGTAATTTTCCATGGGGGTTTTGCCATGGATCCCCCTCCGGCATGCCACAGTCCAGGTGTTAGTCCCCTTGAAACAACTTTTCCATCACTATTGTGGCCAGAAAGAGTCCCTGTGTGTTTTAAAATTCGCCTGCCCATTGAAGTCTATGGCGGTTTTGCGAACATTTGCGGAAGTTCGCGTTCGCCAACCGAAAATTTTGTGTTCGCGACATCACTATATTTAAGTAACTAAATAAATTTAACCCCTGAGGATTAAAAAAAAAAAAAAAATAGGTTAACCCTCCAGGGTTAAAAGAAAAAATCAGATCACAGTGAAATACTGTGATCTGTATTTTGATCACTGCAGACTGTGATCAAAGGGCAGGGAAGGGGTTACATTTTATTTGAAAGAGGTGAGGGGAGGGGGTGGGATTTTATTATTATTATTTTTTTTTTTTTTTACACACAGCCAGAGACAGATCAACACCGATCTGTCTCTTTGCAGTTCACAGCTCACACGGAGCTGCAGGGAAACAGATCGCTCTGTCTCGAGGTCAGAGTGATCACATGGGCTGAATCAGTGAAACTGCCCATGGTAGTGTGCCTCTGACACACCACAGGAACATTAACCCCACGATTGCGGCAACCTGGGGTAAATTTTACGTCCACCGTCCTTAAGGGGGGTGCTGCAATGACGGAAAATTTCTGTCCTGCATCTTTAAGGGGTTAAGCACTTTATGTAACAATATTGCAATATTAGATGTTTTTTGTCTTGACATATTTCACTGCGACCCATGGGAGAGATCATACATTCATCCATATCCACCAGTGAGGATTGTACCACTACACGCGGTTACCACTGGAGCTTGTATGATAGTTCTAGTAAACCTGAGTGGGCACTTACACACTTTATGTTTCATGTTTTTCACATTTTTGTGTTACATACTACACTATCAGTTTTCCCTTTTCTCTTATTCCTGTATATGCACCTTATGAGAACAGATTCCACCACATAGGATTTGAAATCATAAGAAAATTGGTACTATTTAATAGATTATCCTGATTTATCTGTTGCTTTTATAGCTCTTCTTTATATATTGTTGTTTTGTGTAGGTGCAAACTATTTTGCTGTACCATTTTATTCTATAGAAAGATGTGTCTTTTCAAGTCACAGAGAAGCAGGGATCTCCCGACCAATCCAATGCTACTCATGGAAAAGCTGGGTTTTTCGACACGTGCACCAATAGAATGCTTTTCATAGAGCAGCATTGCATGCAGAGTGAGTATGAGCACTTTTATAGGTATCGGACAGCCAGGATAGAGTATCCTAGGAACTTACTAAAAGTGCAGATTTTTTTTGAAATCCAAAAATAAATTTATGAATAAGAAATATGTTTATCTCTAGTGTGTTAGGGCTCTGAAATGTTCCTTTCATATACATATGTGCTGCTCAGGGAGCAAACAAAAATTATGCAACTCTCTGTTAGCAAAATGCGATCTATAATTGTTGAGGCTATTAGAGGGATTGGATATAGACTTATGAGCTGACTTCACCTTTTTAATACAAATATACAATTTTTTCAATGATTCAATAAAATCATTCCATTATAATTCACAATTTCTAGTTTTTTGTTTTTAAAAACAGTCAAACAGAAGCACTAACATGCACATTGCAGTTTAAAGAAATCTTTCATGTCTTCTTCCAGCATCACTAACAAGTTCATTATTCAGTGACATGGTTTCTTCTTATGGTCAGGTGCCCAGAGATGCAACACTTCCTGACCCATAGTGCAGCATTACTACTTTGTATTGGATCTTTCATAAACTTTTATGCTTCTCCGTGAATGTCCGGGAGCCTCCCAACAGCAACAGAAAATTAGTATTTTATAATCAAGGTATTCTATATTAATATATATACAGGTTGTGCCAAATACAGAGACCAATATATGCATCAGATATTTTTAATTGGTAACGGTCTCTTCTACACAATGGGTTGAGGGTATCCCTCAGTGTTTGCAGCCTGCACTTTCATATTCTAAGTTGACAAATCTAGCGCTTACCCTATTTTTATGTATTTAAGGTCATAATATTTTCACAAATTAAAGAGAGGTCTTAAATTTAAAAGACATTTGAGTAGTGGGAGCATAGTGCATTCAAATGTGCTGCCAGTTTGTGTGGCATAAGGTAAAGGACAGATAATTCCAGAATAGGTATTAACACTAGAAATTACTCTTGGTTTCTTCTGTTCAAGTGGACGATGAACAATCCCAGGACACCACCAATTAAAATATCACTTTTCTCATTGGATAACTATGTGGATAGGCAATCTACACAGCACATCCAGCTGTCCCCTCCCCCTCAGACCAATTCCAGGTTCAGGAATTGAGAATTATCATAAGCCAATACTTTGTATTTAGAATACTATATTTGTTGAATGAAAAAAAAAAAAAAAAAAAAACATGTTGCCACCGGAGTGATCTTAACATTGTATATAACTTTATTTAAATTATAAAAATACATTCAATATTTCAATAAATTGTAAGATAGGGGAACTACACAATAAGGTCAATTAAAATCTAAAATGTGTAACATTGATATGAATAGGAATATTTATGTTTGCATACATGGATTTCTATGTATGTATGTATGACTTGCAAATCCTTTAACTATTTTGTTTTTAAAATGGCATATATATGTACAACCATGCAAATCTTGGCAAAAAATAAAATAAAAATAGGCACTGTTCCAACCTACTAGCTTAACAATTAATCATTTAGTCAAAATACATAGTTTAAAGCTATTTGCTTCAGTTACATAAAGGTGTGCAAATTTATTTTAAACCATGAATTTGAAAGTGCGAGAATTTTATTTACAGTTACACAAAAAAAAAACCCTCAACATTTAAAGTCTCTTATTTATTGATTATGTAAGAAATAGATGCATTCTGTGAAAACTAAAATTCTGAACCCAATCACGTAAAGATCAACATTTCATTAGTGTAAATTTCAAAAGGAGAGGGAGGTTCAAAGCCACATGTTAAAGTAGGGAAAGAGAACATGAACAAGTCATCTACCAGTGTACAATTTTAAAGGTATTTAAGGACAAGGCACATTTTAATTCTCAGATTGCATTTATAGATGCAAATGAGGTCCATACTGACAAGTGGCCTTACTTATTGCTGCCTTGGACTTTTCATAAAAGAAAGCTGATGTCTGTCACTTCTAGTACATGGCCTAAAAAGGCTATCCATTCTTGGACTTGGTTCTATGCTTTTGCAGCAGATGAACTTTCATGAAATCAAGGCCATTATGTGTTCTCTGCGTATTATATTTATAATCTGTGTATTATATTTATATGAGTGAACACAATCTATCATAATATATGAAAAGCCTTTTATTGAATTGACTTGTAACCATGCAAAACTTACATAATTCTTTTCATCGTGTCTCCTTAGAGTTCACATGCTTAGTTTTTGTTGAAGTGTGTGAAAGATGTACTGATTACCAGCTAAAGCCATTTTAAAATTTAGTGTCAGGTAATCTGACATTCTAGATATTGTAGACTGTTACTGCATTCGAAATGGCACAAGGTCCTATCCATACCCCCAATATGGCTGGCTTCAAGGCCACACATGATGGGAGAATATTAATAACTCAAGTGTAGAATACAAAAACTGGATTAAAAAACGTTTGTAAAATAATTGTGTGGTCTCCCCTCCATTCAAATAAAAAGTAAAATATACAAAAAACAGCAAACTAGTAGGTAGCCCTGTAATATGCAGAGAGAGTAGTTGCAAATAAAACATGAACAGCCAAGTGAAAGTTTTTTTTTCTCTCATGGGTAATCTAGAGGGATTTTTGACACTGGTATTAACGTAAACTATTTGTTCCACTCTGCATCACGCGCAGGCTGCTGGTACTTGATGGCAAAACAATTAACATAACATTCGCTAAACACACTCTGCACAGGGATAGTTTTCATAACCATTCCAGCAATATTTAGCAGTGAATTCAAAAGCTAATATTTGTTTTACAATGAGGTGTAGTGTTTACATCACATTCACACCTATTAAATTGCATATTTTAATTTTAAACATGTGTTCATAACCTGGAATGTTAAAGAACGTGAATATGGAATCAAATCTGCACCAAATTTGTTGTGAAAAAAAATAAATAAATCCCCACAAACATTTTAGTATAATTTGCCACTTTTACAAACCATCAAGTTATCCACCTTTTGGACAGAAGTGCAGACAAAGTAGAGGAACACAAATTTGAGTTAATCAGTCTACACTAGACCAATCAATCTACAGTTCATTTAATGTAAATAATCCCGTACAGACAAGTTGCCTCCTAAATCCGGTCATTAAAGGAATACTGCCACCTTCAGGGTTTAGACTCTTCAAAAACTTTAAACCTCAAAGTTGGTTCCCTGGCTGCTGACAACTGTTTCCTCTGTATTTCCACAGACAGAAAGTAAACTGATGCTCTCAGCCTATCACGAGCTACCAAGGTAAATATTCCTGGATTGAATGAGGGCCAGAGAAGCAGAGTTAACTGGTACTTGGTAATCAACTTTGGTGTTAAACATTGCAAAAATGGTTTACCTCTGAAGACAAGGGAGTGACCCCAGCCCCCATAAGGACTTAATTGAGATGAAGTTATTGGGGCTGGAGGCAGCCTGAAGTGTCCCTTTAAATACTAGATGCAGATTTAAAAAGTTCCAATCAGTGAAGGATGTGGCATGTAAAACTGCTTATGTTAAAAGGACTCTCCAAGCACCACACCAACATCGTAGGCATTAAACTGTTTAACCCATGCAGATAAGCCAGCACCCATGACCTGTTCGCAAAATAGCAACTTCATTCCAATTAAGTGGTTCTAGCGCTGAAGTGGTCCTTTAAGCAGGAGATTGAAAACTGGCATAGAGTCAAGACATGCTAGTGTTTTTAAGAGACCATTCTTTATAGTAGCTCCTACAAAGTAGAGGTTTCAGAAGTTATAAAGATATTCTACCCACTAATCTTAAAGTGACAGTGATTCTCACACCACATTGCATGTGTAAAAGAAAACAAAAACAGAATCCTCATATTACAGTCACACCAGCTTCCAAATTCATTCAAACATAAATGTGTTAACACACTTTGAATTTACATAGTTTTAAAGGGTCTGTCTGGCAACTGCTTTGTTCATATGAAGCATTGAGCACAATCTGTTGGGTTGCAAAGCACAGCCTATTAATTTTAACGTCTTTAAGTACTGCTTTTTGGTGAACCTCAAAAGCAAATTTAAAAGTCTGTTGATTTATTTTTATTTATGTAGCATGCTCTCTGTGTTAATAAATATATATTAAAGCATTTGTGAATAATATAGTGTGCTCAAGTTAACACCAATATATAACACTCAATGAAAGCTCCAAAGTAAACAAGAAGAAATGTAATGCTTATTAATAGTTTAATGTATGAAGGAAACATCCAGATTTCTGAATATGAAGGTACATCTCACATTAATTTAAGTCTACATACTGTAGAGCCTCTATACTGACATATTGAATTCTCTGCTTAGCCATTTCTGTTATGTAAACAATTGTACATTTATTTGCCATTCTAAAACATCAGAATCAGTTACATAATTTTGCTAATTTTTCGGTGTTTGCTCGAAGCAGTTTACAGTACTAAAACCAACCAGCCAAACAGCTTCAAGGAAAAAAGAAAAGAAAAAAAAAAAAAAGGAAAGAAAGAAAAAGTTATGTCCATAAACAAAACAAAACAAAAAAAAAGAGGAAAAAAAAAAAAAAAAGAAAGGGATAACTAGTGAGATTTATGTTGATGGGACTGGGTGGTCACAACGGTCACAGAAAAAGGTCAGTTAGTAAGTTCTTCTGCAAAAAGCCTACACACTTCAGTCAAGCACATCAGTAGAATGATCTGTGAGCATGTCATCTTTTTGCCTCTGTGGGATGAAAGTTTTGTCCCTCCCCTCCCCCCCTCACTTTAGGATTTTCCATGCTAGAGAATCCAATTCAGCCCATCTGGTTCATGTGCACACTGTTCATGTGAGGAGCCCAGGTTCCAGTCCATACCTACAAAAAAAAAAAAAAAAAAAAAAGCTTATTAACTGGTTTATTTATTTAAAAAAATTACATATATATCATATGCCAATGTACTCTATACAATGGCAATAACTTGTTTTAAATTTAAAATTAAAATACTCAATGTACATTTAATTTACATATTTATTACTTTCCAAAATTCAAGGGACACTCCAGGAATCAAAACAACTATCTAAATACAGTTGTTATGGTTCCAATAAGCCCCAGGGGCACTCTTACCGTGAAGGGTCAAACCGTTCTCCAACATACCTATGCCAAGCCAGTTTTGTGAATGGGGTGTCACTGCTTGGCTGAGAGCGTCAGCTGACCCCTCTCAGCCAATCAGTGGCGCCCCTGCCCGGTGAAAATGCAGAAGCTGGATGTAGGAGGGTAAGTGGACATTACCACTGGAGGCAACTTTGGGGTAACCTTTGGTTTAATCCCTTGAGGTAAGAGTGCTACTGGGGGCCTCCTAGCACCATAACTTAAAGGACCACTCTAGGCACCCAGACCACTTCAGCTTAATGAAGTGGTCTGGGTGCCAGGTCCCTCTAGGATTAACCCCTTTTTTTTTTTATAAACATAGCAGTTTCAGAGAAACTGCTATGTTTATAATAGGGTTAATCCAGCCTCCAAATCCTCTAGTGGCTGTCTCATTGACAGCCGCTAGAGGCGCTTGCGTGATTCTCATTGAAAATCACAGTGAGAACACGCAAGCGTCCATAGTAAGCATTGTAAATGCTTTCCTATGAGACCGGCTGAATGCGCGCGCAGCTCATTCAGCCGAAAGGGAGGATCGGAGGTGGAGAGCTCTCGGCCCGGCGCTGGAAAAAAGGTAAGTTTTAACCCTTTCCTTTCGCTAGAGCCTGGCGGGAGGGGGCACCCTCAGGGCACTATAGTGCCAGGAAAATGAGTATGTTTTCCTGGCACTATAATGGTCCTTTAATTTAGATGAAGTTGTTTTGGTGCCTGAAGTGTCCCTTTAAGTCACTTCATTTGTGGCTTTTTAGATGCATAGCGCTGCAGAATATGTTGGCACTTTATAAATGCCAATAATAATAATATGCGGCTGCATGCACTAAAATAAATTATTGTTTTATCACATCTTCAGGTTTTTTTTTTTTTTTTTTTAAATACATTTTAAGTTCAATACTGAACCCAGTTTAGTGTGGATTTTTTGCATTTGTTTCACTTTTAGAGCCACATTTACACAATTCTCTTTGGTACATACATTGGTTACAGGCAAAATTCTATACTTATTTTCAAGGATTTTACACTCTGCATATGTAGTCACAAAACAGGCTGTAATGGTTATAGTGCCCAGAGTTCACTGGCTTTTGCAACTCAATTTGCTTGGGCGATTGCAGTCTTATTGCTCTTCTTGATATTGATAATTTTGTGCAACTTTTTACATTATTCAGCAGCTGAAAGCATCAGCAGACAGTCTCCGACAAATAATGTGAAATGTTGCACATGATTAATATAGCTAAAGCAGAAACAGAAATTCCACTTTAATGCTAGTGAGAAAAAAAAAAAAAAAAAAAAAAATAGGGCACCGGGGCCAAATAAGTTTTAAATCAACGGAAAATGGTTTGACTCCTTACCAGAAGTCGGACAGCGACAGGAAACTTCAGGCACCATAACGTTTACAGTCTTAGTGGTTATGGTGCATAGAAGTCCCTATGTATTAGGAATTCTATACACAGAATGAACAGAACACAAAAAGCCTGAATACATGACAGCAATTTATCTTGTTGCTGAAGGATACTCAGCTGGTGGGAAATGAGATGTAAACATTTTTCTTTATTCTTATAGCACAAATTGCCATTTGTTAGTGAAGATACCAGGTTAAACCAAGATATTAGAGGCTTCAGGTAACATTTTTCAAGCTATAGGGCCTGATGATATTCTACAGTGTACAATACTGTCTCCCTCTTAAGTCTTACCAGCAAAACTAAAAGTAGCCAGAGGGAAGTGCTACTGGAGGTAGGGCATCTGAACTAAATATACCACAACACAGTAAGAGATTTACTACTAAGACGATTGAAAAAAAAAAAAAAAAAATGTATGTTAATTCTAAAGTCTCACCTATCACCTCTATAAAGTAGACTTATGGTATCAGGCTAGTGTACTAAACAATCCACTTAAAGGATTAATAAGCACCATCACAACTTTATATTATTGTAAAGATGATGGTGTAGATAGTACCCAGCTCTCATTTAGAGATGCTTAGATATTGAAGTGGTGCAGCTCTAACACAGTCTTAAAATACTCTGTTCTGGCTGCCCACTTTATTGTACAGCTTTTGCGCAAGGCATTTGCACAAAACTTAGGTTGACTGCTCAGACTGTGCCTCTGGGGAGAGCTGCACATGACCAGAACCCTTATGTGACAAATCAAACTGCTTTTTGGGATCAAAGGCGCTTCCTGGTTTGTGAGGGACCTGTTTGTAGTAGAAGACAGACCTGTCAAACAGTGCACTCAGGAACACTTTAAAGGTGAATAACTTTTCTTCAATTTATTTAAATGCATTGTCTACATAATGTATTGAGAAATAAGCGACATGTTTTACTTCAGTCTCTCTTCAGTATTACTTGTAGTACACACACTAAAAAACATTTATGATGAAATAGAATAGTTTTAAAACGTCTGAAATTTTAAAACTAAATCATATTAAATTCATGACTTGGAAAAAAAACACGTATCAAGCAGTTTCCTTACAGTTTGAGGCCCATTCTCTGTTGAGTTGGAAACCATCTTTATAAGTGAATTCCAAGAAGGATCAGCAGCATGAGGTCCATTGAAAATAGGTCCGCCTGTTCCATCTGGCATTTGAGCTACAGGAGGCATCATGGCATTTCCATACATTGAGAAAGGCATGCCCTGCAAAAATACACGCTACACTGAAAATTCACATAAAAAGTACCCATACATAGGAATTTATTAGAAGAATCACAAACTAAAAATGTCGCAGAGCATGACTACAGCGGTGACTGAAATATGGGTTAAAAAATAAACTGCATCAAGCTCACTCTTTGCATGCATAATTGAAAAGTAGACACTAAATCCATTTCCTCAACCCATTTAACATTTTGGTGGTATTCTGCAAAAAATAAATACAAATTAAAAATCTTGACATATGATCTGTGTTCATCTTAATGGAAGACTCCACTGCCCAAATTTGCAAAAAAAATTAAAATTAATGTTTAGTAGATATACCCCCTATGAATGCACACATTTTTCATGCATGTATTCGTTAGTGATATATCCTAAAAGTTTGCAAAGACTGCTGACCTGCTAAACTGCAGCTTCAGTTAGCCCAGCACTCCATTTTTACTTGAAGAGACTTTCAGTCTCTTTACATGGAAATAACCAGAGCTTGTGCATGTGTGTCTGGTCTGGTCAAGGTCTGTATGGGAGGAGGCAGACACACACAAGTAGAGTTTGCCTACAACTTCCATTAGATCAGGGAAGCCAATGGAAGGAGGCTGCAAACCTTCCATTAGATCAGGGGAGCCAATGGAAGGAGGTTGCAAACCTCTCTAGCTGACAGCCAGGTGAGTATTCCATAGTTGATTTCTTGAAGTGCCGATTTCTCATAGAAATCTAGGATAACTCCTTAATCAGCAAGTTGAAGTGCTTTTGGACTGTGGAGTTTTCCTTTAATGTAGCACATGATTCAGCTTATCATGGTCCGAGATACTACAGTGATGTGGCCATTATGAACATCAGCTAAATATTTTACCCTATTCTATGAAAATCTCCAATAGGGCATCACTTGAAGATGAAACTTGCTGCAAGTAATGGACATGTTTAGCTAACTTAGTTTATAGTTTGATATGTTTTGTATACTTGTAGGAAAAATAATATTTATTTGGTTGTGTATTTCTAAATTCCATTCCCTTTAACTAATAATCAAATTAAAAAATTTGCAGAGCAGATTTTGTTGTTGTTGTTGTTGCAAATACTGAATAAAAGTAAGGGCGGCCTCCAACACTTTGTAAGTCTAACAAAATATTTTAGATTACCCCGACTTTAGGAAAATCCATGTAACCAGTTGGAACATGTTGATGGTAGGCTCCTGATGCAGGTACAATGCCGGAGTTATCTCTTTCCATTCCTTGATGCTGTGAAAACACTCCTGGATCTGACATGGGCCTGTGCATCATGTGATTACTCATTCCTGTGTGGCACCAATCTGAAACTTTATCTGCCAATCGAACAAAAATGCAATATTCAGAAAAGTCACACAACTTGCACTTTACATTATAAACAACACAATATTGATGCCATTTCCAAACTCCGTTTTTACTTTATTATTACTAGTACTATTACTGGCATTTATAAAGTGCCAACGTATTCAGCAGTGCTGTACAATCCATATTGACCGCACAGTATAGACCAAGGGATAGGCAACCATCAGCACTCTAGATGTCATGGACCAGGCCTTCTCCTGGCAAAGATAAACCATTATAAAAGGAATATAGGACTCTGCCAATGAGCTGAGATCTAGCATTTACAGCCCTTTTATACAGATTAGTAAGCTAAATAGTTGGTAAGCTTACACTCTAAAGGTTATAAAGGGGACTTGAGAAAGGAGGGTTTAGGAGAGGTTTGAAGTTAATGGACAGGCAGCTTTAGAGCATTAGCAAGGACTGCTAATATGTTTAGTGACCAAGACATTTACTGGAGACAATGCCAAACACCCAGAAAAGTAAACTATAAAGGAAGCAGTTAATTATATATAGTATATAGTAGAGAGATTCTTTGTTCACAATAATGTATAATCACAAGTATAGTAAATACAGAATACAATAAAAACTGCATGTACAAGAAATTGCATCTGAAAAAGCAAACCAAAACATATGCCATTTCAGATTTAATTGATCAGAAATACGAGACTAAACCCATACACAATGTCTACCAATAGCTACAGCAATAACTGTAAATGTTTCCATGCTTTATCTTACCTTGGCTACCCCCCATGCCTTCAAAAGACCAGATGCCACTGTGACCCACTGACGCTGCCAAGTTGCTCCCAATTACAGATGGTGTAGAGGTCCCAGTTTGCCGTATTCTTGCTGACCGCTCTGTTCCAATTGGCACAGGAACTTTTCTGTCATGAGGCACCGAATTGGGTTTCTCAGATACCATAGGTACTCCTGATGGGGAAGGAGACTGAGCTCGTACAGCAGCAGACACAGTCTGGGCTGAGGAGTCTATAAAATGAATGTAATTAAAGCAATTGAAAGAAACACCTTTTATAATGAATATTTTAATTGTACAAGTGCACTAACCAATATCCATACAAAAAAAACAAAAAAAACCCACATTTGGATAAGTTAATTATTTGTTCGCAGTAGAAAATATTTGTTTTTCTTTTCTGAAATGTTAATGATCTACAGTGGACTTACAAGGCAGAACACGCAAAAACAATTAATTGTCCCTGCACAGCATAAATCACTACATATACAGGGGCACTCTCTAGAGTGGCAAAAGCTTACTCCTAGGGAACTATACTTGAAAAAGCCTTTCCTCATCAGCAATAACAAACCAACAAATTAGTATAAGCTGGTATGTGAGTAATTTACTGTTCAATTACGGACAATGCTTTAAGGCAGAGCCACAAACTTCACCATAAGGCTGTGAAAGAATACACGCACCTTAGGAAGCTATAATTACAATATGGAGCTGTTAAGGTAGCAAAACATTTCCCTTCCAAACAGTAAACCCCATTATATCATCTGAAATATACAAACACAAGGATAAATACTGTAAACACTTTACAAGAAATAGTACAGGTTTGTTTTCATACCACTAGATGCCGACGAACATGGGGTCAATAAACTAAGAGGAGAAAAATGTTGTCTGTTGAAATTTGCAGCAGCAGGTGCTCCCCCGGGTGCATACATTTGACTTCCAGAAAGAGAGGCAAAGGAACCCAGATGGGCAGAGGATGATGCTGCAGATGTGTAAGATGAATCCATATTCACAATACCTTGAAAATGTAACACACTTATAAGTTATGATGATACTATTAATCCCTTATAGAAAAAGACAATGGTCGACTTCCTGGACCAAAACAAAACCCAGAATTTGTGCTATGCGTTTAACAGTAACTTAAGGGCTTCTCTCTCTTTTTTATTTATCTTTTAAAATATCTTATTATACATAATGCAACATTAAACACCCCCCCCCTCCTCCCCATTTATTTCTGCAGGTTTGATTATAATTTATGCACACCAAGTGCAAGGAAAATAACTCAAAATAAATTAATGAGTCTTTAGTATTAAATAGGTCTAGGATTTAAATTTTTTGGTAGTTCGCATTAAACCTACAGTTTATACAGTACAGAATACCACGCATTGTGAGATTGCAGAACAAAAAATAAATTTTTTTGTATAAAAAAAGTTTTGTATAAGTTCTGAATAAATATATTCAAGGTTAAAATATTCAAGATGCGGTTTCAATTTCTCTAAACAGGTGACCTGTTGCCTTAAAATGTTGTGATGCCTGACTTAATAAAATTTAAAAAAAAAAAGATATAAAGGGAACCATATTCAAACAAGTGCACATACAAGCCACTCACATGTACACACATACTTGAGTAAATGACTCCTTTTCCTCTTCCTTCTATGAAGTGGGTAGGGAGAAGAGATCTGCCAGACAGCAGCACAGTCCCTAGGGTGTAGCAGAGAGCAAATTGTGCTTTTTTGGGTGGCTTCAGGAATCATATTGTTTTCCAGCATGGCATCCTGACATCCTAAATGCCAGGAGGATGAGATTGTATATTTTTTTCATGAATGTGTGAGTCAGGACGCCATGCCTTCGTACAAGGTGAGCCTGAATCAGTCCTTGCTGTCTTTGAGCATTCAAAGTTCTTCTAAATGTTCTTGCCCATTACAGACACAAATTATAGATGGTGACCTGGCACCAACCATTTCTCTAGCTCTGAAGTATTAAAGGGACACTGTAGGCACCCAGACCACTTCAGCTCATTGAAGTGGTCTGGGTGCAATGCCCCATAACCCTACAGTGAGGGTTAACTCCACATCTAGTGGCTGTCTACCAAACAGCCACTAAAGGGACTTCCTGAATTGAAACAGACCTTTGGTCCAGTATCTAACACTGGACATCCTCACGCTTTGCATGACCACTTCCAGCTTCAGATTTTCCCCCAATGCGAGCGAGGCCTTTGCCGCCCATGTGCATTAGGTCCCCTCCACCGGCTGACAGTGGGGGAGCAGCGTGGGGAGAAGCCTGACGCAGGACTGTGGGTCATCAGTGCTGGATTCATTTAAGTGACTGAAAGGGTTTTAATCCCTTTGGCTTTGTTTTCCTGGCACTATAGAATCCCTTTAATTCAGAAACCAGATTCAGAATGGGAGATATTCCACTAACTTACCTGATTGACTTAGAGGAGGCCTCTGCATTGGTGGCCTGAAACCAGGGGCTTTGGAAGTATCCGATGGAAGCATTGAATCAGGATTTGGCAAATATGAAGACTGATTGGAGAGCATGGAATCTTGAGCAGATTGATTAGTAACCATGGAGCCACCCCAAAAAGGATGAGGCGGGTTTGGGTTGTTTTCAAATAATGTGCTAAATGGACTGAATGGTAAAGCTGAACTGAAGTTAGGGCCCATAGGTTTACTTGAAGGATGACCAGAATTTTGAGCAGCATTTTGTGTACTTATATTGTGTGGACCAGAAGACTGCACATTTTGGGGTCGTTTCATATTTGAATGTGCAACGAGGCCAGAGACAGAGGAACTTTGTACAGGAACTTGATTCTTGTGAGTAGGATTAGCTCCGTGTAAGTGAGGTCTAACTGCAGAGTTTTCAATCTTAGCAGCAGACTGAGTAGACACCATAGATGGTTGGGATAAAGAATACGATGAAGAGATGTTAGATGTAGCAGCCTGGTGAGAGGAACCACTAACTGCTAAATTGAGGGATGATGTCATCCTTGGGTCTGGAGGAGGGGGAGCTGGTGTTTGCATTACTGGAGGTCGGGAATCATGAGAAACAGAATTTGAAGTATGCTGATGTGCTGGATGTATTTGGGTACTCCCAGAGGTAGAGCTCGCTTGCTTACTGTTGCCTGAGCTAGGTGACTCCATGACAGGCTGGTTAACCATGTCCTGTTCAGAGGAAAGTGAGGTCCCTTTGTTTGGAGAGCATGTCAGGCAATCAGAGGGGCTGCTTCTAGATCCCCCTCCAGGTAAGGATGGTGGTGATGGGGATGAAGGTGATGATGCAGGCCGGTGTTCTTTGGCAGTGGGGACAGGGCAGGTGGAGGCTGTTGGTGTAGTGATGTGGTTGCTTGCAGTTGTGGTAACTGTGGTTGCTGTGGCATTAGAGGTTTTCACTACAGTGACAAAGAGTTGTCTTCTGGCTGAAGGTGAACTGAGGCTCCCACTTGTAGATGAGACAGGCACACTTGTGGCTGCAGAGTTTGTGGTAACAGCTGGGCTAGTAGAAGGGACTCCATGGATCACCTGAGGGCTACTAATATTTTGTGTAGAATGGCGAGGCATCACATGAGATTTAGGAAAGTTAGTAGCTCTTGCGGGGCTGAGTGGTCTGACAGGAAACGGGCCCCAGGTGGACTGTGCAGAAGGGAAAGTACTTCCAAAGTGTGTCATGGGCAATCGAGGTGGACGGATCTGCTGAAAAGTCTGAGCTGCAAGTAATGCATGGGCAAACTGCGGTGGAGGATAAGCCAAAGGAAGAGAAACTGGAAATCCAGGTCGCACATTATTCACTGGGTTTTTCAAGGGCTTGTGGGCAGATGCTGAAGTAATGGCTGGCACAGAGAGGGCAGAGGCAGCTTGTGATGTTGGGGACACTGTGACAGCAGTGACTTTAATACCCATAACTGAACTGTTTACAGAAGAAATGGTAGAAGTTGAAGATGCTGTTTTCGCATTTGCAGAGGAACTTTTTAAGCGGTTCTTTGGGATAAGTTCATCAATTTCTTTATCAGGGTCTTTAATGAGTGCATTAATTAGATGAGTTGCTTGTCGAGTGGATTCTGTTCCACCTCTGCACGAAACAAACATATGCAAGATACTTGTTTAATATATTTTAATTGGAAAAAACAGATCTAAATTTTCCTTTAAATATCTGCTTAATAACATATTTAATACATTTGCAAGTTTAAGATTACAAAAATTGAAACAAAATGTATAACTAGCAAATGCATAAATTAAAACAATAAAACAATTATAATACAAATTAACATACAATCACAATCCAGGCCCTGAACACCATTGATCAATTATCTTTTTCAGACTCCTTTTCATCCTCACATTGTAAACTTATCTTAAAAAGCAAGTTGGTGTTGGCTTAAAGGGACAAAGTTTAATAGAGTGTTTTAGGTGTATAGATCATGCCCCTGCAGTATAACTGGTCAATTCTCTGCCATTTAGGAGTTAATTCACTTTGTTTATACAGCCAAAGTCACACCTCCCCTGTATGTGACCAACACGTCTCTACACATCTTGTAAAGAGAGATCTGTTTAAACTTTCCCTACTGCACAGTCTGTTTAATTCAGAATTTATTTTCTCCTGCTGTTAATAGCATGCTACAGCAGCCTGTGTGTGATTACAGTTTAATTAGAGCACAAGAGCAAAAACGGTGAAGCCACTGATTAGATTAAAAATACAATTTTGTTCATGCAGGCTGAATCAAAGTCAGGGGAGAAGTGGTTAGCTGCATAAAAATAATCAAAAGGGATTGAACTCAAATTGCAGAGAATTGAGCAGTGAGACTGTAGGGCATGAACTATAGACAAACTGCTTATTAAACTAAATGTGTTTTGGTGCTTAGAATATCCATTCTAAGCACAAAATTACTTTGGTTAAGATGTATAAAGATAATTTAAGACTCATCCCATGATTGAGACTCACAACCTTCATACTAAAAAGGTTTCATTTTTAGAGCAGTAAGTTTATTTTAGAAGTTCTCATTTTCTGCTCCATTGCTTGGACTTAAATCACACACAAGTTGCTGTAGGCTCTAGCAGGCAATTTAAGGGGCAGGAAAACATTCTAAAATTAATACACTTTTCAATAAGGGAAGTGAAAAAATGTGCTCTCTTCCTGGATGTGTATAGGGAAGGCTGTGTGTAATACAGCAAGAGAAGATGTGGCTAGAGCTTTGCAAAAAAATGACTGACATTTTAAATGGAAAATAATTGAGCTGTGACACTGCATGACCTAGACATACACCAAAAAAAAAAAAAACCCCAAACACTTCAGTAATCTGCTTTGGTGCTTAGAATTTCCCTTTAATCCACAATGATCCAAAGTAACTGCGCTCTGTGAAACCTCATAAAAATATATTTTGAATTAAAATATGGCTGTGGTGGAGCTCAAATACACAACCAGAGTATCTCTGCCAAACGCTCTTGTTCTGCAGCAGTGTGTCCAGTGATATAACCGCCCACCCAAACTTCAGTCGAAGCTTGAGTAAGGGTAAAATTAGGAATGTTTCTTTGTTCACAGTAAACACATTTATACACAGACCTCCAGCAGGGCGTTGTAAACTAAAAAGGGAGCCTCTGTGTCCGTGAGATAACTAGATAGAGAACTGCTAATCTAACTTTCAGACATCAAGGAACATTAACAAAATACCCCGAAACATATTTCCTTACTAGTAAACCCCACATATCAAGTATCCCTGGATAGCTCAATTTGTCCGTTGTATATAGTTCAAATAGCTACATACATTTGAAAATAAAAATTACAAGAATGTATGTTAAATCTTTTTAGCTGAGCTGTGAACAAAGTCTCACAAGTTACCTGATTGTTATTATTCTGTCACCAGTTTTGTTCTTCTGTTTATCAATGTCGATATGTGCTCCTGTAAATTCTCTGATAGCATTGATGTTACAGCCTCCTCTTCCAATAACTCGTGAAATGACTGTAGGAGGTACTGAAACTTTCTTTGACCTGATAGGGATAATGAAAAGTAAAATAAGTGTAGAAATTTTAAACATGCTATTAAGAATTAAAACAAAATCTCAAACATTGTCATACTGCATTTACTGATAATAGTGCACTATGCACAAGAAACCGAGAATATCAATTGCATGTGCCATTCAATCATTATCTTGCATATATGGGTAGATGTATAACAAAAGGGCCCGAGAAAACAAGCATTGTTCCAGGTCATAGATCAACTACTGCAGTGAAGTACTGTACTCAGTGACTGGAGTTTACTTGTGACCACATTCCAATGGAAAAACAGCTGGAGAGCTCTTCTTGCAATGTGTCATTATTGTAGAGTTTAGTTTCGCCAAATACTTGCTCATAAGGACAATGAAAGTGATGTGTATAAAATGGATTCCAGAAAAGTAGTTTTGTTCTTTCGACAGCGTTCACACTCCCATTTTCCTATCACAATGCATGTAAATATATTTAACAAGCATTGTGACTGCAAATTTGCTACATGTTTAAAATGTCAACT
Organism: Pelobates cultripes; assembly: GCA_933207985.1. Lineage (NCBI taxonomy): Eukaryota > Metazoa > Chordata > Amphibia > Anura > Pelobatidae > Pelobates > Pelobates cultripes. The sequence continues at coordinate 174,456,212 of OW240917.1, forward strand.
TACATCTGTATGTATCTAACCAAAAAGAAGCCTCATGTATCAGATGACTCATTTGGCCAATAGTTGCTTTTTTATTATTCCATAAACCCTCCATCTGGCAGTTTCTTTGAGAATACATATATATATATATATATATACACACATATATATATATATATATATATATATATATACATATACATATATACATATACATATATACATATACATATACATATACATATATATATATATATATATATATATATATATATACACACACACACACACACACACACACACATATGTCATTCATGCTCCTACCTGTATTTCTTCACTTATCACAGACAAATTAAATTACTGAATAAACAGCTTCACGCCTATTTACAGGCTGATTTAATTTTCTTAACTTGTATTTGTACAGTGATTTACCAAGCCACCAATCACACATGCATGCAGCAATGGGAAGGGAGAGGGAGAGCCATCTGTTCCAGTAATGTGGGATTATTCTAAAGTTGTACGGCTATTAGATGGCAAATGAGGAATCAAATTTCCTCTTGATGTAAATCCACCAGAGAACTATTTGACAGTTGCAGTAGCTATAAGAAACCTTGAGCTCCTATTGGATTCACAGCATAAGTGAAGTCTAAAAGCCAAGTGTTAGCTACTTACCGTCTAACTACTTCTTTCCAGCCCTCTTCTCTTTTCTGGCCTCTTTTAGGACTAGCTATGGTTAGCTTTCCATTGGGAGAGGAGAGTGGTGATGGCCCAGACTTTGAGTTTGTGGACAACGAATTACATGTTGCTTCACCAATTGATTCAGGTAATCTTAAAGAAACCACAAAATAGATCAAAACAATTGCAGAACTACAGAAAAGGAATAAGATTAACACGCCCTCCACCCTCAAAATACACACTATGGCAGTTATGCTTTAAGAAAGGAGTTTAATATCAATGCTTTAAACCTGCACTGCAAAAGGAACAAATGCATACAGGGTACTATATTCTTTATGAGGATTATAAACATGTTAACTTGGGATGAAACACCACACAATTTGAATAATGGAGTTTGAGTGTATAACACAGATCCTTACTTTATTGACGTTTTAGCAGTAATTTTTCTTTCTTCCTTAGGAGAAGTGACAAGAACAGAAGGTTTCTTTTTGCTCTGTAGACTATCGATATTGGAAGAATGATTGTCACTCTTATTGCTGCTGTTACTGCTCTCATCACTACAACTGGAGATTCTCATGTTGTCACTGTCTCCACTTTCACTAGTGCTGCTGCTCTTGGACTCTCCATTGAGCTTTTCTTGTTGCCCATATGCTATTGGGAGTTGATCTTCAAATATTATCTGCACATTTTCAGATGAAATTTTGCTTTTCCGACTTTTCCGCTTCGTGCTGTTCGTTGTTATTGTATTGTTTCTTTTTCCATGTGAGCCAGCCAACGTGGTCCATGTGGCAGATATACCAATAGTGGTGGTTGTAGTTGCACTAGGCGGCTCAGTTAAGACTTGGGGTTCATCTATAGGACATACAAAGTGTATTACGATTATATCCCTACTGTAAATGCACTTAACACGTATATTATGTATAAAATAAAGACGTAATAATGTACTTTATTGATTATGGGAGACTTTTCGAAACAGCTAATAAAGTGGAAGAAAGATGATAGAATACATGTTCAAAACACAAAATAAGCACATTATTAAAATATACTGTGTAATAAGTTATTTTGAGGTCAGTAGATAAACAAATGTTTGTTACTATATTTGTGAAAAACTCACCTTCAACCTTTTGCTTTTCTTTCTCAAGAGCAGCTTGTAACTCAAAGTTCTCCTTGTTTTTCGCTTCAATTTCTTCAAGTTTTCTTCTCTGCTCCTCTTTCTTCTTTCGCCTCTTTTCCTTTCTTTTCTCTCGCTTTGCAGCCAATGCCAGTCTTCGGCTTTCTTCTCTCAACTACATGTATATTGAAAAAAACCTACATTGTCATACATACTTATGTCAGGTTAATGGCATTGTGCTGCTGCCAAAAGATTTAGATATAGTGAATTCCAAAACAAAATGTATTTTTGTGTTGGGGCTAGGAGTGAAATAACAGTTTATTAACTATCCTTTAATTTCCCTTTACATATAGTATACAAAGAGATAAGATAGACAGAAATATATATAACAGTATATAAATAAGATGCCACACTAATATCAATGGATTTTTTTTTCTCACATACACCATCAAGGATTTCTACTATGAAGAATATGTAAAGCTTAGATGGAAGTTCAAAAAAGTGTAAACACCACCGCAAACCTACAACCTTAACAATTTTACAATTACTTCATGTTAATTGTCATATCATTTAGAAGATAGGCAAATTGCAAGACAATTCAGACTAGAAATACACAAAAAAAAAAAAAAGAGGACCACGTACTTACCAGAAACCCTTACACAATGATTTTTTGGGGGTGGAAAAATACATGTCTAACATTTATGCAAAATACACAGCTAGTCTCAAGTAAAACAGGATGACTCTTCAGCACAAGGCCCTATCAGACTCCCTCTAGCATGACATGAAACATAAATAAAAGGCACTGTACCTTTTCTAGATCAAGTTCCTCCAAAAGAATACTGGCATTTTTGTTTGCTTCAGCAGCCTGTCTGTCTTTGGCTTGAACAATTGATTCCATACAAAGGTGGCATTTCTTCAACATCTCCTGAAATGAATAATTCCTATTAAAAATGAAGATCATCAAATAAACAAGCCAGTGGTCTCACTGGAACAGTATGACTTAGAAGAGATTAATATAAAAAAATTCTGAATAGGTTGCAACAAAATTTCTTGACAACTCTAAATAATCTTGAGTTCAGAAAGGTTAACAGGGTTATTCACATAACTTTGAAGTGTAGTGAATTAAAATCTGAATTGTAAAACAGAGGCTAAGAGTTAAGTTGAGACAATAGAGTTAGATTTTTTTCCAAACTAGCTAGATCATTAACTTTCCCATTTAGATCTAATGCTTTAAAATACAAAATGCTTTACATTCTTACCAACTACTTTGATGTAGACAAAATTATGCAGTTTGACTATGCTTAAGAAGAAGAAGAAAAAAAAAATACAAACTCTATAGAAGAGAAACACAACTTGTTCATGGTTGTATCACATTAAAGCGTAGAATTCAAATTTACCAAGAAGATAACTTAACAAGGTTGCACCCAGTAAAACAATGACCATGGTGGAGAAAATATCAACACTTTCCCAAAACTCCTCAAAAATGAATACCACAAACTGCTTGTGTGTATAACGATTACATGAATTAGGTCAAGTATTACTTACCTTGTCAGTAATTGTTGCAATGTATCTCATACACTCCGAATCTGATGGAAACTGGTTTACTTCTTTCACAAGATAGCGCACCACCTTAACATGGCCCTGCAAAGTAATTACAAAGCAGCATGAAAAATGAAACCTTAAAGGGGCAATCTGGATGATTCACTCAATGAAGTGCTTATGGTGTACAGAGTCTACAAGCATGATTTTACTTTCAAGTGTTAAGCTATTTTCAAATGGCTTTAACGCTGAAGTGGAGTAACACGAGTGCTGGCACGTCTTTCTCTCCTCTGCTTACTCTCAAATGCTGAAATATTTGCTCAAGCCACAGTGAGACTGAGAGCCTCTTACAGTTCCCATTGCTTTAAAAGTAAAGACTGATGTTTTCCCAAGCATGGTTACAAAATTACTGATTTTAAGATGTGATTACTAGTTGATTTAGCTTAGTTTGGAGCCAACGAAAAAAAACGAACAAAAAAACACACTAGTTCTGGGGTGCTGCCTGAAACAGTCATATACAATTCATAGTTTAAAGAGCAACTTTCTACATCTATTATTTTGAGTATTGTTGGAAGACTAGTTGGTATATTTATAAGTGACAAGATATTCAGATATTCTTGCCCTGAAAAAAAATACACACATACAAATTGCCAATTTATTTAAATGAAATCTTAAACAAAAATGAGCAAAAAAGAACAAAATACCTTTCTAAATGCAGCCATAAGAGGAGTTATCTTTCTGTTGTCTGCAGCATCTACATCAGCTCCAGCTTGAACCAACAGCTGAACAACATCCAAATGCCCTCCATTTGCTGCCAACCACAGTGGAGTGTTGCCCTTCTTGTTGCGCACATCAATATGTGCACCCCTAAACAAGATGAAAATATTCAGTTGCATATTAAATGCTAAACTCATGTATATCTTCTGGCAGTAATTTTAGTTGAGCCATATATTGAAAGTGTAAACATTTATGCACATTTCACAGGATGCTCTGCAGATTTTACAGTGTGATAAAGTAACTACAAATGTACAAAGAACGAGTATGATTGCAAAATATAAAATCTGATGACTGAATATATAAAACCAACACTTTCAGATGTGTTCCTTTAACTATAACAACACATTACATACCTGCTGATGAGAAGCTCACAGAATTTGTAGTGACCCTTATCTGCTGCAATTGTCAGAGCTGTATCTCGTGAAGATGGCACAGGAGGAGCATTGACATCTGCACCTTTATCAAGCAGAACTCTTCCTACTTCTGCATAACCACCTGAGGCTGCTTCCATTAAAGGAGTGAGACCAGTCTGCAATCCAAAATATGGAAACTTAAAAATATTTGTAAGGCATAGATTTACTAAGTGACTTCATTCCTTTGTAAAGTGACTAGCAACAACCAAATTGTTCCTGTCTTGTTAATACCATAGATATAGAATGTGTATTCTAAGCATATACACACACACGTTTCTGGTCAAAATTTACATACTTTCAACCTTATGCAATTAAATCAAAACAAAAGCAATTGAAATAGCACAAGGGGTTTGAATAACAAAACAAAAAAAAAATACAAGACCAAACAAACTTTTTTGTTTTTAAATTACCTTAGCTCTGTGTTCCACGTTAGCTTTCCGGTCAAGAAGCAAACTAACAACTTCAGTTCTCCCTTGGAAACAGGCCAATGTAAGTGCAGTGTTACGATTGGTCTCTATTTGGGCATTTATGTCTGAGCCCATATCTAGGAGAAGCTTCACAGCAGCAGTGTGACCATTCATTGCAGCCAACATCAAAGGAGAGATTCCCAACTTGCTACCAGTTCTGTGGAAGAGAGGGTGAGGAGTAAACAAAAACAGTTGCACTCAACGTTCAATAAAATGCTAAACACGGACTACATTTAGGTAAACACTATAGGGTCAGAAACACAAACCGGTATTCCTAACCTCATTTAGGCAGCTTGCCCCCATCTTAAAAAGGTAAGAAAATGTACCTCATTTTCCTCGCCAGCCCCCCGGCTGCTTTCTTGGCTGACACCACCAGAACTGATATCAGCCAATCCAATGCTTTCCCAATATGAAAAGCATTGGGTTAGTGGAGATCATCAAGGAGGCGGGGCCAAACGCCAGCCATCATTCTAAAGATGCATTGAATCAATGCAATATGTGGAAACGCTGAATGTCAGTGCTGCACAGTGTGGAGTACTCATCCAGGAAGCACCTATAATTGCTGTTTGAGGAGTTGCCACTAAAGGTGTTTCAAGTGAGCAATGTGAAGATAGCTTTTCTTCTGAAAAGGCTGTGTTTATAGCACGTCCCCGCAAGTTTTTTTCTGTAAATACTCGAACAACCCAAAGCATTGGGTTAGTGGAGATCATCAAGGAGGCGGGGCCAAACGCCAGCCATCATTCTAAAGATGCATTGAATCAATGCAATATGTGGAAACGCTGAATGTCAGTGCTGCACAGTGTGGAGTACTCATCCAGGAAGCACCTATAATTGCTGTTTGAGGAGTTGCCACTAGAGGTGTTTCAAGTGAGCAATGTGAAGATAGCTTTTCTTCTGAAAAGGCTGTGTTTATAGCACGTCCCTGCAAGTTTTTTTCTGTAAATACTCAAACAACTAAATTAAGCTGTAGTTCTGGTGACTATAGCGTCTCTTTAAATATTGAAATATTCTGCAAAAAAAAAAAAAAAAAAAAAAGCATTCAGTGAAGTCCTTAAAATTGCTGGAGTGTGAAAAGGAGAGGTTTCTAATGTTCCCACTGTTTAATTGGTAGTGAGAATAATCGTACATTTCAATTAAAATCTATTGTGGTTAATGATTATCTTTTATGATATCTACAAAGGGGGAGAAAGAAATTCCATTTACATGAACACCAATATTCACTGTACTTTATTTCCAATAATTAAATCACCACAGAGCTATAGAGGGCCATTTAAACACAGTGTGGATTAAAAATTGAAAGAATGAACAACATTTCACTTCCTGGAATTTTAAGAACACATACCTTGAATTTATTTCAGCTCCAGCATTTAGCAATATTTTTATAATGTTTACATAACCACCAGATGCAGCCAAACTTAACGGTGTGTAGTCAGAAACATTTCTATGCTCTTTATTTGCTCCGCGAGCCAGCAGCAATTCCACCACCTATTATGTAAGCAGACATTAAAACAGGAAAACAGTTTGAATTACGCTATGCATTTCTTGAAAATATTCGATTGCATATGCAATGATGTAAACCTTTATAAGTAAATTGTTCTAGAACACAATATGCTGCATGCAGTATATGTACACTATATTTTTACATTATGTTGTAGTACATTATACAAGACTGCTTTAAGCCAAGTAAAGAATTAACGTGACACACCACAAACCATAAACTCTTATTCAATTTGAACTGGTTATGGTGCAATGAACTCTGTTCCTGCCTAATTTTATTCAATTTGTAGCTGAAGAAAGTAAGCAATAAATCCCAAGTTCAGTCATTTTGGAAGTAAAGCTTCTTTATCTGTCACTTCCTGGTCCCTGCAGAAGTAGCATATGTGTAGGATTTTTTTTCTTGTATCTAATGCATTAAAAATGAAATCTACTCTACCTTGGATTCTTTAACAAATATAATCCATTACACATATATATATAATACATTATCTGTAGTTGGAAATGCCAAATGGGTTAGTGGAGATCATCAAGGAGGCGGGGCCAAAAGATAATACATTATCTGTAGTTGGAAATGCCAAATGCAGAATTTGATTTATAACTACATAACTAATGTCATATGTGTAATGGATTATATTTGTTAAAGAATCCAAGGTAGAGTAGATTTCATTTTTAATGCATTAGATACAAGAAAAAAAATCCTACACATATGCTACTTCTGCAGGGACCAGGAAGTGACAGATAAAGAAGCTTTACTTCCAAAATGACTGAACTTGGGATTTATTGCTTACTTTCTTCAGCTACAAACTGAATAAAATTATATATATATATATATATATATATATATATATATATATATATATATATATATATATATATATATATATATATATATATATATATATATAACAAACAAAAAAAAAAAACACACACACCTTTGAACTTGAAAAAGTCGATGAGGACGAAACGTGTTGAGTTGCAATAGTGAGAGTTATTGCCCAGACAAATTTACACAGCTTTTACCTCAACTGAAGGAAATCTTTGGACCTTCAAGTATCTATTGGACACTCAAGAAAGTGACTATACCAGGGCTCTTAACCCTTTATGTGGCTGAAAAGCTCTTTTGCACAATTTAGGAGTATTTCTAGTTGTGCCACGTTTTTTGAGAGAGTGATTTTAATGATTTTAGAAAGTTTTTTATTTTTAATAAATACTACAATATTTTTTATTTTTCCTTTTATGTATGGACTTATCATAAGTGGTAAATATCACACCATTGTGATTGTGGTGCCCTATCCTTGTATATTTTATGCAATTATACAAAAAAAACCCCAAAATTTTAACATAGAAAGGTATGCAAGGTCACCTCTTGTCTGCCACCAGAGCAAGCCAGAGATAGTGGTGTGTCTTTGGTCCTCTCAGATTGAGCTTCAATGTCAGCACCATTGTCTAACAAGATTTCTACCACACCAACATGACCAGCAGTAGCCGCTAAAATTAGTGGAGTAAAACCTGCAAAACAATAGGTTTAAAAAACGAACAAAAAAAAAAAGAATTGTAATAACTGCACATAAAAAAACAATAGCTAAAAACAGGATATGCTTCAGTGGTTACTAAAACAACAAAAGTTGACTAAACATGATAGGAGACCTGCCTTTTTTGTCTCTGTGCTCAATGTTGGCTCCTCTTTCCAAAAGGGTCTGCACAAGTTCTTCATGGCCACCGGCACAGGCAAGAGTTAGAGCTGTATCATGATTACTTTCAGTCTGAGGAAAAAAAAAAAAAAAAAGCACATCAAACACGTGGTACTAAATACTAGAAAGATACGACAGATATAAAGTCCACTAATGCTTAGTAGCATATACATGCATACGGAGTGCATAAACTTTAACTCACCTGTGCATCAATATCTATGGATGGGTAGATAGGCAGCATGGCTGAAGGAGAAATGATGGGGCTTGGAGTTGGCGTCTGAGGTTGGGATATAGAAGTTGCAATGCTGTGGGTAGGAGTGTTTGAGATTGCAGATGTTCTTCCACTCACTGCTGTTGAATAAAATGTCTACACTTAGTCTGGCTATAAAAGATCTATTAAAGCGTTGGATTTTATGGAATAAAGCAAACTAAACCATCAGGGTTATTTATTAAAGTGTGAATTTGTGGGGGGGAAAAAATGTAAAGTTAAATATGAATTACCAAAAACACACACTTTAGCGAATAACACTACAGGACACGTTAGCCTTAACAAGTATATATTTTTAGTGCAGCACACCTTTTACATGAACATAAAATATTACCTAGAAGGAGGTTTATAGCAAAATTAGATTACTTAATAATCCATTCAAGTGATTTATCTTTGACCAGCATTTAAGGTTTAATTTTCAAAAAATAATGTGTATATATCTATACTGGCATATAATATTCTAAATTTGTAAAAAGCACATATATTCTAAAATTTAGTCTTAATTACATCTTAAACATTAATTTTTCCTGTATTCAAATTGTATATTGCGTAGAAGTGTGCATTTAAGGCATTTCAATGAATGGATTATCAAGGCAGAAATATTTGCTGCTGACTATTTGTGGTGCTATTATACTCTGCAAAGCTTTTGGGATCTTGTTGAAAAGGTTTTAAAATAACAAAAAGGACAAATGTTTCTAGGGGTATTTTTTTCTGGTAACTGACCATATTTAAAATGCCCCAGATGTTGGCAATGTGGTTATTCTGCTATAAAGGCAGATAAACCACACATGTACAAAACAGATACAATCTCAAGCACAAACATAACGTGTTTGTGTGAATATACTTAAACAATATTGTAAGTCTTAGGCCATAGAGGTGGGGGGAAAACAAAACATCTTTACACAAATTAAAACATTTAAGAGTTTTTGTTTGCCACCCCGTTTTGGATGTCAAAAAGTGATTTTATCTAAACTGGAGCACTCCCATTATGAATCCATACCTGTTCAATCATGGAGGGGCAATCATAGACTTGAGAGCAGAGTGAAGCATCACCAGTACTCATAGCCTAACATTGCTCTCTAAGGTAAGACAGCTTTAAACCAATAATATGGAAGAGTCTGCAATATCCAAGTTACAGAAAATGGCTTAGAGAGGTCAGGTTTTTATTAAATATATCAAGAAATCTAACAAGGGGAAAAAATAAATAAATAAATTGGGGTGGCACCCAAGAACACTTTGCATCACACGCATTACAATTAACTATGGTGCAACTTCAGCGTTCAATAAAACCCCTCAATATAATTACAAAGTTTTCAGAATTTTTATTTTATAGCATATCCATATTTTGTCTGGCCTCCCGTAAAATGCATGAATTTGAAAGTAACTGTACAAGGTGAAGAAAATGCAGTGGAAGACCCAAATAGCTGTTTTGGCAAAAACTCACCAACAGTGGCTAGCCATTAGCTTGCAAGGTATTTTCATATTTTGTGTGTATGGCAGCACTAGTGAGAATGGCATATTCTTGAGTGTGACCAGGCCCCTTTAATGATGGCAGCACTGGGAGGAAGTAAAGAATGCAGAGAGAAGGGGGCGGACTGGTAGCGCAAGCCCCAAACTCCCAACAGCCCAAGGCTGCAGAAGCCATCGCCCTGCATCCAAAAGGTAGGAAACTGGAGATTGGCTAAAATGTTGACCTGTACGTGTGTGCATCTGCATGTGTGGTCCCCAACCTATTTTTCCTGTAACATTTTGTAATTGTCTCATTTATTGTTAACGTTTACCCTTTATAACATACACAGCTGAATAAGTTGGTGCTATATAAATGTCAATGTAAAAGCTGCAAAACTATACGGCAAAACTTAATAGATATGAACAGGGAGCAAATTACAGCATGAGTATGAGACAAAAACCGTTTAAAACCAATAAAATGCACATAAGTTATGTTGGTGGAATGTTCTTTTAAAGCGGATCATACATGCAAAAAGCTTTTTGTTTTATCCACTGCAATTTTTTTATTTAAAGTATGTAGCCGATTATTATTTTTATTTTTTTTAAAGGAGTCACGAAGATAATTCATTGAAAACATGCAAAAATGTTTAACATTAATCATAATAAAGTTTTATTAATTTGATGGAAATGCCAAATTGTACAGCTTCTGCAATGAGCTAGTGCTACAGCAGAAAGACTATGCTAATTTTACTTCTGCTGAGTTTTGTGGATGTTTTCTACTGTAAGAAGCAGTTGAACTACAACTCAACTTATTAGAGCAAAAAAAAAAAACTGGATTCATTGCTCCTTTTAAGCAAATTTTCGCATGACTATCACACTGATTCCATTGCAAGTGCCTCCACATCAAGAGTTTAACATGCTTAACAGGGAATTAATTCTATCAACTGTAGCACAGTCACTGTAGTTTCTGTGACAAAAAACATGAAGGCTGACTGGGAGAGGATTCGGTGATGGTACAGCCCTCTAAGAACTGACAAGTAAAAGTAGGTACTATATCATTGCATTTTATATCTCGACATTTTAGCACCTTGTATAGACGATATTTCAAAATATTTAATTTGAAACCAAAATGTTTACAGTGACATATACATTTCAAGGGAGACCACACAAAATAATGACATTACGCAACATTTTTCAACATAGCCCAAGACTTTGCACAATATTTATACGCAAATATATACAAACACAAAAGGCTTGTATATGAACTTACCAGAGTGAATACATGGGAAAACACAATGGCAATAAGTTTCATCTTAAAACATAAATATAGTAAAATCATACTAAGACTAAAATATATATATATATAAAAAATAAAATTTAATGCAACTATGACAATAATGCAGTCACAGTTGCATGAAAAACCTAAGCATTCTTAAAGGAGAAAAAAAACAAAAAAAACAACCTACTACATCGATGTACAAGGTGCTTTAAAATCGTGAATATTGCTGCACAATATAAATTGATCAGATTATATACTAAAGATATATATATCCTGCAGAAAATCTAATACAATAGTTAATTAACTTAAATTTAACATTATCCAACTCAAACCCTCAAGGACCTCCAATAGGTGAAGATTTAGATGCACATCTAATAAGGATGAAGTCTTTAATAATTTAAACCCTGACCTACTAGAGGTCCCAGAGAACATAAGTAAGAAAATGTTAAAAAAAATTTTTAACAATTATTTTACAAATGCAAAAGCATGACCTAGAAATTTGACACTGTCATGCTCACTCTATGGGGAAATATATGTGCCCCTTCACGTATAATGGTAGATACACCAATTGAAACCGGCTTGATTCATCATACCCACCTGCCATGATGTCATCCAGAGTATCAGTGAGTGTCTGAGCAGGGCTGGCTACCATTAACCCTTCTTGTGTTTCTGACATGACTGTAGGTCCCAGACCTGATAGCTGTGCTTGACCCAGTTCTTGCTGTCCCACTATAACTCCTTGAAGGTCTGCAAGATTTGCAATGGGCCCAGGGGAAAGGGTACCCGCTGCCAAAGGCAAAGCTTGCGGAATTGCCAGAGGCTGCATAGGAGAAAAGCCCATCTGTACTGCAGTCTGCTGAGAGTCATCTTTGAGCAGGATAGTGTCAACCTGCTGTAAATGGGTATAGTCTACCTCTGTGATCTCTTCCCCTACGGGGGTCAAGAGTCCCAAATGCTGGCAGGATTGTTGTTGCTGTTGTTGCTGAAGCTGGATTCTCTGCGCCTTCACTTCAAGGTACTGCTTTTTAAGCTGTTGCTGGGTCTTTAGCTGTAGTTCCCTTTCAACCTTTTGAAGCTCTTCCAAAATCTTTTGTTTCTTTTGGATCTGCTCTTCACGGGTTTTGTTCAGTTCCTCAATCTTCTCCTTGGTTAGCTGGTCAGCATGGGCCAGCTCCAGTGACTGCAGCTGGGCATTCTTTTCAATGGCTTCTTTGATTCTCTGCTCCAATTCTGTCAGCTTTCCCTGAGCTTCTTCTACAATGCTCTCTGGAGACTGACTGCTGATGTACCCTTGCGCATCCTGGCCACCGTCTGGCACATGGCCACTGGACTTCTGCTTAGAAGCAGCTGTGTGAAAAAGAAACCCCCTCAGAACCAAATGGAAGCGCAAAATTAACGGTATTCTCATGGCTAAGCCAAGCATAGGAAGGATTAAGGAATTAGTATAGGCATGTCCTTCCACAAAAGCATGAAACAGAATAAGACAGGCTACATGTACCCATAACGTTAAGCAGTGTCTAGAAATATACAAAAAGGGAAGAAAGTGTTTAGTGATTCTAAGAAAATTGAGAGCAGCTATCAAACTATGAAGCCCTATGTAGTGTGGTGAATTTTTTTTTAAAATAATGTTCTGTGCCAAATTTTGGCAAAGTGCGATACCCTTTAAACCCACAAAAACGGTTTTAGATCTCCATATGTTAAAAGGAGACATATATAAAATAGCATAGTTTATACAATAACCTGGATCATGAATTTGAATAAAACAAGGATGATGAGGCAAGTTACTTAACCAACACCTAACAAAGCACAGATACAGACAATAGCTAGAATATAAAATCCAAAAAGCAGCATATTCAAGGGTCCCACTTCTCCATATGTAACTCTAAAAAGAAATTCCCCACCACCAACACAGAGAGAAGCCATTTAAACTAAGCAAACTAAAGAAGTATCCTAGATACAAAAAAGGTTAAATGGGCTAGAATTAGGAAGAGTGTTTGCCATAAATAAAGAAAATGATAATGTTCAGGGATTACATTTAAATGGTCAGTTTATTATTCTAGGAACGTACTAAAAAGGTCCACGCATGCATGCACCCACTCCTTGATGGTTCTGCAACTATTCACTATAAAAGCCAAAAAAGAACACATCGAAAGGTAAAAAAGCACGGCAAACCTATTTCTGTCCCCACAGCAAGCTAAATAAACAATGTTTTGACTTAACAATAGGTCTTAAAATAGGTTAAAATACTTAAACAAATACTTTTAAACTGAAACATTGTCGGCTTGCTGTGGGAAATTCAAACTTAGAGTGCCTTTTTGCCTATTCATGTGTGCGCAGACATTTTTCTTTATGGATTCTAATATAAGTAATGCACAGAAGAACTTAAAGAATTCTGAAAAGCATTTGGTGAAAATACAAAAAAAAAAAAGAAAATATGAAGAAACTATTTTGTAAACAAGGCTGGAACTAAACTTTTGACACAAGAAAACGAAAAACAGAACACAACACTTCTAGTAAAGGAGCACTGTAGGCACCATAGCATCTTTAACAATTGAAGTGGTTATGGTGTTTGGAGTCCGTGGCCACCAATTCCCATATCATCACTAAACTGTTTACTCACCATTTACTCGAGATTCTTAATCCCTAGCAGCCTGAAGCGCAGCCAGGCTTTCCCTATACTGAGCCCCAACGTCAATAATGGGTGGCTTTACCCAGAAGAGGTGTGCGACAGCTTATTTGGCTGGCCTATTTCTGACAGGTCTGTGCAGGGAACTCTGCTAAAGCACTCTCTGAATGGTCATAATGCATGCTGCACGGAGCAGGTGGGCTTAACAATGCACTCGTGTTGGCTGCAGGAGACCGTTCCCTGGTGTCCCCGGATGCGGTACACAGAGGAAGTAAAACTGGGACGGGCATTGTAATGGAGTATTATCATCGTAATGGAAAAAACAAAAAAACAAATGTTCAAAGTAGTCTCTGAAAATTTATTTGATGAACAAAATGTGGTAATTTGTAGTCCCATTTTTATTTATATTCTAGACCTAGAACATAAAACGTAATCTATACATTGTGCTAGCATTGAGAGAAACAAACCTATTTAAAAATGTTTTTATTTTTCTCTCCCAGCTCTCAGTCAATGCCACAGCAGACACTTCATGTCAAGGCACAGATATGAGAGCGAAGAAAATAAATAAATCTCCTCACGAGAGGTCCTTCTGCTCTTACAAATACGGCAGCCACAGCACATGTGTTGTGGTTGCCATTTAAACTCCCTAGCCAATGCTTAAAAGTTTTTCTCCATTTGATAAAGCCTATTGGTGAAACGGGTGATGAATGTTATTAATTTGTATTTTATTTGAATAAAGGATTTTTGGTCACCACTTGTGTACGGTGTCAAATACCTTTGTATCATTCTATATAACAAAATATCTCCTGGCACCTTTTATTTCTATTATGCTTTTATTCACTTCAAGTATCCTAGGTGGGAATTATACCAACAGCGCTTTAATCAGAGAGCAGTTGGTCTGCTCTACCTTTGGTTATATATATTTCATCCTAGAGAGCACTCTCTGTTGTATTTGTATCCCTTTATTTTGGGTTGCTGGCACTTTGCCTATTATGGACACCTACATCATATCCTGTAAAAAGGGATTAAACCACTGAATGTTCTACAAGCTCCAATGAATATGAGTAACCCATCGCTATCTTATACCTATTCTGGTTGAATTGACATATTGCACTATTGGAGTTTTTCGCTTTTTTGTCTTTATATATGGACTTCTACAAGGAATTTTGAAACCTACAAGAACTTTTCATCTGATTTAATCTTTCCCACCAGATCCAGAACCCTACTTACATGCATAACCACTGAAAAGGGTATCTTTTACAAAAGACTATTCTGGGACTATTGTATATTTTTTCCACATTGGTTTTAGTAGCCCCCATTATATATAGATATATATATATATATATATATATATATAATATCTCTCTCTCTATATATATATATATATATATATATATATATATATATATATATATATATATATATATATATATATATTATATATATATATAGAGAGAGAGAGAGATTATATATAGATATATATAGATATATAGATATTATATATATAGATATAGATAGAGATATATATTAGAGAGATATAGAGATTATATATATATATATATATATATATATATATATATATATATATATATATATATATATCTATATATCTATCTCTCTCTCTCTCTCTCTGGTAATTTACCATCTATACTGTGTAATTTAAGGTGCAGCACTTTCCCCTTTGTTTTTGATCTATTAAAGGGTTCGAGAGGGATCCCATTATCTGGGTTGCTGCCCCTTAGTTTTTTGTTAATTAGCACCGATCCTTTTACGGTTTGTATTCAAGTTAATTAAATAAAATTCATTTTTGCTAAATAAACCAAAATGTCAGAACGATGGCAAATACAACTATAATGTAACTATATCAGAGAATTTTTCCAAATGACCTATTTTTGCCTAATTTTTCTATCCAGAATTAATTTGTGAAAGTTAAGAGTTTATCAAATAGCCCTGTTAATCTCTATGGCACTCGGCAGGGATCCCAATCTTATTTAATAAAATTTAGCGTCCAGGCAAGAAGGCAGGGATACTGCTTTAGTGTTTTGGGCAAGTTTATTTTTTTTAAATTTGGCACCCATGGACTGACAGAAATAGCAGTGATTTTTTAAAATCAATGGACAATATGAATATAGTCAAAAGCGTATAAATATGGCTGTCAGAACGAGGTGTGGAAAAAGTAGACAAGTGAAGATTAAAAAAAAAAAAAAAAGTATATTATAACAAAGATTTAAAGATAAAATATATATATGGAGTTCCTTTACACTCACTGCATTCTACTGCAGAAGTTGAAACGTACTGACCAGCAATTAAACAACTACAAGTGTTCTCCATTCTTATCCTACAGGTCCCAGTTTCATACACAACATCCTCCATTTTACCACATTCAGAATAAGTAATCCCAAGTTATTTAAATAAATATAAATTATGTGGAATGGCTAAAATTAATGTGCGGATAATAAAAAAAACACCTACATGAAAATTGATAATGGGATGGTAAGGAGTCCACTATACAACAGTACTAGATTCCTCAAAACATGAATACACTTAGAAAAGCTAAAAAGCACAAAAAGGGACATGAGGGAAATCAGCTTGGATTTTCACAATGGTTAGCAGAATGGCTGTGCAGACTTGGCTCAGGGTCTGTTTTGAACATGAATAGCGCTGTTTCTGTCCATCGTTGCTGTACGTTTTGTAACTACAATGCATTTGTAGTTTTATTTTTGTTTGTGCGATTTTTATACTAGGTAATCTTTATCTTTTCCTAAATGTATCAAAGTTTTGAAAAATCTGGTACTATATTGGACAGCTTACCATCCCAGTATAAATGTGGTATTCAATTATTAATTCTCACTAAAGCGCTTTTCATTGCACTTTATTCTTATACCCACATTTATTTTAGCCATCTTACTTATAATATTTGGATAGAGAGATATGTATAAATTGGCCCCCCAGCAGCACCCCATTTATGCATGTTCAGGTGAGTGCAGCCCCCTGGAGATAGATATGAAACCAGTGGGCTGCACTCACCTGAACATGCATAAATGAGGTTCTGCAGGGAGGATTTGGGAGTCTAGCCAACTCCTGGTTTTGCATCCCTCCCTGTCACAGGTGCCCCATCCCAGGGCCCTATTTAGCCTTGTACTGCAGAGAATTCCAGATGGAATGTTTCGCCCCCGAGTAAGTAGCCCATGAAGAAGACATTAGGCTGTCAGAGTAGGACCTGTCAAAGATGGGGTACATTAATGTTGTGGCAGGCTTATGCAATGTATGATCATATAATGTAAATAAATACCCATTATTTTCCATAGAGTAGGTTTAAAAAAAAAAAAAATATACTAATAAATTCTGTCATTGAAGTTGCTGTTTAGTAGATAAGTGAGTGAGCTGGATCTTATGTATTGTACAAATTCTAAACCGGTCAACCATGATTTCTCGATCTTGTGAAGTTGCATCAGACTGCGCTATATAAATACCATAATATCAACGGTCACTCTTCTGTGCCTGAAAAACTGCTTAATTCAAATTCAGTCTAAAACTCTGGACGCCTTTAAGTGCAAAAAAAATATTGTAATCCAATAAAAAAATTTAACTCTAAACTTTAAGATGCCTTAGTATTTAAACGGACACTATAGGTACCAGAACAACTACAGCTTAATGTAGTTCTGGTGAGCATAGTCAGTCCATGCAGGCTTTTTGCAGTAAACACTGTATTTTCAAGAAAAGGAAGTGTTTACATTACAGCCTAGGGACACCTCCAGTGGCCACAGCTCAGATGGCTACTAGAGGTGCTTCCGGGGGCAGTGCTGCAGAGTGTGAGACTCTGAGCTTTTGAATCAATGCATCTATGCGGATTGGCCAGGTTGGGTTTTGGCTCCACCCCGGGCCTCCATCCTTGGATGAGATCAGACTTAATCTCAGCCAATCCAATGCTTTCCTATGGGACAAAATTGTGATTGGCTGAGATCATTACTTCTGATGTCAGCCAAGGAGGAAGATCAGGGGCCAGCACCAGCAAACTAACAATTTTTTGACCTCCGCTTTGCTAGGGACCAATGTTTGACTTCTATTTGCACCTGCATCTCCAACTCTTGCTTGCTTGCTTTAAGAAATCACTTAAAGGGTTTCTTCAAGCTCAAAATCTATTACAACCTATTTTAGTGGTTATGATGTACTGATCAGGTTCCCCGGTAATAACGCAAATAGTTTATTAATGGCTTGCCCTCTTACCCAGGTCACCGCCTGGCTCCGTGACTCCTAACCCTGCTAGATGATGCACTACTTCTGCGCTGCAGAAGCTGATCCAGTCACGATACATTGGGTTCAAGTGTCAGCTGACCGTTCTCTGCACACACTAGCATGACCATTTGACCACAGAATTGATGTTATCCCTATGACGTTGCCCAATCTGGAGTTCCACCTCTGGTAGCAAAGCATGTAAACTATGTATGTGCAGTGTTTTATACTGAGACTGCACAGACTCCAGACACCATGATCACTTCAAAACACACCCATAACTCCTTCATAGGTGCCAGGAATCTACGCCACTGCTAGCAACATCTGTATGAATTGACCAAAAGACAAAGACATGATATATTTATTATGTTGGAATTTTAATAAAATCCAACACCGTCAATATTAGTAATTTGTCCATACCTGGCAATCTCACCCTTTTAGACTTTTTTCTTTACCTCTTGTGCACCAGCATCCCACATTCTTTAAACTGTAAACTCATTTGAGTATGCTATTTATTTGGTCACCATTTAATTATCTTCCTCTAAATGTATGCTAATTTAACAGGGTTTCTCTCTCCTCTAACAGTCATCAGAATTTCCAACTGTACCTACAGCAAAGTGTTGGCCTTTTAAAAATAGTGATTCTGGTTACTTGAAAAACAAGCTATCCATTTAATGTGTGCTAGCAATAATATTTTAAAATCACAGTATGCATAGAATAATTTTGTATACAGTCACTGATAAAGTTTACGATTTCCACCAATTCGACAATTTGAGACCCCTTGAATATGCACTGACAACAATTCTGGATCACAACAAAAGGCTTAAGAATACCTAGTGCAGTCAAGCCATAGAAAAACTTTTTAAAACCATTTATACACTTCACTCAATTATAATTGGGAAAAAGAGAACATAAATTAACTTGTTCCAGTGTGAATAGATCAGACAAAGTCCAGACTGTGGACTTTAATACATGAATTTTGGTTAGAAGAGACACACTGGCAGACATGTTGGTAAAGACTGTTTTCCATCAATAACTATCTCCTTGCAGTAATCTATGCAATAAAGTCCAAATATAATTATAATATTGTTTTTTCTATAAGGCAGGACAACGACGAGAGAGAATCAAACAAACACAAAAGTACAAAATAAAGAACCAAACCAGTCTACAAAAAGGTGAGACAAAGAACATAACACATTTAAAAAAAATAAAATAAAAAAAAAACACTCAAAAGCAAAACTGCTTCTAAAGGGAAAACATAGGTGCAAAATGTTAGGTACAATATGAAAATGCATAAACAAAGAGGTTACAAATAACTTGCCTAAACATCCAATGCAAACATGATTTACATTTTAGTTTCTCTACTGTGAAATTGCTTTGTATTTGGCTTTCCTTATATTCATAAAGCCAGAATTTTAGCAATTTTGAGGGCACAGTAATACACATAGGAAAAGCAGTGGAAGATTCCATTAAATTCTCTGGTCACTATTCCAAATTCACAGTTGCTCCCGATTTTGCATAGGTAATTTTTTGCCACATTGTGTGACACAAACTAAATCGCATATGTGCTAGTAATGTCAGGATAGGAATACCACCAGCAAATTAAGAGCATGAAATCCAATTTTGTTTTGTATCTGGAGTACATGTGTGAACAGCGCCAAAGCCTGGTACATTTTAATATAAACCTTTTCTCACATGTAGGGAAAATGTCAAAGAATACGGTTCGGCCCTAAACAGGGGATGTATATATTGTGGTTTAACCCTACAACTAGCCATAAACTTGAAAGGAAGAGAAAAAGATCGCTATAAAGTGTCTTAGCAGTTTTGAGTTATCAGTTCTTTAAGAGTTTATGCCTAGAGAAAGTGTATGAAAATGTATGAGCCCAAAAACCAACTTTACACCAAAAGGAGAGGAAAAAAAAAAAAAAAAAGTATAGAAAGCTAAAACTGACCTTTGTTTCTGATGGGAAGGCTTGTAGCGACACTAGCAGGAGGTTTGTCTGGTTCCTGGGGTGGGACGACCATTGGCAGTGCCTGCATTGGTACACGAGGAGCCTAAAACATTGGACACTGTCATTGCCAACATTTCTAGGAGTTGTGTTTAATAATAATAATAATAATAATAATAATAATAATAATAATAATAATAATACAAAAACTAGTCAAATGTTACAGAATTAAAAACATTCATATTAGAGAATACAAAGTAAATACATTTGGAAACATGATACCAGGTATAGAAGACAGATGTGTAGCTTTGTGCTATAAAAATAAGTGACATTAATAGACATGAACAGATTTGAGACAATTCCGTTCAAAACATTTAAATAGTGATCAGAAATAAATGTTACCCGGTTTAAATCATGGGAGGGTGGTGTGAACTGTGTCACATCAGGTGGAGGTGCAGAAAGAAGGTTATTGGGGTAATCCAACAAGTAGCAAACCACACTAGTGTGACCACCTTTTGCAGCTTCAATAAGCATTGTAGACCCATCCTGCAAATAGAAACAAAATTAAAGAGTAAATCATGAAGGAAACTTAAGCATGACCTAAAACATGTTTTAAAAAGCAACACTCAAAGCTGACAGTTCTAATAACGGATACAGAATGTGCCAAAAATCCAATGTAAGCATGCATTTTTAAAATCCCCCATTCCGTCAGGTATTATTTTTCAATAAGAGTGATGTTGTCTTCAAGTCCTTAACTTGCAATTTAGCCTACAACATACTGCAAAGCAAACCCCAAACATCCACATGAAGACACTTGTTTTGCTAGAGAAACAAATGATTGGGGTAAAGGAGGGGAAATAAATGCTAATAAAATTTGCTAAATGCTAATATTTGATATATCATATTTTATAATAAATGAAGTAAATGCTCATTTTGGTTGATGCTAAACATTTGCCAAACTGATATTGGTCATCATACAGACAAATCTATAAATAAAAAAATGAGTATACCTTTAATCTGTGTGTGGGATCAGCCCCATGAGCCAAAAGCAACTCTACCACAGCCAAATGCCCCCCAGCACAGGCAAGAGAGAGCACTGTATGGTCATTATTCAGCGTTGTCCTATTCACATTTGCACCTAAAGGAAAAAAGGTTCCAAAATTCATCAACTATAGCAAATGTTCTTTTCCTCAAACACTACAACTTTAACATGTATTTTAAAATGGCTAACAATTTTGTTACATGAACATGGCATACCCATAAGCAACCCCAAACAGAGTATATAATTCCAATGAGGGGCTAGGCTCATTTATTTAGCACAGGAACCATACTGATTATATCAAGTTAAATATTAGATTTGTTAGCATTGAATATCTACAAAAGAAAATCAAATCCTGCATGAAAAGCATGGAATCAACACTTTAGAAGCTATGGCTACTTTGCTCCTAAGATTTGTCCATTACTGCGATATACTGATGCGTGTTCAGAAACTCACTTTCTTTATTTCCCAGTTTTACATTATGAATTATTAATAGTACATTGTATACAGAAGAAAAAGGTTGCATATGTTTTTTTATATTTGCACAAGATAATGGAAATTTACAGGCAGTAATGTCCTTGAGACAGACAAAGCTGAAGAAGAAAACATATATTTAAGACAAATTAAATTCTTAAAGGGATAATCTAAGCACCAGAAAAGTTTAGCTTAATGAAGCAGTTTTTGTGCATAGATTATGCCCTTGCAGTCTCACTGCTCAATTCGGTCTTTTAAAAATTAAATCAATTTTGATTGTTTTTGCTGCCTTAGTACCAACTACTCTGGCTGTGACTCACACAGTCCCCAAAAAATGGTTTGATGTTATAGCATATTGTGCTTACTTTAGAAACATAGAATGTGACAGAAAATAAGAACCATTCGGCCCATCTAATCTGCCCAAATTTCTAACTACTTTCATTAGACCCTGGCATTATCTTATAGGTAGGATAGCCTTATGCCTATCCCACACCTGCTTAACCCCTTAAGGGCCAAACTTCTGGAATAAAAGGGAATCATGACATGTCACACATGTTGTGTCCTTAAGGGGTTAAACTTTTACTGTGTTAACCTCTACCACTTCAGCTAGAAGGCTATTCCATGCATCCACTACCCTTTCAGTAAAGTAATACTTCCGGATATTATTTTTAAACCTTTGCCCCTCTAATTTAAGACTATGTCCTCTTGTTGTAGTAGTTTTTCCCTTTTAAATATGGTCTCCCCCTTTACTGTGTTGATTCCCTTTATGTATGTTAATATAACTTAAAGTGACTGTCACTGTCCCAAAACTCCACCTTATAAGCACATTGATTTTTTTCTACCGAGACACTTTTTTTTGGTAAGTTATACATAAGGAGAAGTACTGACTACTTTTCCTTATGTAGAACCAGCTAGTTGACAAAAGTTGACATGGCTGGAGCTTTAGTCATTGCCCTGGACAACTTTGTCACTGGCCCACTGTGTATACTCAATACCGTTTAGAGACTCCAGAGTCTCAATATAAACTGGACATGCACATAATGTCACGTGCTATGGGGCTATAGAGGAAAGGATACTATTTATGGGCACCTCCATTTTAGAAAATTAAAGATGGCGGTGCCTAGAAAGAAGGCATGGAGGGACTAGAAAACCATCTAAAATGGTAACAATCCGTTCCCAGGATTGAAAAGTGGTTGATGGGAGTGCATTGGGTGATACAGAGTAAAGGATCCCTCGGCGGCTCTCAGCCAAGGGTTTCAAAAAGTAACAGCTGCTTTAAATCATGAACTAGTATCCTGCAGGCTCTTAGAGCAGGAGATGAGAAATACTAAATAAAACAGAATTTTCAATAAAAAGAAATTTAAAAATTAGATCACTCCTTACAGGAAGTGTGCAGGGAGGCTATACGAGTCATAGGGAAGGGAGATGTGGCTAGAGCTGCATAAACAAAGTGACTTAACTCCAAAATGACAGAATTGAACAGTGAGACATCATGGATATAATCTATTTACTACAACCACTTAATTAAGCTTAAATTGGTGTGGTGTTTAGAGTGTGCATTTAAAGTTATACTGGATCATCGAATTATTCAATTAAAAAAATATATATATAATTGAAGCCTACCTTTGCTTATGAGAAATTGAACAGTGCAGACATGACCAGCTCTTGCTGCTTTCATTAAAGGAGTCCTTCCCCCTTCAGACTCATGTTCCTAGAAGAAAAATAAAAGCCCTTTAACCACATTAAAATGTTATACAAAGGACACTGGAAATGTAAAGCATGCTAAAACATTTTATTTTACAAGTTGATTTTTGGCAAGATATTAAACTGCACTGATTTCCATTGAATATGCATAAAAAAACAAAACAAAAACAAGTCAAACCACCAATGTTATTTACACACAGTTTCCATGTGCGGAACACCAAAAGATATAGATTGCGTAGAATTGTTGTCTGTTTTGGAATTCTGGAGATTACTAAACAGAACAAAAAATATTTATGTCGCCACTTTGTAACCATGTCTATCAACCTATACTTTATGTCTGGGAGTAAATAAAAATAAAATTATATTATTTTGATGGCTGGAGAGCGGACGTAAAGAAAAATATACCACTGCCCTCCTTAGTACATCAAAGAAGAACTAACTTACCAAGTCTGCCCCAGCCTGTAGTAACACATCTGCAACATCAGTATGACCATTTTCACAAGCATATGTAAGAGCTGTATCACCCGTGGCAGTTGTTGCATGTACATTAGCACCTATTAAAAAGAAATACATGTATTATCACACAGACTCTTGTGGTTATGTAAAAAATAATAATAAATAAAAATAAAATAAAATAAAAATCGATTGGACTCTCAAACACTACATTGTACATGTACACATTTACCTATTGTATGCTAAGTTACTTATAACTGTAGCATGGGAAGCAATAAAAAGAAAATCTGAACTTAAAGGCATATATTATTTTACCAAACACTCTGTGCACCATAACAACTTTATCTCAATTAAGTAAACATTTATATCACAAAAATTGGTGACAGTGCACTAACAGTCCAAATAGATTGATAAAATATTACCAAATTTTTTGTTGTAATTAACACTCCCAAAACAATTAAGCATAAAACAGATCATGGTGCAGAAGAACATATAAGCCGTAACACAGTGGTATACACCACACTCACATAATCCTGAGCCTAACTTAGCAGGCTGAGACTGTTGGGATGCAAAAACGTGTCCACTTCCCAGTGAATCTGCAATCCTAGCTCAACACAGCACAGGAGACAGACAGCTTCAAAATAGGGGAATAAATTTTATTGGGCACAATTAAAGCACATAAAAAGCATTAATGCGTTTCGACCAAATGGATGTTTCACAAAGTGCATACAAGCAATTCTCTGTTTTTGCTTCTTTATAAAGTAACCCTCTGGTAATTTCGTCACCTTTCCCTGTAATTTCCTCGGTCCTCAGTTTTCTGCTTCCACATACCTCATTGCTTTCAAATGTCACTACGCCATCGTGTCCATGCGTGTGACGTAGTTCAAGTCCCAATTCTCGTCAGAGCATTTAGTAATCAGGCCCATGCGTGCGGCTTCGGACCTGATCATGTGATCCAAGCGCCATATTTTAATCAGCAAGAGCGAACATTTTATTAAATTGATTAAACCATATCCAATGAAACACCCATTGGATTGTGGAAAAAGTCTGCTAGTTAGATATAACATTCTTCATATTGCACGCAATAAAAGATTATATCTACTTAACACTCTTGTGGTTATCAATCTATAGGAAAAATATCTTGAGTTTTAAAGGTGAGAATAAGGATACACTTATAATAAAACATTTATCATAATGTACACCAGCACTTTACGGAGTGTACATTCCACTTATGTTTTTAATGCCCATTTATATACTTTCTATCGTGTGTTAAATGGTTTTTGCTATGAAATATTGATGTTTTATGGAATACAGTTTAAATAGATTTCATTTAATGTTTTTAAATGTTTTTATGCAAACCATACACAGGTATACATGTAATTTGGACTGTGTGATTAGTGATTGCTTCATAATCTTTCTAGAGACTAATATTTATCCATGTTGACAAGGTTCCGTTTGTATAAATTATGTAAATGGGACTAAAATGTGCATTTTGCCCACAAATAAAATTAAATTTCGCTCTTGCCAATTCAAGTATAACATATAGATCACATGATCAGGCCTGGCGCCGCACACAAGAGCATGATGACTTTGAATGCTTTGACAAGAGCTGGGTCACAAACTACGTCACACGCATGGATGTGCCGACGTAGCGACATTTGAACGCAAAGAGGTAAATGGGAACAAGAGAAGTAGGACCAAGGAAATGGTGGGAGAATTACCGGAGGGCTCCCTTGTAAAAAGACAAGCAAGAAAAATGGACTTGTATGCACGTTGAGAAAGATCCATTTGGTCCGAAATGTGTTAGTGTGGTAATAATGACATGCTAATAACCGGATTAGGTAGTTTTGTTTGTTTCTCTTCCTGCTCTTGGTAAATATCATTTGTCATTTTATTTGTGCCCAATAAAATTAATTCCAGTATTTTTAACCCATCTGTCCCTAGTGCTGCATGAAAGAGAATACAGTGTGGAGCTGGGGTAGTGGATTCACTGAGAAGTGTACATAACATTTTGACACCATTACACACTTAGCCTGCTACATTAGGCTCAGGAATGGAACTGATTGACCAGCGTTTTATTGCATATGTTATATACTGCACCATGACCTGTTTTATGCTTAATTTTCTAGGAATGTTATTTACAACAAAAAGTGTGGTAATATTCTGTTCTTATACTATATTTTATCAACATTTTATTTGGAGTGTGTGCCAATCTTTAGGATTTTGGGATTACACTGTGTGTTGCACAGAGTGACAACACTTGTGATTTTAGCAGCACCATATACAATCTTTTACAATTAGCGCTACTTTTATATTTATTTCACAAGTAAATATTGTGCCTGGATATCCCTGTTTTCATCTTAAGAAGTTAAATGGTTTATCAATGGTTTATTCCCAAAGTGCTTTAGACTGTGTATGTCTTCCAGGTTTCAATGCAACATACAAAAAAAATCAGCACACTCACTCAGTTACTAAACTGAAATTTCAATTTTAACAGAATGGAATAGTTTTAGTTAAGGACACCTCACCTAGACAAAAAAGCCTGCCACAATGTCAATGTACCCCATTCTTGGCAGGTCCTGCTCTTATGAGATTAATCCACTTACTTGGGAAATGCTTCCCCCTGGGGGCCTTGGAATGAGGCACCTATGAAAGGAGTGCAAAACCAAGAAGTTGGCCTGGACTCCCAAATATATTAAGAAAGAAAGAAGAAAAAAAAAAAAGGGTCCAAGCTCCAATGGAGAGACTTTGCACTAGGCACAGCAATAGTCTGGGAGATAAGCCAATCTCTGGTCTACCATTGCTAAAACTGCATTAGAAGTGCATGTACACTTCTAATGCCTTTCGCTTAATGGAGGGCCAGTGATAAGTTGACATCATTGAAATGAAGTTGCCTGGAATATGTTCAATACATTTCATAGAACAGAGGAGAAAATTAAATACACACCTGCTGCAAGCAAGTATTTGACCAACTCTAGATGACCTTCTTGAGCAGCTTCCATCAAGGGAGTAGAGCACCCAAGCTCAATGTCTGCTCCAGCTTTGATTAAGAAGTCTGCGACCTCCAAAAAGCCACCACAACATGCCAATGTGAGGGCAGTTTCCTGAGTCTCCTCTGTCTGAGCATTGATGTTTGCTCCTTTTGTTATATAAAAAAAGAAAATTATTTTAAAATAGACTGACACACTTACATTTTCTTAGTTGGTTACATTTGATACTATACAAATTAACTTAAACTGCTATGTAGGGAATAATAACAGTTCTAAAATACAAAAAAGATAAAGAACCAGAAAATCTATAGAATGTCAAATTAGGCATCCACGCATTCATATATATATTTACACAAAAAAACAAATGTCATTGCATACTTAACTGAAACCCACAGACTGCACTTAAAAGACCACTTCTCTCACACACACACACAAAGCATTTAACTTGCTGAATTGCACTCTATGACAAGGTGCCTATTTCTCTGACTGCTGGGGAAGTATTTCACAAACAGCTGGGGGAAGGTCCCCTGCACAACCTCCCCCCCCACCCTTGATGAGAAGCATCTGACTACTGATCATTTCCCCTGCACATAGACTGAAAATAAGCACTGAGGAAAAAGAGTAGGGCTTGCAAAGAAGACTGCATACAGGAGACCGATTTCATTTTAGATATACCCTCAATGACAACATGCTTAAATAAATGCATGCATGGTTTCTTATTGATCTACTAAATATGACGTTTTTTGTCTTTTCTTCCTTTCCCAAGGTGATTGTGTAAATTTCAAAAGGTTATGCCAAGCATTGAGTGCTCTTTTTAAATTTACAGATTTCTTGTAAAATTAATGTGAACATCTAGACAACCCACCAACAATTTGTTTTTGATAAGACTAATCTTGTGATGTAAAACAAAGAGCACGTAAGGGCCACTAATCACACACACACACACACACACATTCTTGAAAACATAAAACAATTCTGACTGGCATGTATATTTTGTGCATTTACCTTAATAAAAATAAATAAAAAAAGATTTGCAAAATAAATAAAATAAACCAGTTCAGTTGACAGATTTGTGTAGAAATAGTAATTTTGAATGGTAAATGTACAGAATATCGGTAAATTATCAGTTTGAAAATTCACAGATCAAAATCTGCTCTAAAAAAATATATTAAAGATCAATTTTGGTCGATCCCTAATGGAGAGCATAGTATTCTGCAATTGGGCACCCAGTTGAATAGTTTAACAACTCCATGGCTTTGCCTAGATTATAGATTGGTGAACAAAACAAGGCTTGTTTCAGGAAATTAACAGTGAGTTGTTTTTTTTTTTAACCATTTTATTACATTTTGCAATGTTATAACATAATGCAAAAGACAGGGGGCGAGCACCTGCATATTCCTGCTGCTCTAAAAAAGAAAACCCTAACTTACTTGTAACCCAGTGTACAGAGGGACTTATGCCACAGCTCTTCTCTACCTCCAGTAGATCATTCCTAGTGATAATGTGCTGGCCAAACCAATGCTTCATGCAGTGGGATGCAGGCACTGGCTCTTTTATAAAGTGAGGAAGACGGCACTGTTAACCCCCTAAAGTACTTTAGGCAGGTACTTCACGGCAATTAAGTGGTTATGGTGCCCTAAGCTCACCACACCTTCTTACCTTTAAGTGTTAAACTGTTTTTGAACAGATAAGCACTTAAGTGGAGTTACCCAGGTGACAGCCTAGCTTTCTCTCCTGCTTTTCTCACAAATGAGTAAGCATTCGCTCGAGCTACAGTGATAGTATTAAAGTGGCAACGGATGTGCTCATCCTATCACTGCCACCATAGCAAGCAACGCTTCAGAAAAGTACCGTATATACTATAGTATAAGCAGAGTTTTTCGGCACTGTTTTGTGCTTAAAAACCCCAACTCGGCTTATACTCGAGTCAGTCTGTATTATGGCAACTTACATCGCCATAATACAGACCAGGACCGCCGGGCTCATTACAAGCCCGGCGGTCCTGTTGGGGGCTGACAGTGAGCTGTTACTTACCTTCCTGCAGCTCCCTTCTCCTCTGTGCAACTCCTCTGTCAGCTCCGTTCTGCTCCCAGTGTAAATCTCGCCTTACACTGTAAACAGAACGGAGCTAACAGAGGAGCTGCACGGAGGAGAAGGGAGCTGACAGGAGCTGCAGGAAGGCAAGTAAGAGCTCACTGTCAGCCCCCCCCACTGAACAACCAATGCCACTGGACCACCAGGGCACCATAACTACTTAATTGCCGTGAAGTACCTGCCTAAAGTACTTTAGGGGGTTAACAGTGCCCTCTTCCTCACTTTATAGAAGTGCCAGTGCCTGCATCCCAGTGCTTCTTCATGAACCATTGGTTTGGCCAGCACATCATCACTAGGAATGATCTACTGGAGGTAGATAAGAGCTGTGGCAAAAGTCCCTCTGTACACTGGGTTACAAGTAAGTTAGAGTTTTCTTTTTTAGAGCAGCAGGAATATGCAGGTGCTCGCCCCCTGTCTTTTGCATTATGTTATAACATTGCAAAATGTAATAAAATGGTAAAAAAAAACAACTCACTGTTAATTTCCTGAAACAAGCCTTGTTTCAGAGGAACTGCTATGTTTATATTAAGGTTAATCCAGCCTCTAGTGGCTGTCTCGTTGACAGCTGCTAGACGCGCTTCCCACTGTGGAAATCACAGTGAGAAGACGCCAGCGTCCATAGGAAAGCATTGTGAAAGCTTTCCTATGAGACTGGCTGAATGGGCGCGCGGCTCCTGCCACGCATGCGCATTTAGCCGAGGAGGCGGTGAGATCCCCGCCCGACGCAGGAGAAAGAGGTAAGTTTAACCCCCTTCTACCCCCTAGAGCCCGGCGGGAGGGGGACCCCTAGGGTGGGGGCACCCTGAGGGCACTATAGTGCCAGGAAAAGAGTAAGTTTTCCTGGCACTATAGTGGTCCATTAAAGCATTACTTAATATGGGTAGCCAGCAATCACTACTGCCCAAGCAAATGTTCCGCATTTACAATGATGGCAAAAGAAAAAGCCAGACTGGTGCCTGCACTTATGTGTCAAACCGTGGGATAGCGTTAGAAAAAGGTAAGAAAAAAAAGGTAACTTTGGGCACCATAACCATTTCAATTAAGTAGTTTTATTGCACAGTGGTCCTTTAACGCTAAAATAAACATGAGAGAGCGAGAATACAAAAATTTAACTTTTCCCAATCACAAATCGTGTTTTGTGCAATCCACAGTAAAATGACAAGTCAGCAGAGCCAAATCACTTTGCAAAGCTCATTTCCAAATGAATGTCAATAATAATCCCACAAATAGAACGCTTACCTTGCCCCAACAGTAATGCTACCATTTCTTCATGTCCTTCTCTAGCTGCTTCCATTAGAGGTGTGTAGCCTTCATCGTTCACTTCTTCCAAATTAGCACCACGCTCAATAAGTAAGGCTGCCAGCTCTACATGACCACCACAAGCTGCCAGGGTCAAAGGGGACTCAAAAGAGTCAGCTGGCATATTCACCTGCGCTCCACTGTCAAGAAGCAGTCGAGCAACCTCCACATGGCCGTCCTAAAAGTTTTAAGATTAGATAAAGAAATTTAGACTATCCAGACTATCTTTACAAAACATATGGGGTTCTAAAACAAATTACTTGCAGAGAACTGGCAGACAAGCAACAAACGTTATTACAATGGCGTATCCCTAAACATAGGAAACTGATATGGGTACCATGTCATAACGGTACTAGTTGGCACAATTAAATCAGCACTGTGCAAAAAGAGGATGGCATGAATACACAAGAATAAAAGTATTCACATTTTCCAACAGTGACGTGAATCATTTAATGTTCTATCAGCCTTAAACAAATGGGAAAATAACAAGTCTTGAGTCTGATGGGTGGATAAAATGTCATGCTGATAACTGGATGAGGTTATTTTGTTAATGTCTCCTCCTGCTATTGGTGAATATCAATTTTAGTCCCTAGAACATGTTTTCAAAAAAGGAAAACAGAAAACTATAACCAAAATTCCAGGTGATAGCTACACATGTATTAATACACACATATTCTGAGGCAAAAAATACAGATCTAGAAAAAAAAATTTAAAAAAATCACTAAAATAGCTTCACAAAGGCTGAAAGTACCCCAAATTAAAATAGATTTAAAGTAGCTGTCACCTGAAACTTGCCTATCTCCCACTTCTGCTCTTTTCTTCATTCTAGATTGATTTCTCTTTAAAACATACGACAAAGTAGGGGCTACTTTGTCTTATGTATTTTCCATACGCTTGTCAATTTTGTGGAGTTTAACCCCTTAAGGACCAAACTTCTGGAATAAAAGGGAATCAAAACATGTCACACATGTCATGTGTCCTTAAGGGGTTAAGAAGAGTTTACCTTCTTGCGTTAGCTTGACCAAAGAAATGGAGCTTGCCAAGATTGTCATTTACCTTTTGCCAAGATTGTCAAGTGTAGGGAAAAAAATACATAAGACAAAGTAGTACTTACTTTGTCATATGTTTTGCCGAGAAATAGACCAGAAATTAAAAAAAGAAGCACAAATTCTAAAAGAGGAAACAATAGGAGAAAGGTAAATTTGAAGTGACAGACCCACATTAAAGTGAATTTTATTTTGTACACAGGATCTTACCATGCAGGCTTCCATTAAGGCAGTGTGCATTTCATCTGTCTTATGTTCCTGATCAGCTCCAGCTTCCAACAAGAACCTTACCATCTCTAAATGCCCTAAAATCACGGGGAAAAAAATAAAATAAAATAAGTTTAGTTGTTGTAAATTGAACAATTGCACAGAGGAAAAAAAAATATATTCACATCTAGTCTTTATTCATCTGTTAGTTGTTGATATTTACAAAACCAGACGGGAATGCTCGAAGAAAACAAATGATCTAATAAGCTAAAGGAAATCATCTGCCTAATAAGCAGCACCAGACATAAGTGCAACTATTCTTTAAGTTAATTTTCATATACAATCAGGCAAGAAATAAGTGTAGCCCATCCTCAACACTTTTTCGTTGCTGAATGTGCACACACACAATGATCAGCCACAAACTTAAAGGTGAAGTGACTAGAATTAATTATATTGACACTTCTAATGTGGTGAGATATATTAGGCCGGAAAAATTGTATTGGAATTGTGGTGTAAGCAGGAAAAATGGGCAAGCGAAAATATCTTACTTTGACAAGGGCCAAAGTGTGATGGGTAGACGACTGGGCATCTCCAGAATGGCAAGTCTTTTAGGGTGTGCCTGGGAATGCAATACCTACCAAAAGTGGTGCGAAGGACAACCAGTAAACTGGCAGCAGGATGCACTATGGGAAGAAAATAAGCTGGCGGATACAGAAATATGCTCTGGGAAGCCTTGGGTACTGGCATTCATGTGAATGTTACTTTATCACCTATAGAGATAATTGCAGACCATGTACACCTACCTCTTCATGACAATGGCCCTAGTTTATGACAGTGCCCTCTTTCAGCAGGATAATGCACCCTGCACAAATTGTTCAGGAACGTTTAGAGTTCAACATGTTGCCTTGGCCTCCAAATTCCACAGATCTCTACTCATATTGAGCAACTGTGAGTTGTGCTGGAACAAAAAAATCTGATCCATCAAGGACCCACTTTGCAACTTGCAGGACTTAAAGGATCTGCTGCTAATGTCTTGGTACCAGAAACCACAGGACACATTCAGAGATGTCGCAATGCATTTGAGCTATTTTGGCAGTATGAAGGGGACCTACAGGATATTAGGCAGGTAGTTTTAATGTTGAGGCTGATTAGTATGTCAAGAACTGCAGCAGCACTACTAGAAATGCAGCAACTCAAATCAAGATCAACCATAGCACATTGTTAATGTTCTTAATCCAGATATCACTCTTACCTTTATAGCATGCCAGAGTAAGTGCGCTTTCCTTAAATTCATTGGAATGAGTATTGATTCCTGCTCCATTCTCCAGAAGAACTCTGGCTACTTCCACATGCCCAGCACTCCCTGCCTCCATAAGCGGCGTGTGACCATTCTCATTGTGGTCCTCAATACTAGCACCTGATTCCAGCAGCACTTTAACAACATCTACATACCCGCCAGCACAGGCATACGTAAGTGCTGTGTTTCCTAGAATTAAAATTAAAAGGATATAATTTAAGATTTTATTATTAACTTATTCATTCTTTTCTTTTAAAGCTTTTAAGTTTAAAATCATACTATTGAGTTAATATTGGTTCTGGGAAAATAAAATAATTCACAAATATGCATGAATGTACTACTGATAATTACAAAGGATAAATAGGGTAAAATCCATGTTATGCTCAGACCAAATCATTCATCTTTTCAACCTAAAAGATCCTACCACATTATTCAAAATACGGCAAAATAAACCCAGTTTGAGAAGAAAAGTGTAACACCTCAACATATATACATAAGGTTTTAAGATTTAGGATCACATCCCTTAGCAATATTAAATAGGTGTGAGCCAGAGGTCTTAAATGCCTCCTATTACTGTTATTTTAAGTTTTGATTTCTACAGACTACTGCACTTTTTTTTTTTTTTAAAGAGCTAAAACTATTGATCCCCCGAATTTTTAGCATTATCGGCATCAGCCCCAGACAACTTTTAAGTATAATCAAGTGAACATGCATAAAAATACAACAGAATATCAGACAAAATGTGAAGTGTAGTAGTGTAAGTTCATTTAATATAGTAACATTTAACCAGAAAATGTATATGCAGCTTCATGCACTATGGGGAGCTATAGTGCCAGGAAAACAACCGGTGCTATACTTTCCCTTTAAAGCCAGGGTATCCAGACCGAGGGCATAGGTAGCTGAGCATTTTCCCAGTTTGGCCATTTGGTCTTAAATTCACATTTAAGTCTCACTTTAATGAATAACAATGACAGTTGACCTTGTTGGGATTACAACGCTAGAAACAGATTGTTTAAGTTTTTGGCAAGTATTTCGCAGGCTGCTTGCTATTCTCCTTCAGAATTTTAAAACCATTGATCTCTCTGAAATATTTTGCAAATGTACACAGAAGTCATACACATTCGAAGAGGCAATAGTAAAACAAAATGCACGTGTCCGACAACAAAATAAAGAGAAAGTACAAAATTCAGCCAACCTGTGGATGATTGGGAATTAACATCAGCATCATGGGCTAGCAGCAGTTTCACAATTTCAACATGTCCCCCATTAGCAGCAGCCATTAAAGGCGTTATGTCTCCTTTAATTCCTCGATCTTCAACATTCGCATGCATAGCCAGAAGAACCTGAAACAAAATTTGAAGTGTAAAATTGACTTCAGCTTATGCTAAACAACCCAAATATGTGTATCAGGATGTGGCAGGAGAAAGTATTTTTTTTTCTACTTAATTTAAAGGGTCTAAGTACAGTATAATAAATATATCTAAATCTACATCAGAGGGTAAAAATACTCAATTCTATTGATGTTCCAAAGTAAACAAAAGTAAAACTTTGTAAAGGTCAGAATTCTGCTTGATGGTGAAACTCATTACAATTTGGATTACTTTTGCGAAACTTGTGTATAGGTGCTTGACCTCAAACTATTACAAAGCTCATTAATTTAGGTAGATGATTAGTAAAGTGAAGAAATATTTCCTAGTATTCATTTTTAATATCTTGCAATTAAAGTCGTCCATGAAGCCAGTTAACTGTATACATCTTGAAAATAAACAGCATGACAAAAATGCATAATTTTAACTCTACTAGTTTTACTTTTGTAAATGTAACAGTTTAAAAATATTCACTTATGAACATATTGTATGTACTATTATTGTAGCTTGAACAGTTTGAGCCCTTAGCACCACCCCTTTCAAGGGCACAATAATGTAACAGTTCTTAAAAGTTAAAAAGAATCTGTCATTCAGCACATAATTTAAAGCTGAGCCAGGCTGTCACAGGGATCCAATTTACATAGCTAACAGATTTGCTCACAACACCAATGATATCAGTGAGCAGAACAGCAAGTATACAAGAAAGATAAAGGAGCAAAAATGACGAATTCGTGGGCAGTGAAACAAACGCAAATTATTTGCTTTTCTTATGAACCGTTGAATGACATAAATAAACGGACTACCAATTTTGTCATCACATAACATGACTTTAAAGAAAATATTTTTACCTGTGCAAGTTCATAATATCCAGCTGAACAGGCGAGGCAGAGGAGGGACTCCCCTTCTTCTGTGTGTTCATTCACACTGCGCCCTTCGATGAGTAACTTCCGCACAGCGTTCACATCCCCTTCTGAGCAAGCTTCTGCCAAACTGCGGCTGATAAAACAAAGTCAACATTTTGAAGACCCACCAACCTTTAAAGGAAATACTTTTTTTTTGGAGGGAAAGGGGGAGTTTTCAAAGTCGCTTTAAAAGGGATATGCATCACTGAAAAGTTATTTGTGTTTCCAACCACACTTTTAACCAACTGTACAAGCTAAAATAAAGCAAGGAATCTTTGAAAAGCACAGTCTTCTCCTGAAAAGAAGACCAGGACTTCTATTAATACCCCACCCTGAAAAACGCACCAGGGATTATTTTCAGGGAGAAAACTGTAGCAAGCATGAGCCAGAAAGCAAGTCTACGTTTGGGGGAATTCTCTCGAACACAGATTTGCAGGATTCCATGCCCTAGTGAACTGGTCTATGTTCGGGGGAAACTTCCCTGAACATAGATTAGCGAACTAGCGACAAGGTCTTATTTTCGGGGTAGGGCTTATATTACAAGCTTCCCTCAAAAATAAGCTAGGGTTTATTTTTGAGGATGTCTTAATTTTGGTAAAAAAATTGTATGTAAAACCATTTAAAAGTTACTATAAACTATGAGAGTTTCCTTTCTTGAGCATACCTCTCACCAATCCACACATTCCAGTTTCATAATATAGCACTAACCAATCATGAGTAACTGCACGCTCATGACTTTTGCAAACTAATAAAGGATGCTGAGAGACAGGGGGAGACAAAAAAAAAAAAAAAAAAAACAACACACGTTCTCCACTACCCATTGGTGAGTTGAACTTTAGCCCTTAGCACATCCTGTGATCTCATATGTACTGATTGTGTTGCAAGATGATTCAATTGTGCATGCGCAACTGAGTCTCATGCGCAATTTGATCTTCCACTATTCCTGGAATTTGGACACAGATTGGTAAGATCAGTGCCCCTTTGGGTTTGGCTTTGATACTGCAGAGGACAAGAAGCAGGTAAATATGAAAAAAAATGTATATATTTACTGGCTTTTTCTGCCTGCAGAATGAGAACTCTCACACTCAAATCTAAAGCTTTTGAATGAGGCGATGTCTCAAAGGGGTCACTTTACACCAAAAAAAAAACAAAAACAAAAACAAAAAAAACAACAAGATATATATTTATACAAAAAAATATATAAATCTGGCTATTTATTTCTTTAGTTTAAATTCTACACTTCAAATGCATGTATTGTAAAGGAATTGTGATTTGTGTTTCAATCATGTACTATTGAAATTAGACTAAAATTATAAACATTTACAGTGCAGTAAAGATAACTCACTTGTCCGTCTGCCCTGCATTTGAGGTGCTCTCAGCTCTCATTCTAGTAAGTGCAGCAGCAGCTTCATCCAACGCACAGCTGACAGAGGATGTCAATCGGCGAAGTACTTCAGGATCTGCGAATGCTTTACCATCAGCAGTGGATAATTTACCAATTCCTTATCAAAATTTGCCACCAAGCCAAGTTAGTAGGTGAATATAAAACCAAATAAAAAGTGGGAAAGGAGAGAGAAAAAAGCTGTGTGTTAGTGCGTTCAAAACATGCAAATAATTTAATTAAAAACAAATTAGTAGACAGCTAATTTTAGAATATTTCTGGGTAAGCATTATCACATCACAATTCACAAGAATATAATTACAGTAGGTCAGTGACTTGCCCAATATAGGAAAGCTCTAAAATGCTTAATACTGTATGCTTAATATAAAAAAGTGTTAATGCAAACTTGTTAATTTCATGGCCAATTAAAAACACATGCAGAGGGTTTGAACTTAATATTTTAGGTTTCAATATATTTAGAGAGAAGACAATGACATATGAACTTTCATAAGAAATGCCACAATTTGGACACCAGACATGGCAGTACTTTATCTACTCCAGATTTCCAAATTAAAACAGTTTATGGACATTACTATCAATAGGGAAAAATGCATATGCTTATAGAACACACACGCACTAAATAATTGTTCATGTAAGAAGATCCCAGCAAAATATGGATGTTGAGCTCACAAACACTCTAAAGTGTCTTTAAAACTCACTAGGTCTAGTTTCATGGAGCATATAACAATATAATCTGATGTAAGAAGCACCCTCCCATATTTATAGAGCTGTGTCTATTTTTGCAAGCAAACTAATCTGTCCACAACAGAGTTTAAATATGCACTGATGTAAAAGCCAGACTTTACAGAGTGACTTCACTTAGACCCAATGCACATTAAGGAATACAGTTAACCTTACTAATAGTACTTCAATGTCAATAACACACACAGTCTACTATTGTAGCCCTTTAAGTATCATAGCCACTACAGCTTGCTATTGTGTTTATAGTGACATGGGTGTGCGGAGAGTAAGATGTAACACTGTTTTAGCACGGTTTGACCCCTTATCTGTGTTTCATTAGGTGCCCCGCCATATCAAATCTTCTCCAGCAGAAGAAGCCGGGTGACACTGCAAAGTATAATGCAGTACCGCGATCACTGAGAGCGCTAAGCGGACACTCTTAATCAGAATGTTCACTCATGGTCTGGCTTTGCTCTACAAAGCAATCTAGCATCTCCTGATGTGGAGCAAGCTCCAGGCAAGATTACAGTGTATAACATAGGGCTATGGTGCTTGCAGTATTCCTTTAACCTCTTAAGGACCAAACTTCTGGAATAAAAAGGGAATCATGACATGTCACACACGTCGTGTCCTTAAGGGGTTAACCAGCTGTTCCCACTCGTCTCTTTTTGTAACCACTTGGGAAACATCCGGCTCACAAGTCTTATGTTTGACACCAAAGTATAGTAGTGAGGGATTCAAGCAACCTGCTAAAGTGTGCTGATGTTTTGCATAAAAGCAAGAGTATTTACCTGCAGCTTCAAGCAGAGCCTCCAGCCTAGCCTGTGTTTCAGGATCTACTGTTCTTAGATCTGTACCATCAGCTGTGCCTGATAAAAGAAGTTTGGATGCAGTTTCCAGCATTGGATTTTCCAAATCATCTTGGTCCAAAATGAAGGACTCCACCTGCACGAGAAATAAGGTAACACATTTTATTATTACGCATAACCAGCAAAATCAAAGGCAACAGGTATTTGCTCCAACTGTTCCTCCAATGCGCTTAAATCACTGGGAATATTTTATGTCTAGAGGAGTGACCACTAGAGGTGTTCCTAGGCTGTAATGTAAACACTGCCTTTTCTCTGCCTGTAGGGACTGAATATACATAGTAGTTGTACAGAGTAGCTCTGTAGCTGTTCTGGTGTCTATAGTGTCCCTTTAAGGTAGGCACACATGTAAGCAAGCGGATCATAGCACTGACAAATCGACTAGCAAACAGAATCTAAGGTGTACATATTTTCAAAAATGCTTCACTAATATGGTCTGTAGCCATGAATTCA
This sequence comes from Pelobates cultripes, assembly GCA_933207985.1. Taxonomy (NCBI): domain Eukaryota; kingdom Metazoa; phylum Chordata; class Amphibia; order Anura; family Pelobatidae; genus Pelobates; species Pelobates cultripes. The sequence continues at coordinate 174,494,478 of OW240917.1, forward strand.
TATGTGTACAAACATGGCAGGCTGTTTCAATGGATGGTGACAACATTTACTTTAACTTTAAAGAGAATTCCATATGACTGATATAACCCATAGAGAGGATTCACTTCAGTGGAAGGCATATACAACAGTTATATTTCATGCCTAAAACCCATTATTTCACTAAAGAGATGATTTTTATAAACGTTATCCGCCTTAAAAGGTAGTTTAGAATGTACTGTATCATATCGAATCAATCAGTCCCAGTAGTATTCCTTTGACGTGTGCATGTTCAGGTGAAACCACCTATTCAGTTCTCTCATATGTACGTGTAGACAACATTACTTTCACATATACTTCTCTATCTTGAAAAATAAAATTGCTGCAGCCATTCTGAATATGCTAAACTTACGACAAAAGTCAGCAACCCACAACACTCATGGTGATTTTAGTTTCAGATTACCAAGGAAACACCAATTATGAGAAGTGCTAGAGTGGAAGGAGAGGTACAAGTGGTCTGCACCTGGCAAAGGTGAGTAGTGGACCCCACCCACCAGAACACAAAAAAAACCTCCAACAGTCAAAACACTACTGATACCACACAACAGTTGCCCCAGTTATTGCGAGAAACAGTAATGTTTACATTTGTCTAAGGACATGCATTTTACAGGCAGTCAGACTGATCGCCACAAGAAGCATTTCCTCATCGAGAGATCAGATTTCCTTTAGTCTTCACATTCAGTTGTCATCATGGTGCCCCAAAAGATCAAGGTACTGGTTTGGTGGATCACTGCCATTGCCACGCATGAACCATATACACCTTGTTCTAGGAGAAGAAAAGTGGACAAAAGTGAAGACTTCACATGCTGAGTGGCTGCTTTATGAAATCTGTTGTGGTGCTGGTTTAAATGTATGTTTCTGACACTGCACCATTTTATTTCTACCCTGGTACAGATCATAGTAAGTGCAATGAACATATGTGACTAAAAGTTTATGCTTACTTTTGAATATTATATCTGGTTTATACAAATGTTCTTAACATCGTTCCCCTTTTACCTACTTTTAATAGGTTAATCTTCCAAAAGGCTGTAAAATTTATTGTGCAACACAGCCTCTCTGTTATTGGAAACATTTAATGTGTTCTCTTACACAGATACAGAGTTCATTCTAATGACTAAAAAAGAAAAAAAAAATGTAATTCCTTTAAAAATATCCTACTTAAAAGCATTTACCTGAGACAGCAAAAATTTGGGACAATATACAAGAATTAAGGGCTCTAGAAAGTGAGGAAACAGCTGACACTTCAGGCATGTAAAGCCATGAAACCTAGGCTCTAAGTTACATATCGCAATGACCAAATTGTGGGTCACCAATAGGACACAAACTAATTTTTTTTGTATTACAGTGAGTGGTTAGAAGGACAGAAGTACTGTTAGCTACAATGTAATAAAAGTGTGTGGTTTGAACAATCTTTTGTGAATGAGCCCAAATAACAGGATTGGATTAACTAGCAAAAGAAATATGAAATGTTTAAAATGTCCTGTTTATTTTGAAACCGCAGTTACAATGTTCCACTCAAGTCAATCGGACATTGTAAATTAGGGTGGGCGATTTAAGATGAGGGTGTCATTATGAATATTAATAGCTATATATAAAATTATAGATATTTGTATGCATATTTTGTACTGAATACACACAAGTTAAATAATGATGCTGATACTTTATTAAACCCACCACTTATCTGATAACGGCTAGCTTAGGTCCTGTGTGCATTAATAAAGAAATGGTGTTGCAATCCGTTCACCTGGTGACCAATGCAGTCTAACCCTAATTATCAGGAGTAGAAGAGCCTCACAGTACAAAACTGCTTTCCAAGCTTCAACTATGCAAACTGCACCTATCGAAGATTCATGACCATTACGTCATGAACTCTTACAAGGACCTGACGGGCACAGTAATCTTTAAATACCAATTGGTTACTGTGCAAGACTTATTGGTCTTGCATATTTCAACTCAACTACATTGATTTGACAGACCATCTACTTTATCTTATGTACTTTACGAGAAAAAAGTCAGGGAAAAAGAACAAAAAAAACTTTCTTCTTATGGCTAACAGCAGAATAAAGGTATAACGTGTGTACTTGTGTGGATAGTCAATTGAATGAATGTGATAGTATTTATGAGAAATGTCACACTTTAAGCCTTTCAGTCTCAAAATGACACGCCACTGAAATACTGTGAATCCTTAGATGGGTTTACTGACAGGGAAATATACAGAACCGACAAGGAGAATTGACCAGGGATTTGCAAATTTTAGCATGCCAGGCTAGCCATTTTATCTGAAAACTAGTATTTCCCTTCCAAGCCAAGTGAATAAACCCCAGAGTTAGTGTGCCACTGAATTTGAAGGAAGGATATACCGGTAGTTTGGCAGTGGTTGTGATGCAATTATTTCATGTAAAGTAATACAATGTTAGAAGTACATTGGTTTCCAATTTTACAGGGTTCCTTCTGGGTTGTTCCCAGGAAAACAGGGATCAGTAAAATTTGTATTAATGGCAGATAATTGAAAGGCATACAGATGAGAAAGCAGGCATGAAAAGAGCACAGATTACTTAAAGGCAGAATTTTCTCTAGATGTAAGGATTGTAAAAGGTGGCATGAAGGAGAGGGAATCTATTTTGCAACAATACGGAAAACCTATCACCCAGTACCCAGAAAAGGCACTTCCGAGGCAATAGGCAGGAAGTCTCCCTTATATTGTGAGCAAAGGTCATAAACAGGCATAGGGCAGAGTCCGGGAGTGTGTGGTTTGTACCTCCAGCAGTGCAAATCACAGTATTTTTTTCCCTTGAAGTCCTGCACTCACTAATGAGTGATGCGAGGGAGCAATTAACGAAGTCAACACCCAATGGAAGTGCAAACCTAAAGGCTCGCACACAGTTCTGCCTTTTATCTTAGGCCACCAGGCACACACTACCAACACACTATGAGGGAGGACAGAGGGAGAGACTCTAGGTAGGGGGCCCGGACATGTCATTAGGGACAAGTGTCATGGACAAGTAGTTTTACTTTTAAATTTCCACATCCCCGTGTTGTGTTGAAAAGTGAATAAATTGTGCTTTAAAAAAAAAGTTAATCTGGTGAATAGTGAATTGTTGCTCTCTAACTTTATACTTTTAGAAATTGACTCATACAAAATAAAGTCTGTTTTGTCAAAACAAATACAAGCAGATCTCAGAGATCCTTTAACCCCTTCAGGACTGAGTCAATTGTACACGTTCTGATCAAAACAAAATGTAAACAAAAACTGGAATTTGCGCTATATGTCTGTTCAACCGTAATTCATCTCTTTCATATTAAGTGCACCCACACATATATCATTTTATTCAGGAGCAACAGGGCTTTAATTTCTCACGAACTATTCATGTATGAAACAATTTATTATGAATAAAATAAACAGAAATTAAAATTTTAACAACACTTTATAGTTGTCTCTACAAGTCACAATACGGTTAGCTTTTACTGCAATAAAATGCACATATTTGTATTCAGAAACGTCTCAACAGTACCCCTCCCCCCCTTTAACAGGTTTTACGGTGTTTTGGACGGTTACAAGGTCAAATATAGCACATTCCATTTTTTTCACATCCAAATTTGCCAGATTAGTAATGTTACTTTTGAGACCGTGTGGTAGCCCAGGAATGAGAATTACCCCCATGGTGGCATACCATGGCAAAAGTAGACAACCCAAGGTATTGCAAGTGGGGTATATGTCCAGTCTTTTTTAGTAGTCACAAACACTGGCCAAAGTTAGCGTTCATATTTGTTTTTGTGTGAAAAAAGCAAAAAACTAATATTTGGCCAATATTTGTGACTAAGTGGCTACTAAAAAAGACTGGACATACCCCATTTGCAAAACCTTCGGTTGTCTTCATTTGCAAAAGGTATGCCATCATGGGGATAATTCTCATTCCTGGGCTACCATATGGTCTCAAAGGCAATATTACCAAAGCAGCAAATTTTAACGTGAAAAAAATAAATGCAAGCCTTATATTTGACTCTCTAGCTTTCCAAAACACCATAAAACCTATACACCAAGGGTTCTGTTATACTTGGGAGACTTCCCTGAACACAAACATTAATGTTGTAAAACATAATTATATCATTAGTAAAAGTGCTGTTCATGTGTGAAAAATGCAAAATACTTATCGAATTTTCCGTCGTATAAGACGACTTTTTAACCCTGGAAAATCTTCTCAAAAGTCGGGGCTTGTCTTATACGCCGGGTATAGGATATAGGGTCGTCTAGATGGCTGCCTAGGGCGCCATATATGAGGGGGCGCCCTGCGCCCCCACCGCCGTCCCTTCTAATGCTGCAGCCGCCTGAGCACTCTATAGAGAGCGCTCAGACGGCTGCCGCACTGCCTCTCTTCTCACCTCCCCTTCCCTGTGCAGAGTGGGTGGCCAAGCTCCTCTTCGTCCTATCAGTCCGGCTGGGTACCGTGCAGTACAGGAGATTCAGTTACCTGTTCCCGGCCGGACTGAAATGAAGTGCACACTGAGTGCTCACTTCCTTTCAGTCCGGCCGGGTACCACGCGGTACAGGAGATTACCTGTTCCCGTCCGGCCGGGAACAGGTAATCTCCTGTACCGCGTGGTACCCGGCCGGACTGACAGGACGAGGAGGAGCTCGGCCACCCACTCTGCACAGGGAAGTGGAGGTGAGAAGAACGTAGGGAGGATTTTGGGGGGGGGGGGAGGGAGTAAAAAGAATGGAGGGGGGGAGGAGTAAAAAAGAATGGAGGGGGAGGAGTAAAAGAATGGAGGGGGGAGGAGCAAAAAGAATGGAGGGGGGAGGAGTAAAAAGAATGGAGGGGAGGAGGAATGAGGGGGGAGGAGTAAAAAGAATGGAGGGGGGGGAGTAAAAGAAGTAAAAGAATGGAGGGGAGGAGTAAAAGAAGGTAGGAGGGGGGAGTAAGAAGGACACAGGAGGAGGGAGGAAGGACACAGGGGAGCAGAAGGACACAGGGAGGGAGGGGGGGGAGTAAGAAGGACACAGGGAGGGGGGAGAAGAAGGACACAGGAGGGAGGGGGAGTAAGAAGGACACAGGGAGGAGGGGGAGCAAGAAGGACACAGGGAGGAGGGGGGAGCACAGGGAAGAGTAAGAAGGACACAGGGAGGGAGGGGGAGTAAGAAGGACACAGGGAGGGAGGGGGAGTAAGAAGGACACAGGGAGGGAGGGGGAGTAGGAAGGACACAGGGAGGGAGGGGGAGTAAGAAGGACACAGGGAGGGAGGGGGAGTAAGAAGGACACAGGGAGGGAGGGGGAGTAAGAAGGACACAGGGAGGGAGGGGGAGTAGTAAGAAGAACATTCTGTATAGTGTATGCTCCATGCCACACATCAGGAGTGCACTTTCCACAATGCCAACAAGCTGGTATAGTGTTTGCCCCATGCCACCCCATTCTGAGTACAGTTTGCCCCATTTCGCCCAGCCTTGGTAGTGTTTGCCCCATGCGCCCCATAAATTCCCCAAATCCAGGTAGCCGAGTCCAGCCCGGTTTAAAATACGGTAGTCACAGCAGAATAAAAGGTTAAGAATTGGCAGTATGCGCATATATCGCAATTAGCCTCCTGTGTGCTAGACCAGCAGGCATGGATTATACGCCCAAACAGCCTGGCACATACCTGGGCTTTAAATGCTATTTCAGATTATCATTATTTAAGGTCTTGCTGTGTAGCTCTGTCTGCTCACTGTACATCATGGCTAATTTTTATTTGGTGTGCATTGGAAGAAGGGTAGTCTTATACGGCGAGTATATCCCAAACTATATTTTAACTGGAAAAGTTGGGGGTCGTTTTATATGCCCAGTCGTCTAATACGCCGGAAAATACGGTAACTTACTAAAGATATTGTTGTAATACAATTTACCATTTTTATGGTGTCTTGGAAAGTTACAGGGTTAAATAGAGTGCTTGCGAATTACATTCTCTGCATTTTTTGTCAGGGTTGTCAGGCATGTCAATCAAATTGTAATTAATAAAATCACATAATTATGCTAAAAGAATATACACGTATATATATATATATTTAAATTCTATGTGTATACTTGTGTAATCATTAATGTAATTATCTATATATACACATGCAGTTATTTGTATTATGTAGATATAGAATGTCATTAAGTGTATTTTGTTACATATATCAAAATACAGTTAGAATGAAATTACATACCTATAATTTATTTTTATTTTTTTAAATATTTCATTTTTTTCATTATTGTAAATATATATATATATATATATATATATATATATATCTCTATATATCATATATATGTAACTTCGTTCTAAGTGTATTTTAATACTACGTTTGACGTTCCATATATAAGGTGTGTGTGTGTGTATATACACACACAATATATATATATATATATATATATATATATATATATATATATATATATATATATATATATATATATATATACACACACACACACACACACACACATATATACACACACACACATACATACATACACACATTTTATTTTAAACAGGTTTAAGAATATTTTTTTTTATACTACCCACCAGCAGGGGGCAGGCAGATTCACAGTAGGGAGCTAATTTCCAGTGGGAGGGCTGCCTGGGCTGTCAGGCAGTCCTCCCAAAGAGGATCGCGGCAGAGGTAAGTCCACCAGAGCTCCTGTGGTAGAAAGCCGGTATGGCTTAATGGTGTTAAGAGGTTAAGATATTAGCAGGATTTACTTTGTTTTACTTTATTTCCAACAGCTTATAAATTTAATGTCATACCTTTTGCATATAACTAAAAATTTTAATCAGATATAAAAAAATAAAAATAAATTATATACACACACTAATCAAACTGAAATAATCCAAATTAAAAAGATTGGGGATTTTCAAAGTACCGGTCATTAAAGAGCAGTAAATTTAATTTATTCTTTACGCATGCGAATGTATAAATTTTAAATTCAAAGCTATTTAAAATAGCCTCTCTCCCAACAACAAATCAACTCTCATTACTAATTGAGGGACAAGGGAGAGCAGGAGAACACTCCCTCAGGCATTTCTCACATTTGCCAGAGTAATATACACAAGGTGTGATTTGTGTCACTCTGTTTAAATCCGGATATTGAAACAGAGTTCCCTGTACCCCGGGTGGGTACCTTTGCCAAGGACCGCTTCCTAGCTGGAACAGAGGACGTTCCAGTGTGGAAGATTCAACAACCTCAGCACTCCTGCCCCTAGTCGTTGTGACCTGACTGTGGTTCTGGAATCACTTCGTCCTATAGCCGAATGGGGAACTCGCTCTATCCACTCCCAGGCACTGGACGACACTCAGTCTTGGGAGCTCTAATCCTTTCAAGGACTTTCCTTGTTGAATCTTCCACACTGGAACAAGCTGGACTAGTGATTAGCCCTTTTCCCTCCCAGTAACCAGACGACAGTTCTGTGAGTACAAGCTGGAATGTTTTATTCTGGCCAGAAGACCCGCTTTTATACAATAGACACAGTTAAGCAAGCCCCTAACACACCCAAACAAACAGGAAAATCCCTTTACTGGACCTGAGAGGGGACTAGTTACAAACTCCTGTGTGCCTGAGAGATTATTGACTCAGGAACTGAACTAACTCTATCTCCAGGCACAGAAAAACATACAATATTACAAAACTCCAAAAATACCTTTAAAACACAATCACCCCACAAAAGTTACATTCCCGGATAGCCCCGATCTCTGTGACCAACATATCCAAAAATCACCCCGATTGGTTCAGGGGTTCGGAATTTCCCTGAAAGTCATGACTGACCGTGCACATGGTCCTATGCCCAAAACAGTTCCATGAAATCAGTGCCAACGGTCAGTCATGTTCGGTAGTTTAAAAACAAACTACTGAACGGAATCCATAGTTCTACCCTGAAGCTTGTTCACCTTGTTCATGGGAACGTTTCCATTGAACAGTGCCCTTCTAATTCGTATAGAACCGAACGTAGGGGATGATGGAAGTCCAGCGGTGTTCGGGAGTTTCTGTGTCCGATTTTAGTTCCATGTGGTACGAATTGCGGCAACCCAGACGAACAATTGGAACACTGCGGTGGAACTATTAACAAGGTGTCAGTTGGGCTTAACAAGCTCCCAGGTGGTCTCTGGCTCGGTTCCTTAACAACATAATCCTAAATCACACAAACCGTAGTTTGCAAGGTATTTTGTATGGCCCATAATCATGGGGCAGGAGGCTGGCTACAAGGCTCCCCCAGGAGCTTGTGGCAAATGGCCAGACCACAGGGTGTTTGTCACAGATGTGCTGATAAGTGAAGCCAACATGTCAGAATCATCATGTAAGGTTGCAATGCATGGAGAAGAGTTCCAAAGCAGGGCCAAATGCTGTGTAGAGGAGGTGAAAGGAAGCAAGGACCAAAACTCCCACAGACCCTGTGTCTAAGGGTCCCACAGACCCTCTGACAAAGGCAGAGCATGGGGCAGCTCTATTAATCATAATAAATTGTATAGTTGTTACTTTAAGAACAGTTATACTTTTAGTTCTACCTGGCATGGCTAGTTAACTTTAAATTACAATGGTTATGGGGAACCACAAAACATTTCACCAAACTGTGGTCAATAGTGAAAGGAAGACATTGTTTAAAAAAAAAAAAAAATTATATATATATATATATATATATATATATATATATATATATATATTTTTTTTTTTATTTTTTTTTAAATGAGGGGAAGGGAGTAAAACAGTAAAAAAAAAAAAAAAAAAATAATATGCAAACCGCAAAAGACATTGACAAGCATAAGAGCATGGATATAGCACATGATCAGATATTGCAGGTACAGAAGTAGCAAAATATATTTTAATATTGGTCATGTGATTGTTATATGGCCTCTATACTCAATATGTCCAAGAACACTAAAGAAATTTATCATAGCATGAATTTGGAAGAGTTTTCATTTTAATACAGTTAAACATTATTGACAATTTCAAAATAGCACCAAACCATATGACTTGGTGATATTCAGAAGAGCCCAAGCATAAGAAATGATTCAGCCAATAGATTAATGGAAACATGGGAGATGGTAATTTGTAATGTTACAAATTAGAAGTAAAGAGGCATGACCGAAAAAATATTACATGTGCCCTCCAAATTAATATAAGTACTGTAGTTTAACTACAGTATCTTTAAACATTTATTTCAGGGCTTGACAAATTTGCTTGGAATCTAGGGGGCACCTAAAAAGGTTAGGAGCCAGAGAAATCACTGCCAAAAATACAATTCTTAAAAGGAACACTATAGTCACCAGAAACACTACAGCTTAATGCAGTTGTTCTGAAATCTATATCCTTGATTTGAGCAAAACAAAAACAAAAAAAAGGAACGGGTTGCTCACTAGAATCTGGATCTTTATAGCTTATTTCATTGTACTTTATTTTATAATGGATATCCTTAGCATTCCAAATGGGTTTGTTATACCATTTGTTATTTTTGGGTTACTATTCCCTGGAAGACCAGCCACCATTAAAACAATGATGTGTTCTCTCTGGTGTATAACATTTCAAATATGTGGAACTATTCATACGTCTCGATACCCAAACTCTGAATGGCACGATTTTAGAAGGCATTCATATCTGGAATACATGGAACCTCCGAACATGGGCAGTGTAGTTTGGGAATAATTTATCATTTGTTTTCTCTTGATCATTAATATTTGACAAGGAGTCTCTTTTCACAGTGATATTATTAGAGAAATTTAGTCAAACAACGTAATTCATTACTCAGTAGATAGAGGTCGTTTGTGTGTGTACTACATTAGGGTATTTTCACGCTTACTTTGTTAAGCAGCAATTTTTTTTCCTTTAGTCACTTAATCTATGCAAATACTGTTTATTGCCTAAGTTCCTAGAGGGTGGGCAGAAGCTATTTAAGTATTAAACACTAATTGCAACTACATATCAAACATCCCGATTCAAAACGGATACATGGTTTGAGGAGATACTTTACCTTTAGTATTTGCTTACAACGATTTCTTCAGCTGTGTAATTTTTTTAATTAGCAATGGAAAGATAGACATCTTTAGTGTGTAACCTTGGTGATCTAGCATAGAATTTATTTTAATAAAAGGTGCTATGCCGTATTTAGGGACTTGGCTCTAAACACGGTGGGGGCGGCATAGCACGTCCCCGCCGTCCCTCCCACTTACCCGGTCGCCAGTGATCCCACGCCGGCGATCGCTGTGTGGAGACTCCCCTGGGCTGTGTGATCGCAAAGTCCTTGCGAGGACCTCACGATCACATGGACGGCATAGTCCATTGCAATGCCAGCAGGGGGAGTGCCTGTAATGACAGGTACTCCCCATGCAGCCTGAAAAGAAAAAAAAAATACATAAAACTATTTAAAACAGTGTAAAATAACATATATACTTAGATCATATATATGATCTAAGTGTGTGTGTAATATATATATATATATACACATATATATATATATACATACATATATATACATATACATATACACACACACAAATATACATACACTGTCTAAGTGTATTTTAATATTTATATATAATATCAAAGTACAAGTACAATAATATTTAATATATTATATATTAAATCTAAAACAAATATATAAATACGTTAAATATATATGTGTAATTTCGTTCTAATTGTATTTTAAAAATATAGATATCAAAATACATGTTGAATGAAATATATCTATATACATAAGTATATACGTATATATATCACTATATTATATAATATATATATATATATATATATATATATATATATAAAAAAAAAAATAGTTCTACGTATATATTTATGTAATAGTTTTACATAATTAGGTAATTTTATTAATTACAATTTGTGGGACCTGCCTGACAACTTAGGCCGAAAGTCCAAGGAATTTAATTTACTACCACTATATTTAACCCTGTAACTTTCCAAGACACCATAAAACCTGTACATGGGGGGTACTGTTTTACTCGGAAGACTTCGCTGAACACAAATATTAGTGTTTCAAAACAGTAAAATGTATTACAACGATGATATCGTCAGTGAAAGTGACATTTTTTGCATTTTTCCACACACAAGTGGCACTTACACGGACGATATTGTTGTGATAGATTTTACTGTTTTGAAACACTAATATTTGTGTTCAGCGAAGTCTCCAGAGTATAACAGTACCCCTCATGTACAGGTTTTATGGTGTCTTGAATGAAAGCCCCGTTTCCCCTGAATAAAATTATATATAATAAGTGTGGGTGCACAAAATATGAAAGAGGCGAATTACGCCTGAACAGACATAGCACAAATTCAAGTTTTTGTTTTTATCACAACGTGTACATTTGGCTCCGTCCTTAAAGGACCACTATAGTGCCAGGAAAACATACTCGTTTTCCTGGCACTATAGTGGCCTGAGGGTGCCCCCACCCTTAGGAACCCCCTCCCACCCGGCTCTGGAAAGGGGAAAGGGGTAAAAACTTACCTTTTTCCAGCGCTGGGCGGAGAGCTTCATAATTCATAATGCTTTCCTATGGACGCTGGCGTGCTCTCACTGTGAAAATCACAGTGAGAAGCACGCAAGCGCCTCTAGCGGCTGTCAATGAGACAGCCACTAGAGGAAATAGGGGAAGGTTTAACCCATTCACAAACATAGCAGTTTCTCTGAAACTGCTATGTTTATGAAAAAATGGGTTAACCCTAGAAGGACCTGGCACCCAGACCACTTCATTAAGCTGAAGTGGTCTGGGTGCCTAGAGTGGTCCTTTAAGGGGTTAACACATGTTCCTCTGTTTGTGTTCATTCTGTAAAAATGTTTACCTCTTTCCTGGTCGAGCATAAGAGTACAAGATACAGTAGATGCATAGACATTGCAAAGGGATAAAGATTTTATAATCAAAATGGCTGCTTATAATAGATCCCCACATCACCTTTAGTACTTTTGCTACTGTATAGTTATATATTTAACAAATTGTAACATTCTTTTGTTTCACTATTGAACTGTAACATGCTAAGATATATCAAAGGTAATGATGGCAATCTTGATTTTGATACCCTCTTTCTTTGAATAACAGTGGTAGAGGACATGGAGATATGCATGCCAAATTTTGCATTGCTCAAACAAATGGTTTCAGAGTAGGAGAGGTGTGAAAAATTTAGCAAAACCCTAAATGGCCACCAAATTACGTCCAGTTATGACCAATCATTATGTGAACATCGGTCACATGAAATAAATAAAGACAACACACAAACAATGTGGAAATCCCAACTAGAGTCTGTATGTGCAGCATTTCAGTATGAAACATTGCACATACAGATATTTAATATTGTTTCCAGAGTCTTAACACCTCTGGCAGTGACACTAGTCATACAGGAACAAAAGTTTGCGGCTGACTTATGGCAGTTCTGTGCATATTCCAATCATATAGGGACATTTATTGGCTGAGAGCACTCCACTGATCCCTTTATCCAAAAAAAAAAAATGAATGTAGAATCAGAATTCTGTTACTGCAAAATCTGGATATGCTGCAGACACCCTTTTCTGTTATGTTCCATCGTATCTAACCACAAAAAAAAACACACACACCAGAATACCAGTACTGCAACAACTAAAGTAAAAAAATGATGGACCATTGTCATAATTTTCCTATGGGGTATGGCTACACCATGTAAGGGCCATCAGGTGGCCCCAAAACTAAGGCCCCAGAGGGGAGGAGCCAAGCGACACCTACAAACCCCTTAACATGGTCCCTTCTACCCACAAAAGGCACCAAACAGATCACCCAACTATAAATAAAGAGATGGGCCGAAAAACTGAAAATGCAAAGCCTGAAACGCTCGACAGACCGGCAATATCAGTGATCTGTGGCGGCAAGCACGCATCCACACGACCGCCAACATGGCCGACTATGCAGACTATGGCTCCAACATATCAGAAGATTTTACAAGTGGGGTTGACAGGCACAACTCACCAGTCCTATGGCCACCGCTCCGGGCTCACCCACCGGCAGAAACAGCACCGGTAATCACAGCGGTCATGAAAACTTCTGGCGGGTCTGCAGCTCACCATACAAACAGACATGGCCCAGATACGTGGAGACCTGCAAGGCCACCTGAGTTGGAAACCAATTCTCGCCGAAACACACAGGACGCGATGCAACTGCAAAAAGCAGTCAGCAACCTGCAACAGACCCATGCAATGGATCTAAAACAAGAAGAATTGGAGAACCAGAGACGGATCATGAATATCAAAATCAGAGGCATTGGTGAGGAGATCCCAGAAGCGGAGATACCGCACTATGTCCGGCGCCTGCTATCCACTCTCCTGCCGCCTCTAGAGGCCAAGCATGCGGTAATGGGTGAGATGTTACGTCTTCCAAGACCAACTAAGGCCCCAGATAGCGCACCAAGGAATCTCCTGGTACACTTCTTAAACCACGGAGACAGAACAGCTGTCCTCCAAGCTATCAGAAAACAAGCACCATATCAGTTTGACAGCAAGCACGATAAGATATATGCAGATCTATCGGGACCGTCTGGCATGGCGCAGCACAATGAAACCATTCACAGCCCTACTCCGCCTGCACGAGATCACATACAATGGAGAAGACCCCAGGCGCTACAGATCCAGCACAACAGTGCAACCTACAAGGTCCAGAACATTCAGAGAGCCACACACACACACCTTCTACCAACTCTGGGGCTCCACAGCGACTCTCTACCCAGCACGGAACCGCCAGCGCCGAAAGGTCCAGCGAGACAACCACAAAGAGCCTCCACAGGGACGGATACCTGAGATTCAAGAACGGTCCTGTACTTTTAACGGAACATGTCAAACCGGGCAACCGGGACATTTACCCCCTTGCAGTTTTCATCCACACACGTTAAAGGACCACTCTAGGCACCCAGACCACTTCAGCTTAATGAAGTGGTCTGGGTGCCAGGTCCAGCTAGGGTTAACCCATTTTTTAATAAACATAGTTTCAGAGAAACTGCTATGTTTATTAATGGGTTAAGCCTTCCCCCTAATCCTCTAGTGGCTGTCTCATTGACAGCCACTAGAGGCGCTTGCGTGCTTCTCACTGTGATTTTCACAGTGAGAGCACGCAAGCGTCCATAGGAAAGCATTACGAATGCTTTCCTATGCGACCGGCTGAATGCGCACGCAGCTCTTGCCGCGCGTGCGCATTCAACCGACGGGGCGGATCGTAGGAGGAGAGCTCTACGCCCAGCGTTGGAAAAAGGTAAGTTTAAACCCCTTTCCCCTTTCCAGAGCCGGGTGGGAGTGGGACCCTGAGGATGGGGGCACCCTCAGGGCACTGTAGTGGTCCTTTAAGGCTCTCTCCATCACCATGGTACTCCCTCCCACCCCAGGGATAAGGGGGCATATCTTCCTACTAAACAGGAGCTCAACACATAAATGCTCACTCAGCAGTGCAAACGCTCCCAGCATAACCTTCCAACTACACTCACAACCTAAAAGCCCTTACCTGCACTGGACCCCGCGAATAGGTGACCACACTCATAGGCACCATAGGCTTTTACACCAGCGATGACACCTACTACCCAAAATAATTCCCCTCAATTCAGAACCTAGTCCCACCTCACGCCAGACATTATCTGTTGAGCACAGTTATATGAAACTTTCTGTCAAGCACTGTTAAAAAGTGAATGTTATCATGCTATCAGTGCCGTTATTGTATGTGTTATCTATTGGGCTCATGACCTGAGTCAAAAAAAAAAAAAAAAAAGGCCCCTGCCCTTTACTAGCAATCTGGACCAGGTTAGCTGTTGGCCTGCAAGACTGTGCAGAGCTGGTTGGAAGTGGTCAGACTTCACTTCTTCCCAGCAGATAGACGACCACCATTCAGGAGAGAGAAGGTAGCCAGCCCAAGCCCACGCTTATGAAATCCAGGCATCTCCAAGCAACTTCAGCCAGCCACCACTTTGCATTCTGGCAGTGAAGGACAAGCAGGTGATCCTGCCTTCGTTCCATAGAGGCGTGGGGGAGGGGGTGATGTCAAGAAGTAGAGCTGGAAGTGACATTACGGACACACAGTAACCGTAAAATGGAATTAGATGTTTGGAATAGAGCAGCAGTTCCCAAACTGTGTGCTGCAGCGCCCTGAGGCACCACGACGTGCACACAGGTGAGCCGCAAGATATTTTCCCGGTGCTATGACCGGGAACTGTGCCTCCCTCTCACCTGCCGGCTCTGCAGGGCCAGAGGGGAGATAAATCTCCCTCTCTGGCCCGCTAGCACTGTAATGCTGGCAGGGGAGGGAGGGAGAAAGGACCCGGGGCAGCTATGACCTGCAGCTCTGCCGGTTCCTCCTCTTGCAAGCTCAGAGTTTTGCTGCGGTTACCACGGCAATGCTCCGAATCTCACGAGAGTGTACTCTAACAGCTCCTGAGGCTGCTAGGATTCACTCTCACCAATGTGTCCCCCTCCCAGGCAAGGGTAAGCAGAGTGGGGGGATATGAAAATTTTGAATTAAATATTATATATTGATTTGCCCTCCCACCTCCACAAACACCACTAACTCCACCTCTCTGCACCCCTTACACACATTGTACCCCTCATGTAACCTGTGTGTGCGCACACACACACACAAACACACACAAACACTGCTGCTCCTATCCTGGCAGATCCTCTAAGTTGTCAAACTGTTCTTAAACAGTTTTACTACTTACTCTGGGAGGACACTACTGGCACAACCAGTACAAAGTGCTGTAGTGGTTATTGTGCCTGGATTGTTTCTTTAAATAATCACTAGTGCCCTTCCCAAGATTAGGTTCTGGATCTACGCTTAAACGGCAAGCATTTCAGCCGAACAGGGACCCAGTGTATGCCGCTGCGCTGTACATATATACAACCTAGAATTTTTTTTTTTACTTGGGGCGCCTTAAAAAAGATTAAAATATTAGGGGTACCTTGAACCTAAAAGGTTTGGAAACCACTGGAATAGAATATGGTATATAAAGACCATACTTGCAAGTTGTACATCAGCACTGAAAGAAGGCAGTCTATGCCAAAACGCGTCTGCTGCTATTTGAGTACTGGATATTTATACTTTTTAATTCTGGGTTACTTTTTTGGTAGTGAGTGGATCTTTGATTTTATATCTCATCATATTGCTTACATTTCAAAGTAATTGTTCCAACACCAGTTTAGCCCAGTACCCAGAGTTTGTATTTATTTTGTATATCTTTATTTGTATCCGGAATATATAATATCCTTTTTGCCAAACATCTGATCCTGTGGCCAGTATTGGCACCTTTGATACAGAGCCTGGTATGACTCTGGGCCATGTCAGTGGTATTCCTACAGTAGCACTAAGGTACTTTCTGTTTTTTTAACAGTTCACACCAGGTTTCTTTTTGTTTCGTTTTAGGCAGTTATCTTGGTATCAACATCCTGTGTAAGGTTGTAAATTTTCTATACATGTTTTACTCTGTTTCTTTTCACTGTGAATATTGTATGCACAGATATTTGTATTTCTATTTTCCTTTAAAGATCTTTGCACTACCCAATGCTTATTGGGCAGATACACAACTTGACTAAGGTGGTAGTGAACAGAACATATTTGCTTTGTACACTGCGATGGATATGACAAGTTATCAAGAGGATTAGTTGTCAATAAACCATCCTTTTTTCTACATCTGACTTACCCTTTTACCTAAGAAAGACCCTAAGTATTTTACATACAAAGTAAACAAATAGAAAAGTACAATGAGAACTTAGAGCAATTCATAATGATAGACAGATAAGTTCGAACATTTTTATAGAGCAGATATCCAGCATTTTACCAATAAATCTGTTTCGGCCTTGTAATTTGCCGATAGCTTATTCACATTTCCCAGTCACCACGCTATCTTCTGCACCTGGAAACACTAGCAGCCAGCAAATGAAATGTCACACCAGATGCATGTGAAGCTCATCTGAAGGCACTGTGCTAAAGCCCTACCAGTAACTGCAGTGTACAAGCTGGAATCTCACTCAACCCAGCATGTACTGGTTGCTTTAGAGTGTTAGGAGTGTGATTGATGTCAGCATGTTCATTTAATGCCAGATGTGTGTTGACTTTCTCAAAACTTTAAAATGTACAGACAATTTGCAACAGCTGTCGGCAACTGGCCTGAAAGTTGACCAATAATACGCATCAGTCCTGGAAAAATATTATCGGTCGATCCCTACAATCCAATGCTCAGTTTTCCAGTAGTGGCGCCAACTATTTTGCAACAGGTCTATGGCTATGATGTGCATCCAATTTCTGCAGCGTCAGGTGCGGATAGCAATTCATTGACTGAAAGCTTCAGCTGACCACTCTCAGCCTATGATCGCAATGTACATAGAAATATGCACAGAATTAACATTGGTCAGTCGGGAACAGTAGTTCCAGAATGGCTGATGACACCCCAATGATGCTGCCAGAGGTGGAGTTACACCTCCGCCAGCAGAGGCAGTAAATCAGCCATGGAACCAAGCTTGAGATGTACATGCCTTACCTCATCTTCCTTTTCACGGTCTCTTCGTCTTCACGTTGGCTTAATCAGCTAAGAGTTATGCAAAATGAATACAAAAGCAGGTCTATGGGAGGTCTTGCAAGACTGCAAGGCATCCTATGGACATGCTGATGAAAAATGAGAAAGTATTTCAGAGCGAAAGATTAGCATTTTAATTCCCTAATAGAATGCCTCAAATAATACCTCCAATAAGTAAAACTTGAGATTAAAAAATAAAGAAAGAAAATAATCCTAACTCAAAGTCATGTTTCATTACTTTCAACATGACACTCAGACTGTAGACTGGTTTATAAGCAAGAAACATAGCAGGCATGAAGGGGTGTGTGTGTGTATGTGTGTATATATATATATATATATATATATATATATATATATATATATATATATATATATATATATATATATATATATATATACACACACACACACACATACATATATACATATATATACATATATACATATATATATATATATATATATATATATATATATATATACACATACATATATATACATACACATACACACACACACACACCATGCCACCTCTAATGTTTATAAATGGGTTAATCCAGCCCTCAAATCCTCTAGTGGCCGTCTCACTGACAGCCGCTAGAGACGCTTGCGTGATTCTCACTGTGAAAAATCACAGTGAGAACACGCAAGTGTCCATAGGAAAGCATTGTAAAAGCTTTCCTATGAGACCGGCTGAATGTGCGCATTCAGCCGAAAGGGAGGATCGGAGGTGGATAGCTCCCCGCCCAGCGCTGGAGAAAGGTAAGTTTTAACCCCTTTCCTCTCCACAGAGCCAGACGGGAGGGGGTCCCTAAGGGTGGGGGCACCCTCAGGGCACTATAGTGGTCCTTTAAGCCCTTTAACCCCTTAAGGACACATGACGTGTGACATGTCATGATTCCCTTTTATTCCAGAAGTTTGGTCCTTAAGGGGTTAAGGAAATGCTAGGCAAACAGACAGCAGACAACTTCAGGCATAAATGTAAGACTGTTGGGGAATTTTTTTTATAACAAAAATGTTAATAGTTTTATGTATTTTAGATTGAGTACCCTGCGGATAAACTAAGCCTGTGTTTGTCATACCATGTGTGAGGACTGTTAAAGTAAAACTATAGTGTTAAGAATACATAATTGTATTCCTAACACTATAGTGCCCTCTAATCCCCCTTCCGCACAGCTCCACCACAGGACAACTTACACATCCAACACCTGTGTCCCTCAGTGCTAGGTGGCAATCCTCATCCACCAACTTCAGCCGATGGGGAATTTGCGCGCATTAGGCCTTCCCCCCCATGGGATAGCACTGCCTTAGTACTTTATGTACAGGAGAAACTCCAGGAAGCACCTCTAGCAGTGGACAACCCTTAACTCTGTAATGTAATGAGCACATTGTAGTTTCTGAAACATTGCAATGTTTTAAATTGTAGTAAGAGAACAGGGACACTACATCCAGACCACTTAAGTAAGATGCAGTGGTCTGGGTGCCTAGAGTATCCCTTTAACACATTAAATACAGTTTAGCAAAGAAATGCAATGTGTTAACATGATTAATTCCCTAAATTTAACTTTTGATACAATGGGCTACTTTAGTTAGCTAAATAACAGTAGCTCTTTATTTTGAAATTACTTTAACAAAGGGGATTCAAATAACCCAAGCAGTCTCAATGGGGTCCCTGCTTCCAACAAGCAAATCACTGTAGGTTGTAGCTCACAGATACCCAAATCAATGTGAGCAATTTGGGGCATGGACATGTTAATAGGGCTGTTAGGATTGAGCACTTCCCAAGCAGTATCTGTATAGTACCAATATGCCCGATTTCAGAGAACTCCTTGAAATAGTATGTAGAGTCCGACACTACCTGAATTAATATAATTTTTCATGGTAGATAGGAGATTCTACTTTAAACAAAGCAGTTATGGAAATAAGAGGGAGTCTAAGGCTCATACTGAGATGGGAATGACCCCCCTTATTCATCCCATAATTAGACCGGTCCTACATTAAGTATAAGCATCACCTAATACAACAAAATTAATTATTAAACATGTTAATGTATGGATGCATACAAGTGGTACACAAACCATTAGACATTTCGGACAGGCTACACCCAAAATGGCACAGTCCACAGCACAGAGAAAGGGAACATGAATGAGGGGTGTTTGTGCGAGAATTTAAATGACCAAATTCCATTAATCGTGTAATTCAGTCTCTTGAAGATTAACTGTATTTTGTAGAACGTTAAATAGATTCAAATATAAGTGCTTAGTGTGTCTAAACCACTTCATTTCTGTTAATCAGTTTTTTCCAGTAATGACATTACAGGTCCATCACTTCCTGTTTTAATACAGTCATGTGACTAGAATAGATGCGAGGCACATGCAATTGCTAGTATTAAAGAAAAAGACTTTAGGCCTATTGGAAAACTGAGATCGGGTTTGGATAAAAAGAATAGAATAGTAGAAAAGCCAACAACACACACACATATGTGTACACACACTATAAAACCAGAAAAAGATTAGTTCAATAAGCAGAGAGAAGTTCTTTTGGAGCATAGCTAAAAGCTTTACGAATTTACTGCAATGTCAGCTTTAAACATCAAGGGGCTACAGAAAACGCTCATTGATCATGCAGTACTTTATAATGCGCAGTTGGATAACCACCCTTATTCAATAGGAGCAATAAAAACCTTCTAAAAACAGAAGTCAAACAAACGGACTAGCGAATTAAATAGGAATTATCAAATTAAACAAATTACTAAAGAAAAAAATCAAAGTAACATTTTAATATAACTCAGGTCAGCAAACTGAAAAAATAGTCAGTCTTATTATAAAGTCACATTTTCAACTTGATCACAACAAAAACGTCGCAGGTGAAAAAAAAATATTACACATACATACCTGCCTAATTTTATATAAATAAAATTAAAATCTATACTGCCCATATAAACTTTTAAAAAGTAAACACGACAGTGAACATGTTGTGTTCCCATATCTGCAATCTAGCTAGGAAATCTTATGACGATGTCGCTCAGATATTATGCAAACAGTCTAAAAGGCAGCAAGGGAGGAGCATATTAGGAGAAAAAAAAAAAAAAGACAGCAATTTTTGTCTTTAAAGTACATGCAGATCTGCAGGCCTCTTGATGCAAAAGAATTGAGTAAGACATATGATACTAAAGCCAGAGAAAGCTGCTTTGCAGACCCCACCTTCTAATGAGTTAATCTAAAGGTCACAAGCACGCAGGCATTTTATGTAATCTAAGGCCCTTTCTTCCTTTTCAGTATTCAGCAGCCACAGCAAACACATAATATTACCAAGTAAGCAAAATGCTGAGTTTATGAACCTTAGTACGGAATACAAATAACCATACGCACAAGGAGAAAACACACAAGGTCTAGCTAATCTTCAAGCCTCTCCTTCACATTATCCAGAGATCCGTCTTTCCCTTTCCCTCCCTCCCCCCTTTCTGCTTTGCAGCATTCTCTCTGGCGGCTACAAGATTCTTAGTACCTCCAGGATGTCTTCTAAAACATATGCTTCCATTTCAGCTGCTGTCTCCACCATGTTTTTTCAAACAGCCATATCCTTTGCTGCACTATGATTAGATCAGTGCCAGCAGGAACCCTCTTCTGTCAGCGAGGGAACAGGAAATGGAAGGTTCTATTCTTGCCCGGAGCAGCTCTGCAGTTTCAGAGCAGGCCTCTACCAACACATAGGGGTGACTCACTGAATATGTTTTAAAGTCATAGGCACATGTTTTTTTCCCTTGCTCATTTAACTCCAAGAGATTTGCCCAGTTAAGAAAAATATAAAAAAAATGTACAGTGTACAAATGCATGTAGAAAAGCAATGGGGTAGATGTTAAGATTACTTGTACTAATGGATAGGATTTAAGAGAAGAAAAAAATGCAAATTCTAGCATTTTAAAAGACAACAAATGTATCAGATTCCATTCTTGAAGTTATAGTTACTACAACATGGTAACTTTGTAGATAAACATTACAAGTGAAAAAAAAAATTTACTTTGTGGGGTGTAGGGTGTATTATCTTCCCTAATAAATTTTGTGCTACTTAAAAGAAAAGATCACTTCATTAACATGGAGACCTGGGTGACTTTAGTGTTCTTTTAAACAGCAACTTAACTATAGAAATAATTCCATAAGATATTTTTATTGAAATAAAACTCTATACAGTGTGAGTATATTAGATTACGATTACAAATTTTAAATCTACGGATTTAACCACTATAAAGCTTATATAGTGCCAAAATCATTACACCTGTACACGCAAGCATTTTTAAGCCACCTCAAATGCCAGCAGGTTGCAATACCTCACGTCTTTCATTATTAACATTTATACAGCGCCAACAGATTCCGTAGTGCTCTACAATATTATAAGAGGGGGAGATTTAACTAAAAATAGGACAATTACTAGAAAAATTACAGGAACGATAGGTTGAAGAGGACCTTGCTCAAACAAGCTTACAGTCTATAGGATGAGCTTACAGCTTTCATTAGAGATCTGACCTATTGGGAGACAAATGCCCTTCAACAATTGTTTTTCATAAACCATGCTTAAAAACCTGGCATACTAACACATTATAGATTGCTGGATGCAGATGAGTGCACAACCAATTGCAAAGAACATCAACCCAGATTTTTAAACAGTGACTGTAAGGTCAGTATAGTGGTCAGAGTCATGTTGTAAAGACACTGTGCAGTCTTTGCGCCATGGGTTTTTGTGTAAAATCCACATGGATTGACATCCATACACTACAAAATAATTTTGAAAATCAAATAACTAAGCTAGTGGGACAGCTAGAAGAACAAAAAATTTAAATTAATGTAAAGAGTGAGATTGCCACTGCAGGCAACGAAGACCAACAGCTGAGGCAACATAATTCATCATAAGTGGTACAATTCTTCATTAGTAGTGATGTGGCGAACATATGAGGTAAACTTTGACCCTGTACCTCATAGTCAGCAGACACGTTCCAACCAAGCAGCAGCAGCAGCAGACCCTCCCTCCCAGACCCTCCCACCTCCTGGACAGCATCCATTTTACATTCATTGTGAAGCTGCATTCTTAGTGGGCTATCCAGGAGGTGGGAGGGTCTGCTGCTGATTGGCTGGAATGTGTCTGCTGACTGTGAGGTACAGGGTCAAAGTTTACCACATATGTTCGCCGAACCGTTCGGGACATCACTATTCATTAGTCCCAGGCCTCTAGCACAATCTCATGTAATCAGTCACTAAGCAGTGTCGTAGACTTACTCCAATTTAATTTTGTGTGTTTTTAAAGTCCCTTAGTTACTCCAGTGTTATGGACCACTTATTTACAAAATAAAGCCCCTTAAGGACCAAACTTCTGGAATAAAAGGGAATCATGACATGTCACGTGTCCTTAAGGGGTTAAAGTGACATATCCGCTTTATAGGTAGACTAGACTTATAAAGCCGATATGTCACTTTCGGGGGTACTTATTTTGCATAGACCTTAAAATGTGACATCTTGGGTACAGTGAAAGGTAGGCTTACTTACCCGACGCTGTCACTACTGCCTTCTTTGGCTCTTGGTACTTAATGCACCAGGAGCACATCAATGCTGTAAACTTGCACATGAGCAAGTGCCTAGTACTGAGGTCTAAGGACGACTGCGCAATATCCTTTAGAGAAAATTTCTCAGAATGTGCGAGACCATGAATGAATCCCACAACTATCACTTGTGGTAGCTGCTGGGATCGGACAAAAAGGTAACTGCCTCCTGTCATCCTCAGAATTACCACAGTAAAGTAGTCCCTACTTTGTCATATGGCACCTTTGGATTGTGCTGCAATTTTAATGAAATTCCAATGCAGTCAGTAACAAATCCGTTCTAGGTAAAGCCAGACTTAAATGTTTGTCACATACTTCAACTAACAGCCATTGCTCATGAAGGAGTGCTCCTGCTCTAAAAACCAACCAGCCAAACAACCAGGATAGTGTTTAAACTAAAGGAAGTTGGTCTAGAGAGTTGTCATTAATGGTAAATTTTCAAGCTGGACAAAAGTGTAAGTGGTGTCCATCAGAGTACTGTTCTGGGACGCTTCTATTTAAACTACTTATAAATGATCTTGCAATAGGCATTGAAAGACATGTTTCAGTGTTTGCAGATGAAACAAAACTCTGTAAAGTAATACAATGTGAGCAGGATATTGCTTTGCTGTAGAGGGATTTAGATAGATTGGGGGACTGGGTACTCAAATGGCAGATGTAATTTAATGTAGAAAAATGCAAAGTCAAGCACTTTGTGATAAAGAATGCACAAGCAACATACAACCTAAATGGTATTGAATTAAAGGACCACTATAGTGCCAGTTAAACATACTCGTTTTCCTGGCACTATAGTGCCCTGAGGGTGCCCCCACCCTCAGGGTCCCCCTCCCGCCTGGCTCTGGAAAGGGGAAAGGGGTTTAAACTTACCTTTTTCCAGCGCTGGGCGGAGAGCTCTCCTCCTTCATTCCGCCCCGTCGGCTGAATGCGCACGCGCGGCAAGAGCTGCGCGTGCGGATTCAGACGGTCGCATAGGAAAGCATTTACAATGCTTTCCTATGGACGCTGGCGTGCTCTCGCTGTGAAAATCACAGTGAGAAGCACGCAAGCGCCTCTAGTGGTTGTTAATGAGACAGCCACTAGAGGCTTTGGGGGAAGGCTTAACCCATTAATAAACATAGCAGTTTCTCTGAAACTGCTATGTTTATTAGAAAATGGGTTAACCCTAGCTGGACCTGGCACCCAGACCACTTCATTAAGCTGAGTGCCTAGAGTGGTCCTTTAAGGATAAAACACAGAAGGATTTGGGAATTGTTATAGAAAAACTTGGCAACAATGTACAATGTGAATTGGCAGTTGCCAATGCCAGCAAGGTATTGTCATGTATAAAAAGGGGTATTAATCCCAGTATGAAAATATCTTTATAAAATAACTGGTCCACACCTGGAATATGCAGGACAATTTTGGACACCTGTGCTAAAAAAGGATATTATGGCACGGAAAAAAAGTACAGAGGCAGGCTACAAAATCAATAAAAAAGGATTGGAATATTTTAGTTATGAAGAAAGGCTAACAAATTAAAATCTCTTTAGTTTAGGAAAACAGCGCCTCAGAGGGGATATGATAGCATTATACAAAAATAGTCTGGGTCAATACAAGCCCTTGCCTGGAAATCTATTGATAAACAAGACACAATGTAACATTTACACAGGAAGAAAGAAGATTTAGTCTAATGCAAAGTAAATGATTTTTTTTTTTTTTACAGCAAGAACAATAAGAATATGGAATTCTCTCCCTGAAGAAGTGTTTTTATCAGAATCAATTCAGATGTTTAAACAGCAATTTGATGAATACTTGCAAAAACCAAATATATTTAAGGATATCATTTTTAATTAGTGGGGTATAATAAACATAAGTAAATAAAAATTTGATACAATGAGAAATCTGTCTGCCATTTTGTGTTCAAGAAGAAATTTTGTTCCTAGTTTGTTGCAAATTGGAAGCGCTTGAAAATTGGGATTTTGCTTCTTTTAGATCAACAGCACAAACAGATGTGATAAAAGCTGAACTTGATGGACGCATGACTCTTTTCAGTTATTTAACGAGCAACAACAACCTGCTATTATTTATAAATCGCAAACAAATTCCGCAGCTCTGTTGACCAACAAGCGAGTAGCTGCAACAAGACATGCTGGACTTACAGTCTATCACCTCTTTTATATACAGTATTTAAGTATACTGAAATGTTTGAAGAAATCAGTTGACTATCAGAAAGTTAAAATGGGAAAGAAAGGCATGTAATTTTTTCCAAAATTTTCAATATACATAAAGGAAAAAAATAGAATTATAATAATTTATACAATTTTAATGACAGTTACCTAATTACTATAATCAAAAATTCTATCTAAATGCAAATCTCTCAAACCAGAACCCCCCCAAAATTTTAGGGTTCGTTTAGGGCAGTTTTTTGGGAAGTCATATTTATAAGTGATTAGCATTTTTGAGAATTTTGATGTATAGTAAAAAGATCTTCCACCATTTACACACTATATATTTATATATATTTATTTAAAATAGAACAATTCTTTTTCTTTTATATTTTCTAAAAGAAATACCCTTAACACAGGGGTTTCCAAACTAGTCCTCAAGTACCCCCTACCAGGCCAGGATTTACAGATTACCCTGTTGTGTCTAAAGTGTTTTTTTTCTTTCTTTCTAAAAAACACCTTAGACACAACTAGTTAATCCCTCAATCCTGGACTGTTATGGGGTACTTGAGGACTGGGTTGGGAACCACTGCCTTAACATATGGGTGTTGAGATTATAGGGGAAAAAAAAAAAATAATCTGAAGTTTGCAATTTGTCTAGTAGTTGCTTTGGTATGTTTAGGGTTTTATTTGCACTCTGGTTTTCTCCTTTTTAAATTATCCTAAAATGTATACAGTTTTGATATAACCAAGAACGTTATGGTGGGGAAAAAGGTAGTTTAAAACCCCTTCAACCTGAAGTCAGTAGGTAGTCAATACATTATTCAACAAAGGTCTACATACACCAGTCAAGCCATGAGACTTGCTTTTCCCACAGAAATCTCAAACTTGCAGTGATGTTCCTACCGCAAGGGATTCTGGGTGGGCAAATGCAAATTATTTCAATAAAGAATCATCTTTATACATACACACAAACTGAATTAGATACTTTAGATACAATCTCTTTAAACAAAGTAGCTCTTTTGCAATTTTTTTATACCAGTTTATTTTCTTTGGTTCGCTGTACAGGCAATCCTCACTTTATGACTGACCTGTTTAACGACGGCTCGGACTTACAACCAGCTCTCCAACATGGGGATTCCTCACGTTCGAGAACTGGTCTATGTTCAGGGAATACTCCCCCAACAGATTAGAGGGATTCCCTGTGTGAAATTTCACCATAGACCTGCACTAGTGCACATGCTCTGTAGCGCACCCCTTACTTACCAATTTGTTTTATGACTGAGTTGAAAAAAAACAGAACACTGTCAATTAGTGAGGAGTGTATGTACAATCATTTAAAATAGCACATAATACTTATATATTTAGTTGATATGAGGACTTTAAAATTGGACTAGAACACATTAACTGCAAATTAACCCCTTCAGGACGGAGTCAATAGTAAACTGGAATTTGCGCTCTTTCATATTATATGCACCTACACTTATATATCATTTTGTTCAGGAGAAACAGGGCTTTCATTTCATATCAAATATTTATATATGAAACAATTTATTATGAATAAAATAAAAACAAATTTTAATAAAAAATAAAAAAAATTTGTAGTTCCGCCTCACATTTTAGCTGTAAATGTCATAATACTATTAGCTTTTACTGCCAAAAAAAAAAAAAGCACATATTTGGATTCAGCAAAGTCTCACGAGTACAACAATACTCCCCACTAACAGTTTTTACTGTGTTTTGGAAAGTTAAAGGGTCAAATATAGCACATTCCATTTTTCAGTTTTTTCACACTGAAATTTGCCAGATTAGTAGTTACCTTTGAGACCATGTGGTAGCCCAGGAATGAGATTTACCCCCATGATGGCATACCATTTGCAAAAGTAGACTACTCAAAGTATTGCAAGTGAGGTATGTTCAGTCTTCTGTAGTAGCCACTTAATCACAAACACTGGCCAAAGTTAGCGTTCATATTTGTTTTTGCGTGAAAAAAAAGCAAAAAAAATAAATATTTGGCCAGTGTTTGTAACAAGTGGCTGCTAAAAATGACTCGACATACCCAGTTTGCAATACCTTGGGTTGTCTACTTTTGCAAATGGTATGTTGTCATGGGGGTAATTCTCATTCATGGGCTACCATACAGTCTCAAAAGGCAACATAACCAATCTGGAAAATTTTAACGTGAAAAAAAATGAAATGCAAGCCTTATATTTGACTCTCTAACTTTCCAAAACACCATAAAACCTGTACATGGGGGGGTACTGTTTTACTTGTATTACAACAATATCATCAGTAAAAGTGCCGTTCATGTGTGAAAAATGCAAAAAAACTTAACTTTAACTAAAAATATCTTTGTTGTAATACAAGTTACCATTTTGAAACACTAATATTTGTGTTCAGCGAAGTCTCCCGAGTAAAACAGTACCCCCCATGTACAGGTTTTATGGTGTCTTGGAAAGTTACAGGGTTAAATATAGTGCTTGCAATTCAAATTCTCTGCACTTTTTGCCTGGGTTGTCAGGCATGTCAATCAAATTTTAACTAATTAAATCACATAATTATGTTAAAATATTACTTAAATATACACGTAGAATTTTAATATATATACATATATATGTATTTAAAGTCTACGTGTACACTTATGTAGTTATTTATGTAATATATATATATATATATATATATATATATATATATATATATATATATATATATATATATATATATACACGGTTATTTGTATTTTATATATAGATATGAAATGTCATTCTAAGTGTATTTTGTTACATATATAGATAGAGAGATAGATAGAGATATATATATCAAAATACAGTTCGAATGAAATTACATATGTATAATTTATTTTTAAATATTTTATTTTATTATATTATTGTATTAATACGTGTATATATACATATATATATATAATATATATAGATGTATAAGTGTAATACTAATATATGTACTTATATTAATATTAGAATACATTACGTATGACGTTACACACACACACACACACACGTATATATATATATCTATAATTTCTTATATATCTATAATATCTGATATATAAAAATGCATTTAATTTATTTTAACATGTGTATTTTAATCTTTTTTTAATACTTCCCACCAGCAGGGGGATTGTCTGACATTTCAGACATTCCCCCTGCTGGCAGATCCACAGCCCGCTATAGAGGGCCACCAGGTAGCCCTGCAGAAGATGATCGCGGCGGAAGTAAATTGGAGCTGCAAGCCGTTACGGCGTTCTATGCCGCCGCAACGGCTTTAAAGCCCATTTAATGCGGGACGGCATAGAACACCGTAACGGTGATGAATTGTGGAATAGATAGAATGTATAAATATGAGATCTAAAGGAAGAATGATGGATACTGGATACAGCTGCGTTTGTTAGCCATTGCAGGAACCCAAACAAATAAAGACATAGGTATTTTAAATTTTGTTCATCCATATTTAAATTTTTGATAGGGATGCGCCGAAATTTTGGCCAAAAATGGATCTATCCCATTTTAGCCGAAAATTAGTCAAATCTGCCAAAAAATTACACCAGGGATGCACAATTCCTATTGACAGACCCCCAGCCCGGCACTGCCATCACCAACAGCCCCCATGACATGGATCTCGGGTGGGGAAGCTCCTGTGCTTCCAGGTGAGCGGGCTGTGTCCGGTGGCCCCAGTCTGGGCTGCCGGCGGGGACCTGCCCTGGCAGGAAATGGAGGACAGGGAGGAACTCCGGATGGTATCTGTCACAGGGAATCTCACGGGGGAGGGAAACCATTGAACGCAGCTGCCGTTAACTTCCCAGCTATTACCTGGGATTCACCATCAGAGTCTGGCGGCAAAGGGGCTGGGGGTCTCTGGTTCCGGCGGGGAGCAGGGTGTGGGGAACTCTGCTGTTAGATCCACCCACCAGGTGGCCCCCTTCTACGAGCAAGGTATGCAGCAAACAGGGGCAGCGGGGGAAAACATAGAATCTCCAAAAAAGTACACACCCTTTTCGAGAATGGAATCGTCCATGTTACGCAGAGGCCCACACTTCCTCAACTGGCGTTCTAGACCACGAGGGAGGAAGCAGGGGTTAGCTTTCGGATTGCTAAATCCACAATTTTTCTTTGACACATCCCCCCTACATAGAGGGTGGGCCCCACAGGAAAAGTGCTGCCCAGTAGTATTCTTAATTTAAATATATTTTTTATTTATTTTTTTTAAATGTGATTAAACATTTTCCCCAATGTTTAACAAAGATGTGTTTGTAACGACAGATATAAAATGTAAATGTTAAAATCCACATTGTTGTATTTAGCTTTCTGTAACTAAGCACCTCCTTAATTGTAAGTAATGGAGATAGATAGAAGCTATGGTATTTCTAACACACTCACTCTGTCACCAGTCACCCCCTCCCTCAGTCATGGTCACCAGTCACCATCTCCCACACTGTGTAATAAAAAGTCTAATATTAAAGGGACACTCCAGGCACCCAGACCACTTCTGCCTATTGGAGTGGTCTGGGTGCCAACTCCCACACCACTTCTGCCTATTGGAGTGGTCTGGGTGCCAACTCCCACTACCCTTAACCCTGCAACTAATTATTGCAGTTTTCATAAACTGCAATAATTACCTTGCAGGGTTAACTTCTCCCCTAGTGGCTGTCTAATAGACAGCCACTAGAGGGCACTTCCGGCTTCATAGCACGCTGTGTGAAGACCTCCAGCGTCGCTCAATTTCCCATAGGAAAGCATTTTCGATGCTTTCCTATGGAGAGCTCTAATGCGCATGCGCGGCATTGCAGTGCATGCACATTAGGTCTCATCACCCGGCGGGCAGGATCAGTCTCCCCCGCCAGCTGACTTGATGAAGGGGAGGAGCAGCGGCGGCCCGAAATCACCGCCGAGGGCATCGGCAGGGGTCTCAGGTAAGTCACTGAAGGGGTTTTCACCCCTTCAGCAACCGGGGAGGAATGGTGGGAAGGAGAGGGGACCTGCAGTGCCAGGAAAAAACGGATTGTTTTCCTGGTAATGCAGAGTCCCTTTAATAAAATTATAGAAAAAAAAAAAAAAAAACTATTTTAAAATCCTTTGGGGAAAAAGTCATTTTCGGTTTTCGGCCAAGGACATCTTGAATTTTCGATTTGAGCGCAGACTTTTCATTTCAGTGCATCCCTAGTTTTTGACTTACGTTTGCACATTCTATACCAATTTTGCTACACTGATCGCACTAAGTTTGAACTTGAACCTTATTGTTCATTTAATTTGAGAGCTCACAGGGGCAAGTTTAGAGTCACTTGATTTTGGCTTCAGAATGTAATCATAAAAGGGACACTATAGGCATCCAGACCACTTTATCTCAATGTTGCCTTGCCTTTTTCAGATAGAACGCATTGTTTTTTTATCTGGACCAATTCCACTCGTGGCTCTCTCTCAAACAGCCACTAAATGGTTCTTTCTGGATATTAGCGGAGTAAAGCTATGCTATCCAAGGTTGGACATAATCACACTTGTATGAGGTCATTTAAAGGACCACTATAGTGCCAGGAAAACATACTTCAGCTACAATGCTTTCCTATGGACGCTGGCGTCTTCTCACTGATTTTCACAGGGAGAAGCACGCAAACCCCTCTAGCGGCTTTCACAAACTTCTACACAAACCTGGCAATAACTAAACATACTGTGAGCAATCGTACTCCTACCTCTCAAGCAGCCATTACATAATCAGTGAGATCCCAGTATGTACAGTGTTGTTACTGTACAGAGTGTGATTGCAGAGCACGAAGATGCCAAACATAGGTCCTGCAAAGATTGCAGACCTATAATAGGAAGCACCTGAAGTAGCGAAGTTACAAACATTAGATGTGTCCTTACAGACAAATGTAAACATCAACATTTCAAAGTAAAGAAAATTTTATAGTCCTTTTGTAGATAGTAATGGAACCACTTCCAGTGCTTACATAGGTCCCATGACAATTATGGACCCAGAACAGAGCTCTCCTATGTTACCAATGAGCAATATATAGTTGCAGTCAATGTCTTTATATAGACATGAAGCATTACATGTTAAAAATTGCGTTGTAAATACAAGGCATTTTTATTTACATTCAGACTAATTTGGGAAACATTTATTAAAAAAAAATGGTGATAGTGATAAAGTGAAAATAAACATTCGTGCTTTTAAAAAGAATATTTTGTATGATCTCTCTTTCAACGGAAAGTCAAAACATTCCCTTCAGTGTAAACAAAGATTTAAAAAAATAATTTGAGGAGATGCTGATTGGCCAGGCCTGTGTTTCAATCAGTCTCAGACAATCCTATGGGGAATCATTGTGATTGGATCAGGCCACCACTTCCACCTTTTTTAGGCAAACAGCATGCAGATCCACTGCTTCTGACTTGAATACAGTAAGATTGTGCTATATTTATGGAGGGATGAGGGGCTTGATTGAGGTTTTATCACTATAGGGTCAGGAATACAGGTTTGTGTTCCTGACCCTAGTAATCTTTTAATGTGCATATAAGCAATTTCTCTTCCCCATTCCACCTCTCCAAAACCATTTCTCCGCTTTTCCATTCCCTAGTATCACCCCCTTTGCCATTTCACCTGGTATATGATGACAGGAGGCTATGATAGTCACTTAAAAGTGTAATTAAGCAATGATGTGTTTGCAAAAAAATAAAATAAAAAAAAACACACGCAGTGACCATTGCTGATCCATTACTCACTGTAATTACTTTAGTTAATACCATTTTTTTAACTTGCACGAAGTTAAGTCGTGCCACAAGCCCTACAAGCAGGATGCATTAGTACTGTCAAAGCTTTCTTTTAATCCTTCACACCTTTTGGTAGTAACTAGGGATCGACACCGATTATCTGTGGCCTTTCAGTCAGATAACATGTACATTTACAGTTTTCATGCAAATCAGCAATTACCTGAACATGTTTCTTATGCAATGTTTTGTGGTTTTTTTCAGTTTTTTTTATCTTTTTAAGAATATGAGTGAAGTGGATGTGGTGTGTGAGAAATTATCTACACACACACAATATTATATATATATATATATATATATATATATA
This sequence comes from Pelobates cultripes, assembly GCA_933207985.1. NCBI lineage: Eukaryota > Metazoa > Chordata > Amphibia > Anura > Pelobatidae > Pelobates > Pelobates cultripes. Next base: position 174,526,847 of record OW240917.1, read on the forward strand.
TATATATATATATATATATATATATATATATATATATATATATATATATATATACATACACACACACACACACACACACACATATATACATACATATATACATACATACATACACACACAATATAGTTATGGTGGGGAAAAAAAAATGATTGAAAAGCCCTTCCTTCCATCTGAAGTCTGTGGATAGTTAATACAATGTTAAACAAAAATCTGCACACCAGTCAAGCCATAAGACTTTCTTTTCCCACAGAAATCACAAATTTGCAATGATATTACCACCACAAAGGATTTGAAATAATTTGCATATGCCCACCCAGAATCCTTTGCGGTAGTAAAATCACTGCAAATTTGTGATTTCTGTGGGAAAAGAAAGTCTTATGGCTTAACTGGTGTGCAGATTTTTGTTTAACATTCTAATCTTTTTCTAGGATTCTGTGACATTATTATTATTATTATTATTATTATTATACTTTATACCTCTCCCTCCCCGGTTTATCTGTGGCCAGGGAGCAGGACATTTAACTACCTGATGGTTCAGTGCAGAATGCCAGGGGTTTTTATACTGAATTGGGAGCTGCTGGGGGAGATGATAGCAGATCCTCACTGCAACTCTTGCGATGGCTGTGGGTTTACGAGAGTTGGTGAGAGGAGCTGAAGACAGTGTGCGTGCTGAGCCTCCACTGCCACCAGCATTATCTGTATTACAGGGAGATACTGATAATGCCGAATATCACCAGATATTGTCCAGACCAAAAATCGGTCGATCACTAGTAGTAACTTATCAAGAATTACCAATACAACTGTAATCCTGTATTATGTCACCATTATATTTGGCATGACAAGTGCACTTCACACAAACTGATGACTCCCATATGGGCAACAGATTTTGTGCCTGATGGATGTTTCATAATACAAGCGGAGGTAACAGTGAATTTTACAAACATAGCTCCCAATAAAACACCACAAAATCAAATACTCTTTTAAAGTATCAATGCCCACCACACATGCACTGTAGCATATACAATTGACAAAATTATATATAGGAATCGGCCTGAAAGGCAACAGATAATCTGCATCGGCTTAGGAAAAATGCTGTCAATTGATCCCTAGTTTTTACAGCAAATTATTTAACAATATGACATAGTACAATACACAAGGCAGTTAGCAGCACAAAGGAAAAGATTAAGCAACCAAACATATTGTGCTTACCTACAGGACTCCAATTGCGAGAAGGACACTCCAAAAGCAGTGTTCCTGCTGAAACAGACTGAAGGAAATATAGATGGTGGTGCCACAACATCCTCAGGAATGTATAATGGTGCATAATATATGCACCATTATACATAATGTATAAAGTTTCAATGATATAATAAATACAATTTTGTTTTCGTTTGATAAGTCAACACTATTATGGTAAGGAGGAAATACCAGAGATACAATTGGAAGGCATGACATGCACTCGTTAGCACGAAGAAATAAATCCGTAAAAATAACACATGGCATGAGAAATCAATATAACAAAATGGTGAATCTTGCAATTACTTGAGTAAAAGCCAGAAATGCCATATGCCCTTTGAAATGTATTCGTTCAGATAACTTCAAAGCCAACATAAAAGTTAAAGGGTTACTCCACATCAGCTTTTTGAAGTGGTCATGGTGGTAGGAGGATGGCTGTGGATTGTTTCAGTTTTAAATACTGCACATGTGACTTTTGGAGCCAGAAATCTATTCTGGACTGCCAAATGTCAATTTTGTTTTTGTCATCAGTATGCTGGCAACAGACAGAGCAGCAATGGGAGCCTCTCATCTGCTCTGACGCCCACACTTACTGCACCTATCCTAGCCTCCCTATTCCCATCACTTTTTTTTCCCACTCCACCATCCTCTTTCCACTCCCTCGTGGGTTCAGAGAATGCACGTGCACTCTGAGCACGTTAAATACTCCAATCAAAGGCTTTCTCTATGTTGGCCGATAGGTCTGCGCTGAGGAGGAGTCTCGCCTGGTGATGGAGTAACATAAATTGAGATTTATTTAAAAACGCCAAAGTATTTTTTTTGGGGAGGGGGACAGATAGAATAAATCAAATAAGACATTCTATGAACAAAAAGGGTTGGAGAAACCTTTTAATATTCACATAAAAAATTCAAGAGATTCAAGAGATGTGGAACACAGAAATAAACACTGAATTCAGGTATTACTTGTCAAAAAGGTTTTTCAGATTTAAAGGACCACTCTAGCTTAATGAAGTGGTCTGGGTGCCAGGTCCAGCTAGGGTTAACCCATTTTTTCATAAACATAGCAGTTTCAGAGAAACTGCTATGTTTATCAATGGGTTAAGCCTTCCCCCTAATCCTCTAGTGGCTGTCTCATTGACAGCCACTAGAGGCGCTTGCGTGCTTCTCACTGTGATTTTCACAGTGAGAGCACGCCAGCGTCCATAGGAAAGCATTATGAAAGCTTTCCTATGTGACCGGCTGAATGCGCGCCAGCTCTTGCCGCGCGTGCGCATTCAGCCCGGCAGGCGGAGAGCTCTCCGCCCAGCGCTGGAAAAAGGTAAGTTTAAACCCCTTTCCCCTTCCAGAGCCGGGCGGGAGGGGGTCCCTGAGGGTGGGGGCACCCTCAGGGCACTATAGTGCCAGGAAAACGAGTATGTTTTCCTGGCACTATAGTGGTCCTTTAAAGGGAAACTGTGGGCACTGTGCTTGACCTCATCAAAGTGATTCTAGTGTATGAAGTCCTCTGGTGCTGTACTTTCATTAAAGGAACACTCGTGTCAGGCTTACAAACATGTATTCCTGAAACTATAGTTGTAATAACACTATTTAGGAGCCTAGCACCCTCATCTGTCTATAAAAAGGGAATTTACTTGCATTTATGCTAGCGCCGCACCACTCAGCCTCCTTGGCCGAGATTATGAAACCTGACATTAGGAAAGCATTGAGAAGCTATTGTGCATGCGATGAAAAATGCAGCGCTGCACCAATTAGCATCTCCTCATAGAGCTGCATTGAAGAATATTTTATAAACACACACACTAAATGTTACAACCTGTCAAACCTCAGACAGGTTAAAGGGACACTATAGTCACCAGAACAACTACAGCTTAATGTAGTTGTTCTGGTGAGTATAATAGCTCCCTTCAGGCACATCATGTAAAAACTGCCTTTTGAAGGCAAGCCACATAAATGGTGGGTTTAGCACTATAGGGTCAGGAATAAACATATATATTCCTGACCCTACTGATCCTTTAAGAGAAAGTAACATTCTGTTCACGATATGAATTTAATTCAAAGACTTTAGCATTACCCAAACTTCTCTAAATCATCATACTGGGGAAAACAAATAGCTCAGGCTTACAAAGAAGCCGCTAGGACTAAACAAAAGCTGAATGAGTCAAAACAAAGTGGTCAAGGCTTTCAATGCAGCAAGGTATTGTGTTTAACAAGGGGAGGAAATTACTACTGACTCTGGATTCTTTTTAACTGTTCTGCAAACATAACACATTGGCATTACATTTCTCTAATGTAAAATCAACTAATCGGATTAAAATTTAAACTAATCAGTAATTTCCCTTAAAGGAACACATTAGTATTAGGCATATAAATCTGTATTCCTTATGCTATTGTGTTCCTGTTCCTACACTTGTAGGCAGTTACCACCCACCTTGTTACAGCATCGAGACTTCATTGACACTGCCACTATGGAGGAGGCAAAGTCTCCTCTAATGTGGTCCAATCCAGACCTAAAGTGCGTGTTCGGCGAGCGATGCAGGCACAAGAAGCAATGAATCAATACTTTACTACAGGACTTCTGCATCATGTAACCAAGCTTTACTCTGTCAGTGCAGCAGAAGCACCTGTAGTACTTGAAAAAAGGTAGGTTTCTTTTCAAGCCAGTTTTATTAATAGGGAGTCAGTGATTGGCTGAGAGTCAGTTTAACTCTTTCAGCCATTCATTCCTCCAGGAATGACAATTGGAACTGAGGACAAAGAGCAGGGCTGTTTTGGGTTACTGAAAGGTCAGTCTGAGTTGGTAAAAATGTACTGCATGTGTCAGAATTTTAGTCAGGGAGGAGGATGAAACTTTTTTTTTTTTTTTTTTTTTTTAAGAGGTGGTATATAGGTTTAGGCCTTTATTAGATGGACAAGTCTACTCTCAAAAGAATGTGAAACTTTTGGATCTAGGCTAGGCAGCAGAAGTAAACACATAGTTCAGTTCCATAAAGGCTTTTTAATGCTTAGCTTTCTGTATCCCGTTATGATTTATGGTTATTTTCTATGATTAATAAGATGGTCAGTAAATGAAACAAAAAAAACAAAAAAACATAAGTGTGTAGTTTACTTTTGTTTTGCAGATAGGTGTGTATGTGTTTGACGGCATATCTTTCTCCAGCTTATCCTCCACTAGTTTTCCTGGAATTTGTGTATAAAAAGTAATTAATGGCTTCCAAGCATGATTGGGTGATATAATTTGCTTGCCATTACTGCTATTTCTCCAGAATAGAAGTTGCAAGTGATAAACAGGTGGGAGAAGGGTGAAAACACTGCGTGTATCAAAGTATTAAGCCAAGGCCTTATTTTCATCTCGCCCATGTATCAGCAACTTTGTGCTTGACATATTAGTCAACAGCTAGTTTTAGGGAGAGGTTTTTTTTATGCCTAAAATGTCGACTTATCAGCCAACACATACAGTAAATTGCAAGTTTACCTGTCTATTTTAGAATACCATAAACTCTCTATCTACATATAAAACAAATGAATCCAGGATGTAATACTAGATACTTTTTAAAGCATTTAAAAAAGTTCTAAACACAAAACCATGGTATAGCCCATTTCATAACTTCTAACCATTTCAGTTAGTATGGACTCTGGAGATCTTTTTCTGCAATCAAAGCCTAACAAGTGTTTTAATTAATCAGATTTTAAAAATGTGCTACCAATTTGGTATGATTACGCTTATCAATTGTCTTATTCCTTGGTTGCTTCTGTCTAACAAGTTTCTTTTAATCAGCTCCACAAAAGTTCTATTGGTTTCAGGTCAGAGCCATTACCTGGCCATTTTATGGCTCTAGTATCTCACTGGTATAATTTTTTTTGCTATTAACACAAAATCTGCTCACACCTTTTGCTGTCATATAAAGATCATAACACTAACTGGATGCTTTATAGCAGCTGTAATGCATTCAAGCAGCATATCTTCTCCAATTCTTTTTCTAACACCTAATTCCATCACTAGTTTTTCCTTCCTTCTATTTTTCACATAAACTGCGCTTTCACAGATATCACTAAGTTTTATCACTCTAAAAACACTCCTATTTCAAACTCTGTCCCGGACCTTTTGGCAATGCCAAGTAAGGCACTGTAAAACTGACCTAAAGGGCAAGCCTCTGAGCACTCAAAGGTGAGTGCCATAGGTGCATTCATGCACCTTAAGCCACTTCACACTCTAATGTGGCAATCACTCATATGATTTATAGCAGATCCCCAATCACAACACATACAGACACACTTGAAACTGATCATACATGCCTTAACCCTTGTCATCAAGCTTATGTCATCGGATGGTACACAGTACATGTGACAATTGCAGAGAAAATTGAGATAAGAAATGGCTGTCCAAAGTAAAAGATGGAGCAATGATTCCACAGCACACAGATACTCTGCTCGCTAGTAGCCTATGGGGCAAGTCAAGGGTCCACTTTATTTCCTCTGGGTCTCGGTCGTGACTCCCTATTCATAAAACTGGCTTAGAAAGAAACATACCTTTTCCAAGCCAGTTAAGGCGCCTCTCCTCGACAGCACTTCACTCTTCCTGAAACAAATTTCAGAAGCCAGATTTTGCCAGGGGGGAGCGGAGATCAGCGCTGGCGGCAGCTTTGGAGTTTAACCTCTTGAGGTAAAATTATGCCTGGGGGCTTCCTGGCACCATAACTTAATTTACATGAGGTAAACTTTACCTTTAAAATAACCAGTGTATGTAGCATTCACAGAAGACAAAACTGCAACATTCTCTGCTTTACCTTCATAAACAAGCAACTGAAAAAATCAGCAGGGTTAGCACAAAATATACGCTGAGTGAAAACAATGTTTTTCTTAAAACCAGATAAATATTATAAATACAAGTAATTATTTTGTGACAATCATCACCAATTGTGAATATAAAAATAGTTTTGAAAAATTACTGGATGTTCCAGTGGAGCATGCCATGATGAGTACAAAACTACACTTCATAGATTTGTAGATCAAAATTAAAAGGAGCATTGATTAACAACTTTTAAAATAAATATTTCAAAAATGAAATCTAGTGTTCATTCCCTTCATTAAAGGACCACTTTAGCTTAATGAAGTGGTCTGGGTGTCAGTTCCCTCTAGGATTAACCCTTTCTGAGGTAAACATAGCAGTTTCAGAGAAACTGCTCTGTTTACAAATGGGTTAATCCAGCCTCTAGTGGCTGTCTCATTGACAGCCGCTAGATGCGCTTCTCACTGTGGTTTTCACAGTGAGAAGACGCTGCCGTCCATAGGAAAGCATTGAGAATGCTTTCCTATGAGACTGGCTGAATGCGTGAGTGGCTCTTGCCGCGCATGCAGCCGATGACAGCAGAAGATTCCCCAGCACAGAGGGAGCCCGGCGCTGGAAAAGGGTAAAATTTTAACCCCTTCCTTACCCTAGAGCCCGGCAAGTATGTTTTCCTGGCACTATAGTTGTCCTTTAAAAGGTAAAGGAACTGTGATTGCACCATAACAAATCAAAAAATTAAGTTGTTGTGGCACCTAGAGTTCAATGAAGGGATTAAAAGGTCAGTTTAACACCAAAGCTTGCTCTACAGCACCAGATCTCCCTGTCCCCAGTAGCATCTGGTTTCTTTAATGCAGTTTCGTACGGAGTCCATTGAGTAGAAAAATAAAGCATGGGGAGCGTCACCAATTGCAAGAGTTTCCTTCTGGTGTATGTTTTTATACCATGAACCGCTGCCCAGCAAGGAATTACATGAAATATAGATCAAACCACAGCAGTAGTTAAACTCTTCAAAATCTGAGGATTTACATTTTCCTTTTCTTTTTTAATTTGCTTTTCACACTAGGCACCTCATAACGTCACGCATTTGCCTACTAATAAATAATGTTATAGCTTTCATTCTTTAATTTCTGCATTTCTTTGCACAAACTCATTCACCGATCCTTATTTTTTTAAAGAAACAGCAAAGTTTACATTGAAGCACTAAGTCAGCCTCTAGTGGCTGTCTACCAGACAGCCACTAGAAGGCTTCCTGGTTTAAAACGGAACTTTGGTCCAGTATCTGACACTGGATGTCCTCACACTCTGCATGAGAACCTACAGATTCAATGCTTTACTATGGGGAGGTCAAATGCGCGAAGCATTTGCCATGAATGTGCATTAGAGCCTGCTCGTCACAGGACATTGGAGGGGCAGAGTCTCAACCCAGCAACGAGGGACGTCAACACTGGGATCAGGTAAGTAAACCCTTAATTTACTGGGGAGAAGCGGGTCGCGAGGGAGGGGAGAGACCGGGTGAACCATAGTGCTGGGAATACAGCTATGTATTCCTGGCACTACAGTATCCCTTAAATACAAAATCCCCCTTGGAAAGCAATGAATCAGAAGCTTGGATGCATTTGGAAACCATGTGCATCATGTCCTCAATGCTCCTCTATAAGCACGGATTGTACCATCATACTGGAGGCCATGCCTCCTCCATGATGTCATGGAAGGTAGAGAGATAAGAAGAGCAGAGGGCACAACTGTACTGGAAAAAAAATAAGAAACTTAAGACAGGATTGTTATTGGATTGCAATAACATAGTTGCCATAATATATCATCTTCCACAAGGTATGGCATAAATTATAAGTCACTATGTTAAAATACCAAAGTCTATATTCATAACCAAAGTCTCCACGTGTCCGCTTGCAATGCTGCCAAAAGGGAGTATGGTCTGCATGAACTGGAGGCGCAGACCACTTTTTGCAATACTGGTGCTCACTAAATGACTTAAAGGGACACTATAGTCACCAGAACAACTACAGCTTATGGAATATGTTCTGGCGAGTAGAATAATGACATTCAGGCTTTTTGCTGTAAAAACTGTCTTTTCAGAGAAAAATGCATCCAAACATTCAGTGTCTCCTCCCTCTGCATGCAGACACTGAACTTTCTTCATAGAGATTCATTGATTCAATTCATCTCTAAGAGGAGATGCTGATTGGCCAGGGCTGTGTTTCAATCATGCTGGCTCTGCCCCTGATCTTTGTCAGTCTCAGCCAATCCTATGGGAAAGCATTGTGATTGGATCATGTACCACTTCTGATGAAGTTAGCAGGCAGGTCAAAAGGAAACCGGGACAAAGCCTGCAGCTTCAGGCTTGAATAAAAGTAAGATATTACTATATTTAAGGAGGCAAGATGGTGGTTTTAACCATATAGGGTCAGGAATACATGTTTGTGTTCCTGACCCTATAGTGCTCCTTTAAAAACACAGCCACCCGCAAACTGCACTCTGAATTATCACTGAGCACTAGGACTGGAAGCAGCCATTACTGTGTGTGTCCACCAGCTGGAGACAATTAGAACATTTAGCCTACTGAACCACCATGAATTGTAACCTTGCAGAAAGATAAGCAGGATGTAGAAAAAACACATGGAACCACTACACATACACATTACACACACTAAACTGAGATAGGAGATGAGTAACAATACTGAGTTCTCTAAGAAAGAACCCCTACCTTTCCAAGTGCAATACTTTGTGTGTCAGAAGAAATATATTGTCATGAGAGACAAGCCTTTTTAAAGTTTGAGGAAAAATTGATCATCTTAAGACATACATTTACAATGGGATTTTTGGGCGCTCTATATAACAACTGTCTGCTGGTTCAACTGGTTTCCACTTTAGCAAGATCAGAGTTAAATCCTTGCTTGCATTGGGGGACGAAAGCTTGGAGGGTCCATAGCACATTCACCAGGGGTGAATTTCTACACGCCAATCGTGATATATGCATGTCAACATTTCAGAACTCTTTCTGTCCTTTCTTAAACTTGGAGGCCCGAAACAGAGGCATGCAATAAAAAGGAATTTTTTATTTATTTATTTTAATGCAATTTCAAGACTTGTGGGTGCACATATTCTTTCCATTTCTGTGATTGTGTGTGTATACATACACGCGCACACACGTATAGGACTAATGGAAATCTTGACCGTAGATATAGAGATATGTATACACACACGCAGTTACTATGCATGTTTTAGGTTTTGTGACCTCTATAATTGCACAATTCTGTAGCATTACATTATTAAATGGCAAAAAATGATAAACCTATGCAAATGAGGTACCTCGAAAATCAAGATAAAATATGTTTTGCTGTATTTTCATTAGCTGCACTATTTACAATAAAATAAAAAAAATAAAAAAACGATCTGAAATATTTTATTGGATACAGGGAAAGGTGATTTTGCGCACACAATGGATGCTTGATGAGATAATCTGCAACATAGACAGCTATCATAGGGCAATATGCATAAACCAATAACTGGTATAGGAAATAATTAGAAGCACTCACACTTTAGAGAGCCATATGAGTCGGCTCTCTACTGTAGTAGCATGTAGAATACTCTGTAGTTGAAATGGTCCCCCAGGAACAAAAGTCTGGATACAATCAGGAACCAAAATTTAAATATAAATAAAGTATTTTATTTGGAAATAAAAGCTGGATAAGCACAACGCATTTCGATCATTCAAAAGGGTCTTCCTCAGGTGCAATACTAGTACAAACATGCAGTATACTTTTATACCTAACTAAATTACAAAATAACACACACGTGACAAAATAAAACCCCACCCACGGCAAACATCCGAACCAAACCACCATCTTGAAAAGGTCACCCTATATGAACTTATAATGCAAGGACTCCATTTTGGGAGGGGAATGGGAGCCGGAATTCCCATATATGGGTCTGGGTGGGTGGGGTTTTATTTTTTCACGTGTGTGTTATTTTGTAATTTAGTTAGGTATAAAAGTATACTGCAGGTTTGTACTAGTATTGCACCTGAGGAAGACCCTTTTGAATGGTAGAAACGCGTTGTGCTTATCCAGTTTTTATTTCCAAATAAAATACTTTATTCATAATTTTATTTTTGGTTCTTGATTGTATCCAGACTTTTGTTCCTGGAGGAACATTTCAACTACAGAGTATTCTACATGCTACTACAGTAGAGAGCCGACTCATATGGCTCTCTAAAGTGTGAGTGCTCCTAATTATTTCCTATACCAGTTATTGGTTTATGCATATTGCCCTATGATAGCTGTCTATGTTGCAGATTATCTCATCAAAGCATCCATTGTGTGCGCAAAACCACCTTCCCCTGTATCCATTTGTATTAAAGGACCACTCTAGGCACGCAGACCACTTCAGCTTAATGAAGTGGTCTGGGTGCCAGGTCCAGCTAGGGTTAACCCATTTTTTTATAAACATAGCAGTTTCAGAGAAACTGCTATGTTTATAAATGGGTTAATCCAGCCCTCAAATCCTCTAGTGGCTGTCTCATTGACAGCCGCTAGAGGCACTTGCGTGATTCTCACTGTGAAAATGCGCAAGCGTCCATAGGAAAGCATTGTAAATGCTTTCCTATGAGACCGGCTGAATGTGCGCGCAGCTCTTGCGCATTCAGCCAAAAGGGAGGAGGGGAGGCGGAGAGGAGAGCGCCCCGCCCGGCGCTGGAGAAAGGTAAGTTAACCCCTTTCCTCTCCCCAGAGCCGGGCAGGAGGGAGACCCTGAGGGTGAGGGCACCCTCAGGGCACTTTAGTGCCAGGAAAACAAGTATGTTTTTCTGGCACTATAGTGGTCCTTTAATGTAAGTGTTTTAAGGTGACAAACACTGGTTTGGTTTTAGACGCACTGGGATTTGTTATCTATTTTTTGTTTAGCGCCACTTATCCAATTGTTTGTGTTTGAAATATTTTATTACCTTTCTCATTTTAGTATAAATGTACTCGTTATAAAAGAGCAAAAACTGCCTGTATTTTAAAACCCATAAAAAATGTGTATCTGTACATGACATACAAAAGTGGAAAATCACAGTTGAACAAGAAGTTTTTATTTTGGTAATGTTGACAAAGGTCTTAGTCTTTAAGGGGTTAAATGCACTGTACTTTGCATATCAACATTGGTTGACAGACCAATAATTTACAAAGTGAACCTATGCCTGGAAAAATACAACTATATCACTTATTCCCAGTTAACTATTTTTGTAAAGGCATTCGTAAATGAAGAACCCACCAACTAAGACAAATGTAAAGCAAAAACAGATGTGTCCAAATTCTGTATAATATGAAAAAAAACAAAAACACATCAAGTATGCAAAAACACAAGAAAACCCTGATGGCTACTACAAACTGTGTGACTCAGACACTTGTTGCAGCCCTACCCAAACACTTTATGGTGCACAAAACTAGGTAATTTGGAAATAAAATGTACTCATTCCATGTATGGCAGGCCATTTATACATGTGTTTATTATTCTACTACTACAGATTGTAATGCCAAACTCTGTTGTCCAAAACACGTATAATAATAAAAAAAAAAAAAATTTAAATGGGAATTTTATGTTACTAGAAACAAAGGCATTGAAATGGTTTTATATTTTTTTTCTTTAAACGTAAGTGTTTATCTTATGACCTACACCCTAGTTAACTGTTCTTTAAGAGATATATATATATATATATATATAAAAAAAAAAGCCATGGCTACAAAGGCCTCTGATTTTTGTTTTCATACACTATGCAGTTTTACTATACTGCACATGCAGTATGAGAATATAATTATTTATGTCATAGTTTTAAAAAAAAAAAAAAAAAGAAAGAAAAAAGTGAAGGCCGCTACACTTAATATTTTCACTGACAATTGTCACAGCGAGAATGGGCCAAACAAACCTAACACAAATTGACTATAATGGGGGTAGTTTGTTTGTTTTTAGAGTGATTAGTTGGAAATAAAGCTAACAAAGTTTTTCTCCCCCCAGTACAATGTATCCAGTGCCATGTGCGCCCCAAGAAACTGCCTTAAAGGACAAGTTTAGCTGTAAGTTTCTACTACTTCCAGGGCTGTGAGGGAAATGCATGGCTTGCCATGAGGATCCAGTGTCAAGGCCTACCTGGCTAACGCAGCTCCTCAGGCCAGTGCGGGCATTTACTGCCTCAATATCTGTGGAGGAGCCCACAGCTCATTAGTGAGTTTACCCCCCCCCCCCTCCTCCATATCGTCTCTCAGTCACACCCAGACACACACACTGCCCACCTCGGACACCTCTTCCTCCTCCTCCTCCTCTTCCTGGCTGCTGCTGCTGCCGCCACTCTCGCTGCTCTTGTCGGTGTCGCTGCTGCTGGCGGTGCGGCTGCTCCGGCTCCTTTTCTGCCGGCAGCTGTGTCCCGGGGGGAGCAGGGCCCCGGTGGGCGAGGCGTCGCTGCCCTGGTGTCTCCGCTGTCGCTGTTGCTTCTTCTTGAGGAGCAGGTCGCACATCCTGACCAGGCCGCGGGCAGACTTGCTGAGCTCGGCCGGGGCTTCGCTGCTCGGCCCGTGGCTCCCGTTCGTGACCTGGCTCGGGATCTTCTCTACCACTTCTGCTGTCTCGTCCTCCTCCTCTTCGTGGGTTCTGCTCGGTGGCGGCGGTTGCTGCTGCGGGTCCTGTGAGGGTGCTGGCGGTAACGGCGGCTCCATCATCATCATGTCTTCCCCGGCCTCCTCCTTCTTGTACGGACACTGCGCTGCTTGCTGCTGGGTTCTAGCAGCGCTTTTGTCGAATCTCGCGAGGGCTGTGACGTCAGCGAGATCTCCTCCGAAAGCTGCTAACCTGCGAGAGGGGGAGGGAGGAGACAGAGAGTAACGTTAAAGCGTACAAGGGGCGCGTGAGCGCGCAGACAGGCAGGCCCGTGCACGTCGCAACACACGCACTGCCTCAATAGCGCACCAACCTCTGCTCTGGCCTTCCCCCACTCCGCCCCACCCTCCTCAACTTCTTCACCTCCTCAAAGCTAGGGGGGCAGACGTTTATTGATCATGCGGGCTTTTTTCTACCCCTAATCCACCCGGTTTATTGTCTCCTGTCAGCAAACAGGGCTTCTTTACACTAATATCACCGCCCGCCGGACACCACTTGTTTTCACTATATTTACACGGTTTATTTGCTTTGGCTTTCGTTATAGTGTCCGCTTGTTCGGGCGGGGTGGGCACAGGGCAGTCACCGCCCGCTGCCGTGTGAGATCGCGAGCTCTCTCTCTCTCCCTGCGTGTCCCGTGAGGTGTTCTCCGCCGCGCGCTTTAGCAGCTCTTCACGGCCCCCCGCCCACTAAGCTCACTCTCCCTCCCGCGTGGTGACGTCACGCAGCGCTGAGAAGGCTCTCTGCTAGGCGCGCTCACGGCTGCTGCGGGGATAGAGGAGGTGGTAGGAGTGATGTGCGGCGGGAGCGCGCTTTGCCAGGGTCAAGTGAGGAGAAACAATGTTGGACCACCTGAGTGAGGTGCCATGGCACAAAGGGAATCTATGTGGGTGGTACTGTCTGCATTGCATTTAATAAAGTATTTCAACTAACAATATTATTAACCAGCTGACATAGACAGGGAAAAGAATAGGATGTGAGTGGGAGACCATCAGAATCTATTCTGGTATTAGAATTTTAAATGAGTTTGACAACTCTTTTTACATTGCTAAGTGAATCAGACAAGATTGCTTAGTTATAAATAACACTCAGGCTATCATAGCACCTTCATGGGAATTAAGTTGTTATGGTGCCAGAAGGTACCTTTACGATTTTAACCTCAAAAATCCAGCGCTGTTTAGCTCTGCCCCAGCCCTTCTGCTTCTTGCTGATTCTTGAAACTGATTGGACGAGTGCGTCAGCTGGTGCTCTAAGCCAATCATTACCTTCCAATTCACAAAACAGCTTTACAACATTCATACTTTTCTCAAGATGTTTTTATGAATCGGTAGCTAAAAATGATCAACTCTAATGCACCCTGGCCTTACCTGACGCTCTAAGCCAGGCATAGGCAACCTTCGGCACTCCAGATGTTTTGGACTACACCTCTCAAGATGCTTTGCCAGCATTATGGGTGTAAGAGCCTTATGAGGGATGTAGTCCACAATATCTGGAGTGCCAAAGGTTGCCTATCCCTGCTCTAAGCAATAGAGCGTCAGGTGAGGCCATAATGGACTAAAATTGATCATTTTTTAAAAAATTGTTTTGTTTTTCTAATAAAATTAGATTGTTTTTATTTTGAACAAATTTTTTTTTCATAATTAAAGTTTATTATTTTATATTCAAATAATCCATCAACATTGCCGCAGCAAAAAGTACACATGTTCTTCCGTTACAGTTACACAAGTGTGAGGTTAAACACCCTGCCATACAGTTACTCAGTCGGGTTTAGCTTACAATGAGGTACCGGTATACATGGATGTGCCAGCATAGTGTTCGCTAGCAGCAAAGGTTGGGGAAGGAGGTGGACTCGTACCCGCCTGTGTAGGCTGGTCCTAAGACCCTTTTTATACTGTAGTCTAAAGAAATTATGATGACTTGAAAAGCACGTGATATAGTTCAAATCAAATAGTCAAACAAATCAAAATAAACCTTAACATTCAGAGACCTAACGCTGATGATACTGGTGATATCGAATGAACTAAAGTCCTAAAAACCAGGTTGTGAGATCGGGTATTGGTGGACAGTGCGTCCAGAGATTCAGACTATGTCTCGTTAACTATAGCCTATATTTGCCCTCTTGCGCCCCATCGTGCCCCTATATTTTTATTTTATGTACCTAAAGAGTTTAGCTAAGCTGACTGCTCAACCCAAGCTGGGAGATGATGGGTACAGGGCTTCCTAGATCTTCATTATTTTTAATTTTGCATTCAGGGAGAGAATAGACATACGCTTATATGCGTAGTTAAGGTTTATTTTATCTAGCAGCATTATTTCCTTGGGACACAAGTTTGATTTCCAATTTAAAGCAATAAGGGCTCTAGCTGCAAGGGCAATGTGCAATACCAAGGCCCTATCATGGAAGGTAAGTTGAGGTGGAAATTCCAACCAGAGATACACCTCTAATGGAATCTGTAGGTTGAGTGATGCCACCAATTTTGCCACTGTGGCCCAGAGTGGTTGAATCTCCCAGCAGTCCCACCAAATGTGGAACATGGTGCCTCTGTCCAAGCCACATCGCCAGCATACTGTTTTATACATATGGTTTCGTTTGTCAGGCGTGAGGTACCAGTGGTATATAAGATTGAGGTGGTCTATATGCAAGAAGCATCTAGTAACAGGACGTAATGCATTTAGTCTCTTAATCCACCTCTCCCTTGGGATGACCTTCCCTGTGTCTCTAGGGCCATGGGGGTCCTAGTCCTGGGGGTGATCTGGGCTTTATAACAGTTGGAGAGGAGTTTGGTCTTCAGTGGGGTTGACCAGCACGAGGCCAGCAAATGCTCATCTTAGTTAGCGTCATCCCTCTCATCTTGGTTAGCGTCATCCTTATTGTAATCCACATGTTCTAGTAGTGCACTTTTAAGTTGCAGATAGAGAAATGTAAATTTTGATGGCAATTGAAATGTTTCTTGTAGGGATGGGAATGGGACCAGTGTTCCCCCAGATATTAGCTGTGATAAGTTCTTAAGTCTCTGATTTTCCCAGTGGCGTATAGACAGCCATGGGGAGATAGCTCTCAAAGCATCTATTGGCGCTAGCCTGTGGAATTTGGAAGGTGAGTGTCTCGTATTGTGAAATGCATCCCAGGCAGCAATTGTCGCTTGTGTGGTTGGGTATGAGGGGGAGGGGAAGGGGGCCACATGCGTGAATCTCCTGGCATTTGCTGGCGCTCCATAGCTACCCATCCCAACAATCCACACGGTGTGTGGAGGCTAATGGCCTGGGCCAAAAGAGCCGCTCTGCAATACCTTCCAATTATCTAATTCTTGTCTTAATGTTGTGATTATGTTTGAATAGTGTTGCCATTGATTTAGTAATTTGTACTACCAGATAAACCACATAGTTCTCCCTCCAGTCAAACTGGAAAAGTTTGGAAATAATCAATTTTTTGTTGTGGAGCATGTTGATAGGCAATGCCTGAGTCTTATTGGTACTGAGTTTGTAGTAAGAGACCGAACCGAAGGCGGTCAGCAGCTCTGTTAGTTTTGGAAGGGATGTTTCGGATAGGGCAATCGTTAAAATTAGATCGTCTGCAAATAACGACAAGTTTTGGGTCCGCTTTTCTATCGCTATCCCATGTATATCTGGGGATACCCGAATGAGCCGAGCCAGTGGTTCCAAACACAGAATAAACAAAAGGGGGGACTGGTGGCAGCCCTGCCTGTTCACATTGGTTATATCATGTGAAGAGGATATAAAACCAGCGTATAGTGCCATTATTGCTGTTATGAATGATGTAGGGAGTCCGAACCTTCCCAGCACCTCTGTCGTGTATAGCCAATTGAGCCTGTCGAAGGCCTTCTCCGCGTCCAGCGCTAAGAGAAGACCCTTGCTCAATTCCTCTGTGATATGGTGGATCACATTTAAGAGATGCCTGGAGCTGTATGACCCTTGCTTCCCTTTGATGAAGTCTAGAAAGACATTTATCTGTTGTAACGTTGGGCCATGTGTGGATGGGTCATCTTTTAGGTTATACAGCGAGTTATGGTATTTGGCAAATTCCTGGACAATTTTGTCTGGATTCATAATTTTGTTGCCTTGAGTCATGTGTATAAACACAATCTTTGCGGACATTGCCCCTTTTTTTTAATTGGGAGGCTAGGACAGCTCCAGCTCTGCTGCCATATTCAAAGTTGCGCTGGTTAAATCTGCGAAGCAAAAAAAATTAGTTTTGGCTAGTTCTAAGTCTTATAATTGGCATTGGATTTATTTTATATCTAGTGCTTCCTGGGGTGAAGGGGCTGATTTATTTAATGAGGATAGTTCCACTAACCTTTTAGTAAGGTCTAAGTAGACTTTAAGTATCTGTGCTTTAGCATGTGTCGTGTGCTTAATTAGTACCCCTCTTCCGTAAGCCTTATACGCTAACCATTGCGATTCTGGCTCAGTGCCTGGTACCTTGTTAGTTGCAAAGTACAGGTTTATTTCTTTACGGATGTCTGCAAGTATTTACGGGTTTGTGAGAAGGTGCTCATTCATACGCCAAGAGCCTCTCCCTTTAGTGGGAAATTGTTACCCCAGTTGCATCGTGATCGGTGACCACGAGATGAGGCCCACCGTACTCTTGTTTACCCTCGTCACCATCGAGCTATGTATAAGAAATCGGTCTATCCGGGAGTACGAATTGTAAGCAAGACAGTGGAGCTTATAGTCCTTCTCCAAAGGGTGTGTCACCCTCCACGAATCTATGTATCCATGTGTCAAAAGGATTTATATCAGTTTTGTGTTGTTGAGCATCGTGGAATGAGCCACATCCCCCAGAGTATGTAACATCCATCTAGTCGTCTAATATAAAGTTAGAATCTCCTCCAATAATCACCTCCCTCAGCCTCCATTTATCAATTTTTTAAAACACATTTTCTAAGAATGCTAGTTGGTCAGTATGTGGTGCGTATATATCTTAACTAGCGTGTACTGCGCATTATTGAAATAGCATTGTGTTATTAAGTACCTTCCATTCTTATCCGCATGTTTTACCACCAACGAAAAGGCTATATTTTTGCTTATAAGGATTCAAACTCCCCTTTTCTTTTTTGAAAAGCATGCATGAAAGTCTACCGGGGACTGCAAAGAGTTAAATCTGGGACGGTTTGATCAAATTTATTTTAACGAAATGCTTTAACTGACAGAATTAAATTACAAGCTTTAAAAAAAATGGCACTGTCTCCAGCTAATTTTCTAGCATTGTCAATATCCGGTACCAGGATCAAACATTAAAAGGACACTATAGTCACGGTTATGTTGTGGTTAGTATAGTCAGTCCCTGCAGGAATTTTGCAGTGAACACTGTCTTTTCAGAACAAAAAAGGCAGTGTTTACATTACAGCCTAGGAACACCTCCAGTGGTTACTAGAGGTGCTTACTGGGGCAGTGCTGCACAGTATGAGACACTGAACTTTACTCATTGAGATGCATTGATTCAATGCATCTCCATGAGGAGATACTGATTAGGCAGGGTGGTGTTTAGCTCTGCCCTTGGCGCGCCTCTTTGGCTGAGATCATCATAATTGACTATCTCCGCCAATCCAATGCTTTCTTATGAGAAAGCATTTTGATTGGTTGAGATCATCACTTCTGATGATGCCAACCAAGGAGGTAGATCAGGGGCAGAGACAGCACCAATAGACTGGAGTATAGAAAAGACTTTATTATATTTAAGGGGGCTAGATAGTTATTGTAACACTTTAGGGTTTAGGAATACGTGCTTGTATTCCTGACCTTAAAGTGTTCCTTTAAGTGCTGAAGAAGACAAGTTAGCCATGACATCTGTCACGGTGCCGCGGGTTTCTGTCGGCGTGACTGCACTGAAAACCAGTGGTCACGGCAACAGAAATAACAAACACTCATCTTACCCGTGGCAGATCAAGACCCAACCTTCTTCCATCCCGGTTCACTGTGTGTGCGGCGTTATCAGAGACGCTGGCCACTGCGGTTCCATTTCTAATAAAGAAATACCCCTTGCCCATATTAAAGATGGTGCTTACGTGAGTGCGGCATCGTGTCATGGACGTGCACGCATGTTTTGGGGTCAGAGGCCACATATAGCCAATTACAGCTCAAAGAGGGTTATTTAAACCCATATTACCTTTTAATCGGTGCCCTGTCGTGGTTTCCCTTAGTTGGTTATCCGAGAGTGTGTTCCTGATCGTTTATTTCTGGTTATTGACTTTGGCTTAGTTTTGACTTCCCTGTATTCTGGTATCCTTGACTTTTGGCTTTCCCTAATCATTGTGTCTCCTTCTGTGTCCCTGACCTCGGCAAGTATTCTGACTATTCTCTGGTACATTAAGTCCGGCCATTCTAAGGCCCGGTAAGGCGTTACCTTTAGTCCTAGGTGTGATATAATTCTGCGTGCTGGATCAACTAGTAATCCTGACACCATCTTTACTGCCAACTATAATATACTTCAGAGCTAAGGGGGGAACCATTTTTGAAATAAATGTTTGCTGCTGATTATTTAAAAAGAGTCAATTAAGCACTTGGATTCAGAAATTGCAGAATTAATTATTTCACTTTTAACAACAGTTGCTTCTTCTGTTGGTATCAAAAGAATATTCACTTCTTTTGGACTTGTTCATTCTAAATTGAGATATTGGTTGGGGCGCGATAAAGTAGGAAAGCTTGTTTTTCTTTACCTGATTATGAACAAACGAGAGTGAAGATGAGCGAGCTACAGAAAACAGCTTAACTTTTTCTTGTGGAGGCAGTTGATTGACAACCTCAATGTGCAAGTTTTATATATATATATATATATATATATATCTGTTCCCTTAAGTGGATGAATTGGACAGCAGACATGTGCAATTCGTTTCAGTCTGAATTTAATTTCGGCCATTCGGACAAACTGAATTGCTGAACCAAACCGAATTGCCAAAGTTCCGAAGTGCCGAATTTCGGACGTGCCGAACCGAAGTGCCAAATTTTGGAAGTGTCGAACCAAACTGAATTGCCGAACCAAACCGAAGTTACGAATTTCGAACGTGCCGAACCGAAGTGACGAATTTTGGAAGTGCCGAAGTGCTTCAGATTTCTGAAAATTTGCAAAACAGGAGAGGGAGGGAAAATTGAGGAATGATGACAGGAATCTAACCCTTACCCCAACCTTCCTCTAACCTTACCCCTAACCCTACCCCTAACCCTAGTAGTAAGGGTTAGGGGTAGAGGTAGGGTAAGGGGTAGGGAATTGCCGCAGTGCCGAACCGAACCAAATTATTTGCCCATGCACATCCCTATTGGACAGTATATATCTGGATAAAGTTACTCCACAATACGGTAACAGTTACAGAGGGAGTAAAACAAAAAAATTATAGTGTAGTATTTATTACAACAAAAAAAAGAATACAGAAAAAAACACTCACAATTTGAAATGACAAAAAAAAGTATTTTGTGCAAAAAGAATGCATACTTGGATTCTCTGTGGGTCCTGTGGAGTCTCTGAGTCCTGTTACATCAAATTCCCCCTTGACACCGATCCAAAATAGGAATGGCTTGAGCTGTTCTCTGTGGGGAGGAACTCCTTCACCTCAGGCTTGTGCAAGAGTCTGTGTGCAAACTTCGTCCACTCAATGCATTTTGTCTGGAACCAGACTTTCTCAAGAGCTATTTTCACTTCGACTTTGTTCGTTTAAATATCCTACTGTGGGATTTCTCCGCCCCCTTTCTGTATGCACTTCCGTGTTCTGCGTGACGTAATCACGTGAGGCCGCAAGCATTGAGACGCACGCAACCGGCTCTGCGGGAGGAAAGGCGTCTCAGCGACGTATGGGCGCTCCCCAACACCCACAATGCTATTCACTTTGAACACTAAAAAAAACAAGTGAATACAAAGGTGCTTATAATAACAGTCCTCTAGTGAAATTTATAAGACGTGGCAAAGTATTTGGAAAAAGCAGCACCCTAATCAGTGTAACAGCTCATAAAACACACAATAAATATGTGCAGCAAGTGTTTAAATGTGCAGAAGTGCAATTTTCATTATAGTGCATAAAAGGCACATGAAAACATAGTGTCTCCGCACACTTTAAAAATGTCCTAACAAAGACCCAAGAGGTCTTACATTCTTGGGAATTGAAATAGTAAAAAAATCATGGCATGGGGGAAATCATATCATAGATATTGGTAAAGAAAAGATGAAATGGTTATATAGCCTAAAAACTTTAGAACCAAAGGGATTAAATATAGAAAGAGGCTTCTGAAAGGGAGAAGGCAGTTGCACTCTGGTACAACATGTCTGCCTCTTCTGTTAGCTCTGTGGTGCTAAAAGGAGTGAAAGATAACCTTACTAGCTGTGTGAGAGACAGGGAGGTGTTTTTTACCCTAATTATTAAAGGTCTGATTTCTATTGAAATCAACCTTTTCATAAACTGTCAAGAAAATGACAAACTCCAGACATATAAAGCAAGCTGAAATACTGTATGTGTGTATTAGCAAACTGCCTTATACATATAAACACACATACACACAAAGAAAGTGCCTTACATACATGCACATAAACTGCCTAATACACACATAGAAACGTCCGAATACATACATAAACCAAAACATAAAAACTGCCTCATACTCACAAACTCTTTCTAATACATATACAAACTGCCTCATACTCACACACACACACTGCTTTATAAATACATACTCACAAACTGCCTAATTAGTACATTAAAATATGATTATTACAAACCTGTAATGCATACAGCAACAGACTCATACTGTCTCATACTCACACACTGCCTAATATATACACTCGCACACTGCGTAATACATACACACACAAACTGCTTTATAGATACATACAGGTGTATTCATTTTTCTTTTTCAATCTACTTGTCCAAGGGACTAAAGTGGATCCATACACAAAAACAATGACTCGTACATTAACACATTGACCCATACAGAAGCACACTGACCCATACACACACTGCACACTGACATTCACTAACACTGACCCAACCCATACA
Source organism: Pelobates cultripes (assembly GCA_933207985.1). Lineage (NCBI taxonomy): Eukaryota > Metazoa > Chordata > Amphibia > Anura > Pelobatidae > Pelobates > Pelobates cultripes. The sequence continues at coordinate 174,548,510 of OW240917.1, forward strand.
CACACTGCACACTGACATTCACTAACACTGACCCATACACACAGGGCCGGGTTAAGAGCACAGTGGGCCCGGTGCTGACAATTATGATGGGCCTAATTACGGAATCTTATCGACCAAAAACACTAAAAACACCCAAGCGTCATGTATCTGATGGAGATGGTGCTGGAGGGAAACTCATAGGATGCATCTATAAGAAAACACATACTCTATGCTAATTTCTCTCTAATTTATGCTTTCATCTTTCAAGTAAATCCATAACCCCTAACAGCAGTGTCCAGTGAAGCAGGAAGTCAATGGGCGGGGTAAAAGGGTGGGCCACTGGTGCGAATCACGTGACCAGACCTGCCAAAGGGGAGAACATGCCCAAAAAGGGGGCATGTCTGTCCAAACAATTTGAAGGACAGCCTGGCATGAATGCATGTCAGGCTGCCCGCCAATCATGCAGGCTGTCCAACTAAGGGCAGCACCCTGAGCTTGACATAAATGCATCTAATCCTTTCTAAGAACTGTTCCCTAGCACTCGCTGGTCCACTTCTCTCCTTACCTTCTTACTAGCAGGCAGAAGTTCCTGGTATATAGTCTGAGACAAAGATAAGGTGGATGTAGTGAGTGTAGAAGAAAGGGGACATGCCACAGTGTTAGAGAGACCAACGTCTGCATTACCTAAACTAATTTTATTGTCAGACAGTCCACAAAAGTTTTGTTCCCATACATCCCTCTTAAGCTTCCAAACTTAAAGGGACACTATAGTCACCAGAACATCTATAGCTTATTTTATTTGTTCTGGTAAGTAGAATCATTCCATTCAGGCCTTTTGCAGTAAACACTGTCTTTTCAGAGAAAATAACTCCTCTGGCCACTCCTTAGATGGCTGCTAGAGGTGCTTCCCTGTGGCAGTACTGCCTATTGTGCAGCACTGCCGTTCAGTGTCTCCACCCTCTGCATGCAGACACTGAACTTTCCTCATAGAGATGCATTAATTCAATTTATCTTTATGAGGAGATGCTGATTGGCCAGGGCTATGTTGGACTTGTGCTGGCTCTGCCCCTGATCTGCCTAGTTGACAGTCTCAGCCAATCCTATGGGCAAGTATTGTAATTTGCTCAGACCACCACTTCTGATGATGTCAGCAGACAGTCAGTTCAGAGGCAGAGCCAGCAGCTGCAGACTTGAATACAAGTTATATATTACTATACAAAGGGAGGCAAGAAGGGGCCAGGGTGGTGGTTTTAACATAATAGGGTCAGAAATACATGATTGTGTTCCTGACCCTATAGTCCTCCTTTAAGCAAGAGTATGTGAAGAGTAGTTAGGGTTGCCACCTTTCTTGGGAAAAAATACCAGCCTTAATCATTTGTTTAATCACAAGGAGTGACATCAGAGAAAATTCTGTAAAATCACCAACAAACTACTCACAGTTTGATTCTGCTGTATAGATGGATTGCTCCCAGTGTCTCCCTGTCTCCCAGTGTCTCAGTCTCGCAAGTCACCCAGTGTCTCAGTGTCCCTATGTATCACAGTGTCAGTGTCCCCATGTCGCCCAGTCCCCTAGTCTCCCAGTGTCTCAGTGTTTCCATTTCTCCCAGTGTCCCAATGTCTCAGTGTGTCCCCATGTCACTAGGATACTGGGGACACAGTGAGACATGGGGACACCGAGAGACCCGGGGACACTGAGAGACCCGAGGACACACAGACATGGGGACACTGAGACATTTAGGGAAACTGAGAGAAATGGGGACACTGAGACACTAGGGACACAGACACTGGGAGACATGGGGACGCTGAAACATTTGAGGACACTAAGACACTAGGGACACAGAGACATGGGAACACTGACACCGGGAGACTAGGGGACACTGGCTGGGAGACAGACACTTGGAGACACTGGGAGACATGGGGACAGTTGTGGACATAGACATGGGGACACTGGGACATATAGGGACACTGGGAGACATGGGGACACTAGGCACACTAAGACACTAGGGACACAGAGACATGGGGACACTGGCTGGGAGACAGACACTTGGGGACACTGGGAGACATGGGGACAGTTGTGGACATAGACATAGGGACACTGGGACACATGGGGACACTATGCACAATGAGAGACATAGGACACAGACACTGGGAGACTTGGGGACACTGAGACACTAGGGACACTGGCTGGGGAACATGGGGACACTGGGAGAAATGGGGACATAGTGTCGTGTCCCAATGTTTCAGTGTCTCCCAATGTCCCTATGTCTCAACGTCCCCATGTGTCTCAGCATCCCCATGTGTCCCAGTGTCCCCTAGTGTCTCAGTGTCCCCATGTTTTCCAGTGTCCCCAAGTGTCTCAGTGTTCCCAGGTCTCCCAGTGTCTGTGTCCCCATGTGTCCTAGTGTCTCAGTGTCCCCTAGTGTCTGTGCCCCCATGTGTCCCCTAGTGTCTGTGTCCCCTAGTGTCTCAGTGTCCCCATATGTCCCTTAGTGTCTCAGTGTCCCCTAGTGTCTCAGTGTCCCCATGTGTCCCTGCTGCCTTTCCCCCATCCCTCACTTACATGAGCTGTAGAGCTGCCGTCTGGACTCTGTGCTGTGTTGCTGCTCCCCCACGGATCAGTGAGTAGTAGGGATATGCTGTAACTTCCTATCCCTGCCTCTATCCATACACAGTGACCCCTACTGGCCGGTGCTGGTACTGCAGAGTAATCTCCATTTATTCTGAGAAAAATACCTGCATTTGTATTGCCGATATAACCGCAATACCGGCACGGCCAGGCAGCCTCAAATACCGGCTGTGCCAGTAATATACCAGTCAGGTGTCAAACCTAAGAGTAGTGTGTAAAAAAAAAAAAAAATGGGCATATTCCATGGGCTTGGGTCTGAAGCTGCAGCTCCATCAGCCCCTATTTTAATCCGGCCCTGCATACACACACACTGCACATTAACACTGACCCATACACAAACACACAGCACATTAACAATGTACACTGACACATACACAAACACACTGCACATTTGCACACACTGACCCATACAAACACAAACTACACATTACCTGACACTCACGCACAGTAAAGATTACCTGCAGCAGCCTGTCCCATGCTCACTCTGCCCTTTGTTGGCTGCCGGGTTTGACATCACACTGAGTCTCGTTGGCCATGAATCTAGAGCAGTGGTTCCCAACCCAATTTTCAAGTACCCCTCAACAGTCCAGGATTTAGGGACTACCCAGTTGTGTTTAAGGTGTTTTTACAAAAAAACAAAAACCTTTTTAGACACAACAGGGTAATAGCTAAATCATAGGCATGTGCATGGGGAAAATTTTCAATTCGGTTCAGCATTCCGAAATTCGGGTCTTCAACACTTCGGAACGTCAGCAACTTCGGCAACTTTGGCACTTCAACACTTCGTAACTTCAGAATTTCGGCACTTAGTAGGGAGTTATCTACCCGGTATTAGGGAGTTGTCTACCAAAAGGCTGAAAGACCTATATTGGTCTTTCAGACAAATTTACTAATACTAAGTGGAAATTAAACAGTGATACCCTGAGCAGTGGGTGGGGGCCCTAAATTAGAATAAGGGGGGGGGACCTAATGTCCTCCCCTGGCCCCCACCCCTGAGCAGTGGGTGGGGGCCCTAAACACCAATTGGGGGGGACCTAATGTCCTCCCCCCTGGCACCCACCCCTGAGCGGTGGGTGGGGGCTGTAATTACCGATTGGGGGGACCTAATGTCACCCCCCTGAGTGGTGGGTGGGGGCCCTAAATACCAATTAGGGGGGGACCTAATTTCCTTCCCCCTGGCACCCACCCCTGAGCGGTGGATGGGGGCCCTAAATACCAATAAGGGGAGGGACCTTTTGTCTTCCCCCCTGAGCGGTGGGTGGGGGCCCTAAATACCAATTGGGGGGGGGACCTAATGTCCTTCCCCCTGTTCCCCATCCCTGAGGGGTGGGTGGGGGCCCTAAATACCATTAAGGGGGGGGGACCTATAGTCCTCCCCCCTGAGTGGTGGGTGGGGGCCCTAAATGAGAATAATGGGGTACCTAATATCCTCCCCCTGGCCCACACCCCTGAGCGGTGGGTGGGGACCCTAAATACCAATAAGGGAGAGACCTATTGTCCTCCCCCCTGAGCGGTGGATGGGGGCCCTAAATACCAATTAGGGTGGGTACCTAATGTCCTCCCCCCTGGCCCACACCCCTGAGCGGTGGGTGGGGGCCCTAAATACCAATAAGGGGGGTGTGAACCTATTGTCCTCCCCCCTGAGCCCTGAATTAGAATAAGGGAGGGACCTAATGTCCTCCCCCCTGGCCCCCACACCTGAGCAGTGGGTGGAGGCCCTAAATACCAATAAGGGGGGACCTAATGTCCTCCCACCTGGGCAGTGGGTGGGGGCCCTAAATACCAATTAGTGGTATACTAATACTAAGTATATACCTAATGTCCTCCCACCCTGGCCCCCACCCCTGAGTGGTGGGTGGGGGCCCTAAATACCAATAAGGGGGGGACCCTAAATACAAATTTAACCCCCCCAGGTGACTAGGGGTCCCCAATCCCCTAGTCACACCCCTCCCTACAATCCCCTAAAATTAAATGGGCACTATAGTCACCTGAACAACTTTAGCTTAATGAAGCAGTTTTGGTGTATAGAACATGCTCCTGCAGCCTCACTGCTCAATCCTCTGCCATTTAGGAGTTAAATCCCTTTGTTTATTTAGGTGTAGTCACACCTCCCTGCATGTGACTCCACAGCCTTCCATAATCACTTCCTGTAAAGAGAGCCCTATTTAGGCTTTCTTTATTACAAGTTCTGTTTAATTAAGATTTTCTTATCCCCTGCTATGTTAAAAGCTTGCTAGATCCTGCAAGAGCCTCCTGTATGTGATTAAAGTTCAATTTAGAGATTGAGATACAATTATTCAAGGTAAATTATATCTGTTTGAAAGTAAAACCATTTTTTTTTTCATGCAGGCTCTGTCAATCAAAGCCAGGGGAGGTGTGGCTAGGGCTGCATAAACAGAAACAAAGTGATTTGTAAAAAAAAATAAAACTTACCATTTGATGTTTTCTTTATTCTAAAATCTTATTTTTTCAGCCCCAAAAAAGCCCAAATAAAAATCCGTAATAACTGACACACTTTAAAGCCTTGCCCCACCCTGCAATTAGGCTCAGAGCACTCTGATTGGTGGGTTTAAGCCATCCAATCAGAGTGCTCTGACAGGTAAATGAAGAGACTGACAGGTCTCTACATTTACCTATCACAGCACTCTGATTGGTTAGCTTGAAATCCACCAATCAGAGTGCTCAGTGTCATTTTACACAGCGTGGGAAAGTTCTTTGGAATTTTCCCACGCTGTGTAATTTGACTCATAACAACACTCTAATCCGTGGATTGAAAGTAACCAATCAGAGAGTTATGAGTCAAATTACACAGTGTGGGAACCACTGGTCTAGAGCACTGTAAGGAGCAGTTGCAGCATCCCGGTATGCCTGTCAGAGATACACTACCTGCTTGGCACCAGTTTCCCTAATTCAGCCCTAAACTGCATGTCCCAGGTGTTGGGCGATATAAATTCTACATCCCTGATACAAACTGCGTGCTTTATACATAATTGCAATATATTATGAATACATACATGTACTACATACACGGCTTAATACACACATACTGCCTGATACGTGCACACACACACACACTGCCTAATACACACAGATACTGCTTATTTCATGTAGACGCACACATGCCTGATACATATACCCACACAGACACTGCTTAATACACACAGACACTGCATATTACATACACAGACAGACACTGCCTATTACATACAGACATACACAGCCTGATACATACACACACAGACACTGCCTAATACACACAGACACTGCCTATTACATATACACACACACACACTGCCTGATATATACACACACACACACACTGCCTAATCACAGGCAGAGGTGGTGTCTGTGTATTCTCGGTGAGTGAACATTGCCAGCTTAATCTCATGGGGGATTCAGACTGTATGACAACCCCAGCGGGCGCCCCCTTTCACACAGCGCCCTAGGCCACCGCCTAGTCTGCCTATAGGACGCGCCGGTCCTGATTGAGCCCCACATACTGGAAAGGAAATTCATTGAACAGCCCTTTGCAGTTCTGACGAACTGCACTCAGAAGTCTTTATAAGATTTCTTCGGACATCTTATATGACCCTGACAAGGTTTATCCTATAGCTACTATCTTCATGATTCTTCATAATGACCCCGGGATGAGGAACGTTGCATTTCCTGAAGAAGATATTCTTCTGGAAAATACAGTGTTTACAGCAAAAAGCCTGAAGGTAATGATTCTGCTCACCAGAACAAATTCAATAAGCTGTAGTTGTTCTGGTGACTATAGTGTCCCTTTAAGTACTGCAAGTTGTGAGGTGGGACTCCATTGGTCAAATTTTTTGTTCCAGCACATCCGACAGATGCTCAGTCGGGTTGAGATCTTGGTTATTTGGATGCCCGCCCATCCACACGTTCTAAAAGAAAATGTGATTCATCACCAGGCAACCTTCTTCCACTGTGCTATGGTCCAGTTCTGACACAATTGCCTCCATTAAAGGTGCTTTTAAAGGTGGACAGGAGTCATCAAGGGGATTCTGCCCCTTTCCTGCAGGTAAGTGCTGTGTGTGTTTTATTATTGTTTATTTAGTCATGGATGGCTTCTGGGATCTAGGTAGTGTCAGGAACTGCTCTGCTCTGTTCTGATGTCTGACCATTGCTTCTGGTATCCAGTGCTCTTTTTACAATTCTTGTTTTGTTTTCCCTGTTTTTTCTGGTTTTCTATTCTATGTCTGTTTTTCTTTATGCTTTGTTTTCTGGGTTCATTCCTGTATTCCGTTCCTGGAATTCCCAGTCTCCAGGATTCCTTTATATATTGTTTTATGTTGCCACACCCGTTCCTTTTCCATGGTTCCTTTTGTTTCAGTTGGTTCCTGCAGGTAGATGCTTCAAGTCATCTGCTCCTTCCTTGCAAGTAAGTGCTGTATATGTTTTATTATGGCTTATTTAGCAGACATTAGGCAGAGTAGGACCTGCCAAATATGGGGTACATTGGCGTTGTGGCAGGCTTACGCAATGTATGATCATATAATGTAACGAAATCCCCATGGTTTTAACATATAGTACTTAGTTATGTCTCCTCTTGTTTTGCCTATTATATCTTGTCTTGTTTTATTTTGTATTCCCCGGTCCATGTACAGTCCTGCCCATGTTCTGTTTATGTTTTATTTATGTATTGTGTACATGTTCTGGGTTTAAACAAAAATAAAAGCTGCGCCAAATTAGACCAATAAATTATTTGTATATAAATAATAGAGTAGTCCAAATACAAAAGTCTTAGCTACATAGATCTTCCTTAGATCAAATAGTCTGTAAGATGCTTGATCAGGAACAATGTCCTCGCTGTCCTTCCCCAGGGGGATCCAATAATATGAAAAGATAAAACAAATAGAAGACCAAATAGTGTAATATGTTCACTAGGGTAAAACAAATGTTAAAAGAAGATAAAAAATGCACTCACATTTGTTAGAGCTATAGCTAGCTCTAGTATGGAAAGCGAACAGCGGTATGATCCCCGCTTATGGGATATAATGCAGCCTTCTTTCTTCAAAGGCATGTTGACCACTCAAAGAGAATAAAAAAGAGACTACAAGAGACAACCAATAGTGCCAAAAGTAAAATACACATTAAAAATATCCACAAACGCGTTTAGCCTTAAAGGCTTTATCAATATGGAATAAAACATATTACCTGGCAAGGTGACTTTAAATAGGGGTACAGATGTTTGAAAATGGCACCTAAACCAGAGGCCAGCCAAAAGGAATACAGAAAGTAAAATATTCTGAATCTTAATAAAATACATTTAAAATATTAATTGTAACTACTACATACTAGGTGCAACATACTGCAAATAGTAAACGATAAAAACGAGCATTATTTAGCTAGATATTTACTTATTTCATGCGGTCACGTGTCTTTAACACCGCAGTGGTAAATGGGATATGTAGTTTGATAAAACGCATGCGCGCATGCGTATATAGTGGGAGATGTAATAATATGCGTCGGCACGCACGGTGATGCGGCCGACGTCATGGAAAACAGGCGTTGGTCTGCAAATTGATGCGGCCAACGAAAGGGGAGGTGGGCAGGTATATGTAAATATACTATCGGCACGCGCAGTGACCGCGGCCAATAGTAAAATATTAAAAATGACGGCCACAAGTATAGAAAGCATGCCATCAGGGTAACCACCATAATTGGTGGGGCAGATGCCTTTTTAAAGAGGCAAACGTATATAGAGGGGGAAATGAAAATACTGATAAATAACAAGCAGATGAACCAGATAGCAATACTAAAAAGGCTAAGATTCATAAAAACATATATATAAAAAACATGTATATAAAGAAAACCTATATTGAACATATAAAACATATAATCTAAGACATAAATAAAACATATTTGTTTTTTTCTTGTTGTATCTAAAGGGTCTTGAGGGATTCCCTTTAAAGGCTGCTGCCTCATCTTGTTATTAAGCGCTTACTCTCCCTTTTTGTTTTTATGTTCTGGGTTTAGCTTTCTGTCCTTCTCTGGTTCTGGGTTCTACTAGTTTTGTCTTGTTTTCTTGTTTAGTGTCTATCCTAATCTTATCTTGTTTCTAGTACAGCATTCATCTGCTCTGGCTTCCACTAAGCTGCAACAGGGTCTTGGAATGTGTCCACACAAACGCTGGTGCTCAACACCATGGAGCGTGCGGTTACTCTGCTCTAGGCCCTACCTATCCACTACCACGCTGAAGACTCCGCTCATCTCCACATCAGGCACAGGGGTCCCGGTCTATGGACTGCCACCCTGACAGGTAGATAGGACCCACCATAAATTGGAGTACTTTGGCGCAGTGGTGGGCTGCATTACCAGTCTGAAAGTGACTGATCTTGTCAGATCTCAGAAGCCATCCAGACTCGGGCCTGGTTAGTACTTGTATGGGAGACCAGGTGCCGTTACCGTAAATTTGAGTACTTTGGCACAGTGGTGGGCTGCATACATCTTGGACATTTATGTATGTCTAAATCTCCAATGTTTATTGCACATCTTCAGGCCCGGACTGGCCATCGGGCATACCAGGCAAATGCCCGGTGGGCCACGATGGCCGTGGGGCTGAGGCCGGCAGGGGATCTCCCCGGCCGGCCCCTGCAGGGCCAGCGCTATCCAAGCGCCAGCCCTGCATAGTGCCTCCATGGGCCGGTGGGGAGATCAAAGATCTCCCTCACCGGCCCAGAGGCAGGGAGATGCGGTCGCCGGCTGGGTGAGGGAGGGAGGACCCGGCGGAGCTCTAACAAGCAGCTCCGCCGGTCCTCTCGCAAGATCTGAGCGTTGCCGCGGCAACGCTCAGATCTCGCGAGAGTGAACTCTAACCTGCAGGTTAGAGTTCACTCTCACCACTGGACCACCAGGGAAGGCAGCATGGCACCCCACCCTCCAGGCAGAACGGATCTCCTCCTCCCCCCTCCCACGATAAAGGTAAGAAGGGAGGGGGGAAATATATATATTTTTTTTTTATTAGTAAAAAAAAATATTTAAATTTACATAAAAAATACATTCACTCACACACACAGCACCCCCCAGATACCCCCAGCACCCCCCAGACACAGCCCCCAGACACAGCACCCAGACACACACACTGCACCCAGACACACACTGCACCCCCAGACACACACAGCGCACCCAGACACACAGCACCCCCAGACACAGCCCCCAGACACAGCTTCCCGCCAGACACACACAGCAACCCCAGACACAGCCCCAGACACAGCCCCAGACACAGCACCCCCAGACACACACAACACCCCAGACCACAGCACCCCAGAAACACACTGCACCCAGACACACACACTGCACCCAGACTCACCTGCACCCCCAGACACACACAGCACCCCAGACACAGCACCCCCCAGACACAGCCCCCAGACACAGCACCCCAGACACACACAGCACCCCAGACACAGCACCCCCCAGACACCAGCACCCCCAGACACACACACAGCACCCAGACACACACAGCACCCAGACACACACTGCACCCAGACACACACACTGCACCCAGAAACACTGCCCCAGACACACTGCACTAGACACACAAAAATATTTAAATTTACATAAAAAATACATTCACACACACAGCACATCCAGACACAGCCCCCAGACACACACAGCACCCCCAGACACAGCCCCCAGACACAGCAACCCCCAGACACACACAGCACATCCAGACACAGCCCCCAGACACAGCACCCCCCAGACACACACAGCACCCCCCAGACACACACAGCACCCCCCAGACACACACAGCACCCCAAGACACACACAGCACCCAGACACACACACTGCACCCCCAGACACACACCGTAGCGCAGACACACAGCACCCCAGACACAGCCCCCAGACACAGCACTTTCGCCAGACACACACAACACCCCAGACACAGCCCCCAGACACAGCCCCCAGACACAGCACCCACAGACACACACAGCACCCCAGACACAGCGCACCCCCCAGACACACACAGCACCCCAGACACAGCCCCCAGACACAGCACCCCCAGACACACACAGCACCCCAGACACACAGCACCCCCAGACACACACAGCACCCCCAGACACACACAGCACCCAGACACACACTGCACCCAGACACACACACTGCACCCCCAGACACACACTGCACCCCCAGACACACACTGCGCACCCAGACACACACAGCGCACCCAGACACACAGCGCACCCAGACACACAGCACCCCCCAGACACACACAGCACCCCCCAGACACACACAGCACCCTCACTCACACACACAGCACACTCCCACACATATACAGCACACACATAACCCTCAGTGAGTTAACAGACAATTAGAAACCTAGAATGTGACAGCAGATAAAAACACCCTCACACACAGCACCCCTCTTACATACACACACTGCGCCCCTCACACATACAATAAGTCCAAATATATATATATATATACATACACACACACACACACACACACACACATTACAGCACCCCTCACACTGCACCACTACACACATTACGCTCCAGATACACACTAGATCCCTTACCCTATATGCACTCTTAATCCTCTACACACACACACACACACACACTGGGTCATTTACACAGTAGATCTCCTACACACACACACTACATTCCTTGTCAGCAAACACATACAACATTCTCTAAACACACCCTCTCTGCAACCCCTACACACACTACGTCACCTATACACACACACTTCAGCCCGTATGCACACACTCGCTGCATCCCCTATAAAACTATGCCCCCTATACACACACGCTCTACAGCCCCTAGCCATTCATATTACACCACAAACACAAATTAAATTGACCTATTTATACAATACCACACCACACTCTACACACACGCAATCCCACAAGCAGGCTCCAAACATATGCACCATGCACTTTCCTGGCCCTTTTGTCCTCTGGTATCCCACTTGTGGAGACACCAGAGACAATTTAAAAGCAAACACAGCGCAAGCATGTTATTAAATTTGCTTGCACTGCGCAGAACAAATTCAGGGCCTTTTTCTAATGCCAGAGCTCTTCAGCAGGGCTCTGGGCATTGAACCAACATGCTCACTTTGAGAGGGGGCGTGTTGTCATTAGTGATGACAAAACACATACTCTCTGGCCCCGCCCCCTTCTTAGGGGGCCGCTCTGATTGAAAAATGCCCGGGCCTAATTTTTTTCCCAGTCCGGCCCTGCACATCTTAGTACTTAGTTATGTCTCCTCTTGTTTTGCCTTGCATCTCTGGTCTTTTCTTTTGTCTTGTATTCCCAGTTCATGTACAGTCCTGTCCTGCCCTGTTCATGTTTTCCTCATGTCTTGTGTACATGTTCTGGGTTCTACTTCCTGTCCTGCTTCTGTTCTGGGTTCTTCTAGTCTATTCTTGTTTTCTTGTTAGGTGCCTGTTCTAGTCTAGCCTTGTTTCTGTACTGGATGCATATCTGCTGCAGAGCCTCCCTATCCAGTTCCTGGGAGGTCTGCATATCATCAAGCTCCTAGCTCTTGGGATCTGCAGTAGCTGCATCAGGGCCCTGGTATGTGGCCGCACAAATGCTGGTGCTCAACACCAGGGGGCGTGTGGTTACCCTGCACCAGGCCCTGAAGGTCCATTTTCACTCTGAGACTCCCATCATCATCAGGCACTCAGGGGTCCCAGGGGTCTCCGTACCGCCACCCACTCACTTAGTCTCTCAGTAGCACACCTCTTCCAGGATAAGGTTCTGGATTTGTCCTGGTTAATGATGTCTTGTAGAAAGATAAATGGGTATGTTTGGAGATCAATTTTTCCACTGATAGTTACAGAAGTGACAGTTGGAATGGTTTACTCTGTAGAAACTGACATGCCAGTGAATCCTAAAAGTATTTAAAATACTGAATAGACCACACATTGTTTTGTCATTCTAAGCATTAAGCAAACAGGTTTGAATTATTTTGAATATAGTGTCAACTTTATGTGGAGACAATGTATTAGACTTCAAAGACAATGAAGCTTCTTTCAATGGATTTATTTAAAGCTGTGGATTTTTTTTACTGTTTAGTGCCCCTCCCGTCCTCTGAAATGGAGAGAAAGAAAGAAAATAAAGCCCATAAAGTGAATGTTCTTTATTTTGTGTCTCTTAAGATGTTTATTATTATAAGTAAATTGTAGTTAATTGAAAACAGAGTTGCAAGATGAATTCCAGTGAGATAAAAATATTTTAGTTTGAAGCTATTTTGACATAAATTTGCAGTTTGGTGTGCAGCATTTTCCGACAGCCAATTTTGAAAAACAACGAACATTGTACAATATGAGCAGTGGGATAAATGACAGTGTGACTCAAGGTATATAAACATGACTGTCAGAAAGGGGGAGTGAGAAAAGTAGGCAAGTGATTTCTTTAAAAAAATATACATGAATTAAAAAAACAATAAAAGATGGTATATAGTTAGGATAAGTTAGATTACAATATTTAAAAAAAATGTAGTTATAGTTATCTTGGTAGCGCAATGCAGTAGCATAATGTCCCATAACAACTTGAAAGCAGTGAACAATACTATCTGATCCTCCTGTAATACTTGGTCAGTTTCAATCTTTGGACTTTGTGTTTGTTGTTATGTGTGATTGACTTTGTGTTTGTTGTTATGTGTGATTGACCCATTTGCCACTAGAGTGCTCCTCTTATTCTATGGCTCAGTCATTATCTTGTCTGGTGGATTTTATTTGCTGTACCAGTGCTTCCACCTGTAGGTAATTTTGCTGATAAGAAAATTGTTATTTTTATTTTTTTTAATTCTTTATTTTCACATCGACAGATGTTACAAAAAACAAAGCAGTTGAGTTGAGGCTTACACAGAAGCCTTTATCAAGTTGTTCAAATATACCATTTATACAGTAAAACAAAGACTTGTAGGCTGTGCCTCAACGCATGAATACGAATACATACTGTCAAAGATTGTGTATGCATAAAACACATAAGAAAGAGCAAAAGAGCAAATTAAATATTACATGCAAATATTATATTCCTTTGGGCGGTAAACGGGTGTACCTGAATTTTCTAGAGTTTTACACTCAATAATAGCATCCAGAAAGACAGGGCCCCCGAAGTGGCAATGCAAGTCTATAACAACTTTGGTTGAGCTGTTAGTTACAGTATTAAGTTGAATTTGGCCCTGGAGCTGGTTTTGATAACTAGTTTTGATAACAAAAGACATTGTATCCATCCGTCCCAACCTGGGTACATCAACGGTTCCCTCTCCCCCCATGAGTTCCTTGAGAGGCCACCAGGCAGGGCTCCTTTTTGGGCCTAGGGCCGTGACCACAGCTGAAGTCTGTCAGAGAGGACCTGGACGGTAGACCTAGAGTCCAATCACTGGAGCCCGCTTTGCCACATACTAGATCTGATACTGCCCCTACATCTCTCTGCCCCACCCAGGCTTTGCTTTCAGAACTGGTTTATTGACAATCATGGGGGAA
>OW240917.1:174566778-174586686 GCA_933207985.1 Pelobates cultripes
GTTTCCTGATAGGCTGTAGGGAAACATGTGATCAAGCTTATGGGTGTAACACACCCATATTAAATTAATTGATCTGGCCCTTTAAGGGTTAAAAAGGAAACTACAGCTACAGCTGCAGCGGGTAGCGTCTTTAATGATCCAGACCCGGAGAGGAGAGGTCACCTCCGGTGAGTGTTTAGAAGTATTCCCCTTAGTTTGTGGAAATACCGCTGTAGCGATACGCTCCAGCAGGGACTCATGCTGCCCTCTGACAGGAGCATTGCCGGCGGGCGGCGTGACACTCAGTCACTTTTCGTATATTAAACCACAATGACTGATGATCACTGGATCCTAAACTTTCACCTATAGTAATATCTGATACCAAATCTCCATTTGTTAACACTAAATCTAGTATGGCCTCCTTACAAGTTGGCTCCTCAACGATTTGTTTTAGAGACAATCCCAGTAGGGAGTTTAGAATATGTGTGCTCCTGGCACAAGCAGCTATTTTGGTTTTCCAGTTCACATCAGGAAGATTAAAGTCACCCATGATGATTACTTCCCCCTTCATTGTCATTTTAGCTATTTCCTCAACTAGTAGATTATCTAACTTTGTCTTGGGGACCTATACATCACAACCACACAAGTTACTGTGTGATTACCAAATTCTAACGTAACCCAAACGGAATCTATGTTCGCCTCACTAACTTTTATTAGGCTAGATTTTATGCTATCATTCACATACAGAGCCACCCCTCTCCCTTTCTTGCCTTCCCTGTCTTTTCTATATAAAAAGCACCCTGGTATTGCTATGTCTCAATCATTTTTCTCGTTATACCATGTCTCAGTAACAATGACTAAATCTACATTATCAGTTGCCATTTATTGCCACAAGTCCATGGATCTTATTCCCTAAACTGCGAGCATTTGTAGACATGACTCTAAGCTTATCATTTTTTAACACACTTGCTACAGGCACTTTCTGTCCTTGTTTTGGGGGGCAATTGGATTGTTTAATACGTCCTAGCAAAACCACTGAACTGCTCACTGAGAACATTAGTTTCACTTTTGAGAAAGATGCAAACCATCTTTTTTGTACAGTTTATTTCCATAAACTGTATAAAAAATTGGAAATCTCAATACAGGATGGCACTCAGAAGCACCGGAGCTGGTATTGGCGAGGGTACCCCCAAAATCCCAATATCAAAAATAAACCAAAATCAAAATGAAGATACCGTATGCAAATGAAAGTATTAAATATGCACAAAAAAGTTTTATTATTTTAACTTCACAGAGAAAATTTGATACAATAAGATCACACCGCAAAATAGAACAATTTTAAACATTAAGCCGATAATTTAAGCTATACATCTGTTTGACCATAATTTACCTCATTCAAATTAAGTGTACCCACACTTGTAATTTATAATTTTGTTTTAGAGGAACATTTGACATCAAATATTTATATATGCAACATAATTGAATATGAATAAAATGTTTTAAAAAGTGTGAGAAAGTTTCCTATTTTCTTAGTTCTGCCTGGCATTTTAACTGTGAATGTCATGATACTTTAAAGTTTGACTCATATTTGTGTTCAGTAATGTCTCATGAGTACAACAGTAGCCCCCATGTATCGGTTTAATGAGGTTTTAGAAAGTTACAGGGTGAATTAAAGAGCTGGACCATTTCAGGGTTTACACATTGAAATTTGTCAGATTGGTTATGTTGCCTTTGAGACCATATGGTAGCCCATGAATGAAAATTACCCTCATCATGGCATACTATTTAAAAAAGTAGACAATCGAGGGTATTCATATAGACAATGGCATCGCTATGAGGGGGGGGTCCAGAGGTGGCCATGGCCCCCCCTACATTATGCAGTGCTCCCCTTGTGCCCCCCCAATTCAAATGCGGTATTGACTTCAGTGAGTAGAGACGCATTGTGGCAATAGGCTCCGCCCCTTCGTGATAAGCTACACCCTTGTTTTTTAGTGCCACCCCTTCCTGTCAGCCCTTATTGCTCCAAGAAGGCTGGCTGGGCTGGAAAGTGAGCAGACACAGGGGAGGGGGGCTACATAAGGGCACAGGAGAAGAAGGAGGCTAAAGAGTGCACAGAAGGGGGCTACATATGGGCACAGGAGGGGTGGTGGGCTAAAGAGGGCACCGGAAGGGGAGGGGACAAAATAATGGCACAGGAAGAGGCAAAAGAGGGCACAGAATGAGAGGATGGCTAAGGAGGGTACAGGAGGGGAGGGGGCTACATAAGAGCACAGGAGAGGCGGTCTGAAGAGGGCACAGGGTTTACATAAGGGCACAGGAAGGGGAGGAGACAAAATAATGGCACAGGAAAAGCAAAATAGGGCACATGAGGTGAAGGGGGCTAAAGAGGGGGCACAGGAAAGGGAGGGGATAAAAGAAGAGAACAGGAGAGGAGGGGCCTGTATAAGGGCAAGGAGGGAAGAGGGGCAAAAGAGGGCACATGAGGAAAGGAGAGCTACATAAAGGCACAGGAGATGGGCTACAGTAGGGGATAGGGCTGCAGAAGAGCACAGGAGGGAAGGGAGACTACATAAGGGACAGGAGAGGAGAGGAGCTAAAGAGGGCACAGGAGGAAAGGGGGTTACATAAGGGCACATGAGATGAGGGGGCCAAAGAGAGCACAGTCGGGGAGGGGGCTAAAGTGGGCACAGGAGGGGAGAGCTCAAAGAGACACACAGAGGTGTTGGGTGGCACAGAGCGACACACATATGAGCTGGGGACAAAGACACACAAAGAGGGGCTGAGGGGAAAAAAGACACACACAGGAGCTGGAGGCACATTTATTAATATTATGTTATTATTTATATAGCGCCAACAAATTCTGCAGCGCTTTACAGTAGGTGGACAAACAAACATGTAGTTGTAACCAGACAAGTTGGACACACAGGAACAGAGGGGTTAAGGGCCATGCTCAAAGAGCTTACATGCTAGAGGGAGTGGGGTAAAGTGTCACAAAAGGTAAGGATAGTATTAGACTAATGACAGTTGCAAGAGAGGAATCAGTCGGGAGCTATTAACAGTTTAATTGATACGCTTTTATGAAGAAGTTGGTTTTTCATGATTTTTTTTGAAGGAGTGGAGACTGGGTGAGCATCTAACGGAGGAGGGAAGTGAGTTCCACGGGAACGGTGCAGCCCTCAAGAAGTCACAAAGAGGGGCTGAAGGCACAAAGAGAAACACAAAGGGGTTGGTGGGACAAAGAGGAACCTAGAAGTACTGGGGGGGCGGCAAAGAGACACACAGATGGGCTGGGGAAGGGGAAAAAGAGACACACACAAGTGAGTTGGGGGAGAAACAGATGCACAAAGGGCTGGGGGAAGAAAGAGACACACAAAGGGATTGGGGATAGAAACAGACACTTGCTGGCGGAAGAAAGAGGCCTGCTAGTGTTCCAAACCCATCCAGCCTGCCTGCCAACCAGCCACAGCAGCCTGCCTGGATCTGCCCTGGCAAGACATATGGTCTGCATCTCTGCACCCGCCAGAGCTGGAGACTGAATATCACGGCCACTGGACTACCAGGGAATTGATTACTTTAAAAAAAAGTTATTTTAATGTGGGGAGGCTGCTCACTGAAATAGCCTCCCCAAACACTGTAGTGTCACCCTCCTCCCACTTGTCACCCCCTCCAACCTGTCATTCCACACAGTATCACCCCCACACACCCAAACACACACGCTGGCACCCCCCTCACCTGACACACACTGCCAGCCCCTCAGACACACACATACACACTGTTACCTGCCCACACACAAATACACTGTCACCCACCTACACACACAGTCATCCCCCACTCATTGTCACCCACACACATACACTGTCAGCTATCACACACACACACACATTGTTACCTCCATACACACATGGTCACCACCCTATACACATGGTCACCCACCTATACACATACACTCTCAGCCCACACACACTGTCAGTGTGTGTACACTGTCAGCCCCTACACACACACTGTCACCCCTACACACAAATTGTCACCCTTTACACACACACACACTGTCACCCCCTACACAAACACTGTTACCCCCTGCACACACACTGTCATCCCTTACACACCCACTCTGTCTGCCCCTACACACACACTGTCACCCGCTACAAACATTGTCTTCCCCCTACACACACTGTTACACCCCCACATTCACTGTCAGCCACACCCATACACTGTCACCTATCACATACACATTGTCACCTTTCATACACACACGGTCACCCCCCTGCACATATGATCACCCCCCTACACACATACACTGTCAGCCCACACACACTGTCAGTGTGTGTACACTGTCAGCCCCCTACATATACACTGTCACTCCTACACACAAATTGTCACCCCTTGCACACACATGATCACCCCATCACACAAATTGTCACCCCCCTACACACACACTGTCAACCCTTACACACACACACTGTCACTCCTACATACGCACTGTCACCTCCTACAAACATTGTCTTCCCCCTACACACTGTTACATCCCTACATACACTGTCACTCCCCCCACACACACACTGTCACCCCCTACACACACATTGTCAGCACTTACACACACACATTTATTTTTGTTTGTTGTATAATTTAGTGATGGAAGTTATTACTTTCTCTCCCCCCCCAGTTTTGACTATGGTATCTTATGTGCCCCTCCCTCTATATATTATTCCAAGAGTCGCCACTGCAAATGGGGTATGTCCAGTCTTTTTAGTAGCCACAAAGTCACAAATCCTGGCTCAAGTTAGTGTTCATATTTTGTTTTAATTGTTTTGCACACAAAAACTGCACTTTCACTGATGATATCATTGTCTTTGTAAGTGTTACTATTTTAGAACACTCATATTTGTGTTCCAGTTCAACTGTACCCCCCTTCCCTCATGTACAGGTTTTATGGGTTTTGGAAAGTTACAGGGTCTCTCAAATTCAGATAAATAAAATCACATAATTATGTAACAAGAATACATAAATATACACATAATATTTAACATCAAAATACACTTAGAATGAAATTACATATATATATTTATTTTTGTATATATATATTTTGTGTGTATATATATATATATATATATATATATATATATATATATATATATATATATATATATATATATATATATATATAATATTTGCAAGAAAAAGTATGTGAACCTTTTGGAATGATATGGATTTCTGCACAAATTGGTCATAAAATGTGATCTGATCATCATCTAAGTCACAACAATAGACAATCACAGTCTGCTTAAACTAATAACACACAAAGAATGAAATGTTGCCATGTTTTTATTGAACACACAATGTAAACATTCACAATGCAGGTGGAAAAAGTATGTGAACCCTTGGATTTAATAACTGGTTGAACCTCCTTTGGCAGCAATAACTTCAACCAAACGTTTCCTGTAGTTGCAGGTCAGACGTGCACAACGGTCAGGAGTAATTCTTGACCATTCCTCTTTACAGAACTGTTTCAGTTCAGCAATATTCTTGGGATGTCTGGTGTGAATCACTTTCTTGAGGTCATGCCACAGCATCTCAATCGGGTTGAGGTCAGGACTCTGACTGGGCCACTTCAGAAGGTGTATTTTCTTCTGTTTAAGCCATTCTGTTGTTGATTTACTTCTATGCTTTGGGTCATTGTCCTGTTGTAACACCCATCTTCTGTTGACCATCAGCTGGTAGACAGATGGCCTTAAGTTCTCTTGCAAAATGTCTTGATAAACTTGGCAATTCATTTTTCCTTCGATGATAGCAATCCGTCCAGGCCCTGACACAGCAAAGCAGCCCCAAACCATGATGCCCCCACCACCATACTTCACAGTTGGGATGAGGTTTTGATGTTTGTGTGCTGTGCCTTTTTTGGCCACACATAGTGTTGTGTGTTTCTTCCAAACAACTCAACTTTGGTTTCATCTGTCCACAGAATATTTTGCCAGTACTGCTGTGGAACATCCAGGTGCTCTTGTGCAAACTGTAAACGTACAGCAATGTTTTGTTTGGACAGCAGTGGCTTCCTCTGTGGTATCCTCCCATGAAATCCATTCTTGTTTAGTGTTTTACATATTGTAGATTCGCTAACGGGGATGTTAGCATTTGCCAGTGACTTTTGTAAGTCTTTAGCTGACACTCTAGGATTCTTCTTCACCTCATTGAGCAGTCTGCGCTGTGCTCTTGCAGTCATCTTTACAGGACGGCCACTCCTAGGGAAAGTAGCAGCAGTGCTGAACTTTCTCCATTTATAGACAATTTGTCTTACCGTGGACTGATGAACAGCAAGGCTTTTGGAGATACTTTTATAACCCTTTCCAGCTTTAGGCAAGTCAACAATTCTTAATCGTGTGTCTTCTGAGAGCTCTTTTGTGCAAGGCATCATTCACATCAGGCAATGCTTCTTGTGAAAAGCAAACTCAGAACTGGTGTGTGTTTTTTTTTTATAGGGCAGGGCAGCTGTAACCAACACCTCCAATATCATCTCATTGCTTGGACTCCAGTTGGCTGACACCTCACTCCAATTAGCTCTTGGAGATGTCATTAGTCAAGGGGTTCACATACTTTTCCACCTGCACTGTGAATGTTTACATGGTGTGTTCAATAAAAACATGGCAACATTTCATTCTTTGTGTGTTATTAGTTTAAGCAGACTGTGATTGTCTATTGTTGTGACTTAGATGATGATCAGATAACATTTTATGACCAATTTGTGCAGAAATCCATATCATTCCAAAGGGTTCACATACTTTTTCTTGCAACTGTGTATATATATTTTTATATATTAATGTTGGTTTGTGTAATGCACCTTATCCTGATGAAAGTTCTGTATTAAGAACTGAAACGTCGATTTTGTGTGGCAGTTGCTGAATAAAAGCTAAGTTTTTTTCACCATTTACTTTTTGAAGTCCTTAGAGTGCTGTTACCTACCATTTTTATTTTTATATATATATATATATATATATATATATATATATATATATATATATAAATGAATAAGAGATGCACTCTCAGGACTTTGTTAAGTAAATAAATGAGAATTTATTCCAAGAAGAGGTACTACATCAAATCCAATCGATGTTTCGACCCATTTGGGTCTTTCTCAAGATCAATGTACCAACATAACTAAATTCTATATATAGCAAACATAAATGTGTACTCACCAATAGTGAAGAACTCCCTCATTCCCTTCATGTATACCCGGAAGTGAATACCCGCGATCACGTGATGTGCCGTGATAGAGACGTGCTGACGTGTATTAGGTTGCTAGGATACCGAAGTATGCATGGAGGGAATGAGGGAGTTCTTCACTATTGATAAGCACACATTTATGTTTGCTATATATAGAATATAGTTATTGTGACGAAGTTCCCCTCGCCACTTGTGCTTGGAAAGGACTAGTGGCCAGCCTTTTGCCTTGTGACTATGGTCCCTGGGAGTTATTGCCATTTAAAAGCCACTATTTATGGCTATTGTACTTTGGAGACTGTTTCTGGTCCTTTAAATTGTATTGCTACAATTCTGCACTTTTGAAGTGGCACTTCGGATGCAGCCGAAGTGCCGAAGTAGTCGAAGTGCCCGCCATTCGATAAACGAACACGTGGCGGCGGCCATTTAAATTCAGTCGAATGCGTTCAGCGGTGTTTGGTCTCGAGTTCATGGAACTAAAATCGCATACGCGACGGCACGAACACCGCTGAACTTCTACCTTCTCTGGAATAGGGTCGAAAGGAGTTTGACAATACGAATGCCATATTAACAGTGTTAATTGCCCCGTTCCTGCATTTCAACAGTATTTGAACTAAGGTGAATGGACCGGCTGCACAGCCCAAATCTCTGGAACTGTTTTGGGCATGAAAATGTGCGTGCGGTCAGTCAAAATAGGACTTCCAGCTATCTCCCGAACCACTGGACCAATTTGCATGATTTTTTGATATGTTTGTCCCCTAAGTATGCTGGTTCTGAAAATATACTTTTATTGGGATTGAATGTATAATTGTGGAGTTATAAAAATTGTGTAAAAGTATATTTTTCGCTTGGAGATAATTGAGTTGATACATGCAATTAACTTAATTATCTCCCAAGCAGAGGGGAGGAATTTTACAGTAATGAATGGGAGTGTTTAACCGTGTGTCTGTAAATGTTTGGTTGTTAAGTTTGTGTTTCCAGTGCCCAACAAGGTCCACATGGGTGGTAACCTTGTGGGGAAAACTGTATAAAAGAAATGCCACTTGCACTCAATAAAGCAGATCTTCTTACCCTCAACTTGTAGCCTTGTCTCTTGTTGTAGGGAACAGCTATACCAGCTATATCACTGCTAGCTCTCTTCAGTTATACCGCTATACTCTCCTGGAGGAGAGACCCAGCTATACTCTCTTGGAGGAGAGACCCAGCTATACTCTCTTGGAGGAGAGCCCCAGCTATACTCTCTTGGATGAGAGACCAAGCTATACTCTCTTGGAGGAGGGATCAAGCTATACTCTCTTGGAGGAAAGCCCCAGCTATACTCTCTTGGAGGAGAGCCCCAGGATTACAGGATTACAGCACATAGAATTGTGTAACACAGAGGACTAATAGGTAATGTATACCGGACCTTAGAATGGCCGGACTAATGTACCAAAGAATAGTCAGGAACAGCCGAGGTCAAGGGACACAGAAAGAGACACAACGATAAGGAAAAGCCAGGGGTCAGGGATGGCAGAAAACAGGGAAGTCAAAAACAATGCCAAAGTCGAAATACCAAAATAACCAGAATCAATAATGCGCTCTCGGACACCCACAAGGGAAACCACGACAGGGCACTGAGCAGGATGAGAACTAGGCCTAAATACCTCTCCTTTGGATCTGATAGGCTGTAATCAGCCTTTGACCCCAAAGGCAGTTACCAGGTTCCCATTTGCATAATTGCTGCTCAGCACAAACCCACCTGTGGATTTGATTGCTGTTCAGCACAACCTTTCCTGTCAGGACAGTAATGTTGCTCGGCACAACTTTTCCTGTCAGAACAGTAAATGTCATTAATCAAATTTTTCTATGCAGATGAATACGTGACCTTACCCCCCACCTGAAGTGGGCAGGACCAGGCTTGAGAGGAAACAGCGTGAAAATAGCACATCTTGCAGCCAGCATGTATATCAGATGCCGGAACCAAATAATATGGTCGGCCGGTCCATAACCTTTCCAATCCACCAAGTACTGCAAAGTGCCCCGAGAAAACCTGGAATCAATTATGGAAGAGACTTCATACTCTTCCTGTCCAGAAACAACCAAGTGAGGAGGAGGGACACTTGGGACAGTATACCTATTGCAAATAAGAGATTTGAGTAAGGAGACATGAAAGGTGTTAGAAATTTTAAATGAGGCCGGAAGGGCCAGAAAGTATGAAACGGGATTGAGTCTTCTAAAGACACGAAAAGGCCCAATGAACCTGGGAGCAAATTTCATGCTAGGGACTTTAAGCCTGATGTTGCGTGACGATAACCAAACCCTCTCACCCACCTGGTAAACAGGGTTGGCACCTCGTCGTTTATCAGCATCATGCTTAAAACGGTCAGCAGCAGTCCCCAGTGCGGAGTGAACTTTGACCCAGATATCAGGAATAGAAGCAAGATGGTCATCGAAAGCAGGAATAGCCGTGTCAGAAAAAACAGCTGGGAGGACAGTAGGATGTCGGCCATTATTAACAAAAAGTGGACTATGTCCAGAGGAGTCATGGTCAGCATTGTTCCTAGCAAACTCAGCCCATAGTAGTAATTTGGACCAATTGTCTTGAGTGCTATTAACGAAACAACGCAAATATAATTCCAAGGACTGGTTAGCCCTTTCAGCTGTACCATTAGTCTGGGGGTGGTAAGAGGATGAAAAAGACAATTCAATCCCTAATTGTTTATTGAAAGCACTTCAAAAGCGGGACACAAACTGAGAACCTCTATCTGATACTATATTGTGAGGAATGCCATGCAGACGGACAATTTCTCATATAAAGATTAGTACCAGATCTAGAGATAACAGCAATTTCTTGAGTGGGATAAAATGAGCCATTTTAGAAAAACACAACCATGAGTATCGTGGTATAACCTTTAGAATTAGGAAGTTCGACAATGAAGTCTATGGACCAGTAGGACCAGGAATGGGAAGAGGTTGCAACAAGCCACAAGGGAGTTTATGAAGAACTTTAGAAACAGCACAAACAGAACAGGCCTGCACATACTCCTTAACATCATTCTTGAGGGAATCCCACCAAAATGATCTCATGATAGCAGAAGTGGATTTATTAATACCCGGGTGGCCAGCAGATACGTTGTCGTGAAATACCTTCATGATATTCCCCTAATGGAACGAACAATCTGTCCTGAGGTTAACCGCAGGGCACCTGAGACTGAGCCTCCATGATGAAGCCAAGCAGCGGAGAGGACAATTAAAGGATAGTGGAAGCAATGACTCATTCCAGGGGAATGATATGGGACTTTTCTTGCTCTTGTATAGACTCAGTATCAAACTGTCTGGATAAGGCATCGCCCTTGATATTCTTAGAACCAGGTCTATAAGTAATAAGAAAATTAAAACGGACCACCTAGCTTGTCTAGAAGACAATCGTTTAGCGTCTCTTATGTAAGCCAGGTTTTTGTGATCAGTAATGATCAAAATGAAGCCTCTAACAGATGTCGCCACTCTTTGAGAGCTAGAATAATGGCCAACAATCACTATTTCCAATATCATAATTGCGCTCGGCAAGAGACAACTTTCTAGAGAAGTAGCCACAAGGACAGAAACATAGAAACATAGAATGTGATGGCAGATAAGAACCATTCGGCCCATCTAGTCTGCCCAATTTTCTAAATACTTTCATTAGTCCCTAGCCTTATTTTATAGTTAGGATAGCCTTATGCCTATCCCATGCATGCTTAAACTCCTTTATTGTGTTAACCTCTACCACTTCAGCTGGAAGGCTATTCCATGCATCCACTACCCTCTCAGTAAAGTAATACTTCCTGATATTATTTTTAAACCTTTGTCCCTCTAATTTAAGACTATGTCCTCTTGTTGTGGTAGTTTTTCTTCTTTTAAATATAGTCTCCTCCTTTACTGTGTTGATTCCCTTTATATATTTAAATGTTTCTATCATATCCCCCCTGTCTAATCTTTCCTCCAAGCTATACATGTTAAGATCCTTTAACCTTTCCTGGTAAGTTTTATCCCGCAATCCATGAACCAGTTTAGTAGCCCTTCTCCAAACCCTCTCTAAGGTATCAATATCCTTCTGAAGATATGGTCTCCAGTACTGTGTACAATACTCCAAGTGAGGTCTCACCAGTGTTCTGTACAATGGCATGAGCACTTCCTTCTTTCTACTGCTAATACCTCTCCCTATACAACCTATATTTCCTGCTGCTCTATTACATTGTCTGCCTACCTTTAAGCCATCAGAAATAATCACCCCTAAATCCCTTTCCTCATATGTTGAGGTTAGGACTCTATCAAATATTCTGTACTCTGCCCTTGGGTTTTTACGTCCAAGATGCATTATCTTGCACTTATCCACATTAAATGTCAGTTGCCACAATTCTGACCATTTTTCTAGTTTACCTAAATCATTTGTCATTTGGCTTATCCCTCCTGGAACATCAACCCTGTTACATATCTTAGTATCATCAGCAAAAAGACATACCTTACCATCAAGACCTTCTGCAATATCACTAATAAAAATATTAAAGAGAATGGGTCCAAGTACAGATCCCTGAGGTACCCCACTGGTGACAAGTCCAAGCTTCGAATATATTCCATTAACTACAACCCTCTGTTGCCTGTCACTCAGCCACTGCCTTACCCATTCAACAATATTGGAATCCAAACTTAAAGATTGCAGTTTATTGATAAGCCTTCTATGTGCAACAGTGTCAAAAGCCTTACTGAAATCTAGGTAAGCAATGTCTACTGCACCACCCTGATCTATAATTTTAGTTACCCAATCAAAAAAATCAGTAAGATTAGTTTGGCATGATCTCCCTGAAGTAAACCCATGTTGTCTCTGATCTTGAAATCCATGTGTTTTTAGATGTTCATCAATCCTATCCTTTAACATGGCTTCCATCACTTTCCCCACTACTGAAGTAAGGCTTTACTGGCCTATAGTTGCCTGAATCCTCCCTATTACCTTTCTTGTAAATGGGCACAACATCCGCTAACTTCCAATCTTCTGGGACTACTCCTGTTAACAATGATTGGTTAAATAAATCTGTTAATGGTTTTGCTAGTACACCACTAAGCTATTTTAATAGCTTTGGGTGTATTCCATCAGGTCCCATTGACTTATTTGTCTTTACTTTTGACAGTTGAAATAGAACCTCTTCCTCTGTAAACTCACGTGTAATAAATGACTCATTTATCCTTTTTCTCAACTGAGGTCCCTTTCCTTCATTTTCATCTGTAAATACAGAACAAAAATATTCATTGAGGCAGTCAGCTAGACCTTTATCCTCTTCTACATACCTTCCTTCTTTTGTTTTTAATCTAACTAATCCTTGTTTTACTTTTCTTTTCTCATTTATGTATCTAAAAAATGTTTTATCCCCTTTTTTACTGACTGTGCTATTTTCTCTTCTGTGTGTGATTTGGAAGCTCTTATAACTTGCTTAGCCTCTTTCTGCCTAATCTTATAGATCATTTTGTCTTCCTCACTCTGTTTTTTTTTTATAATTCATATATATGCTAACTTTTTGTTTTTAACTATTTTGGCCACATCTGTGGAGTACCACAGTGGTTTCTTGAATTTTTTGCTTTTACTGACAAGCCTAATGCAATTTTCTGTTGCCTTCAATAGTGCAACTTTTAAATAATCCCATTTCTCTTGGACTCCATTTAAATTGCTCCAGTCTGATAATGACTCCTCTACCCATATTCTACTTTTAGTAAAGTCTGCTTTTCTAAAGTCTAAAGCTTTTGTTTTTGTGTGGTGTAACTCAGTCACTGTTCTTATATTAAACCACACTGACTGATGATCACTGGATCCTAAAGTTTCACCTACAGTAATATCTGATACCAAATCTCTGTTTGTTAACACTAAATCTAGTATGGCCTCTTTACGAGTTGGCTCCTCAACAACTTGTTTTAGCGACAATCCCAGTAGGGAGTTTAGAATGTGTGTGCTCCTGGCACAAGTAGCTAATTTTGTTTTCCAATTTACATCAGGAAGATTAAAGTCACCCATGATGATAACTTCCCCCTTCATTGTCATTTTAGCTAGTAGATTATCTAACTCTTCAATTAGTCCTGGGGGCCTATAAATCACACCTACACGAGTTACTGTGTGATTACCAAATTCTAACATAGCCCAAACGGACTCTATGTTTGCCTCACTAACTTTTATTAGGCTAGATTTTATGCTATCCTTCACATACATGGTGACCCCTCCCCCTTTCTTTCCTTCCCTATCTTTCCTATAAAGAGTACCCTGGTATTGCTATGTCCCAATCATTTTTCTCATTATACCATGTCTCAGTAACAGCGACTAAATCTACACTATCAGTTGCCATTATTGCCACAAGTTCATGGATCTTATTCCCTAAACTGCGAGCATTTGTAGACATGACTCTAAGCTTATCATTTTTTAACACACTTGCTACAGGCACCTTCTGTCCTTGTTTTGGAGGACAATTGGATTGATGTTTTATCACCCTTTTGCCCCCCCCTCCTAGTTTAAATACATCCTAGCAAAATCTCTGAACTGCTCACTGAGAACATTTGTTCCCTTTTGAGAAAGATGCAAACCATCTTTTTTGTACAGCTTATCTCCATTCCAAACAGAGCTACCATGAGAAATAAAGTCAAATCCTTGCTCCCGACACCATTCACCACGCCACAAATTAAAGTCTCTAATCCGCATCCGCCTGTCGTTCTGAGTGTTATGCACAGGCAGAACTTCAGAGAATGACAGTGTGGAAGCAACCTGCCGTATATCATTGGCAAAACCACTAAAAACTTCCTTAATGGAGTATCCTGGCTCTCCCTCTGGGAGAGAACTGCCCCTACCCCTGTGTCTGATGTATCAACCTCCAGTATGAAAGGTTTACTGGTGTCAGGATGTATCAATAAGTCGGCGGAGTCAAATAGCTGTTTGGGAGTTTCAAAGGCTTCTATAGGCTCCTTAGACCATATCGTACTGCTAAGCCCCTTGCGTGTCATATTGGTGATGGGGGCTATTACTTAAGAAAATCCCTTTATAAACCTTCTGTAATAATTGGCAAAACCAATGAACCTTTGAATGGCTTTCAACCCAGTGGGTAAAGGCCACTTTAGAACTGATTCCAGCTTTTTAGGATCCATCTGAAAGCCTGAGGCAGAGATATTATATCATAAAAACTGTACTTCAGATAAGTCAAAGATGCATTTTTCTCATTTACAATATAGTTGATTTTTTAACAAGGTCTGCAGAACTTGTCTAACGTGATCGTGGTGAGTCTGAATGTCAGGAGAATAAATAAGGATATTGTCCAGATAGACCAACACAAATGAGTAAATATATTCCCTGAGTACATCATTTATGAAATCTTGGAAAATCGCTGGAGCGCTGCACAAGCCGAATGGCATCATTAGATATTCATAGTGTCCACTTCTGGTATTAAATGTAGTCTTCCACTCGTGGTTTTCCTTGATTTTCACTAAATTGTAAGCAGTTCTAAGGTCAAGCTTAGTTAAAACTTTGGCGCCTTGGAGTCTATGAAATAATTCAGCAATAAGAGGAATGGGGTAGCGTTCTTAATGGTGTTCAATGCTCTGTAATCGATACATGCGCGCAACTCAACTTAGATACAAAAAAGAACCCTGCCCCAGAAGGTGAGGATGATTTTCGTATGTGGCCTTTATTCAATGAATCCTTAATATATTCCTCCATTACTCTACTTTCCTGAAGTGACAGAGCATAGACAGCTCCCTTAGGTGGCATAGCGCTGGGTAGTAAATTAATGGAACAGTCCAGTGGCGTACATACCAGGGTGGCAGGGGTCGCGGCTGCGACCGGGCCCGGCCCACCAGGGGGCCCGGCCGCCCCTGCAACCCGGTATGTACCCACAGAACTTTCTCTTCCCTGGGGGCGATTAGGGCAAGCGGTGTGAGGAGCACTCGAATGCTTCTCTTCCAGCTCCCCTCGCGCGCACTGATTCGGAGCGGGTGGCGTCATCTTCGGCCCAGATCCCTTGAGAGAACTGAAGAGGAAGCACTGACCAACTTTCTAGCCATACCACCCGACCTGACCACCGCCCAGGAGCCCAGCAGCACCACTGGACCCCAGGGAATCCCCCCAGCACTCCAAAAGGTAAGGAGGCTGGGGGGATTAAATTTAAAAAAAAAACATGTTTGAGTGTGTGTGAGTGTTAGAGTGAGTGTTAGTGTGTGTGTCTGCTAGTGAGTGTTAGTGTGAGTGTTAGAGTGAGTGTTAGTGTGTGTGAGTGTTAGAGTGAGTGTTAGAGTGTGTGTCTGCTAGTGAGTGTTAGTGTGAGTGTTAGAGTGAGTGTTAGTATGAGTGAGTGTTAGAGTGAGTGTTAGTGTGTGTCTGCTAGTGAGTGTTAGTGTGAGTGAGTGTTAGTGTGAGTGAGTGTTAGTGTGTGTGTCTGCTAGTGAGTGTTAGTGTGTGTGTTACTGTGTGAGTGTCAGTGAGTGTGTTAGTGAGTCTGTTTGATGTCTGTTAGTGAGTGTGTGTTTGTCAATGAGAGTGTATGTTTTGTAAGTGAGTGTATATGTATGTCTGTCGCTGACAGTGTGCTCCTCTAGCGGCTGTCAGTGAGACAGCCACTAGAGGCTGGATTAACCCTCAGTGAAACATAGCAGTTTCTCTGAAACTGCTATGTTTTCAGCTGCAGGGTTAAAACTAGAGGGACCTGACTCCCAGACAACTTCATTGAGCTGATGTGATCTGGGTGTCTGCAGTGGTCCTTTAAAGGACCACTATAGTGCCAGAAAAACATACTTGTTTTCCTGGCACTATAGTGCCCTGAGGGTGCCCCCACCCTCAGGGACCCCCTCCTGCCCGGCTCTGTAAAGGGGCAAAGGGGTAAAACTTACCTTTTTCCAGCGCTGGGCGGAGAGCTCTCCTCCTCCGATCCTCCTCTTCTCCTCCCCGTCGGCTGTATGCTTACTTGGCCGGCAAGAGATCTTGTAGCGCTTGTTGTGATCTATAGAAAGCATTCATAATGCTTTCCTATGAACGCTAGATGCTCTCACTGTGAAAATCACAGTGAGAAGTAGCATAAAGATATATCTACTTGACTGTCAATGAGACGGCCAGCTAAATAAGGGAAACTTAACTTATTCATAAAACATAGTTTCTCAAAACTGCTATGTTTGAAAAAAATAGGTAACCTAGCTGGACCTAGCACCCAGACCACTTCATTAACCCCTTAAGGACTGGACTGTTTTGGAGTATTTGTACATTTGCGACCAGGCATATTTTTACACTTTTGTGGTGTTTGTGTTTGGCTGTAATTTCCTTTCTCATTTACTGTTCCATACAATTATATATTGTTTTTCAGGACAAAAGGGGCTTTCTTTACATACCATTATTTATATAATCTCATGTATTTTAATTTAAAAAAAATACAAAAATCTGATGAAAAATTGAGAAAAATACATGTTTTTTGACTTTTACTTGAAAAATCTTTTACTCATCTACAAAAGCGAATGAAAAAAACTGCTAAATAGATTCAAAATTTTGTCCTGAGTTTAAAATACCTAGTGTTTACGTGCTTTTTTGCTTTTTTTTGCATGTTATAGGGCTATAGGTACAAGTAGGATATTGCGGTTTCAAAACATACATTTTTAAATTTATCAATAGTGACATTGTAACACTATTATCTGTCATAAATCTCTGAATAACACCCCACATGTACATATTTTTTTTAAAGTAGACAACCCAGGGTATTCAATATGGGGTATGTCCAGTCTTTTTAGTAGCCACTTAGTCGAAAACACTGGCCAAAGTAAGCATTCATATTTGTTTGTGTGTGAAAAAAGTAAAAAAAACTAAATTGAACGCTAATTTTGGCTAGTGTTTGTGACCAAGTGGTTACTAAAAAAGACTGGACATACCCCATTTGCAATACCTTGGGTTGTCTTCTTTTGCAAATGGTATGCCATCATGGGGGTAATTCTCATTCCTGGGCTACCATACGCTCTCAAAGGCAGCGTAACCAACCTGGCCAATTTCAATGTAAAAATATTTGACCCATATATTTGACCCTGTAACTTTCACAAACGCTATAAAACCTGTACATGGGGGGTACTGTTATACTCGGGAGACTTTGCTGAACACAAATATTAGTGTTTCAAAACAGGAAAACGTATCACAACAATTATATCATCAGTAAAAGTGCTGTTTGTGTGTGAAAAATGCAAAAAAAGTCACTTTCACTGACAATATCATCACTGTGATATGTTTTACTATTTTGAATCACTAATATTTGTGTTCAGCGAAGTCTCCCGAGTAAAACAGTACCCCCCATGTACAGGTTTTAGGGTGTCGTAGAACGTTACAGGGTAAAATACAGTGCTAACAAATTAAATTCTCTGGAATTTCGGCCTGGGTTGGCAGGCAGGTCCCTCAAATTGCAATCAATAAAATTACTGAATTATGTAAAAATATTACATAAATACGCACGTAGAATTTAAATATATATGCATATTTATATATTTGAAGTCTACGTGTATATTTCTATAATTATTTATGTAATTTTGTATATGGACATATGTATATTTCGTATTATTTTTATTTATTTTTATATACATAGATATATATACAAATTCATTCTAAGTGTATTTTGATATAAATATATATTAATTTTAAAATACAGTTAGAATAAAATTTCATATAGCTATATAATTTTTTTTTATTTTTTATTATTATTTAAAAATAATTTAATTTTTAATTTAAATTACTTATTATTTATATTTTATAATAATATATATAAAATATATATAGTTATTATATATATTATATATATACGTGTGTAATTTAATTATAAGTGTATTTTTATATTAATATAAGTACATATTAATATAAAAATACACTTAGTATGACATTATATATATGATATAGACATATATTATATAGATATAATATATGTCTATATATCATATATACACATATATAATTATTTTTATTTTTTTTATTAACACTAACTTTATTTTTTTAATTGATTTTACACTAGCAGGGAAACTGCCTGTCAGCACAGACAGTCCCCCTGCAGGCAGACACATGGACACCTATTGTGACCATGTGATCGCTGTGTTAAGCGATCACATGGCCACAGGGGTCCTAATCTGCCGTGGGGAGACTGTCTGGGCTGCAGGCAGTCTCCCCACAACCGGAGCCACGCTGATCGCCGCCGGGGGAACGACGGTGATCAGGTAAGTAGCTCTGACCGTTAGGACGGTTCAGGACCGTCATCGGTCGGCAACGCAAAAATGCCGATGACGGTCCTGAACCGTCCTCGGTCCTTAAGGGGTTAAGCTGAAGTGGTCTGGGTGCCTAGAGTGGTCCTTTAAGTGTGTGTGCATCTGCATGCACTGGCGTACATACCGCGGTCGCAGGGGTCGCAGCCTTGTAACCCCTGTGACCAAGTGCCCACCGCCATGTGTTGCGGCCCGGCCCGCGCGCGGGGGGGCCCACGGATCAATTTTTGCACCGGGGCCCCATGGGTCATGTGCACGCCACTGGAACAGTCATATGGTCTGTGAGGAGGTAGAGTATTCGACGGAGTTTTGCTGAATACCTCTTTAATGCCTTGGTACTGTATAGGGATTTCCGGGGTTTGGGGTGTACTAGTGGGTAATTCAATAGTGCCCATTCTTTTGGCGACATTCAATATACACCTTTCATAACAATCCTTACCCCATTCTAATATTTCCCTATTAGCCCAGTCAATATGAGGGTTATGCTTGTCAAGCCATTGAAAGCCTAATATGATTGGACAGGAAGGGGATGCAACAACCTGAAATGTAATTTCTTCCTTATGTAAGGCACCAATGGAAATATTAATAGGTAAGGTTTCATGCGTTATCAGTGGTTGTGAGACTGGTCTCCCATCAATAGCTTCAACAGCTAGGGGTGATAGTCTCTCCTTGATAGGTATAGTATTACCTTTAACAAATTGAACGTCGATGAAGTTTCTAACGGCACCCGAATCCATCAGGGCTTTGCATGAAAAGTTCTTCTTTTCAAAGGCAATAGAAATATCAAAGAGAAACCTATTTTTATCCTTTTCCATTACACCTAAGACCTGTCCCCTTAAGGTAGTTTTCCGGACGTATGGGACAATTGTTTCTCATATGTCCTTTTCTACCGCAGTATAGACATAGGCCTTCTTTTCTCCTATATTGTCTTTCTGCTTCCGACAGTGTAGTGACCCCCAACTGCATGGGTTCGGGTTCGGACTGTACAGGAAATTCAGGGACAATAGGTTTGGAGAAGTGGGGTGCTAAAGGCATATTCATGTGTCTGGTCTTGTTTCTAGTAGCCTCTCTGGTTCTCAATCTATTATCAATCTGCATGACAAAAGTGATAAATTCCTTAAACTTTTTGGGTAGGTCTTTGGCGGCAATCTCATCAAGCATAGTTTCAGATAGTTCCTTTTTAAATGCAGAGATGAACCCACTGTTAGTCCAGTCTACCTCGGAAGCTAGGGTATGAAATTCTATGGCATATTCCGAGATAGACCAGTTCCCTTGTCTGAGGCAGAGAGTCCTCCTCTTTCCTAAAGGTTCAAACGTAAGTTTGAATTCCATAATAAACTCCTGGTCATTGTGTGCCACACTTCTATTACTCTCCCATAATGGATTGGCCCAAGCTAAAGCTTTACCTTTTAATTGATTCATCAGGTAACCAATTTTAGTTCTGTCTGTGGGAAAAGATCCTGG
>OW240917.1:174588657-174615828 GCA_933207985.1 Pelobates cultripes
CTTTAGCAAGGCAGTAGTCGTCTTGGAGATGTGTTTGGGGTCATTATCATGTTGGAATACTACCCTGTGGTCCAGTCTCTGAAGAGAGGGGATCATGCTCTGCTTCAGTATATCACAGTACATGTTAGCATTCATGGTTCCCTCGATGAACTGTAGTTCCCCAGTGCCAGCAGCACTCATGCAGGCCCAGCCCTTGACACACCCACCCAGTGGTGTACACACGACCCATGTGGCACCGGTGCGAAAATTAATCCATGGGCCCCCCGCCCGCGCTTACTCTGTGCGGGCGGGGCCGCAACACATGGCGTCGGGCACCTGGTCGCAGGGGTCGCAGGGCTGCGACCCCTGCAACCGCGGTATGTACGCCAGTGCATGCAGATACACATACACTTAAAGGACCACTACAGACACCCAGATCACATCAGCTCAATGAAGTGGTCTGGGTGCCAGGTCCCTCTAGTTTTAACCCTGCAGCTGAAAACATAGCAGTTTCAGATAAATTGCTATGTTTCACTGAGGGTTAATCCAGCCTCTAGTGGCTGTCTCACTGTGAAAATCACAGTGAGAAGACGCTGGACGTCAATAGGAAAGCATTGAGTAATGCTTTCCTATGGGCGGTTTGAATGCACGGGCTGAGCTGAGAGGCGGATCGGGGCGGAGGGATCCCAGCACCAAGGGAGTCCAGGGCTGGAGAAAGGTGAGTGCTGAAGGGGTTTTAAACACACACACTCTCACGAACAGACGCATACACACTAGCTAACAGACACACACATTTACTGACACACTCAGACACACTCAGTGACAGACATACATACACACTCACTTACAAAACATACACTCTCACTGACAAACACACACTCACTAACAGACGCCAAACAGACTCGCTAACAGACACACACAAACTAACACATCAGTAACAGACACACACAGTAACACACTCACTGACACTCACTAGCAGACACACACTCAATAACAGACACACACAAACTAACACACAGTAACACACACACACAAAAACTAACACACTCACTAGCAGACACACACACAGTAACACACACACTGACACAAAAACTAACACTAACACACACACTCTAATACTAACACACATACACACACACATTTTTTTTTAATGTGATCCCCCAGCCTCCCTACCTTTGGGAGTGCTGAGGGGATTCCCTAGGGTCCAGTGGGGCTGCCCGGAGGCTGGTCCTGCGGGCGCGCAAGGGAGCACTCTCCCCTGAGTGCTCTCTGCCCAGCTCCCTCGCGCGCCGCTTGCTGATGCCAGAGCCAGAATATGATGTCATATTTCAGCTCCGGCATCAGTGTGGTGCGTGCGAGGGAGGCCTGAAGGTGGCCAGCTGGCGTTCATACCGGGTCGCAGGGCGGCCGGGTCCCCTGGTGGGCCAGGCCCAGTCGCAGTCATGACCCCTGCGACCGCGGTATGTACGCCACTGCTCCCACCACCTTGCTTGACTGTAGGCAAGACACACTTATCTTCGTACTCCTCTCCTGGTTGCCGCCACACATGCTTGACACCACCAAATAAGTTTAGCTTGGTCTCATCGGATCCAGTAATCCATGTCCTTAGTCAGCTTACCTTCAGCAAACTGTTTGTGGGTTTTCTTGTGCATCATCTTTAGAAGAGGCTTCCTTCTGGGACGACAGCCATGAAGACCAATTTGAACAGTGTGCGGCGTATGGTCTGAGCACTGACAGGCTGACCCCCCACGCCTTCAATGCTCTAACGTAGAATATGAACTTGGAAGATATAAGTGGGTGTCCGTGAAGAAGCACTAAGGGAGCGTTAGCTGGGTGACTGATGCATGTGGATAGAAATTAATCGAGTATTTTAACGGGGCACCAGAGGTTATCTGTTGGAAAGAGAGGGATTGTAGTTGGATGGTTAGTGTGGTTGGTCTTAGATGTATATAATGACATAATGTAATGGTCATTACGTTTGACAGCGTCCAATAGTTTCAGACTTGTTGATATTGGATTGATGGACCACAGTGAACTTTCGGGGTCTGAGGAAGCCGTAGAAGGCGATGTAAATAGCTATCTTGGTGATAGAGTTAGCTTGGACATTAAACGGGTTAGTATCCAAAAGGCCTAATATGTCCCTGAATATAGGTAATCTATAGGTTGTAGGAGGTCAATCAATTTTGTTTATCCCTTTAAGAATAGTTTGATGGGGTATGAAGAAAGAAAAAGTGGGTGATTAAGAAAGATGGTGAGGATGTGGTGTTGTATACCTGTATATATAATTTAATGCTGTTATGTGCTAATTTGAGGTGTAAGTGACAAAAAGAGGCAAAATCCACCATGGTCTCAATAAAGTAATTATGTAAAACGTGAAATTCCCCACCAAATTTGTGGAAAACAATCAAAGCCCTATTGTATGCTGTCTTAGTGTTGGCTGACAGAGCGTTGCGTGAGAGTGACCGTGCATGGATCAATAATCCCGTGTTTCGGTTCTGGATGGGAGTTTGTTGAAAAAGAGATGCACCTTGTGAAATGCCTGAAAATTAGACCAGGACCAAGCGTCAGCTGTAGTATTATGAATGCCCGGAATGTGTTCACACACCAAGAAAAATTATAGTTTGGCGGCAAGCCATGTCAACTTTCATACCAATTGTATTATGGTCAAAGAGGAAGATCGCCCATTTTTGATGATCTCTCAAGCCGCCAAATTATCTGAGAAACACTTGACTGCCTTACCGGCCCACAGATGACCCCATGTATCTGCAGCTGCTACGATGGGATAAATCTCAAAAAGGGCTGAAGTTTCCCTGAAGGCCAGCAAGGTAAGCGTCTTGTGAGGTCAAACATCCCTAAACCAGTGGTTACCAAAAATTGCGGCAAACCCAGTGTGGGCTGCCGCGTCAGTTCAAATTACAGGGGAGTGATTGGTCAGTGGGGGGATGAACATGGAGATGCCATTACACTCTGCAAGGAAGTGCTTCCACATGAACAAATCAGCCACAGCTGGGGTATTGAGGACTATGATGCCATCATCAGGCACGCCGGGCAAGAGGCAGAGTAACATGGAGATAAAAGTTCTGCCCTGTGGAATGATACACATCGCAAAATTGAGGTATCCCAGTAAAGACTGAAGATCCCTCCATGTACCAGAACCTTTTTGGAGGAATTGGTCCAGTTCTTGTCTAATGTGTACTAATTTCGCATCGGGGAAGCGTGCCTCCATTGACACCGAGTCTAGTGAGATACCCAGGAACACCAACTATGTTGAGGGGCCTAACATTTTGTCAGGGGACAATGGAACACCTAGTGTTGAAAACAGTGCTGTGGTGCTAAGGATGCTACGTGGTGTTATGGAACCTGCCTCGACCAACAGCAAATCGTCCAAATAGTGTATGACTGTGGGACATTTGACCACATTCAGGAGCAGCCAGCATAGAGTCTCTGCAAAGATGTTGAACTGTTTTGGGCTGCTCCTGGAGCCAAAGGTGAGTCTGGTGGTGAAAATTCTTTGTCAGGTATCATTGAATTTAAACTAGGCTTGTGAGAAGAATGAGGGGTGTACGATTAATCGATGATTAAACGGTTTTTATTAGATGTGCTCCAATAGGGTTTGTCCGCCATGTGGAAAAAGGAGGGTGCGGAAAAGGACCAATAATACAACCTGATGTAGTCTCTTTCTGTAGCGATTCGTCAACAGCAGATGGATCATTTGTAGCCGAGTGTAAATTAGGGCATTATAGTGTGCCAGTAGGGAGTGCTACTAAACCTGTGTGAAACCCATTGGAAAATCCAGAAATTGCACCAGGTGGTGGGAGGGGTGGATGCGCAAGTGATAGGCAAAAGTGTCGATGTTGATCTCTGTCAGTCATTTCTTAGGGAAAAGCCTAGAGGGGCACATGGATTTTGTAAGACGTAGATTCCTCATTTTGAGGATCACAAAAATATTTACGCAATTAAAAGCTCTATTTTCTAAAATGTCCTGCGAAAAAATACTTTTTGTCCTGATGAAAGCTTGAAGGGATCAAACCGAAACATCGATTTGTTAGGTGATGGCAATAAAAGCTATGTTTTATTTTTACAAGTCCTGAGAGTGCTATCCTAATTCGGGTTTTTGTACTTGGCTTGATAAGCACCAAGCAAGGAATTATTTCAATGGCGTGTAGGATTCCTTTGGTTATATATATATATATATATATATATATATATATATATGTGTGTGTGTGTATATATATATATATATGTGTGTGTATATATATATATATATATATATATATATATAATTGTTATCCTTGTACTTTATTTTCTTATGCAGAGATGCAGAGAGTCAGTTTGTCATTGTTTTTGCTCTTTTCTTTGCAAAATTCATGAGCATGTGCATGGCTAGTGCATGTAAGACTGTAATGAATGGCTTAGTGGGTGGGTGAGAGCTGACTAAGCGGTGAGAGGGAGACTGAAGAAAAAAACTTCCCTAACTGAGAGGCATGCCAGACAAGGCAAGCTAGCCAAGTTTATAGTTAGTTTCTAAATGTTTTTCACAAACAACTTTGCTTTATTTTAGTTTGTATTTTTGTGAAAAAGTTTTTCCTTGCTGGTTTTATTAAAAATCGTGAAGTGATGCCGTTCCCTTTTAGATTAGGGCATATGGCAGCTCAGAATTCAATTTTTCGGCCCAGCCCAAATATAACAAAATCTCAATTCTTGCGAAACCGAAACTCCAAGTCTAGTATCAAAACAAAATAAGGTGAATTCACTTCAATAAAATAACTCACCTTACTGCCAGGTCTATACTTGTGGTCCTTTCCAACTAATAATAGCTCTCCCTTTATATTTTATATAAACAGCGACTTACTTGTAATTAAAAATGACATCAGCTGAATGCAACATATCACATCCAGGGTTATTTTCTTCTTGTGCTAAAAGCATAAAAGAAAATATTAATAATATACTGTTATCTGATACTGTTGACTGATTTGTTATTTAGAATGATGTGCTCTATTAGTTGTGTTCAGTTAATATTGCAGAACTAATTTCAACAGCAATGTGTATATATATATATATATATATATATATATATATATATATATATATATATATATATACACATATATATATATACAGTTGCAAGAAAAAGTATGTGAACCCTTTGGAATGATATGGATTTCTGCACAAATTGGTCATAAAATGTGATCTGATCATCATCTAGGTCACAACAATAGACAATCACAGTCTGCTTAAACTAAAAACACACAAATAATGAAATGTTGCCATGTTTTTATTGAACACACCATGTAAACATTCACGGTGCAGGTGGAAAAAGTATGTGAACCTTTGGATTTAATAACTGGTTGAACCTCCTTTGGCAGCAATAACTTCAACCAAACGTTTCCAGTAGTTGCAGATCAGACGTGCACAACGGTCAGGAGTAATTCTTGACCATTCCTCTTTACAGAACTGTTTCAGTTCAGCAATATTCTTGTGATGTCTGGTGTGAATCACTTTCTTGAGGTCATGCCACAGCATCTCAATCGGGTTGAGGTCAGGACTCTGACTGGGCCACTTCAGAAGGCGTATTTTCTTCT
This sequence comes from Pelobates cultripes, assembly GCA_933207985.1. Lineage (NCBI taxonomy): Eukaryota > Metazoa > Chordata > Amphibia > Anura > Pelobatidae > Pelobates > Pelobates cultripes. The sequence continues at coordinate 174,594,219 of OW240917.1, forward strand.
GTTTAAGCCATTCTGTTGTTAATTTACTTCTATGCTTTGGGTTATTGTCCTGTTGCAGCACCCATCTTCTGTTGAGCTTCAACTGGTAGACAGATGGCCTTAAGTTCTCCTGCAAAATGTCTTGATAAACTTGGGAATTAATTTTTCCTTCGATGATAGCAATCCGTCCAGGCCCTGACGCAGCAAAGCAGGCCCAAACCATGATGCCCCCACCACCATACTTCACAGCTGGGATGAGGTTTTGATGTTGGTGTGCTGTGCCTTTTTTTGCCACACATAGTGTTGTGTGTTTCTTCCAAACAACTCAACTTTGGTTTCATCTGTCCACAGAATATTTTGCCAGTACTGCTGTGGAACATCCAGGTGCTCTTGTGCAAACTGTAAACATACAGCAATGTTTTGTTTGGACAGCAGTGGCTTCCTCTGTGGTATCCTCCCATGAAATCCATTCTTGTTTAGTGTTTTATGTATTGTAGATTTGCTAACATGGATATTAGCATTTGCCAGTGACTTTTGTAAGTCTTTAGCTGATACTCTAGGATTCTTCTTCACCTCATTGAGCAGTCTACGCTGTGCTTTTGCAGTCATCTTTACAGGACGGCCACTCCTAGGGAGAGTAGCAGCAGTGCTGAACTTTCTCAATTTATAGACAATTTGTCTTACCGTGGACTGATGAACAGCAAGGCTTTTGGAGATACTTTTATAACCCTTTCCAGCTTTATGCAAGTCAACAATTCTTAATCATAGGTCTTCTGAGAGCTCTTTTGTGCGATGCATCATTCACATCAGGCAATGCTTCTTGTGAAAAGCAAACCCAGAACTGGTGTGTGTTTTTTATAGGGCAGGGCAGCTGTAACCAACACCTCCAATCTCATCTCATTGATTGGACTCCAGTTGGCTGACATCTCACTCCAATTAGCTCTTGGAGATGTCATTAGTCTAGGGGTTCACATACTTTTTCCACCTGCACTGTGAATGTTTACATGGTGTGTTCAATAAAAACATGGCAACATTTCATTCTTTGTGTGTTATTAGTTTAAGCAGACTGTGATTGTCTATTGTTGTGACTTAGATGATGATCAGATCACATTTTATGACCAATTTGTGCAGAAATCCATATCATTCCAAAGGGTTCACATACTTTTTCTTGCAACTGTATATATGAAAGTGAATTACTTTCTTAACATTGCACCGGGCCCTAAGTTAAGAAAAAGTTCTTGAGTGCAAAAATAGTTTGTGGGTATATATATATAAACTCTTTTTGTATATATATATATATATATATATATGTATATATATATATATATATATATACCCACAAATGTTTTGGTTGTCTAATGTGACATTTATAAGGGCTTGTCCTGGATTGAAATAGATTTAAACAATGAAAGTACCAGGCAGGACACACACCTCCTAACAGAACTACTGTGTGGTAGTGCCCTTTGGAGCTGTGCAACCTGCCTGGTTCTTTCATGGATTCCAATAGCATAGTTTTAGAACATGCTTTCTGGCTACACTCTATCCTTGTACCAGGAACCTTGTAACCTTTACGCAAAGAGCTAGGTCAGTGAGCCACAAATGGCTTTCTAAAGGCAGTATGTTTAGTCACAGTGGACCTGCCTAGAAGAGGTGGTGGTTCCTGGGGTCCCTGTAGAAGGGATGGATTATGTAGCAGGATTGGTTTGGATCTCAAGCTGAGGACCATTTTACAATTTTCCAGTTACAATCCCCATGTAAAACTATAAGTGATCCAAAGACCCATCAGGGCAATACTCACAAGGTTATTCATTAATATGTGAATTATTAAGAATTTTAAATTGTATATAAAGTGAGTTATGTTTTCTATTTGGCCATTCTTCTCTTAATTACAATTAAAATTATTTATACAGAGCCAACATATTCCACAGTGCTGTACAAGAGGTAAACAAGACATTTAATTCTACCAAAATGTGTTTCCACTCATCCAGCCAGGTCCCTGGTGATATGGTGGTATATCAGATGCTTAGTGAGCCAAAGTGCAGCAGAGTGGATTCCCAGCCTTCACTCTACCTGCACTCTGACTCAACACTAAGCACCAGAAATGCAAGGGAGAGCATATGATAGAGCTCAGCAGGAGGTGCAGAGCATCAGATACTCTACTAGACCACTAAGAAATCCATTACAGAAGCACTGGACCACCAGGAAATATATAACAGCAGGCTGGATTGAGAGAAGGTATGTGTGTCTATGTGTGTCAGTGTTTGCCTGTGTCAGTGTATGCATGTGTGTCAGTGTTTGTCTGTGTCATAGTATGTATCTGTTCATGCGTGTCAATGTTTGTGTGTCTCAATGTATTAATCTGTACATTTTTGTCAGTGTTTGTGTGTGTCAGTGCATCAGTGTTGGTATGTTTCAGTGTGTGTATCTGTACATGTTTGTCAGAGTTTGTGGATCTGTGTGTGAATCTCTGCATGTAGGTCAGTATAACTGTGCATGTGTATCTCTCAGAGCTATCTGTGTGTATATGTGTTTATGGGGATCTGTACGTATCATTGTATGTGTTTTTCTACTGTATGGCAATTTGCCCCTGTATGTGTGTGTGTGGCAGTGCATGTGAATTTGTGAATATACAGTTGCATGCAATCACCAATATTACACACAAACATCCCTCAATTAAAACTCCAACACTGTACATAAAAACTATCTTGCATTCAAACACCCTACACACAAAAACACCTCTGCATTAACATGCCAACATTACAGACAAACACATACCTGCATTCATACACTAACACAACATGAACAAAATTGCACTCAAACACCAACACTACACATACACCCTTGCATTTAAATGTGAACACAGCATCTCATTAAATTTCACCAAATCTGATGACACACAAACAGTGTAGCGCAGAGCTAGTATTTCATAGCCTACCTCCACTTGTAGATCCCAGTGAGGCTCAGGAACAAGTAGTTATAAATCCATAGGCAAGGTATCCAGCAGGTAAAACAATGCAGTAGTATCCCAACAGCACTCCCAATAACTGGACGACACACAGTATCAGGAGCAGAACTAAAACCTTTATTTCACAGTGGCCTTATAAAGCATGCTCCCATGCAAGGGAGGGATTTCCATCAATTACTACAGTATCCAATCCTGTTCCGGTAACCTCCCACATATCCCCACCCCTCAGCCTGCATCATAATCCCCTTATCCAGGACACCAATTCCCCCCGTTTTTGGATGTACCCCTAAACCTAGGGGTACCACTTTAAATTATAAATCCCCTGGTAGCCCTGATCTGGGTGAACAACATATCCAAAAATCACCCAGATCAGACCAGGGGTTCGGGAAATTCATGGAGGGAATAAAATGACCACTGGAAGGTATAGCCGAATTGGGCTCCATGCGATGGGGCCCTGCGGTCGGTCGTGGAACAAGGGAATAAATCACACGAAAGCCTCTAGTTACAGAGACTGGGGAGGGTTCGCCTGAATCCCCTCGTTCGGTTGTTTCTATCTACCGAACGAGGGGCCGTTCGGTAGTTTGGAACCAAACGGACCGGGCTTGTGGAGGTCTCATTTGCCTAGTCGAGTGTCCGATTTGAGTTCCAGACACTCGACGGCAAAACACCGCTGTTCGGGAGTTTTAAAATGGCCACCGCCACGTGTTCGTTTCCCGAATGGCGGCCACCCCCGAGAACAAAGGACTGCTACTCAGCTTGTCAATTACCCGTTCGCAACAATGTTGCAACGGGTAATTGAAGGCACACTTCACACAGGGGAGGTCTGACTGTTCGGTAAGTTCATTCGAACAAACTAAGGGAATGAAACTACCGAACAATCAGACGAACACAATACATTTAACACATATAACTTTGCCATTTACACGAATGCAGTCAAGGTTAATACAATTCCCAGGACAGCCCAGTGCCATCCGCTACAAACAGCTTGGCCACACTCTAAATGTTTTGCCACCTTTGACTTCCTACACTGTGACCACCTAATGAAGTAATGAATGTGATGAAACATGTAAGTCGTGGGCAAATAGTTTGTGTGTCATCAGATTTGTTGACATTTAATTAAATGCTGTGTTCACAATCTGTTCACAATGCACAATGCAATGTGTATATGTAGTGTTGATGTTTGAATTCAAAGTTTTGCATGAAGTGTTAGTGTTATGAATGCAGGCATTTCTTTGTCTGTAACGTTGGCATGTGAATGCAGACGTGTTTTACTCACTCCAAATCCTCAGGGAAGATGGAGATTGATCATAGACTTAAGAGGACATAAACCTTCTTCTGAAATATCTGTACTTCAAAATTGAGTCAATATCTTTAATTGTTCCTTCAAAATGACATCAAAGACATCCAGGACACATAGTGTTCAGGCTAGCTCTAACGGGATTCAAACCACTGTGTCTAAATTTCTGTTTACTAACTTACTATGCCACCGTGGAACTTTCTCTAATGGGATGATTCCAGCAATACCTAACTTGTTAAAATATGAATAGAATTTTGTGTTCAATATTTTGCTTTGCCTGTTTCTTAAAACAATACTTGGTATTGTTCAACATGGCCTCGACAATTCCAAAAGATCTGCAGATATCTCATGCACAGAGGTCACCATAAAGGCTCACTTTAGGTATTAGAACTACATATCCTCATTGCACATGTTTGCCTTTTTTTGTAAATTGTATTTATATGTATTTACATCCTTGGGTGGCATTATAACTTATGTATAATTGTTCCAAATTGTAAAGTTTAACTTTGTTCAATTGTGCTCTATATTGCTTAGAAGCAAAACATTCTAAAAATTTAACAGTTAATGATGTGATTTACAGATGTTGTTAATAAATATATGTCCTTACCAGAATCTCTTTGCACTGTGTGGATATGGCCAGTTAGGTTAAAGTTGTTTTTGATGGTCCATCCAGAAATGACATGTAACATTAAAATTATCCAAATCAGAATTCTTTTCATTTTGATGCGAATAAGTCAATGAAATGTTATTTTTGAGACAGACATTATATACTTATTATGTGCCTAGATGTTAATAATTAACATAGTGTGCATATAAGAGGACAGAAGTTAATAGTGAAAATGTATCCAGCTTCTGTTCTACAAAACTGAAAACTCTGATAATCTTGATCAGTATAAATCAACTGATATAATTGAAAGTTAATAATGAAAATTGTTCATATGCATTTAACCCCTTAAGGACACATGACGTGTGACATGACGGGATTCCCTTTTATTCCAGAAGTTTGGTCCTTAAGGGGTTAAAAGCGTACAAAGGTACTTAGGTTGAATACATTCTGATAATATATATATATATATATATATATATATAACGTTTTATTCTGTAATTCAGGCAACAATATATTTATTTGCATGTATCGATATTTCAAGGACTAAGGATTTCCATGCTTGTTGTAAAAACTGAGCTTTTAATAAGTTACTCAAACTTAAATCAAGTTACTCAAACTTAAAGGGACACTATAGTCACCACAACAACTACAGCTTATTGCATGTGTTCTGGTGAAAAGAATCATTCCCTTCAGGCTTTTTGCTGTAAACACTGTCTTTTCAAACACACACAAAAATAATGCATCTTCTCTTGTGGTTTAAACCCCTTTTCAATTTCTTGTTGTGTTTCTTATTCCCTTTTTTCTATCTTGTCTCCAATTTTTCTCGTTTCTGTCTCTTACAACTCCCCTTGTTTGTCTCTTTCAACTCCCCTTGTGTATCTTTTACTTCATCCCAGCTCTTGTGTGTCTCTTTCCCCCCAGCCTTTTGTGTGTGTCTATGTCCCCCCAACAAACCTTCTTTATGTCTCTTTGTCTCCCCCCAGTCCCTCTGTGTGCATCTTTCTCCCCAGCCCAGCTTTGCACCTCCACAAACCTTTTGTATGCCACTTTGTCCCCTTCCCTTCTGTATGCCTCTTTGGCCTCTCAACAAACCTGCTGTGTGTCTGTTTGTCTCCCCCTAGTCCCTCTGTGTGACACTTTCTTCCCGCAGCCCCTTTCTGTGCCACTTTCTCCCCCTCACTGCTTCTCTGTGTGTCTCTCTTCCCCCTCTGCGTCTTTCTCCCCCTCCCCTTGTGTCTCTCTCTTCCCCCTCTGTCTCCTCCTCCCCTGTGTCTCTCTTCCCCTCTGTCTCTCTCTCTCCTCCTCTGTCTCTTTCTCCCCCCTCCTTCTGTGTCTCTTTCTCCCCCTCCTTTTGTCTCTCTCTCTCATCCTTTGTCTCTTTTCCCCTCATCCTTTGTCTCTCTCCCCCTCTGTCTCTTTCTCCCTCTGTCTCCCCCTCTCCATGTCTATCTCTTTCTCACCCTGTCCCCCCGTCCTCCTGTGTCTCTCTCTTCAACCTCTTTCTCCCCCACTCCCCATCTGTCTCACTCTTTCCCCCCTGTCTCCCCTCTCCTCCTGTGTCTCTCTCTTCGCCCTCTTTCTCCCCCACTCCTCCTCTGCCTCTTCTCCCTCTGTCTCTTTCTCTCCCTCCAATTTCTCCCCTTCACTACTCCCCGAGGCTGACCTGTGCTGTTGTCTCTCTCTCCATCATGCTCCCTCGCGGTTACCACAATTCTCAGCATGGACACATCATCCCAGCATGGAGTAATCACTACTCTATGATGTGACTGTGCTGGGAATTGTGGGAACCACAAGGAAGCAGGACAGTCAGGTCTGCCCCTCCCTCAGTCCTCCTGTGTCATCTGACATCTGCATGGCTGTCTTTATTAGTGAGTGTGCTGCCGGACTGGCAAGGCGGCCACCTGGCAACACCTCCATGTGTTACATGAGATGCGGCCATGTGATCTCAGTGTTTAAAAGTTACATGGAGTAGTAAATATTCAAAATAACACATGGAGGTGCCGCCGGGCGGCCGCCAAGCCAGTCCAGTGGCACACTCACTCAGAGTGGGGCAGAGGTAGCAGCTGCGGACTTGAACACAAGTAAGATTTTACTATATTTGATTAGGGTGGCAAGAGGGGGTCCGGGGGGCTAGATGGTGGTTTTAACACTATAGAGTCAGGAATATATGTTTGTGTTCCTGACCCTGTAGTGCTCCTTTAAAAATGATACATTTTAAAAAATTTACAATGCCCTGTGTGGCATAACTAATAGGTCCTTTACCTCTTAAAACCTGTAAAAAGGTTTTAAACCTACCTGACACCCAGTGCCGGGCCAGGTTGCACATCCAAACTCCTACCCCCAAGTCATTAAAGTGGTCATGGTGGTTGAAATAAATATTTATTGGGACTTGTCAGTACCAGGAAAACATATCCTGCAGTGCCCCTCTCCCTCCCAACCCCATCCCATGTTGTTGAAGGGGTTAAAACCCCTTCAGTGACTTACCTGAATCCAGCGCCGATGTCCCTCGGCGCTGGGTCAGGCTCCGGCCACGCTCCTCACATCTTGTATGCATATCAAGCATAAATGCATTCCAGTATTTGTTGCTACAGGAACTCCCCATGGCACTTTAAAGGGCTCAGATAGCATCCTTTACCTGTATAATTGTAACTTTTTTTTTTTATTTATAAATAAATTAACACATCATTTTATTGATGGTTTGTGTGCAGCATGAGCCTCCCATGCAAATGTTTTGCCTTTGGTGTTTGCATACATCTCACTGGAACCCAGGGAAGCCACCTGCACTGCTAGATATACACAGAAATGCTGAATAACCCCCCACCCCTCATACAAATAATACGGACATGTAATCGAGATCAGGAAGGAGGTTCAGCGCTGATAGGAAAACAGAGAATATGACAGCAAGGCAGCACACCTATGGAAAAGGGGAATCCCCTCTAAGCCCCTTGGAATACAATGGAGAGAAAAGCACAAATAAGGGTGCGCCTAAGACAAGTAGAATGAGTGTATAAAAATATGTATCAGAGAGTCCAAGCAGCGATACCTAGAAAGTCCGAATATAAATAATCCACATATGCAGGAGGTAGTCCTAGTGCTACATAAAATGGTATGTGAAGTCCCAGATGTATATCCGCAGCTTCAAAATGGATATGTGAAGAAAACAGAAGACAAGGGAAACTCCAATGGTATAGTATGAACGGTAAAATAATATTGTATATAGAATAGTAGAACTACTCACAATATTCAGAGCTTATATCCAGCTCTGGTGTAAATGGCACGTAGTGGAATAATCCCCACTCAAGGATATACGTTGCTCCTCTTTTGTTCTTTAGCAGAGTACTTTGGTGGAGTAGTCCAGCTCGAGGTAAAAGAATAAAATATAGTGCTCACTGTATAGTTGATAAAATGTAAAAACAGAATAAAATATACTCACGGTATATAGAGCAGACGTACTGCTCGGTGGATGGCGTATGGGTGGTATAATCCCCACCTTAGGATTCTTGGTACTCCAATATGGACAAAAAAGTAGTAGTAGTCAGGTCTGAATAAAATAAACTTGCAAATAGTAAAATAATAAAATTATACTAAAAGAAGGTAATATAATACTAAGGTGGGAAGAGGAATGTGGCAACCAAATGTATAATAGCCAAATATTCCTTTATTAACACTTAGATTATATAAAAAGTTCCTATACGCGTTTCGCCACAATAGGCTTCATCAAGTAGAAACTTATAAAAAGAGAAAAACAGACCTAACATATAGCACTTATATAAGAAAACATAAAATTGCACAGATAAATTGAAATTCCCGCCAAAATGACGTCACCGGCGTCATGGGAGTGGACACAATTCAATAAAAATGTGGAAAATATAAAAAGTCTTCTTCACATATCCATTTTGAAGCTGCGGATATACATCTGGAACTTCACATACCATTTTATGTAGCACTAGGACTACCTCCTGCATATGTGGATTATTTATATTCGGACTTTCTAGGTATCGCTGCTTGGACTCTCTGATACATATTTTTATACACTCATTCTACTTGTCTTAGGCGCACCCTTATTTGTGCTTTTCTCTCCATTGTATTCCAAGGGGCTTAGAGGGGATTCCCCTTTTCCATAGGTGTGCTGCCTTGCTGTCATATTCTCTGTTTTCCTATCAGCGCTGAACCTCCTTCCTGATCTCGATTACATTTCAACTTCCAACCCCTCCGGTGATAGCTGCTGATCTGATTCAGAGAATAAATATGTCTATCTTTGACTTCAGAAATAATTATGTTATTGATGTGAATAATATCTTCAATACCGAGGAAACTCTTCCAACATATACCAGATTAGAAAATTATAACCAAAAAGAATTGTTTGTCAAACTTGAGAAAGCTTTTACTACTGAAATCAAATTGAAATGGGAAATAGCAACCCTTAAAAAATAGTTAGAAGAAAGAATAACCCCTAGAGGACTAAGACTTTTTAAAGAACCTACCTCAGATAGAGATGATGAGGATTTCATGAGGGATTGGTACAACAAGTTAGAAATTTGCACCTTTGGACTCATGGAGACCCTCATCATCAAAAAGACAAAAAAACTTTCCATTCTTGATACAGAAATAAATGACCTTAAAGACAAAATGCTGATATTCACAGACACACAAGTTTTTAAACAGAATTCCATTCTTATCCAGAATAAAATAGAGAAAGTCGAGATGGACACTAAACATATCAAAGTGAAAAAATATATTCGTGACAAGCAAGATTATTCTAATAATCAAGTACGTTCCTTCCATTCAAACAAAAGATAACAATAATTACCAATTTTCAAACACCTACCAAAACAATCATGATTCCAAAGTATATACTAACTACCCTAAAAAAAGAGACATACACTATCCACATGACCCTCCCGCCCGAAAAAATTCCTCAACCACATCTCGTTATAACTACCCGAATAAAGCACATACTACTCAATATAAAAAACACTACCAAGCCCCACTGAGATATCAACACCCAACACATCACTATCAAAATTCACAAAACACACCTCACAATTATCCAAGTCACGTAAACAATGTACCTGACTCTCCTGGCATGTATCAAAATGATAAAGGGGCCATACCCAAAATTCAAAGACCAAGGTATGCACACAAGCACTTTCAAAACACTAAGTCACCTGTAAACTATGTCCACAACAATAGATACCAACTATTATCGGTAGATTCTGAAACGGAAAATGATGACTATTTTTTAGAATTATGCACACAGACAAACACTCATGCACCAACACCACATCCTATAAAAACGAGAAAACGAAGTCTGAGTTTAGAGGAAGGAGAAGTGGGAGAAGAATTCAAAAGAGAAAGAAGAGACCAATAATAATCCCTGAAACTGAGAAAGACCATGGTATTTTTAACCTTTCACAAAAAGCACTTACTTCCACACAATTAGCTGTTTTAAGCAAAGGTCTTAAATTTGCTCCCACAAATTCGTTCAGACCCTTTAAAGACTTTATAGATATAAATAAATTCACTAGAAAAGCTACTCTTAAAAGGTTTTTTGCGAGTAACAGTTTGAATACGTCTAATACTCAACCTTTAGTTATGTCCCCTCCAGACCACCCTCAAATAATTACCACTTCTTTAAAAAAGAATTCAACCTTTTTCCCATCCAGTTTTAAAACAGGCCCTCTGGAAGTCTTTGAAAAATTGGTTATAAAAGACCTAGAAAAAATAAAGAAGAGTAAATTTGATCAGAATAATCTTACTAAAGCAGAAAGGAATGCACTCCTTGAATTACAAAAAGATGAGAATATTGTTATTAAATCAGCAGATAAAGGAGGTGGTGTGGTTATATTACCTAAAGAAATGTACATTAAAGAGGCGATGAGACAACTAAATGATCCCAACGTCTATGAAAAATTAGATAAAGACCCTACCAGTAATATCCAACAAATTTTAAATTCATTTTTACTAAATGGCCGAGAGCAAAATATCCTAACCAAACATGAGTACGAATTTTTAAATATCTCCCATCCAAAAATCCCTGTTATTTATTTTTTACCAAAAATCCATAAAGATATTAATAACCCCCCAGGGAGACCTATTGTGTCCGGCATCAACTCAGTTCTATCCAACTTATCTGAATACCTAGATACTCTACTACAGTCCTCAGTAAAACGTATGAAATCCTATTTAAAAGACTCTATGACCCTTCTTCGTTTTTTAAATGATTTTACATGGAAAGATACATATATTTTAGTCACTTGTGATGTACAATCTCTGTACACCATTATTCCTCATGTGGACGGCTGTCTGGCAGTAGAAGGGATTCTAAAAGCCGAAAATAAGATCAAAGACAACCAGATACGTTTTATTATTGATGGTATCAACATTATTCTAAACAACAATTATTTCTGGTTTTTAGATTCATTTTATTTACAGAAGTGGGGACTACCATGGGGACCAGGTTTGCCCCTAGTTATGCCAACCTGTTTATGGCAGAATGGGAATCCTCTGCCATATTGGGTGGGCATGACTGGAAGGCAAACCTGATTACATATTTCAGATACATCGATGATCTGTTTTTTATTTGGGAGGGCTCTGAAAGTTCTCTTAACCATTTTTTACAATTTTTAAATTCTAATGATAAAGGTATTATCCTAATTTGGGAATACAGTCAATCCCTTATTCATATTTTAGATTTAGAAATTTTTATCCAAAACAATCAATTGCAAACAAGGACTTTTTTTAAAGAAAGTATGTACTAATAATGCCATTGACATGTCTAGCTGTCACCACAAACCCTGGCTCAATGGGATACCAAAAAGTCAGTTCCTCCGTCTTCGGAGGAATTGTTCCCTTATTCAGGATTACGATGACCAATCGAATACTTTATTAAATAAATTTGCCCCAAAAAACTATCCCGTTAACGAGCTTAACACAACTAGAAATACTGTTAAAGAGAAACATAGACCAGATCTCTTAGAATATAAAGATAAGACAACCACTGAGTGTGTCCCATCATTGCCAATCATTTTTGATTTTAACAACAAAAGTCATGTTGTAAAAAAAAATCATAAATAAATACTGGCATATATTAAAACAGGATGATATTCTGGCTGGGATTATTCCTGATAAACCTCATGTTATATTTAGAGGAGCACCCAGCTTCAAATCTATCCTCACAAATAACTTTACTAAAGCAAAAAGCACTGCCTCCCATTTGAATTCCCCCTCCCCGTTTACTAAACCTAAAGGTTTTTTTAAATGTAATAAGTGCATAGCCTGTAAACGAACTGATGCGACTATTAGATCAAAGACCATTTCCTTTACGTCATCCGCCACACAGAAGATTTATCAAATAAATAATTTTATCCATTGTAACACAAAAAATGTGATTTACTTACTGGAGTGCCCATGTGGGCTCCAGTATGTTGGTATGACAACCAAAAATCTTAAAATTAGGTTAGCGGAACATTGTTGTAACATCTCTAAAGGTTATGAAAATCATTCAGTATCCAAGCACTTTTTAATGCATAATAAAAATCCCAAATTACTTAAATGTATAGGTATCGATGTGTGTGAAATCCCATGGAGAGGAGGCAATATAAAAAAGATCTTAGGTAGTAAAGAAATGGAATGGGCTTACAACTTGAAGACCCTCACCCCATTAGGCCTCAATATAGAATTTGACCTTTTTAATTTCTTGTAATCTGTTTTTTTTTTAGCTTTTATGCAACCCTCCTACTATAATTTTAAAATTACTTGATTATATAATTCACTGTATTTGTTATTATTTTTCTTAACTTATTTTAAGTATGTCTTTTTATACTTACCTTTTTTAATGTATTATATTATTGTATTTATAATTTATATGTTTGTGTATACATATATTGTATTTTATTAATGTTACAGTTGTATCTATGTTTATATTCTGTTCTAATAATATTCACCTATGTTAATCTATTGGAATATGTTAGTAACCTCTGAGGGGTTTCGAACTTGTGGAGTGTGTGTTCCTAGTCTGACACTCTACTGGTGCAGCCACCTGTCCCATATAACTGTATGCTAGCCTTTTCTGAGTATTGAACCTGCTTGTCTGATCATAAAACTCAACCCAGAGGCTCCTACTTAACCTAAAATCACATGACATGTTCTTATTTACTTCCGTGTCACATGATGTTATAATTTATATAATTTCTTACACTGTAAAACCTAGTTTTTTAATATTTTGTGTACAAATAATGCTTCTGACTTCTATACTATATTTTAAACACTCTTATATTGACTTTTTATATTTTCCACATTTTTATTGAATTGTGTCCACTCCCATGACGCCGGTGACGTCATTTTGGCGGGAATTTCAATTTATCTGTGCAATTTTATGTTTTCTTATATAAGTGCTATATGTTAGGTCTGTTTTTCTCTTTTTATAAGTTTCTACTTGATGAAGCCTATTGTGGCGAAACGCGTATAGGAACTTTTTATATAATCTAAGTGTTAATAAAGGAATATTTGGCTATTATACATTTGGTTGCCACATTCCTCTTCCCACCTTAGTATTATATTACCTTCTTTTAGTATAATTTTATTATTTTACTATTTGCAAGTTTATTTTATTCAGACCTGACTACTACCACTTTTTTGTCCATATTGGAGTACCAAGAATCCTAAAGTGGGGATTATACCACCCATACGCCATCCACCGAGCAGTACGTCTGCTCTATATACCGTGAGTATATTTTATTCTGTTTTTACATTTTATCAACTATACAGTGAGCACTATATTTTATTCTTTTACCTCGAGCTGGACTACTCCACCAAAGTACTCTGCTAAAGAACAAAAGAGGAGCAACGTATATCCTTGAGTGGGGATTATTCCACTACGTGCCATTTACACCAGAGCTGGATATAAGCTCTGAATATTGTGAGTAGTTCTACTATTCTATATACAATATTATTTTACCGTTCATACTATACCATTGGAGTTTCCCTTGTCTTCTGTTTTCTTCACATATCCATTTTGAAGCTGCGGATATACATCTGGGACTTCACATACCATTTTATGTAGCACTAGGACTACCTCCTGCATATGTGGATTATTTATATTCGGACTTTCTAGGTATCGCTGCTTGGACTCTCTGATACATATTTTTATACACTCATTCTACTTGTCTTAGGCGCACCCTTATTTGTGCTTTTCTCTCCATTAAATAATACGGACAGCCCACACACAAGCATACACACAATCCGCTTAAACGCAACACCACTAACAATCCACATACATGCACACAACCCCACATGCAGCCTCTCACATGCAATACCCCAAACAGCCCCCACACACTACCAAACACACAATGTGACTTATCCATCCACACACACAATTCCACAAGCAGCCCCCATACACAGCCCACATTCATATGTATCATACACAATACCATAAACTACTCGTGAACATATACAATATAATAGCTCAAATACGCACAAATACAACGATACAAAGCAATTACAGTAAAAATAACACAAGCAGAATATGGCAGTAAACACACTTCAATTTTAAAAAAATAGGACCGGCACGCTTCGGGACATCGCAATCCTATATCGGCACAGTGCTGCTAAAAGGTTGCTTACCCCTGCTCTAGTGCTTAATTTAATCTATATTTAATGTACAACTGCAGGGGTAGACAGCTTACTGTCTATTCCATGTCCCTACCCATGATCATCAAGTAGAGGCTATATAAAGTAACGTCTGGGCCCACCGTGACACCAGCCATGGGTTGGGCAGCTCTATTTTAAAATCCAGTAGCAGTGGTTATGACATTGTCAAAATCTACTCTCACTCTTTTGATGGGGTATCAATAGAATAAGAAGGGCATGCCATGTTCAACCTCACCATTTAAGGGTCATATCCCCACCCCTGGGTAGCTTGGGGGCCCCAAATCCATAGCCGTCCTACACCCTAATAATAGTGAGGGGGGCAATAAATCTAAATTCTGAAAAAAAGAATGTTCTTACCTTCTAAATTCTTATTTTAGAAGGAGTGGACAGTAGGATGCATGCATATATTAATAGCCCCGACAAGCTGCAAATGGTTGGATGCTTGGGAGGATAGTGGGAAATCGCCTGGAGGGAAGGTGGTTGAACAGTTACCATTCCATTCCCCATTTTAAAGATTTAGCCCCAACTGAAACCCAAGCAGGTTAAAAAAAACAGTGCCCCAATTATGTTTTAATAACTTTAAGCTCTGCTGGCTGCTCACTCTTTAGTGGATATGCCCCCACCTGTGGCATGGTGGTGGAGACATACAGAAAGTTTTCAACATTCCTATGGTTAGATATTGTCCATAATAGGCTTTTTAAAAATTTAAAAAATTTTTTTAATATGGTGGCTCACTAGCAAGCACTGGGCGGTCACCACATAGGTTAGTTATCATATGGGTTGCCTCAGTTCTTGTAGGCTCAAAGTAAACTGTCCAATTAATCCTTTCATCATTGGTTCACTTTCCTGATCACCTCCCCAAACTCCAGCCCTCCAGATGTTGCTGAACTACAACTCCCATGATTCTCAGCTTATCGATTTAATTCATGGAATCATGGGAGGTTGTAGTTCAGCAACATCTGGAGGGCCGGAGCTTGGGGAGGCCTGCTCTAGAGAATTGTCCTTGTCCTACATTTTTGGAGGATCCTGGTTCTTTTTTAGATTATCCCTTCATGCCTGCTGCCCTCCTTGCCTCCCACCTCAGCCTTCGTTAGCTAACTACACTCCCTGAATACCCTTATGCTTTGCTCAAACTCCGGTATCAAGGTCCAGTTCGTGAGTCATGATCTCACTCTAACCATTAACTTATTGTTATAAGCTTTATTACAAGGCTCAAATCAAGTTAAACTTCCCATTAGCCCTGTAACTGTTCTCTTTGCTAAAACCTGCATTTTACCAACACCTCTCTACTGCCACTATTGTGTAAGAAGCTCACAGTCATTCCTCTACAGGAATTTCCATGCAGCTCAAGTCTGCCCCCACGTGAACTCATATTCTACTCTGATCCTCACAGGTCTCCGAGCTGCTTAAACTAAACAGCTGTTACCAAGCCATTTTCATTAATTATTAGGAGATTCTACTTTACTGTACCATCTATTAAGTTATCAAAAGAGGTCATATATATACAAGGATTGTACTGAAAGCAAAGTCTGTCAGGTCATAAGTCTTTTATGAACAACAGAAGACATGTTAAATTACAGTAATGCTTATACTCGCATCCCTTTATCTACAAAATGGTACTGTTCAAAATAGTCTCCACTAATGGCAATCTGTTTGCATGGTAGTGTTCAAAATAGTCTCCTCTAATGGAAATCCATTTGCACCACTGTGGAACCTACTTGTCAAAGGTACTTAGAAAAAAGTCTTCATGGCACTCCCTTACTCAGCAATAGTGATGTCGCGAACCGTTCACGAACGGTTCGCTGCGGTTCGCCACGAACCGTTCGCGGCAAACTCCGGTCAGCTAACACATCCCTGCCAATCTCCGGCAGACCCTCCCTCCCAGACCCTCCTAATTCCTGGACAGCATCCATGTTGAAGCTGCCTTCAACATGGATGCTGTCCAGGAATTAGGAGGGTCTGGGAGGGAGGGTCTGCCGGAGATTGGCAGGAATGTGTTAGCTGACCGGAGTTCGCCGCGAACGGTTCGTGGCGAACCGTTCGCGGCAAGTTCGCGAACGGTTCGCAACATCACTACTCAGCAACTGATAGCATCTTTCACTTCACATGTATTATTAAAGCCCCATCTGTGAACACTTTCCTTCATTTGACCGAACAAGTTGATGTCAGGGAGATAAGGACTGTAAGGTGCATGTGGCACCACTGATCATCCCATTTTTGCAAGAACCTGTGATGTGGGCAAATAAGTCTGTGGCATTTAGCAGTTTCTATGATCTTTTCTTATGGATGGCTTCTCAAAGTCAGCACAGGTTCCTCAACAATCTCTTCAACAGTTAAGTGTTGGTCTGCACAAATCAATTTGGCCATCCTGTTTTGGTTTTCATCATCTGTGACTGCAGCCGATGGCCTTCCACTGCACTGTTTATCTGTTTCACCTTCTTTAAACTTTTCACCCATATTTGCACATTGCTCACATCAATTGCCGCCTTACCACACACATTTTGAGCCTTTGGTGGATGTCGGCATGCAGTACATATATCAGCCATTATTGTTCTATTACATTATAAGTTGTGTGACAGGGTCACTGGGGGAAGGTTAATTAAGGGCAGGTACATAAGCCAGCAATTAGTTTTTTACTTTGTAAGAGCCCCTCACAATTTCTCATGGCAGGCCTGGTTATTTAACCACCTTGGTATCTGTACCTCCAAGAATGTACATGTCTCTGGTAAAGTTTGATGTAAGGAGAATGTTCTCATTCCTCACACTTTGGAGTTGGCAACAGAGATGTCATGATGGGCAGAGGTGGGAATATCAGTGCACTGGCCTTAGCATAGTATGCTTTGCTATCTGATACCTAAAACAGTAACTTCCAAGTAACAATGAAAATTGGCTGTAAAATACTAGTATGGTTTCATTAACCAACACAAACTGCAGGGAGAGAAAAAATGTAAATAAAATTAAAATTTTCTGGGGGCATGGCTTGGACGTCAAGCTGAATGGAGGCTTGATTGAGCAGCTCCGCTCCGAGCACCCATAATCCGGATTAATCTGCACATTTCCATGCACATACATGCTTTCAAATTAAGACCTCTACCAAATGGCTATTAAAATTCCCTGAAAACACAAGCAGAAGCCAAAGGAGGCCTCAGTGGTGGCTCTTTTTGCCCCGGCGGGAGAGCCTCATGCAAGCTCCCAAGATGGCACTTGAGCAGAGATTCGAACTTCTCCCGACAAGGAATCACGCCTATCCAACTTACCCTTGACTACAGGGGACCAGGGAGATATCCTGCAACACCTGGGAGACCTCAAGTCCTATATCTTCCTAGTCATTACCAAGAGCACAAGGGAGATTATTGCGGAGATCTGTGCTGTGGTTCAGCGCACAGCGAATTTGGAGCATTGGGTTAAAACCGTGGTGTCGGCCCACAACCATCTAGCAGATTGCACCGTGGATCTCTGGCGCCAGCTCTTTGAATTGGAGGAGACTGTGGAGGACCTTTCCAACCAGTCCCGCCGCAACAATCTGTACATCTTTACAATCTTTACCAGGGATGGTGACCTGAAGGAGCTGGTACTGGCCATTCTCCGCAACTTTCACTTTGAACATAACCAACTGCAGCTGGGAGGTCGACAGAGCACACAGGGCCCTGTGTCTCCGGCGGGGTGATGGGGTGATGGGGAGCAGCCACGAGATATCATCACAAGGCTTCACCATTTTGAAATGAAGGATGCCAGAAACGCCAAGCTGCTGTGGCAGGGAAGAGAGATCCAGCAATGCCCTGACATCTCCCCGGCAACCCTGCAAAGATGCAAGGAAAGGAGGCCCTTGACTGATCTGCTGCGAACCCACCAGATTTATTTCGCATGGGGACACCCCTTCAAGATTATGGCGTTCCATAAGGAAAAGACGACGGTGATGTAGCCTACAACAACTCCTACCAAGTTTCTCCAAGCACTGGACATCAATCCTCTGGAGGGGTTCCTGCTCCCGGAGTCCAAGACCTACAACATTCAGTGCCTGCCCTGGGAATGGCACAGGGTCGGAGAGGAAAACGCAGAAGAGGGCTGATCAGACCCTTTTGACCTAAAGCTAAGTAACAATTTCCTCATGGTGGGCTTAAAAAGTTTTTTCTTTGATTGGGGAGGCTGAGGAAAAGGAGACATTTTTTAGGGGGGGGGGGGTCTGGAACTTCCCTTCATAGTTGGCCACTTGGCTGTTATCCTTCATTGACCCCTCAACTTCGTCCCGCACATGGCCACCACCATGTCCACACCAGGATGGGCCCTATCCCATATGGGGGGGCAGGATTGTTAGGGTCTGTCAGACTTGCCTGCACTTAACTGGCCATCCAGCTCTCTCCTAGGCAGAGGGGTAAGAGGAAGCAGAGAGGGACATTTTGGCTACCATGGAGTGGTGGCAGGAGAAATCTTCAGATGTCCCATTATCGCACTTGGATCTATGTGACATTGTCGCTCAGTTGTGCTATGTTGAGGGGAATTTTGGGAAAAATGAAAAAAAAATACACTCAGTTAAAATTAACATACCACCTAGTATTCTCTTCTTTTTCTAAGTTTTACCGATACTGCTCTCCAGAAAAGACCTGGCGGGACTGCTGACAGCTATGAATGGGGAGGGAAGAGACATGGGATCTCTCACGGTACATACACCTTAATCACCTTTGAGGAACTCCCCCAAGTGTACTCTTTGGGTCCCAGAGACTTTTTCAGATACTTCCAGGTTTCGCTTCCCAAAGATTTTGCTTCCCGTACGGGAGTCAGAAAGGTAGCAACTCGGTCCTTGACCTTGTCCTTGACTTATGTGAGAGAGAGGTGGGAGGACGGGGTGGATTACCACTTTATATAATTCCATCAGCTCACAATCCACAGGTTGAGGCGACTTGACAAATACTATTTGTGACGGAACCGCTGGCACCCCGACCGGGTACCTTCCGCTTACGGATGCTCCTAGTGCTTTCCAAGGACTCCAAGCACTCTGCCTGACACCATAACCACTGCAGACCGCACGAACCGCCGCAGCTTGGTTGGGATCTCGCCGTCTCCACCCACTCTGGACCCAGGACCAGGGTCCAGCTTCCAGCAGGTCAACTTCTCTCCGAATTCCAGAGAGCAGGAACAGGAACAAGAGCTTAGTTGTTATACCCTGGGGAGTATAGTGATTATAGCAATCCCCACAGTGTAGTTTCTCCAATCCCCCAAACATGAGCCGAAACTTCATGAAGGTACAAGATGATCTGTTTATTGGCACACAAAGAACCTTCTTTTATGCAGGTCCCCATGCAAGGGGACATCCCACTGGGTGGGACACAGTGCAACCAATCACACAATGGTTACATCCCACACATCTCCTCCCCTTAGCCTGAGAGGTAACCATATTATCCATACATTTTAAAACACACTTTTTACCCAACTTTCATAACTCTAAAACTATACATCACATTCACATAAAACTACATATTCACAATCAACAATCAATCCATTCAGGGGAACAACATATTAAAAAATGGCTTGAATCAGACCAGGGGTTCAGAAGTTAGCACAAGTATCTTTTGGGGCCTGGCTGGCAGCATGGCTATCTGGCCCAAACTGGTTTCAGAGCCTTCTATTCTGGAGATAATTGAGAAGTAATGCAATTATCTCCAAGGACAGAGGCAAAACTCCATTAGCCACATGGCAGACAAAGGACAACAAAAGACATAAAAATACATACTGTTACATTTATCACATAGAACCTACACATTTCCAATTTACCGAACACATAATAGCATATATAATATTGCAGACCGCCTGAATGCAATCTGCTATACAGTCTTAAAGGGACATTGTTCCTAAAAGTCATAATATGTCCAGGGATGGTTTTTAAAGGGCCAGCAGCAGCACCATACAAATCCAATATGCCCAAATATTGTACTTGAAGGGCCAAATAACCCAGGGCCATAGTCATGAGGCAAGAGGCTGGCAATCAGGCTCCTCCAACAGCCAGGGGAAAATCCGGTGACAAAAGGCGTTTCGTCACACTATTCAACAGGAGACAGAACTAGGCATGATCCAGAAGAGTGGAGTGTAGCAGGACATATGGGAGGCTGCTAGTAAGGTATCCATTTGTGTGGGGCTGCAGGAACAGGCAGTAAAAACTATGATGCACTGGTACACTACACCCTCTAAATTATTCTGCATGGGTAAAGGGACAATAGACGTGTGTTGGAGGGGCTTAAGGGGTACATATATATTCACATGTGGTGGACCTGCGGGAAGCTGTGGTCGCTTGGAGGAAGGTGGTATACCTATTGACCGCCATATTTTGCAGACGTATTGTGTTAGATCCATGGGCCTACCTCCTGCCAGACCTATGGAGGGCTTAACAGCCAAAAATCAAAAACTCATGAATAGGATCACCCTAGCCACTAGACTAGCCCTGCATTAATAAGGTGACACAGACAATAAAGGAAAACTATCTCATGGACAAACTTACTGCCATTATGCACAACACAATGAAATCCTTTGAAGTGGTGTGGGCTCCCTGAAAGGAGTTGGGAGTTTAGGGTGGGGAATACCAGGTGATCTCGCAGTGGGCTGATTGATTGTTGTTGCAGGATTGATGGACCCAGTGGTGTATCCTGGTTTTGTGCTGCCCTAGGCAGGACAAAACTCAGGCACCCCCCCGCGCCACCCCCACCCGCGCAACCGCCACCCAACCTTCCCCCCTGCTCTGCCTTCTAAATACACACACACACATTCACTGACAGATACGCATTCACTAGCTAACAGAAACACACAGTCACTAACAGACACACACTCACACACTCACTAACAGACACACACACACACTCACAGGCAAACACACACACACACTAACAGGCAAACACACACACTAACAGACATCCACACTAACAGACATCCACACTAACAGACATCCACACTAACAGACACACACACACTAACACTAACATACATACACTAACATTAACATACACACTAACACTAACATACACACACTAACATACACACACTAACACTAACATACACACTAACAGACACAAACACTAACATACACACACACTAACAGACACACTAACATACACACACTAACACA
>OW240917.1:174634021-174722404 GCA_933207985.1 Pelobates cultripes
GCAGACAACTGACTGCTATTCAATCTTATAAATAGAAAGTGAAAAAAGTTTTTTGTTTTTAAATCCAAGCTATTGTGACACCAGATGTAAGTGGTGGCACTGACTGAAATGGGCACAGTATGCACTGTGAGCCTGACACAGAAGCTGGCAGCAGTGGCAGACAACTAAGTGCATTTACATTACATAGAAAAAAAAGCATACCCTTATCCCTAACCTAGCTATGCTTTTCCCTATCTTATGAACAGCAGCTACACTTTCCCTCCTCTTACTAAGCATGCAGCTTGAGAATGAATCTAAAATGGATGCCTTCCAGGAGGTGGGAGGGTCTGCTAGGGAGGGTGTGCTGCTAATTGGCTGGAATGTGTCTGCTGACTGTGAGGTACAGGGTCAAAGTTTACTCAATGATGACGAATAGGGGGCGGGTCGAACCGCGCATATGTTCGCCCGCCGTGGCGAACGCGAACATGCTATGTTCGCCGGGAACCGTTCGCCAGCGAACCGTTCGGTACATCACTATTCACCTGTTGGCCTTTCTCAAGGTGATGAGTATTCCTACTGTGGACATTTTATATAATACATTTTAAAACAGCTGTGGTAAGTTATTTTACTAACAGAGGGGTACTGCAAAATTTGTGTGAATGTGCGTCCGGCATTTGCCAACCTTTTTATGGATTCCTTTAAGAGAATATACTTATAAACCTTTGATCTATTTAAGAACTTTTCCCCATTTTGGGTGGGATAAAATATACAGTCCAAAAGAAAAAAACAATACTTCCTACAAGGAGGCAGTAGTTTTAAACCCTTACCAATTAAAGCATTTCAAACTTTATTGCATTATTGCTCATTAAAAAAAACATTTATATATTATTATATTAATTGCTATTTATAATAAAGATTGTTCTATTCTCAAATCAAATCTAATAATCCAAAATCGTATTTATTTTTACATCATAGGATCATTAGTATTCATTTCTAAATTATTAGTACCTCTTAGTCCTTACCTATGCTATTGTAAACAATTGTTTCCAGTGATTAATCAGCCACTCTGATTGATTTTTCCTATTTAATGTACTGAATACTATAAGAAGAACCATCCATCTATCCCTTGCTAGTATGTCTACAGTATTTTTTTTTATATTTGTTCAATCTTTCAATCTCATGTGGGAAAAGTGTATATCCCTTGAATTGTATAAATGTTTCATTGAGTTATACACACTTCACAAGTCCATTGTAGTTTGGTTATTATGGGTTTTTAATGAGCAATAATTCAAAGTTTGATTTATGTTTTAATTGGTGATGGTTTAAAACTAATGCTGTCCTTTGTGGGAAAGTAATGGTTTTTCTTTTGGACTGTATTGTGTTTAATTTATTGGGTTATCCCTTTGGAGCCATCACATTGCGACCAATTCAGGACAGTTATGTGCTAGAGGAGCCCTGTACATTTTTACTGTTTTATACTGGGTATGATACATTGATGACATTTTTATTATCTGGAAAGGTTCAGTGGAAGATCTGTTGGCATTCAAGGCATTCCTGGATACATGTTCTCTGACTATTTCCATTACACTGGAATATAGCACTAATACTGTGCACTTTCTTCATGTACTGGTGAGTTTGGCTGGTGATGGTTTTGCTTTTGATTTATATTCAAAACCTACTGATCACAACTCCTATCTGAATTTATGCTTTTTAGTATGATTCTGTTGCACATACTGTATTTTTGTACTGTACTGTATTAAATATTCAGTATATATGGGTATTTATGCCTTCATATAAAGGTGTGTGTATATATATCAATTAACTTTTTTTAATGTGATAATCAATAACATTAATAGTTTTATAAGTATTTGGATTGCAGTTGACAAATTATTATTATTTCTGTTTTCTTAACCACCAGTGGAGTGGTTTGTCAAACTCTTTTGCACCCATATTATATTTTATTTGCTGCATTTAGTTGTATGCCCCTATTTATACTACCTACTGATTTAGGTATTTGCCTGATTCCTGAAGAAAAACTGAAGAAAAGAGGGAAAACCACCAGACCAATCAGATACAACATAAATAATATCCCTTGTGAATATGCAGTGGACGTAAAGAATAGATTTGAGAGATTAGACATAGACGATAGAATGACTGAAGAACTTTGGATAGAAGTTTGCAATATTATACAGGAAACAATAAGAAAAATATTGCCAAAAGAAAGAAATCTAAGAAGTCAAACTGGCTATCTGATGCGGCTTTAAAAATAGCCCAGGAAAGAAGGAAAGCGAAAGGTAGTGGAGATCGGAAAAAATGTGTCCAACTGAATGCCGAATTCCAAAGGATAACAAGAAGAGACAAGGAGACATTCTACAATAAGCAATGTAAAGATATAGAATAAGATAACAGAATCGGAAAGTCAAGACATCTATTCAAGAAAATTGGGGATCTAAAAGTTACCTTTCATGCCAAAGTGGGTGTGATAAAAGACAAAAATGGCAGGGACTTAACAGAAGAAGATCAAATAAAGAAGAGATGGCAGGAATACACTGAAGATCTATACAGGAAGGATCTTAACAGCAGTGATGACCTCAATAGTTGGTCTAATGAGATGGAACCAGAAATTTTGGAGAGCGAAGTGAGATGGGCCCTAGGATGGCTTGCAGATAACAAGGCTGCAGAAGTTGATGAAATCCCAATTGAATTATTCAAAATTCTGCAAGATGATGCTGTGAAAATTCTGCTTGACTTATGTCAACAAATTTGGAAAACACAACAGTGGCCAAAAGACTGGAAAAGGTCAGTCTACTTCCCAATCCCAAAAAAAGACAATGCCAAAGAGTGCTCCAATTATCAAGCAATTGCACTAATTTCACATGCCAGCAAGGTAATGCTCAAGATCCTACAAGCTCGACTCAAACAATATATGGACCGGGAATTACCAGATGTACAAGCTGGGTTCCGCAGAGAACGAGACACAAGAGATCAAATTGCCAATGTACGATGGATAATTGAGAAAGCCAGAGAGTTTGAGGAAAAACATCTACTTCTTCTGCTTCATAGACTATTCTAAAGCCTTTGACTGTGTGGATTACAACAAAATGTGGCAAGTTCTTAAAGAGATGTGAGTACCAGATCATCTCATCCGCCTCCTGAGGAATCTGTATGTGGACCAAAAAGCCATAGTCAGAACCGAACATGGGACAACAGAATAGTTCAATATCGGGAAAGGAGTGCGCCAAGGTTGTATATTGTCACCTTATTTATTCAACTTATATGCGGAATACATATTGCGTAAGGCTGGGCTGGATGAATCCAAAGCTGGAATCAATATTGCCGGAAGAAATCTCAACAACCTTAGATACGCGGATGATACTACTCTGATGGATGAAAGTGAGGAAGAACTAAAGGACCTGTTGATGAGGGTAAAAGAAGAGAGTGCAAAAGCAGGCTTGCTGCTTAACATTAAAAAGACTAAGATCATAGCAAACAGCAATCTTAGTTCCTGGCAAATAGATGGGGCAGAAGTGGAGGCAGTGACAGATTTTATTTTCCTGGGATCCAAGATCTCTTCAGATCGTGACTGTAGTCATGAAATTAAAAGATGTTTGCTTCTGGGGAGGAAAGCTATGGCAAGCTTGGACAAGCTGTAAAAAACTAAAGATATTACACTATCAACAAAGGTCGGCATAGTTAGAACTATGGTATTCCCAGTAGTAACATACGGATGTGAGAGCTGGACTATAAAGAATACTGAGCGTCGTAGAATTGATGCCTTTAACCCCTGAAGGACCAAACATCTGGAATAAAAGGGAATCATGACATGTCACTCATATCATGTGTCCTTAAGGGGTTAAACTGTGGTGTTGGCGAAAATTGCTTAGAATCCCTTGGACTGCAAGAAGATCCAATAAATCCGTACTACAGGAAATCAAGACAAACTGTTCACTGGAAGCTATGATTATGAGACTGAAGCTCAAATATTTTGGCCATATAATGAGAAGGAAGGATTCTCTAGAGAAGACTCTGATGCTGGGAAAGATTGAAGGCACATGAAGAAGGGGACGACAGAGACAGAGATGAATACATGAGGTCACTGAAGACACTAACATGAAGTTGTTGGAGCTCAGAAGGGCAGTGATTGACAGATGTAACTGGCATGCTATGGTCCGTATGGTCATGGAGAGTCGGACATGACTGAACGGCTAAACATCAACAATATAGGTGTATATATATATCAATTGACTTTTTAATGTGATAATTAATAACATTAATAGTTTTACAAGTATCTGGATTGCAGTTGACAAATTATGATTATTTCTGTTTTTTTAACCACTAGTGGAGGGGTTTGTCAAACTCTTTTGCACCCTGATTGTATTTTATTTGCTGCATTTAGTTGGATGCCCCTATTTATACTACCTACTGATTTAGGTATTTGCCTGCTTCCTTTAACCTCTTAAGGACACATGACGGAAATATGCCGTCATGATTCCCTTTTATTCCAGAAGTTGTGCCCTTAAGGGGTTAAAGCTGGCACTTGTCCCCCTAGTCACCCCTAAATGCCCCATGATACCCCATTTTACCTAAATTTTTACCTCTTTATTTCTTCTCTGGATCCATCTCCTAGGCGCCGTCATCTTAATGTCCCCAGATAACGTGACATGCTGGGCCTTCATCTGTTTACACTAAGCTCATGCTGTGAAATTCCTGTGTATGCCCAATTTACCACTTGGGCATTCGGACAGGCTTTTTGGATATTTGTTCATTCATCAGATAGACGAATGAACAAATAGAAATTACAACGAATGAAGAACAAATTTCAATTCATTCTTTGTTTGTTTGCTAATTAAAAGGCGCTCCCTCCATCTAAAAATACTCCTACAGCACCCCCCTTAGTCAATCACCCGGCTGGGGCCGCATGCGGCGACGATCCCTGATACCCGATCTACTCTTCTTTTCCTCTGATCCTCCTGTTCTTGACCTTCTCTCCCACTCTATACCTACCTACCAACTAACCCTAACAAACCCCGCACGGCACATTCAGGCACACATACGATGTACCAACCTGGGCAAACAGGGCCCCCAGGGGGAAGAACGCAGCAAGCCCACAGCGGGCAGACAAAACCTTAATGGGCACACAAAGAAGGGTAAACACACAAAGGACTATGCCTCTGCCAAACGGTGATCATCCACTGGACCACAACCAACACAACCACACTGGATAGGCAGCTACTACAGCATTATAGCAGACGGGCCACCGACGAACAGGGACCTAGATAGCAATACCACAAGGGCCCACTGCGGCCATGAGCAGCACAGCCCTGAAACCAAACCCCCAAAGGGGAGACGACCACCCTACTGTTGGAACTATATGAAATACAAACCGTGCATTAACCAACCTTTTTACATTTCTGTAAAACTGTTATTTTATGAAAAATGCAAAAATAAAGAATAGTTAAAAAACAAATATGTAAAAATAGAAGCTGTGGGGAGCTGTGCTCCCTGCCACTTCCTAAATCCCTCCTTACTCTATGGGTGTCACTATTACCATCATATTGGCATAAGGGAGGTTAAAATCTCCCTCCTGTCCCTTCTCGTTGTATCCTTACTCACTGGGGATGTCTACTAAACAGTGAGCTGCCAGTGGCTGCTCACTGTAGTAAAAAAAGACCCACCAATCCAATAAAGAGGGACTTGGCATAGGTCCACCATGCCCCCATGGTGGGGAACCTATTTAAATAATTAACAGCCCTCACCCAAGCCCTGCGAATGGTGGCTATTAAACTAAATGGTGGACCTTGTGTTCCTACCATCCCCCATCCATTAACGGTGTAAAGGGTCTCTCCCCACATCCCCCTCCCCTCGGCCAGCAGGTGAGGGCTGAAAACATGGGACCTAATGTCTCTCCCCAGTACCCACCCATTACCGACGAGTGGGTGAACTGAAGTAACAGAGGGGGAATCTATTGTCCCCCCAGATCCCACCCATTAGTGGTGGGTGATAGTTCTAGGTAATAATGGCTTCCCACAGCCCCCTGTATGTGCCCACACACACACATATATATATATATATATATATATATATATATATTGATTATCACTATATGTTAAGACACTCCCAGTTTATATGAGTGAAACTGCCATTTAGTTGACCTTCCCCTTTTTGAGACACAGGCTCTGTTGCTGTAGACCGCCAAACTCCAGAACAGAGTATAAGGGAATACTTCAAACTCCCGAACAAAGAATCAGCCAAACTCCTTCTCTCCTAGAATAGATTGAAATAATACTTCCAAGTAGCAATCCCCCAAACACGAGACCAAGCTCCGTCTTGAGGGTAAAACAGGAATCTGCTTGAATGAGGGCTACCTGCCTGGTATTTATGCAGGTCTCCCGCCTGGTGGATACTCCCCTAGGGGACCAGAAGGGAGACTGGGACACATAATGTACAGTAGCCAATCACAGTGGCTCAGCTATAAACACTCCCCTTTGCACAAGTAAATCCCTCCTCTCTATCCTGGAGATAATTGGGAACAAATCCAATTATCTCCAGGGATAGAGGCAAATCGCCATTTTACATAATATAATAAAAACACATAAAAATCCGTAACTGTAAAACTACCGAATGCTTTTAGTTCGTGTAATGTATCCCCAGATAGCCTGGGTCTGAGCGCACATTACTACCGAATAGCGCTCAGACCCAATGCACACAGTTCAATCGCCATGGAGTCAAAGTCTTTCACATTGTTCTTTCAGTATACGATTGACTCCATGGGATGACTATCTGGGTTAAGTCCGTTCATGTAATAAAAGTACCAAATGGACCGGCGTTCGCATGCCCGTGGATAAGAAGGGCGGTCGGCAGTTTCAGCGGTGTTCGGTAGAAAAAGTGTCCGTTTTTAGTTCCATAGTTTGAGTGCTGAACACTGCTGTGCATTCGCGTGTTTAAAATGGCCGCCGCCTCGTGGTCGACATGCGAACGACGACCACCCTGCATATGGTTCAAATCAAGAGGTGTCTGCGGTTAACCACAACGTTCTAATTGAGGCCAATAGGTTAACCAGCAGCACACTTCTCCTCTGTGTGGCCGTCCGTTCGGTAGTTTTATTCGGTATAATCTGAAATAGACGAACAGGGACGTACGGGCAGGTAATTCCACGAAAGTATAACAGTTAGAGGAACCAGCAGATAGAACTTAGACAGATGGATCTGTCACACTATATATAGGTGCACTTGCGGGCCCCTTGCTACCTGTAAAATGTAGAAGGGACCCAGCCAGCACCAGCTTAACTTTCCACCCGCTCCTGTGCCTGTAACTCTCGCGAGCCCTGCAGCCTGCAGAGCGATGCCACTGGTTAATGTGGCGGAACCAGCCTCACCACTGGGCATTGGAGAAGATTGATTGCCAGCCTCCTGCCGTGTGACTATGGCCCCTGGGATGTATTGCCTGCTATCCTGTGCTGCTGAGGTTTGCTACCAACTAGGTGGATTTGGCTATGGAGCTTGTCCAGTGCCCTCTGTTGGTAGCAACAGCAATATGCACTGCCTGAATAGCAAGACTGGTTCATTTGCATATTCGGGTATATTTGCATATTGCTAATTCTGCAGGCACGTGAGATATTTTCTGTTAATTGTGTGTATGTTGAATCGAGTGTGTGTGTAGTGGATGTAGTGTGTGTATAGCGAATGGGTGGGTGTGTGTGCTGCATGTGTGTGGGTGATTGTGGGTGGTGGAGGTGGGGGTACATTACTTAATATCTCCCCTCCCTTCTCACCTTATGTAGGGAGGGGGGATTCTTGTTCCTGCTGCTTTCCCTGGTGGTCCAGTGGAGGGTGAACTCTAGCCCCTGTGGCAACACTCAGATCTCGCGAGAGGAACCCCGGGGGAGCTGCTGGTTGAGCTCCCCGGGTCTTCTTCTGCCTCCCTCCATGCTGCAGTATGAGACCTGCATACCTCGACTACAGCTTATAACCCTTCCTGTATTAAAGTGATCGTATACGCAGCACGCGTTACATCCAATCCAGTAAGGCTACCTGGTGATAATTTCTGCTTGTATTAACTAAAGCGATTGTATTAAGCTGTATAACACTGTTAATTGTTTTTATGAGAGACCTGTGTGTCTCATACGTTACTTCTTTACCCTACTATACTGCTGTAATAGTTTTGACGGCACAAATAAAGCTTCTTTGAAACCAAAAAAACACATCTGAAGCAATGCCCAAATATGCCACAAAAAGGAAATACAATTGAAGATTATATTAGCTTTAGTGTACTAATAATCTTAATTTTAGTAATGACAGGAGGCGAATATTTGCATATCTTTCTTTACTGAAAACTCCAGCAGCATAGAAACATAACAACCAATCAGAAAAAAGTTATGATGCCCATAAAAGGTCCTGTCTATGACATCACTTCCTCTTTCTTTGAAGCGAAACAAAAAATAACAGCAAGAGACATAATCATATTACGTCAACAGTTCAACAACATATTAGAATATCCAACTCCATTAGTTCCGCGATGCAGAGGTATGGAAGGTGAATCTTTGTCTCGATGAGAAGACGTTCACGCTGCAAGAAAAAGAAAAAGGTGAAAGGTATCTGGCGTGATAACTTGTCCGCATACAATAAGCATTAAGCATCTGGTATACCAACGAACATTAGAATGTGAAACATATCAATATATATTTATTCTAACGCAATGATATTTAAGAATCTATAAACACAACATAATGCAAGGTTCATGTCTAATATTCAGCCAATACAAGACCCACAAGATACAGGTCTAAGTAGCAAACATACAAACCATACGTACTTACCTTCCTGAACATAAAGGATATATTCTGTTCAACACGAGAAACATGGGAGGGATCCTATAGGGTGGGAAATATTCGCCTCCTGTCATTACTAAAATTAAGATTATTAGTACACTAAAGCTAATATAATCTTCAATTTTACCACATGACAGGAGGCTTCATATTTGCATTTTTAAAGCTTTGAATTGACCAATGTGAAGGAAGCATGAGATGTTTGCCGAAAATAGAACGTTCTAAACGTACTCTCTCGCGCTCAGTCCGCGCAGCGTATAATGTCGGCTAGGGAAGCGTCGGCCGAAAAGGTTTGTGAGGCCGCCATTCCCCTTACCGAGTGGGCTCCGAAACAAGGTTCGACGCTAAAGACAAAAATCAGCAGACCCATCTGGCCAGTGTTGCGGTAGACACCGGTCCATGAGGGTTCACGTAAGAAGTCAGAAGGTGATCCGTCGAATGGGTTTGAAGGGGGTAGAGATATTGGTGTACCCCTTTAGCGTTCTGACCACGCATAGTGTGGCGTCTGACACAAAGCATGGGTATGAAACTGAAGATGAATCAGACTTAGTTCGTCTCGACATGGTAAAGGTAACCCCGTCTGGTGTGAGAGAGAAACCATCCATATCACAATCCCTAACGTCCGCCACCGTCTAAATGAGGCGAGGCATAATAAGAGGGCTAGTTTGGCTGAAAGTTGCTTCAGTGACAAACAAGGATTGTCCGGCCATTCCCTAAGGAATCTCAGCACCACATCCACCTGCCAGAGGCGTGAATATTTGGGTGCAGGGATCTCGACAATTCGGCACCCCGCAGTAGTCGACAAACCAGTGTATCTTGACCTACTGGTCTGCCCTGTACCGGAACGTGCGCCGCCGATATGGCGGATCTGATCACGTTGAGGGATCGATATGACCGACCCAATGAGACCAGGTGTGACAGATAGTTGAGGATCAGTGGGACAGGTGCAGTAAAGGGATCGGAATCCCTTTCCACACACCAATCACTCCAGGCCGACCAGGCAGAAATATAGCCTTTCCTGGTGCCGGGAGCCTATGAGTCCCATAGGAGGTCTTAGTTGATGCAATAGGTCGTGAACTGACCAGGAGCCCCTGAAGCCGTCCAGGCAACTAGTGCCAGTTGTCCTTCCATGACAAGGGAGTGGGCTTCCCCTCGAGGTCCCGTCAGAAGTAGAGGGAAGGTAGGGAGTAGTAGAGGGTCTTCGCGAGACATCTCCAGGCGATCCGGGAAATCACGGTTGGCCCTGCCCGAGGGGTGTCATGAGCAGGAGCGATATCTTGTGGGTGTGTGTGTGTATCGAAGCACCCTTGCTATTGTGGAGAACGGCTGGGTCGCGTTTGCAGGGGTTCATCCATTGCCCCGTATCCGAAGGAAGAGTCAAAGATCGTTTTGCCAATCCAAGATTGTATGTGAAGTAATCACCATCGAAATTCCATCCTCACTTCCGCTGAAAGTGGGATCCAGTGGTCGTATGAGTGACCGGTGCGTACGTATCTCACCATCAGTCGTAGTGGGCCAGGGAATAACGCTTGTATGGAGGAGGAGAGGAGGAGAGGAATCCCACAATCCGGCAGCTATCCTTATAGAGGCGCTCTTTGCCGTAGACGGACGCGGAACGTAGTTCTCCAAGCCGATGTCGAAACCGAGGAACTGGCCCGATTCAGATGGGAGAAGCGATCTTTGTCTGTGTACAACAAAAAACCCATGGAGTCCCGAAAGTGAACGACAAATTTGTCTGCAAACGTAGCCTGGATTCGTAAAGAATCAGCAAGTCTTCCAGGTATACGAGGCATCGCACGCCCAAATTTACGGATGTGTGCCCTCACTGGTTACAGTAGGTTCGCGAGCACCACGGAGTCGTAAACTGCCGTGTTTGTCCTCACCATTGGAATCGGAGGAAAACTTCGGCAGTCCAGGGCAACGGGTACTGAAAGGCGTGCGTCCTTGAGGTCCAGATGTGTAAACCAGTCGTTATCGCCTAGGAGGTCTTGTAGAAGATGAATTTCCTCCATCTTGCAGCATTTGTATACCATGTAGGAGTTCCATTGATGTAGTCTCCTGGCTTCTTCTTGACCAGGAAAAATTTGCTGGGGAAGCCTTCCCCTCCGGTGCATGTTGAATTGCGCCCCTCCTGAAGAGGGTGCAGATTTTCTTGTCCACGAGGCGTTCCTGTTCCGCCAGCGTGCGTAATGGAGGTGAAGGGGCGACCTGCACGGCTGTGATAAAACTCTATGACATAGCCTTGTACTGTCTGGAGAACCCAGGTGACTTTGGTAGTCGTCTCCCAATTCTGTAAAACAGAGACAGGTTGCCGGTCATAATATTGGAAACAGTTAGTTATGTAGGTTGACACACTAGTAGATGAAGCGGATGGGTTCCTTTGTGTAGTAGATGGGAGAAATATGAGGACTGTGTATACGATCTGGAACCTGTCGCCCAGAAGCGGCTGGTGGCTCGGTTCAGCTACCGACCAGTCCTCCCAGAAACACCTTTCCCCGTAGGGTTGTGGAAGACTTGTTTTAGCGAGGTCTGGGTTTAATTTAGTGTGGTGAATAAATTCACGTGTTTCACGTCGAATAGTAGGCCTTGTGCTTTTGGGCCGAATTCTTGTCGTTCCTAAGTCCAATAGTGTGTTGTCGATGCGGCTCAGTACAGATTTGCTTCTGTCGGCGCATAGTGCGTCATTTACGTTGCCCAGGAGGCATATCGAGCATTAAGACCATTCTTTGGAGGTGGTAGGGATGAGTTGTGTACCCTGGGGTAACTCGGTCTTGAGGCGTGCGCATCCTTCCATCCCCCGAGGGTCGCGCAGCCAATAGTGTTCGTCCAGGAACGTTCCGTCTTCGGCTACTCTGGTTTAGTGCCGCTACAGTTATCTCTGCCTCAGCCGCCGTCACAGAGTAAGGTTTCCCTAACGTACTTCGAGGAAGTGTGGGGAAGGTCTTGCCGTTCCATTTCCTCAGACGGTGAGCTGTCTTCGTGTCGCTCATCTACCATGTCCAAAGTACGTGGTGGGTAATAGTCTTCTTTGTCGGAAGATTGTGACGGACAGGGTTTGGATTCCCGGTGCTCCGCCTATTTGGTCTGTTCGATGGCCGTCTTGCCCTTGACCTTAGTGGCAGGGGGGCTGGAGCCCTTCCCTTGCCGTTTTGACTTGAAGGCTTGTGGGCCTGAGGTCTCCATCAAGCGGTGTGGGGTAGAGTTCATAACAGAACCTTCTCCACTGAGGCCGTTACTGTGGCGTTTATCATTGCCTAGAAATCTTGGGAACGTTGAGAGTGTCCACCATGACTCGTTCCCGTCCTGTTGGGAGATAGTGTGAGTGTCAGCACGTAGGTGTGTTAGACTCCTGGTAGAACTGGGGATCACCCAGGTAAAATGGTTTGAATTGCCTGCTTTAGTATGTCTGAGAGTATGAATACTCATGCCAAGTGTAGAGGGGTCACCTCTATTAGTTTAATCTGGCTACTGAGAGCCGTGGTGCAGGCGCGACTGACTGGTAGTGGTGTCGGTCTGGCTAGCCGGGTTCACCACAAATGTACGCCAGAGCTGTATGCACGGTTTTTAACTATACAGGCTTATTATATAGGCGCATGGGGCCTGTCTCCATAAGGTCTGCAGCCGCAGGACCTATGTCTATTAGGCTGGGTTCATCCCAGGTGGTGTGCCATGGTAACCCAGAGGACACCCATATTATAATTTTTGGCACCTTACAAGCATTGCATGCATATCTGGGGGTCATCCCAGGTGGTGTGCCATGAAAAATTACCCAGAGGACACCCACGTTCAATATGTACACTAGGCACAGTAAATATACATATCTGTATCCCTGTGAAGGGTACACCGCAATACACTCAGTTTTCTTAGTGATCCTGCCGTCAAATCGCATCCGGCATGGTACTGTTGCTTTAATGTAAAACTGACAGGCAGTGTTTAAACATCCATATATGTCTGTAGTAATCAGTGGTAAAGTTGAGGCGTAGGCCTCCGTGCATATGATCGGGGTTCACCCCGGGTGGTGTGCCATGGTAACCCAGAGGACACCCACATCAAAGGTAATGGTCTGTCAGTGACCTTGCATGCATATCTGGGGGGTCACCCCAGGTGGTGTGCCATGAAAAAATACCCAGAGGACACCCACATAAATTTGCACCGTCAGGTACAGTAATATAATATGACCCTCTGTAGGGTACAATAATATAATATAATATGCCCTTTGTAGGGTACAGTAACACAATATGCCCTTCGTAGGGTACAGTGATATAGTTGATCTTGTTATAGGTACAGTATATGTTTTGTATAACGACTGTGATATTGTATGGCTTCACAATAATACATAGATTGTGTGCCTGCTCAACATATAATCATCCAGTGTAAGGCACCATGAGAGATATATCCACGAGAATAAAAAATAATAATTGTATCAATAAATGAATGTGCCCAGAGAGGGGGACCCCTGAAGGGGTTAATCCAGATGCAGGGCGCGGTGATCGGCTGATTCCTGTAGGGTATAGTAATATAGTATGACCCTGTGCAGGGTATAGTAATATGGTATGACCCTGTATAGGGTGTAGACCCTGAGTAAGGTACAAAGACATTATCTCCTTTAATGCCTGTATGTAAGTATTTGTTTGGCAGACACTGTTGGCAGGCACTGTGGCAAAATACATCGAAAGAATACATGGAGAAAAAACTGAAATCCAGCTTGCACTCTCCCATTGTTCACTTGGGAGAGCATACACTTGTGGAGCCCGGCGGTCGGGTGAGTTCCCGATCCGCCGAGCGAGCAGGGAAGGCGGCCATCGGGTATCTCGCGAGCCGCGAGATCCAAGATGGCCGCCGCCCACATGTGAAGGTGCGCCGCGGATCGCGGTTGCGCGGTGCAAAACAATGGGGATAAATGCAACACAAACGCTGACCCCAGCCTCCCTCCACCCGTCCCCATACAGTCCCCTGTGTAAGTGAAGAGCCGGTCCGCAAGGCGAGCGCGACACGGGTAGTCGTTGCGCCCGCGGATACCAGGCAGTAAGGTGGAAATAAAAAGGGGGAAAAAAACAGAGGGATACAGTGAAGGGACAGGAATAAGGGGGGCCAAGGTAGCAGGTGTTAGCAATAAATAGAGTAATATATAGTGGTATGACAATCAAAAAACAGTGTAAATTAAAAATCTACCAGAGAGGTAAAATACTCTGACCTGATGTATGGCTGGAGCAGCAAAGAAAGAGGAAGTGATGTCATAGACAGGACCTTTTATGGGCATCATATTTTTTTTCTGATTGGTTGTTATGTTTCTATGCTGCTGGAGTTTTCAGTAAAGAAAGATATGCAAATATGAAGCCTCCTGTCATGTGGTAAAATTCCTTCTTCATTCCATATTGGCAATCAGATTTCTCCTTAACTCAATAACCTTTTCATACATGTTATGATATTTTTGAATATTCCACTTTTCCAAAAAAAGCATGGCCTTTAAAAAAAAAAAAAAAAATCTAAAGAATTTGATGACAACCTTTTTGGTTAGAAAATTCAGCATCTTTATGGTTCTTACATTAAAGAACCCTTTCCTTTGTCAATGGATAACCAGTGTTGTATATTCCTGCTAATAAACAGAGTAGCACTGTACTAACCCTGTATATATTTATTAATGTGATCATTATCTCCTCTGAAACATCTTTTTCCCCCTCTGAAAAATAATGCAGTTTTTCCAGCCTTTCTTCGTAGCCAATGTTTTCAACCCCCGTTGTTAATTTTGTTGCTTGCCTCTGCACACTTTCTAGTTCTGTAATGTGCCCAGGTGCCCAAAATGGCTCCTCATATTCAAGGTGGGGTATTTATTGTTGTTAATAAAGAGGCAAAATTATATTTAGATCATGTGAATCAATAACCCATTTTATATATGACCTCACCTTATTAGCCTTTGTAATGGCAGAATGGCATTTTGCCAATTTGTTATCTAGAATTGTTTCAAAGAACATTTCATTTAAAGTTATCCCGAACTCAATCCCATTTAATGTATGATATGTATGGTTTGGGCTTTTGTATGTAACTGCATGAAATGCCTTAGCAAACAAAATCCAAGTAGACGACTTCCACAAGGAACAATCTGATTTATATTTCTATTTACTTCAACATAAAAGCACAATGAAATTAGTTTGGCATGACCAGTATTTCATAAAACCATGTTAAAATCTATTGTATATCAGGAGGCTTTCATTTAGCCAAGGACTATTGTGCATTAAGTTTAGTATATGCTACTAGTTATGAATTGCGCTGCTTAGGTGATTTGATCCCTTTCTTATTAATTTTTTCTTTTTATTTATCTTGTTTTAAGCTGGCAGTATAGCTGACATTGCATCGTAGCTTTTTTCTTGATATTTTTTACGTAGTGTTTTCAGGTCATTCTGTCAGTTTTATATTGCTTTTATTTTTAATTTTTATGTGCTACTTTACATTTGTATGTTATTTAGGAGAGATGCCACAATCTCGTGTTTTTAATAGTAGTCTTATATTAAAGGGGATGTATTTATTTTTCCATTTATTTGTTATTGTAGTTTATTATTCATATTCTATAATGAACATTTTCTCACTTGCATAACTTGTTTTCACTTGTATAACTTTTATTGCATTTGCATGGCATCTGCACAATATTGATATTGATTTGTCATATTTTTTCGAAAAATCCGCTTGAAGTGTCCTGCTTGAATTTTGCAACTTTCATTTCAAATGAACTAGTTAAATACAGCAGACATCACAATGCAAGGCAGCCAGTCCCCATTAGTTAAATATAGAAGACGCTAATGCTTTGTTGCTTGTGCCAGCTATGGGATCATGTTTCTTTCTGCCAGTAAGATCAAAATACCCATCTTCCTACCAAAAACTTTCATCTACCTTGAGCTGTAATTACTTATGTCTATCTAATGGGCATTACATTTCCATCTCATTGCTTGTCATCTTTGAAGTGACCAAGGACATTAAATTGCTGATCTTTAACAGAATGGGAAAGTTTAGCTACTGATTCATGACATTTAGTTAGGAATGCTTAATGGAAATTTTCAGATTTCAGAGGATTCCGCACACATTATGTTTTATTATGTACAGTACATTCAACGTGATGACAAAATAATTCCTGATAATACATTATATCCCAGTACTTTTTTGTTAAACATTTTGTTACAGACCCTTAAACAAAGGCTATGAGGCCAGATTCCAATTAAGTCAGTAATGCATGAAATCTCTTCTCACTGTGCTACATATAAGGTAAAACCCATTTTACAGCTGTAGACAGATCTTACTCTCTCCACAGCTGAATGAACAGTCAAGTGCTTATTGACTAAATTGAGAATTGACAAGATAATTTTACATGTAAGGACAAATACATACCTCATATTCAGGTACTTTTTTCAAATTGGGTTATTTAGGCTTTGAATTTCCATTTTGTTTCGTAATTTACAATAAATCCCTTTAATGTACTTGTGTTGAAGCGTTATCAAAACATTTCGGTATGTGGAAAGCATTTATTTAGACCGTAAGCAAGTGTTATAACATATCAGGGGAGATTTAAACATATTATTGTGGAGCAAAGTGCTAAAAATAAAGAGCGATCAACATGGGAACCAATAGCACACATGAACATCAAATAAATCTCAATGTATCAAGGTTATATCTTGGTTTAACAGAATACAATAAAGATAGCCCCTGTTGAACCTAGATATAACCTTAATACATTGAGACCTTTTTGACTTTCAGGCAAACTGGGAGTGGGATAGCCATAAAACATATTTAAGAGCAGCATGGTACACTTAAAGAAAAACTGCAATCACCATAACCACCACAGCAGCTACTAGACTGCAAATGACAACATGTAATATCTGGAAAAAATAAGCATCATGGCTTTTGGCTTTACGATGTGGTAATGGGGATGAGTGCTTGAGAAAGTATGTATAACAGCTACCCCAGTGGAGAAGGGGTATCAGCCGTTGGAGACGTCCTTTTTCCCTGACAAGATGCTGTGCAGTAATGGAGTAGCCTTCTTTCTATCAGCTGGATCCAAGTAGAGAGAGAGAGGTAGAGCTCTTAAAAGAGCTAGTGATTAGCTGAGCAGGTTCCCTTTAAATAACAAGACAAAGCTACGTTTTGAAGGGTAAAGTAGAACTGATGTTTAATGACAGGTACTCTGCTTTTATGCAGTGCTCCCCTGCAAGGGAGAAGCCCCCAGCCAATTAGACATTACCCAATCATACAGTGGTTACACCCCCCAGATCCCCTCCCCTCTGCTTGGGAGATAATTGAGTTTCTTACTGTATCTCCTCAATTATCTCCAAGCTAAAACTTATACTTTTTATGCAGTTTGTATAACTTTCTGATTTTTTTGTCACACAGCAATAAAACTTATATTTTTATAAACAACACAACTTGGGGAACAACATACTCAAAATTCGTATCAATCCGTTCAGGGGTTCCAGAAATATAAAAAAAGTCTCTTTGGACCGACTGCACGCCTGTTTGCAAGCCCAAAACAGTTCCACAGACTCAGGCTGTGCAGTCTGTCTATTTCTGCTCTGAAAAATGGCAAAGTCCCATCCGAAGGCGACTTCGGTCGAAGTGTCGAAGTGAAACCGGTGTTGTGTTCCAGTGGTGTTCGATGGTCTATTTTACACCAGAGTGACTAAGTCCCATTCGAACGGGTGTTCGAATCTTCGAACGGGACTTAGTCTCCAGCCGCAGTGCCGAAAGGTAGGGGAGGGTACAGGTCAGACCGCGTTCGACACATGTTCCAATGTCGAATGTCGGCCACTTCGACTACTTCGGCACTTCGGCTGTATCCGAAGTGCCATATCAAACATACCAATCCTTTGTACAAAACAGTTAAAGGGCCAGACATAATCTTGGTTCTTTAGGCACAGGCAATGTGGGTGAAGGTAAACCAAACAAAACGATAGCAGTTCCCAGGCAACATGGTAGGGGGTTTTTACAGTATGGTACCCCAATGATATATAACACATAACAAAAATAAGAAAGTTAGACAAAGGAAGTAAAACTGCTATACACTAAAAATAAACAGAAAAGAATACAAAGAAGAAAAAAAAAGCAAATAAATAAATGAGAAAATGGAAAAAGAGATTTTTTTGTGTCCTTTTTAGTGGAAGAAGTATCTTCCTCTTCAGCTAAGGAGCTGTGTTTGAGGTCTGATGTGGTTGTATGTGTGTCTTCTAGAACACTGTAACTGTGCTTTGAGGAGAATAGGTAGCCTTCAACAGTAATCTGAAACTTAGGTGGTTCAGGAGAGCATGTTTCCTACTTGTCTTTTTTAGCCCCAGGAGGCACAGCATAACCTCTTATATTTGACAGCATAATTTTTCATTTGTTTTGGCATCATACATGTAAAAGAAAACCCCCCCACAAAATACGGAAAATACCCAAAACAATACCCAAAACAATACCCAAAAGAAACTAAAACTACCATACAAAATAAACAAATAAACTGATGCTGCTCTGGCATACTGCTATATTTGAAATAGCCTACAGTAATCACTCTACCATCCAATGGAGAGACACTTTCATTTGTCCCAACAGCAATCTCTGATTTATTAAAATGACTTAAATATAAACAAAATGCTTAAAAAAGCATAATAGACAGACAGAGTTTCAAGGGGTGAGGCGCCCATGACGTGATGTGGGTCATGTGGTACGTATGTTTGGGGCGTGTCGTGGTGCCGAGGATCGAGTAGTCTGAATGCCACGATGAGCTGGAGACTGAGGGACTGGAACGAACACAGTGAGCAGGAGATTTAAAAAGTAACCCCGCAGAAGATAAGTCTGATTGTAGCTTGTCAGAGGTCCGACTGGCAGGTGCTCGCGAGGGAGCTTTCAGTATGACACGAGGGATTTGTGTTTGCTTGCCTCTACACGTGGAGAGGGTACCTGTGGCTGGATAGCCAGAAGAGTGCTATTACAGAGTGTCTTTACAACCTGGAAGAAAACAAGGTCTACAAATAAGCAGACTTCCAACAGACTGATTACCCCAAGGTATAAAATGTATGAATCTAGTTTTCACTAAAAATACTGGTTGATATATATATATATATAAATAAACACAAATAGCACACAGGTATTTAAGAAAAAAAAGTGAAACAAGTGATAAAAAAGGCAAGTGACTAATTAATTAAAGAGGATAAAAGTGAAGTAAGTGGGAAGAGAAAAGTTAAAGCGTTAAAGAGGGATGAGAAAGTTATAATAAAAAGAAAGGGAAAAAATATATTTTAAAAAGGGGGTAGAAAAAAAATATCAACAATAAGTTCTCTCCACTATCTGTTGCAGCGCTTTACAATGGGTGGACGAACAGACATGTAGTTGTAACCAGACAAGTTGGACACACAGGAACAGAGGGGTTGAGGGCCCTGCTGCTTACATGCTAGAGGGAGTGTGGTAAAATGACACAAAAAGGTAAGGATAGTATTAGACTAAAAAACAACAAAGGAATGGTGGATTGGCGCTAGAAAACCAGAAAATACGCAACTACCCCCAGTTCCCAAAATCACTGAATGGCACTCAGATATAGAATAAGAAAGAGAAAGATATAAGGGGGGTGCACATAGAATTGAAAAAAATATTTGTATACTTAGTATGAGTGAGACACCTCCTGATTGTCCTACAATAAAAACACATACATAGTGTAATACTGTTATGCAGAAAACATTAATCATTCAAAGGTATTGGGTCACTCACAGTATGCAGAGCCACATAAAGCCGGCTCTGACTTCAGTAGCAGATGAATAATTAGCTTATTCTGTCTTTCAGCTTCCCAGACAGGATAATCCTTTTCCCAGCTTTTCAATGAATTCCAGGATATCCAGTAGTAAAGAACAAATTGTAACTTTACTGATTAAAATACAGGATACAAAAAAAAATAAGCTTAAGTAACATAACAAGTAGAAAGTCCACAACACTAACGCGTTTCGACCTCCAGGTCTTTGTCAAAGTGTGTGGTGAATGCTGATCTTCTTTCTCTTAAATAGTGCTTCTATCTTTAAATTTGGCACCGTTTTGCCAGCGTCCGTCTTCATTTCTGGGTTCGCCGCACTTCCGTGTCACATGACCTCCCATCCGGTCACCTGATCATACGTCATGACGTCACTTCCGGGTTTTCGGTCCTCACTTTGTGGACTCTGTATATATCTGCAGTACTGGCGTTTTCACCATGTTTAAAGTGGGAAAAAAACCCTACATACAGAAAAACTTTAAAAAGATCAGTCTGATTTATAAATTAAATCTTATTGTTTCACCATGATTAAACATTAACCAAATATGTGTACATAGATTAAAACAGCCATATATTTGACTAAAAACATTTCGTGATATTTGCACATCTATGTAATAATAATCATTCATAAAATACAAATTAAAACCATATAAAGATTATATTCACATAATTATACAACTTTTATATCAAATTTCATAGGTAAGAGGACATGTTTTCATAATTTTTTATATTTTAACATCTTTATAATATGAGGAGGATAATCCCCTTAAAGTAAAATATACTTATAATGGGGAATAATTGGTAATGCATCATTCCATATAAAAATATAATAGAAATAATGCAATATATAAAACTATGTATAAAAGAGGGAAAAAGAAGGACATAATATATCTGTAGGAGACAAGAAAATAAAAATATTAATTAATTTTAAAATTGATTAAAAATAGAGGTAAAAATAAAAAATATAAAAAAAATAAAAAAAAATTCATATAGTAAAAAAGTGGAAACCCACAATTG
Organism: Pelobates cultripes; assembly: GCA_933207985.1. Lineage (NCBI taxonomy): Eukaryota > Metazoa > Chordata > Amphibia > Anura > Pelobatidae > Pelobates > Pelobates cultripes. Next base: position 174,654,595 of record OW240917.1, read on the forward strand.
AAATATCCCATAAAAATCACAGATAAAACGATATATATAAATAAGATTAAATTAATACTCACATCTCAAAATCAATGTTGAGACCACCAGGGGACAGAGTGTCCAAATTAAATATCCATTTCATCTTGCAGCGGCTCAACGCTGATTGTAGATCTCCCCCTCTCCAGTGGGCTTCCATTTCTTGGAATTTAAAATTGACCACCTTTTTATTGTGGTATTTATAGTTCTTACAGCCCATGCAATCTTATTGCAGAGATTGCATGGGCTGTAAGAACTATAAATACCACAATATAAAGGTGGTCAATTTTAAATCCAGGGCAGGGAATCCTATATATAAGATAGATTCATTTATTTCCTGTCATTCATGTGATTTGTATGCTCACGTGCCCTTGTGGGCTACAATATATTGGGAAGACATTCAGGTGCCTTAAGACAAGGATACGTGAGCATATCTATAATATCAGGAGGGGTTTTATAAAACATAATGTATCATTACATTTTTTTAAATGCCATGGAGGAGACCCCTCTGGACTCCAGTTTTTTGGGATACAAGAAATGGAAGCCCACTGGAGAGGGGGAGATCTACAATCAGCGTTGAGCCGCTGCAAGATGAAATGGATATTTAATTTGGACACTCTGTCCCCTGGTGGTCTCAACGTTGATTTTGAGATGTCAGTATTAATTTAATCTTATTTATATATCTCGTTTTATCTGTGATTTTTATGGGATATTTCAATTGTGGGTTTCCACTTTTTTACTATATGAAATTTTTTAAAAATATTTTTTATATTTTTTTATTTTTACCTCTATTTTTAATCAATTTTAAAATTAATTAATATTTTTATTTTCTTGTCTCCTACAGATATATTATGTCCTTCTTTTTCCCTCTTTTATACATAGGTTTATATATTGCATTACTTCTATTATATTTTTATATGGAATGATGCATTACCAATTATTCCCCATTATAAGTATATTTTACTTTAAGGGGATTATCCTCCTCATATTATAAAGATGTTAAAATATAAAAAAAATATGAAAACATGTCCTCTTACCTATGAAATTTGATATAAAAGATGTATAATTATGTGAATATAATCTTTATATGGTTTTAATTTGTATTTTATGAATGATTATTATTACATAGATGTGCAAATATCACGAAATGTTCTTAGTCAAATATATGGCTGTTTTAATCTATGTACACATATTTGGTTAATGTTTAACCATGGTGAAACAATAAGATTTAATTTATAAATCAGACTGATCTTTTTAAAGTTTTTCTGTATGTAGGTTTTTTTCCCCACTTTAACCCCTTAAGGACACGTGTGTGACATGTCATGATTCCCTTTTATTCCCGAAGTTTGTTCCTTAAGGGGTTAAACATGGCGAAAATGCCAGTACTGCAGATATATACAGAGTCCACAAAGTGAGGACCGAAAACACGGAAGTGACGTCATGACGTATGATCAGGTGACCCGACACGAGGTCATGTGAGACGGAAGTGCGGCGAACCCGGAAATGAAGATGGGCGCCGGCAAAATTTAAAGATAGAAGCACTATTTAAGAGAAAGAAGATCAGCATTCACCACACATAGGAATGGTGCAGCCTTCGAGAAATCTTGAAGGCGAGCATCAGAGGTGGGAGTACGGACAGAATATAGACGTAAGTCTTCAGCAGATCGTAAGGGCCTAGACGGGACATACTTGTGTATAAGGGAGGATAGATAGGTGGGAGCAGCATTGTGTAGAGATTTGAAAGCAAGAACCAGAATTTTAAATTGAGCTCTATATTTTATAGGAAGCCAATGTAGGGACTGACAGAAGGGTGAGACATGGGAGGTGCGGGCGAACAGGAAGATGAGCCTTGCCGCCGCATTCATTATGTAACTGTGCAAGATGGGAGCAAGTAAGAGCATTGATAAGCGGATTACAGTAACGGCGCAAGTTGGGAGCACGTAAGACCATTGATAAGCGGATTATAGTAGTCAAGGCGAGAAAGGACAGTGGAATGGACCAACACCTTAGTCGCATCTGGCCCCATAAGAGGATAAGTCGAATCTTAGCCCCAAAAGAGGATAAGGCAGACAAAAATGAAAAAGACGAGAAAATAAAGGTTACAACTAAACAAAATAAATCACAACCTCTCAGCAACTTTTACTCTCCAAGTAAACATGTCCATATTATTAAAAATCTTCCTCTGAAAAATCCATGGAAACGAGCTTATCTGTACATATACCTGAACAGTTTGGATACATTACAAAAGCAAGTCTTGTTGCTGCCTTTGAATCTTTATATGATAAAATAAAAATAGATCTTGGAAAAAAAAAACTATCAAATTATAAAGAGGAAATGGCTCATTTAAGAAATTCCTTATTAAAACAATCTCAGGTATTTGCTCTACTATATCACAAAAATTAATGATTTGCAAACTCAAAATGAAAATTAGCTATGATTAAAATGTATAATATCCTGACAGATCTTGAAGATAGGTCACGGAGACAAAATCTTAAAATCAGGGGAATACCGGAAGAAACGGACAATCTTGAAGAATATCTGATGGAACTATTATCTGTCTATATAGACCCAAAAATGTATGGTTCAGTACCCATAGACAGAGTACACAGATTACCGAAGCCAGCTAAATTAATTCAATCAAACAGCCCTAGAGATGTTACTGTATTAAAGAGATGCTGGCAAGAGAGATGAGGAAGAATCCTTCAAAAAAATCCAAAGTTTCAAATGCTGACTACCTTCACAGATATCTCATTATCAACAAGACCAAACAGAAAGAAGTATCAGGAACTGACTTCATGCTTACGAAAAAATATCACTTACTCATGGGGTTTTCCTACTAAAATACACATATCATATAAGGAGAGAATCTATACAACCTTTTTTTTCCCTCTTTCTGAACTTTAAACAAAACAATAATTTTTTTTCTTTTTTTTTAACACAGAACTAAAAAATACACACTCAGGGTCTTTAAGTACCTGAAGCAAAGCAAAATGTAAAAAAGTTATAAAAGTTATAAAAGTTCTACCTTTTTTCATATTTTTTTTTTTTTTTGAAGATTGATAATTGTCAATTTCTGACACAGAGCAGAATTTATCACCAAGCAACATAAAACGTGATTGGGTGATTTAATGAATACTTGGAACAATTAAATATATGTATCAAATAAAACCCCCCTCTCTCTCTTCCTCTTCATATCCCTGAGTTTGGAGGTAATTTAATCTGATCTTTTTCTAACTATTAGATCAATATAACCTCCAAGAAACAGATATTCTATAATATTTTATCATAGAGAAATTATACTATTCTTGATTAATATCTAAGTTACTTATACATAAAGCTAAATTCAATATCTCTAAACATGCTTAATGGCATTGAATAGACATTGAATATGCTTGTTTGAGAAACCTGGGTGAGAGATCAGGAGGAAGAGAGGCAGCGGAGGCACAGAACAGAATTGAGTACTAACTAAGCAATATAAAAAGTAATATTATAATATTCTAGTAAAACTTGAACGGGTGACGGGTAAATTGGGTGATCTAATGGATATGCTTTTTTTTTTTTGCATGGAATAGAATTGTGAATACTTAGATATAACTAATATGAAAGGCTTTTTTCCTCGATATTTTTTTTTTTTAAATTTAGAAAATTGATAATTGGCAATTTTTGGCACAGAATAGAATTCAACACTAAGCAACATAAAAAGTGATTTTTTGAATATTTATAAATAACCAATATGAAGGGCTTTTTGCCTTTCCCACTTTTTTTTTTTTTGGTGTGAATCTAGATGTTGGTCTATATGAAACAATATTGCACACTCTTACTCAGATAATATGAAAGCACTAATATAACTCTTTGAAAAGTAATTAAGAACACATATGGGTTAGAGGTTTAAATGGGAGTGTTCTTACTATACGGTATAATACTTGGAACATTTAAATATAAGTATGGTAGAAAAAAAACAAAAAGCCCTCTCTCTCTTCCTCGCCACATCTCTGAGTTGGAAAGGTAAATTAATCTGATCTTTTTCTAACTCTTAGATTAACATAACCTCCAAGAGATAGATATTATACTATCTTTAATTAATGACTAAGCTAATTATATATAATGCTAAATGCAATATCTCTAAATACCCTTAATTGTATTGAATAGGCCTTTTTTTAATGGCATTGATATGCTTGTTTGAGAAATCTGGGTAAGAGATCAGGAGGGAGAGAGGCAGGGGAGGTACAGAATAGAATTCAACACTAATTAAGCAACATAAAATGTGATATTATAATGTTCTAGTAAAATTTGAACGAGTGATGGGTAAATTGGGTTATTTAATGGATTTGCTTATTAAGCATGGAATAGAATCTTGAATATTTAGATATAACCAAAAAGAAAGATTTTTTGCCCTTTCTATCTGTTTTTTTTTTATCAAGGTTGGATTATTATTGACACAGAATAGAATCTATATATGAAGGATTACTGTACACTCCTACTTAGATGATATGAAAAGCACTATTATAACTTTTTGGAAAATAATTAAGGATACGTATGTGTTAGAGGTTCAAATAGGTTTGTTTCAATACACGGTATAGTACTTGAAACACTCGAATAGAGATAGTGTAGAAAGTTCTCTCTTCCTCTTCATATCCCTGAGTTTGGAGGTAATTTAAACATAATCTCCAAGAGATAAATATTCTATAATTTTTCATCATAGAGAAAGGATACTATCTTCATTTAATGGCAAAACTATTTACATTCAATGCTAAACTTAATATCTTTAAATATTCTTAATGAGATCAAATTTGTTTGTATGGAGACACAGGGGAGAGAAGGGGAGGGACAGAGGCAGGGGAATATAATTTTTTTTATCTATATATTTACTTACAATTTTTTTTACAAGATTTATATAATAGCAGTGGAGAGAGGATAGAGAGAGAAAGAGGAAGAGAGAGAATTATTTTTTTTCTTTACATTTTTCTCTCTTTCTTTACCACAGATAATTGTAGAACCAACTATAGAGTCACTCCGACAGTCCCAAGACTATCCTTGATGGTACAGGGATTTTTTATTTTGCTTGTGATGCAGAATTTATGTCTGCATCACAAGACCGGAAGATTGAGTATAAATGTGTCTTGTGTAATTGTTTTCCCATATGGTATTTTTCTCTTTTTTGTTTTGACTTCTTGTCCTCTGGCATTCAGTGGTATGTGTCCTAATAAAACAGGAGGCCTGGAGGTGGAGACAAGAGTGTTCAAGGTTTCTTAAATTGGTTACATTAAACTCTGGGAGGATATTTATGGGGAGATAAATAGTAAAAAAATAATATTTTCATAAAAAATATCAATTTTATAATTTTTATTATATCAAAATTTATATATTGGCACTGTTCCCCTGATTATTGATTTAAAGCTGAGAATTACCCACTATTTTTAATTCTCGTAGATCTTGGAGTATGTTTTATTAGAGGATTTGTATTTCACACATTAATCACAAACTAATTATAAAAATATAATTTATTGTGCCAATAATTAATACTGATAATAATAATATGTAACATGCATGACAATAATCAGTGAATATTTAGGTATAACATAATGTATACAATATGGCAGTGGTTTAACAAAGTTTACAGACTGCTAAATAGTAACATTTATATCAATATGTATGCAGTTTTCAACAAGATTTATTACATAGTTACATAGTTACATAGCTGAAGAGAGACTTACATCTATCAAGTTCAGCCTTCCTCACATTTGCTTTTTGCTGTTGATCCAAAATAAGGCAAAAAAACCTAGTTTGAAGCACTTCCAATTTTGCAACAAGCTAGGAAAAAAATTCCTTATTGATCCCAGAATGGCAGTCAGATTTATCCTTGGATCAAGCAGTTATTACCCTACATTGAAAGATTATATCCTTGAATATTCTGTTTTTGCAAGTATGCATCTAGTAGTTGTTTGAACATCTGTATGGACTCTGTTAAACCACTTCTTCAGGCAGAGAATTCCACATCCTTATTGTTCTTACAGTAAAAAAAAAACCTTTCCTTTGCCTTAGACAAAATCTTATTTTTTCCAGTCTAAACGCATGTCCTCGTGTCCTATGTAAAGTCTGGTTTGTGAATAGATTTCCACACAATGGTTTGTATTGGCCCCGAATATATTTGTATAATGTTATGAACTAACATTTCACTTTGAATTCAGCTTGCTAAACATTCCTTAAAGCGGCACTGTCATGCCGAATTCTGTTTTTTTTTTAACCCCCCTCCCGCCTCCACTACATCCAATTGACCCACTAGTCACCCCCAAATGCCCCTAAGCCCCCCACATTACCTATTTTTAAATCTTTATTTTCTGCCCCGATCTATATTCAGGGCGCCGCCATCTTTGTGTGGGTAGGTGAAGTCCCTGTGGGACACGTCATCAGCCCACACTAGGCAGACTGTGAGATTCCCGCACATGCCCAGTGAAACACCTGGACATGCGAACGGGAATTTCATCTATTCATTCATCCATCAGACAGACGAATGAGTGAATAGAAAGATCAGCCGAACAAACAAACACAATGTATCAGTGTTAGTTTGTTCGTGCAGGTTATTACAAGGAGGGAGCTACCGGCGTGCAGCTCCCTCCTTGTAATATGTAACTATAGAAGCGGCAGGGAGCAGTGCTCCCCACCACTTCATAAGCCCCCCCAGGTCCCCCTCTCACTCTATGGGGGTCAATATGACCCCCATAATAGCACAAGGGAGATAAAAATCTCCAAAATGCCCCTACTCGCTATACCGCGAGTAGGGGCATGTCCACTAAACAGTGAGCAGCCTGTGGCTGCTCACTGTAAAAAAACAACAACAAAAAAAAAAACAACTATTGGCCCCCACCCCTAAACAGTGAGAATGAGGGGGGGGGCAGTATTCCCCCCACCCCTGGGCGGCGGGTGGGGGCCATAATGAGAATGGGGGGGGGGACCTACTGTCCTACCCCCCGCCCCCACCCCTGGGCGGCGGGTGGGGGCCATAGTGAGAATGAGGGGGGGGGCAGTACTCCCGCCCCCACCCCTGGGCGGCGGGTGGGGGCCATAATGAGAATGGGGGGGGACCTACCCCTTGGCCTGGGCGCGGGTGGGGGCCATAATGAGAATGGGGGACCACCGCCCCCATTCCCTGGAAGTGGTGGGGGCCATGAAGACTAATGAGGGACCTACTGTCCTCCACCCCCCCACCCTGGGCGTGGGGTGGGACCATGTGTGAAATGGGGGACCTACTGCCCCGACCCTGGGCGTGGTGGGGGCCATGAAGATAATGAGGGGGGGACCTACTGTCCTCCCCCCCCACCCCTGGGCGGCGGGTGGGGGCCCTAAGTCAATTACCCCCCCCACACCAAGGTGACTAGGTGTCCCCAAGCCCCTAGTCACCCACCCCACACCCAAAAAAAAAAGTCCCTACCTACCCCCCCTCACCCTAAAAAATAGTGAGGGGGATAAAATAACTAACCTGTAAAATAAAATTAAACTTACCATTCGACGTCTTCTTTTTTCTCAAATCTTTTTTCAGCCCCAAAAAAGGCCAAATAAAAAACCATCATAACCGTCGAATTGAAAATAAAATAAAAATCAGTAAAAACCAGTACAAAAAAAATAATCCATCTTCACCCATGGAGGGCTCCGCCAGACTGAGCTCTGCAGGGCGGGGGAAGGCTTATAAAGCCTTGCCACGCCCTGCAATTAGGCTAAGAACACTCTGATTGGTGGGTTTAAGCCAATCAGAGTGTTCTTTGTCATTTTACACAGCGTGGGAAAATTCAAAAGAACTTTCCCACGCTGTGTAAAATGACACAGAGCACTGTGATTGGATGGATTTCAATCCATCCAATCACGGTGCTCTGTGTCATTTTACACAGCGTGGGAAAATTCAAAAGAACTTTCCCACGCTGTGTAAAATGACACAGAGCACTGTGATTGGATGGATTTCAAGCCATCCAATCACGGTGCTCTGTGTCATTTTACACAGCGTGGGAAAATTCAAAAGAACTTTCCCACGCTGTGTAAAATGACACAGAGCACTGTGATTGGATGGATTTCAAGCCATCCAATCACGGTGCTCTGTGTCATTTTACAGCGTGGGAAAATTCTTTGAACTTTCCCACGCTGTGTAAAATGACACAGAGCACTGTGATTGGATGGCTTTAAATCCATCCAATCACAGTGCTCTGTGTCATTTTACACAGCGTGGGAAAGTTCTTTTGAATTTTCCCACGCTGTGTAAAGATGAAAAAGAACACTCTGATTGGCTTAAACCACCAATCAGAGTGTTCTCAGCCTAATGGCGGGGAAGGCTTTCTTCCGGCGGTCGCAAACTTCCCCAGCTATCAAGATGAATTATTTAGCTCCAGTCTCAAATAGGGCCCTGGCGCTGAGATTTTTATTTTATTTTTCAATTCGGGCGGTTATGATGGTTTTATTTTGGCCTTTTTGGGGCTGAAAAGAAGATTTGAAAAAAGAAGGCGTCGAATGGTAAGTTTAATTTTTATTTTACAGGTTTAGTTATTTATCCCCCCTCACTATTTTAGGAAAAAGAGCTGGAACTTGTGGGCGGTGCAGGTGGTGAGGGGCCGAGAGAAGGAGCAGTAGGTCGTCCCCCATTCTCATTATGGCCCCCACCCGCCGCCCAGGGGTGGGGGCCGGGGGGGGGCAGTAGGTCCCCCCCCTTCATTCTCACTATGGCCCCCACCCGCCGCCCGGGAGGGGGGGCAGTAGGTCCCCCCCCATTCTCATTATGGCCCCCACCCGCCGCCCAGGGGTGGGGGCCGGGGGGGGCAGTAGGTCTCCCCCCCCTTATTTTATGGCCCCCACCCGTGGTTTAGGGGTGGGGGCCAATAGTTTTTTTTACAGTGAGCAGCCACAGGCTGCTCACTGTTTACCAGACATGCCCCTACTCGCGGTATAGCGAGTAGGGGCATTTAATTTACTAATACTAAGTAATCTTTACTTAGTATTAGTAAAGTTGTCTGAAAGACCAATCTAGGTCTTTCAGCCTTTTAGTAGATAACTCCCTGATACCGGGAGTTATCTACTAAGCGGCTGCAAGATGCAGCCACAGCAATGAATAGGATCAGAGTTTCATTCATTAGAATGAAATTCTGATCCGAATAAAGTGCCGAATTGCGTTCTAAAAGAAACGAACAGACTGTTCTCATTCAGTTAGAACGCAATTCGGCAGTTTTGTGTAAAGTGACAGGAAGCATTGTGGGAACACAGAGGAAAGCTAGGGATCATGGGAAAATTGCTCTGACCAGCGGAAATGAAGCACAGTTTGCTCCTCCGCTGGTCAAGCGGAGGAATCCTCCATAAGGCAAAGAGTCCCTACTTTGTCTTATGATTTTAAAGAAAACTAAAGAAGATAGGAAGAAAAGAATAACAGATCCTGAGAGAGGGGGAGAAGAGGAAGAGATTGAGGAAAGGTAAGTTCGGCATGACAGTGCCGCTTTAACACAGAACACAGCATCTCACAGCAGCACAGTGTAAAGCAATAAAAACTTTGGCTGACAGTCAAATCGCACTGAATTAACTCATTCGCTGCTGGCTCCAATTCTCATAGGCAAGATATCCTTTCGTATTGCAATTTTACAAATACAATATTTCTCATACCAAATCATTTGACTATTCATATGTCCATACAATAGGAATAATTCTAACCAGATTTTTACCCTATGCAGAACAAATCAATACCTCTGGATAAAAGTTTGGTATGCTAACATTTAGCAAACTTACCATTAATATATTGTTATCTTTATTCTACCTGCAGGGATGGAATTTTTATAACCATATATTCCTTAGCTAATTATGATTTCTAATAATTGAAATCTGACTAACCTTTATCGAGATATATATTCATGCTATTGGCAAAATTTTAATAATTAATTAAATTGAATTAAACCAGCATAATTACCAGTTCTGTTGTAGAATTGAAGAATAAGGCTTAAAGATATGTCCCAGGAATTGTGAATGGAAGTATGAGAGTGTTTTTCTCTCTCCTTTGTCCTTATTTTTTCAAGGAGAATTTCTCTATATGTCACTAGTTGACAGTGACCAATAGAGTAAGGTGGGCGTGTCTTCCCTACAGACTATCACCCAGATTTTGGTCAGTAGATGGCGCAATTACATCACAGAAAATTCTTGTCACGGGGTCCATTTACTATTTTGTATACTCGGTTAACTGAATTTCGTGACGAGTTTGACATCATCTTGGTTATCTTTTGGATAACCATTTGTCAAAAACCTGTAATTCTTCAAAGGCTTTTGGTTAGTTTTTACCAGATAGAGTGTCTACTTTTGTGCTATTAAATTAGTTTGACACGTTTAACCTTAATTTCACCCTTCGTTACAATGGAAATTTGTATCAGATCCTTAATATTTAAAAAGTAAATTAATTACTTTAGTGTTATCTGTCTTGTTTGTCTGGTTTTCTTGTGTGAAACTGAGTATAGCACTTAGTAATGTTACACATATGATTTATACATGTCAATTACAGATATTCCTCTAACGTTAGTAAATAATATGACATTTCTTCATTGATATTATATCCATAAATATTCTAATATTATTAACTTAGTACTACTTATATATGATTAAATATAATTATAGTTAGTTATTTGTGGGTTGCTTTCTACCCCCCTTCTGCTAAAAACATCATGTCTTATCTGCCAATGTTTACATTAGTCGCATTCCTTTGATCAATGCTGAATTGAGTATTTAGAGAAAAAAATGTGTCTGTCTTTTTGTATTCTGTTACAAAATGGAGTCACCTCTGTTCTGATGGTGACTTACAGTATACAATTTTAATTTCTATGTTTACATAAGATGTCTTCTGGTGTAGATACCCTGACAACTCGCAGGGACTGAACTCTCCATATAAAAGAGCATATTTATACGACCTGCTAGTCAAAGAAAATATTGATGTGGCTTTAATACAAGAGACACACTGGAAACAAAACCAATCTCTATTATGGAAATATCGTAGATTTCCACATATATTTACACCTTCATTAAGGGAGAAAAAGAAATCGGGTGTTGCAGTGATAGTTTCTAGTAAAATCAAATTTGAATATATACATCATGACTCTGATAATGAAGGCAGACGTATAATATTGATTTGTTGTATTAATAATATTATGCATACTATTGTTAGTTTATATGCACCATCTGAGCATTCAGCCAAATTTTCAAATCATTCTATTGAGAAATAATCCCAAAACGTTTATTGATAACAGGAGGTGATCTAATAGCATCTGTGATCCTGACAAAGACAGGTCAGTTAAGTCAATTAAAGATCGTAAATATGAAAGTATTAGAATTAAGGCTAAACTCTTTTCAAATTCTCTTTTTAAAAATAATTTTTATGATGTTTGGAGGGTTCATCATCCAGAGGAAAGAGATTATTCTTTCTACTCATTCCCCCATGGTTCATATTCACGAATTTGACTTTTTTCTGATGTCGGGTTCTACTTTGGAGATAACTAACAACTCCAGACTAGGAAACATCACATGGTCATATAATGCACCAATGTGTTTAAATCTTAAAGGCAATAAGATAGAAAAAAATAGAAAATGAATGAAATTATATTAAAATCAGAAGAGAGTAAACAAGAACTGATTAAACAGGCCAACGATTTTTTTTAGAGTTTAATGATAATGGGGAAGTTCAAAGTAGCACATTATGGTGCACCTTGAAATGTTTTTTAAGAGGATATTTGATAAAAAAAGGGATCCTGGATGAAGAGAAAGGAGATATCACAGAATTATATATTTCTCTGGCAAAACTAGAAAGACAGAATAAAGTTATTCCCACAAAGAAGGTTGCAGATGAAATAGAAACAATCCTAAACTAAAAATATATAATCAGCAACCCAGAATAAAAAACAAATAATATTTGATGGTAATATTTGTATTTCACCAATATTATAAATCACTATAATCTACCGGATTCGGTGGCTAAAAATGTTGATATAAGATCATTTCTAAATGACCTGCATCTCCCTTCCCTATCTCTAGAAAAATTAGAGTTTGAATTATCCTTTTACAACATCAGAAATATCATCAGCAATAAAGGAAATGAAATGAGGCAAGGCTCCAGGGCCGGATGGCTTCACAGCTCTATTTTTTCAAATTCTTGATCCAGTAATTAACCTACTTTTAAGTAGAGTGTTTAATTCAGTTAGGGGAAATACTGGTTTCCCTCTAGAAATGATAGAGTCCACTATTCTCCTATTTTAGAACCAGGGACAGATCCGACACTAGTCCCCAATTACAGGCCCATTTCCCTTATCAATTTAGATTTTAAGCTTTTTTCTAAAATCTTAGCTCAGAAACTTAATCGAGTGATCCATGAACTTATTGATCCATACCAGGCTGGATTTATGCTGGGTAGATCAGGAAAAGATAACACCTGCAGAATCTTCAATATCTTAGAGGAAATCCATCTTCATCAAACCCCTTCCATTTTAATGGCTCTTGATGTCGAAAAGGCTTTCGATTGAGTAAATTGGAGGTTGATGTTGGAGACCCTGCGGCTGTTTGGTATAAATGGCATATTCTCTCTATATATGAACTTAACAGCGAAAGTCAGGGTTCCTTACATTCTCTTATTCATTCAAAATCCAAAATGTTAGCTGCTTTTATTAGAAAAAAACATTGAAATTTAAAGGTATAATGATTGGACAGCAAGAACACACTATTACATTATATGCAGATGATGTTCTACTTTCACTCTCTTTCAGTACCAGCCCCCTTAGATGCAATAGATCTATTCTCCTCATTTTCTAATTATAAATTAAATCTTTTTAAAACTCAAATTTTGACATTTTATAGGACTGATCAACTGAGGAAGGACATAGCTGACTTTGGTCAATTTGATATACATCAAACATCTATAGACTATTTAGGAATTAAGATCAGACTTAAAATACTGGAAACTGCTACAATGAATTATGAAACACTGTGGGGGGGAACTTAATACATTATTGACTCAATGGAAGAGATTAGAAATTTCATGGTTTGTACGTCTTGGTGTATTGAAATCATATGTTCTCCCAAAACCTCTTTATTTGTTTAGAGCTTGTCATGACAGTGACCCCAACACGCATAAAGTAATTCAGAAAGAGAAGTGTTACCGGACCTTAGAATGGCCGGGTTAAATGTCAAAGAGTAGTCTGAGAATAGCCGAGAGTCAAGGAGTACGGAAGACAGATACTCGGAGTAACAAGACGAAATCAGGATACCAGAGAGTAGAATAGTCAGAGGAATAGCCAATACAGAATCTCAAGTGCACTAGAGGGAACCAAAAAGAACCACAATAGGGCGCTGACTAACTGTAAAAGGAGCCCCCAACTGTAACTTTAAATCCACGCCCCCAAAAGGTCAGGTAGTGTGGTATCACAAGACTTTGTGCGGTAGATTGTACCCGATGTGCGCGCTGCATCATAAAAAGGGGCGTGTTCAGAGCGGCCGGCGTCAGAAGGACTGTACCGCCTCCCGGAAGTGCGAGGAGAGGGAGCCGTGCCACGCAGGTCCGAGTGGAATAGGTAAGGTATCGTCATAGAGCTATACCATGTCCCAAACTCTATTCTGAAAAAATCGATTTGGCATTTTCTAACTTTGTCTGAGCATCTAAAAAACCTAGGATCCCAAGTACAGTCCTTAAGATAAGTACATTATAGGACGGCTTGGGATATCCAGACATATATCATTATCATGAGTCCTTCCAGCTCCTCCATATGATAGCATGGAAGAGAAGGAAGGAGACTAATATTGGCTAGTACAACATTGAAAAACATTGAATAGGAATCTGTGAGCCATATTTATTAAGTTGGTCCTCTCCCAAACTTTTACAAAAACTACAGATGGAGAGACATTTAATAAAGAGTATTGTGTTATCAGCATATAAAATTATAAAGAGATATAACTGTAATAACATGTTTACTAAACATACTCCTATTTAACTTTTATCCCTCTATATTACCGATTTAAACTTAAAATCATGCAGTAGGAATAAATAGTCTGGGAGATCTATATAACGTAGACCAAATTATCCAATTTACAGATATTGTTAAAATATTTAAATTACCTGCAAAAGAATTATTTAATTATTTTAGGATTAAAACTTTTTTTTTACAGTAAATTCTACATCCGATTCAAATGAGATGATATTTTCAATATACCATCGTCAAAAAATTTTGTTTAAAAAAATTCAAATATTCTTGCTAATTCAAAAATAATTGATAAACCTAAAGCCTTTCAAAAATGGGAAATTGATTTGAATTTATCATTCTTAATTCAGACATGGCATCAAGCCTGGAACAGGACTAGAAAAGCAGTCCATTTTATTAACCTTCATGAACAATTTTATAACTTGGCACACAGATGATACTTGGTCCCCACTCGTATAGCTAAATTCCAAATAAACTCTAGTGATTTTTGCTGGAGATGTAAACAAAAGATGGGAATACAACTCCATATTTGGTGGGAGTGCTCATATTTAGATTCAAAAATAAAATATCAGAAATTATTACAAATATACTATATTTTCCCTATTCAATAACATCTCAGACTTTTCTTTTGCATTTAGACTTTCCAGCTACAGATAAACATACCATATTTCTCATAATAAATATACTATTAAGTTCCAGGCAGCCTCAGAGAAAGTATTATACGACAAGATCTGGTCAAAATGGTCTGTAATATAAAACAAACTCAGAATTTCCTTCTCTGTGAGAATTATACGCATTAAAATCCTTAAACCTCCAGAGATCTTCAAAACATACCAGCAAGGGAGCATCATATCCTGAGACATAAGAGACAATAAAATAAAACGATTGATAGGATTTATTTTAATGAATTAATTTATACTTTTTTTTTTGTTTTTGCTTTGTTCTTGTTATTTTTTTCCCTTCCTTTCTTTTTTCCTATAAAAAAAACCCCACACATTATTTTCTATCCCTTTCTTTCTCCCGACATAAATTATATGATATAAGTAGAATGTCGTAATAAATAGAGTTGAGCAAACACCTGGATGTTCGGGTCTGGCGGGTAAGGCCGAACTTTCAAAAAATGTCCGGGTTCGGGATGGAACTTGACCCTGAACCAGAACCCCATTGAAGTCAATTGGGACCCGAACTTTTGGGCACAAAAATGGCTCTAAAAAAACTCCTGGAAAGGGCTAGAGAGCTGCAAAAGGAAGTAAAATGGAGGTAAGATTAGGACAAGTGCCCTGCAAACAAATGTGGATAGGGAAATCACTTAAAATAACATAAAATACATAAAATAAGCAGCTGCTTAGTAGATAATGCCCTAAGTCCCACGGTAAACTGGTCTTTCAGCCACATTAACGAATGCTTTACCGCGAGTAGGGGTGTGTCTAGTAAACAGTAAGAAGTCAGTGGCTGCTCACTGTAAAAAAAACAAAAACAAGCCTATTGCCCCAACCCCTGTGTGACGGGTGGGGGCCCTAAATAAGAATGTGGAGGGGGGGAACCTACTGTCCTTCCCCCCGCCCCCACCCCTGAGTGGTGGATGGGGGCCAAAAATATGAATCTGGGGGGACCTACTGTCCTTCCCCCTGGCCCCAACCCTTGTGCGGTGGGTGGGGGCCTTAAATAACAATGAGGGGGGACCTAATGTCCTCCCCCCCGGTCCCCACCCATGCGCGGTGGGTGGGGGCCCTAAATAACAATGAGGGGGGACCCAATTTTCTTCTCCCCTGACCCCCACCCCTGCGCGGCAGGTGGGGGCCCTAAATAAAAATTTACCCCCCCCAGGGGACTAGGTGTCCCCAAACCCCTAGTCACCACATTCCCCAAAAAGAAATTACCCCTACCTACCCCCCTCATCCTAAAAATAATGAGGGCGGACCCTTATCTAAATACCTGTTAAAAAAAATAGACTTACCATTTGATGTCTTCTTTCTTCTAAAATCTTCTTTTTTCAGCCCCACAAAAGGCAACCGACGAAGCGCCAAAAAAAAGAAAGATTTTCACCCATGGAGGGCTCTGCACAGACTGAGCTATGCAGGTTGGGGGAAGGCTTATAAAGCCTCAGAGCACTCTGATTGGTAGGTTTAAGCCATCCAATCAGAGTGATCTGACAGGTAAATGAAGAGACTGACAGGTAAGTCTCTACATTTACCTGTCACAGCACTCTGATTGGTTGGCTTGAAATCCACCAATCAGAGTGCTCTGTGTCATTTTACACAGCGTGGGAAAGTTCTTTGGAATTTGCCCACGCTGTGTAATTTGACTCATAACACTCTGATTGGTTACTTAATCCACCAATCAGAGTGCTCTGTGTCATTTTACACAGCGTGTATTATTTTCCCACGCTGTGTAAAATGACACAGAGCACTCTGATTGGTGGATTAAGTAACCAATCAGAGTGTTATGAGTCAAATTACACAGCGTGGGAAAATGCCAAAGAACTTTCCCACGCTGTGTAAATGACATAGAGCACTCTTATTGGTTTATTAAGTAACCAATCAGAGTGTTATGAGTCAAATTACACAGCGTGGGAAAATTCCAAAGAACTTTTCCACGCTGTGTAAAATGACACAGAGCACTCTGATTGGCTGAATTTTAAGCTAACCAATCAGAGTGCTCTGTGTCATTTTACACAGCGTGGGAAAGTTCTTTGGAATCAAAGGGGTGGGGGCTGGGGGGAGGACATTAAGTCCCCCCCCAATTTTTATTTATGGCCCCCACCCACCGCTCAGGGGTGGGGGCCAGGGGGGAGGACATTAGGTCCCCCCAATTTTTATTTAGGGCCACCACCCGCCACGCAGGGGTGGGGGCCAGGGGGGAGGACTGTAGGTCCCCCCATATTGTTATTTAGGGCCTCCACCCACCGCTCAGGGGTGGGGGCCGGGGGGAATAGGTCCCCCCTTTAGTTTAAAAGCCCCCATTCACGTGTCACGGGTGGTGGCTCAGGAGGGGGATTTTTTTTTTTCAACAATGAGCAGCCACAGGCTGCTCACTGTTTAATAGACATGCCCCTACTAGCTAGGTCACATGCTGCACTGGCCAATCACAGCCATGCCATTAGTAGGCATGGCTGTGATGGCTTCAAAAGGCACACAAGTCAAATGCTTGTTGATTGGCTGCCCTGCAGCCTTTCAAAACACGTCATTAAATCGCCGAACACCGAACTCCAACCTGAACATACAGTGATATGTCCGTGTTCGGGTCCAGGGTCCAAAAAACTTAATAAGTTCGATAAATAAAAAGGTCCAACTTAAGTGTCCTTGCGAATAGTCTTTATCACAAAAAGTGCAGTGTTGAAGTCTTCATAAACTGTATTAGTTCCACTTACATAGAAGACAAAAAAGAGAGAGAGAGGGACGACCAATAGTGTAGTATTGTATAATTCCAGTGGTGACGTATTAGAAAAATAATAGATGAGAACTCACATTTAATAGAGCTTTTTTGTCAGCTCTAGGGAAAAAGCGCATACAGCGGTATGATCCCCGCTTGTAGGATATGTCGTGGGTATCTCTCCGTCAGTGGTGTCCAACTTTCAAATAAGGAAAAAAGAGACAGCCGATAGTGCTCACTGTATAGTAGTCTTAATATAGGTAGATAAAAACGTACTTACAAAAGAGGAGCAGACCGACTGCTCTTATGTGACAGCATGGGTGGATTGATCCCCACCTCTGGATTTCTTGGAGTGCAGGAGACTTCCGAAGTGGTTGTTGGTATATAATAGTACATAAAATACTAAAAAATATACTAAAAAATACTAAAAAGCCAGGGTTAAAAAGAAAGAATAATGTGTATATAAAACTAGAAAAAAAGAATAATTGGAACAAATAAATGACCAATAATTACTTTAATATTAAAATACACAGTAAAATATCATATATCCATAACGCGTTTCGTCAATAGACTTTATCAAATGGAATTACATACAATGCCTGGCTAATTGTATTATATAGGAGTTTAGATAATTTGGATTTGGCGCCAAAATTGATCTATCCAATCACAATTAAGTTACTTTTAGCAGTGTAAAATCTTTAAAAAACATCAATACAAATAAAATATATGGTGTAAGAACATTAGATCAATTTTGGCGCCAAATCCAAATTATCTACCTTTTTCACTATGCTACTGTTACTTATTTTTTCTCAACACTAATGCAAGTATGAGCTGATTAAGTAGGCTATTCACCATAATATTTATTTTTCTTCACTTATTTTTTTCAGCGATTAGTTGTAGCTGCCTTTAATACATATTCTATAATCTGCCAGACAGTATTATCTTTCGATCTATTATATATCTCTTGACTTGATTATATATCTTTTTGATTTGTCTATTTTGTGTTATTCTTATCCAGTTTCTTATGTAAAATTTTTGTTACACAATTTTCTGTACACTATAATGTACAAAACCCATATATGATATTTACAGTATGTATATATGTGTTAATAGTATGTTAAAATTGTGATCCCACTGTGATACACACAGGTTTTCTTGCAATATTATTATAAGCCAGCTCGAATTGTGTTTTATAATAATTTTGTTTTAAAATTGTGTATTTAAGGTTATACCCATTTCATACCAGTATTAGAATTATCCAGCAGCACTTAGCTCCTGGATATTTGCACTTTAGGGTGTTTTTTGTTCTTTTCACAACAAAATATATGTTTTATATATAATATGTGTGGAAACACTAAATGATACAAATGAAAAATGTGGTTGAATATGAGAATATGTATAGGTAATATAAAGTTGTATAGGTATGGAGTAGGTATATAGGTTTGCAAGAAAACAGACAGCTTTTAGGGGTACAGTGGCTAGCACTCAAAGCTTACGTGGGTAAGAAAGATGTAAATACGAATGCTCCCCATTGAAGCTTAGGAATAGCTAAAACCCAAATGAGATACAGAAAGAATGTGCAAATATAAGGTACAAATAGGGTATGGGAGAGCCGAAAAAATGATGACTGTCCCCACCCCTTAGTATAAAATTCAAACTTCAAAGTAGCAGCAGGTGCAACAAAGTATCTAGAGCTACTGTACCCCTAAAAGTCCATCCTTGACTCTAGGGTCAGTTTATCCTAACCCTTCTGTCATTTCTTTTTCTGTTTTTGGGTTAATACTATTTTAGATTTTTTTTCCATGTTTCAATTACATTTTGCCAATAGGTGGAATTATAGGATCACATTTCAGGGTCCATTTGCCATTTCAGTGGAGAGTATGGGTTTATTCACTAAATATCACATTTTAATGACTTGACAAACTTAAGTAAAAAAGCACAGATTTGGAAAAGATTTCTATCTCCACTATACACTGATCAGCCACCACATTAAAACCACCTGCATCTTATCACGTATGTTCCCCTCGTGCTTCCAAAACAGCTCTAATGTATCGATGCATGGACTCCACAAGACCACTGAATATATCCTGTGGTATCTGGCACCAAGACATTAGTAGCTGACTATTTAAAAGCCCAGTAAGTTGTGAGGTGGGGCCTCCATGAATCAGATTTGTTGTTTCAGCACATCCCACAGATTCTCAATTTGATTGAAATCTGAGGAATTTGGAGGCCAAGGCAACAGTTTAAGCTCTTTATCATGCTCTACAAACTATTACTGAACAATTGTTGCAGTGTGGCATGTGGTATACGTGGCATGCAACAATCTAGGGAGGCAGTACATGTCAAAGTGACATCCAAGTGAATACCAGGATCCAAGCTTTCCCAGAAGAACAATTTCCAAAGCACTAACACTAACTCTGCCAGCCTACCTTCATCTTACGGAGAGCCAAAGGTTACCTACCCCTGATCTGTACACCAAAGTGGTTTCATTAAGCCAAGGTTGTTTTGGTACTTGTAGTGTTCCTTTAAATAGAATGCCTAAATTAAAAATAGATATTTTAATACACCTGAACAATGCAATAATTATTTTCTCAAGTCCCTAAAATCATACCTCTTCTGCATGTTCTCACGCTAGGCTTTTTCACTACCATAACTTGTTTGTGCTGAGCAGTATTCAATCAAAGCACAGATGACACAGTGAGCACATTTCAAAGCTATACCATTATGAAATTGGATATTGGCAAGAAAAAAAAATGTTGCATAACATTAATAAATAACTACTGGAGCTTTTACAAAATTAATGAATAAGAAATACTTAGATTGTACTGGAGCAGGTCCCAAAATCTACTTCTCCTTGCAAAATGTTAATTTCTCCTGTCCCAATTAACCTCCCAACAAGTTAAAATCACAATAATATCTCCAAATTAGTCAAAGAATAAAAAAAGATTTCTTTATTATGTTCCCTTCAGTGGTGAGGGACTTTTCAATCTCAAGCACTATATAACTGTCACTGACTGGCAAGTGTCACTAGTGACAGTCCTAGAAGCTGTATACATTTCTGTAAATGCTCTAATCTTGGACTTGGCCAACAGATATTGCTAACTGTGTAAAAATTATAGAAGTACGCTCCACCCTGGGATTGTCACTATTAAGATTAAAAAGATGAGATGATAGTTGTAACACAATATAAGTAATTAGAACATAAACATGGTCATTGAAATATTAGTGACAAGTTGCATGAGGAAAATAAGAAGCTGCATTAAAAATAGATTTTAAGAATTTTTCCATCGCATTTAGTATTTCCTAGATTTTTATTTTAGTCGTCAGTTTACCACAAAGCACTGTTAGTGAATAACTTCCAATCGTTACTACATATAAAGTATACAGTCTGTCATGTTTACTTCCTTACTTTGTTGATTTGGAAGTATTGCTCATGTTTACTCCATTGGTCAGTTACCAAAGTAGACAATTAACGTAGAGTAACAATGGGAAACACAAATATCTGCACCTGGAAGTGATAGAATGCCAACAACAATAACTCATATTAAGTACTCACAGGAGACCACGTTGAAATGCCATATATTTGTGTGGCCTCTGTCATCACCTGCATTTCAAAGTTCATGGAGCCTATCCAATGCGTGATGCACTGATCACTGATCACAGGAAACACAGACAGAGGACACCTGCATAATCTGGACTACACTCTTGTATCTGGCAAGGACTGGTCTCTGGATAAACTTGAAAACATTTAGGGATACAGTTACATTCTCATAGAGATAAGATATTTTGATGAATGCTAAATAACAGAACTTTCTCAAGGTTTGTGATGACTGCCTTTGAGCCATTATGACAAACATTCATTGTTTTGTCTTGGACTTTTACTATTCAAGCTATACATGTATGATGCCATTTGTACTAAATAATTATACAAAAGTAAAATCCCTTTATGACAAGATAGAGTTGTTATTTATTTAGAGTTCAGTGGGATATTGGTATTGAACATGTTTATCACTGCTTATATAACTTTATATATAACAAACAGCATTTTTGCTACATTGCTGTAAAGATTGTGTAACAAGAAAACATATATGTATCACTGAATAGGTTAAAATATTTCTTATATAAAGTATAAACAGACTCTTTAACCCCTTAATAATGTTTGGGCATGCTATGCCATCCTCCAAAAAGAGGGTTTTAAATTATGGATTATTTTTACATAATTATGTGATTTTATTAATTATATATTGAGGGCCCTGTCTGGCAACCCAGGCAGAAAGTCCAAAGAATTTAATTTGCTAGCCCTATATTTAACCCTGCCGCTTTCCAAACAATCTGTACATGAGGGAAATTGCTGTACTAGTGAGACATTGTGGAACACAAACATGAATGTTTTAGAGCAGTAAAACATATAATGATGATGATAGCATCAAAGAGAGGGTAGTTTGTGTGTGCAAAATGCAAAAAAACAAATATGAAAGCTAACTTTGGCCAGGGTTTATCACTAAGTGGCAACTAAAAAAGGCTGGACATATGCCATTTAGAATACCCTAGGTTGTCGACTATTGCAAATGGTATGCCATGATGGGGGAAATTCTCATTCCTGGGCTGCCATATGGTCTCAAAGCCAACATAGGCCCAGAAAATTAATCTGGCAAATTTCAATGTGTAAAAGCTGAAATGGGCAAACTCCTTACTTTACTCTGTAACTTTCCAAAACACCATTAAACCTGTACACGGGGAGCATAGTTGTACTTGCAGGACATCAGAGCATACAAATATCTGTGTTTTATTGGATAATAACAATTTCTTAATTGCTCATGACTTTTTAGATTTTATTTATATTAAATTTTATTCCACATATAAATGTTTGATGTTAACTGAAAGCCCTGTTTCTCCTGAACAAAATAATATGTAATAAGTGTCAGTGCACTTAAAGGGACACTATGGTCACCAGAACAACTACAGCTTATTGAATTTGTTCTGGTGAGCAGAATCATTACCTTCAGGCTTTTTGCTGTAAACACTGTCTTTTCAGAGAAAATGCATTGTTTACATTGCAGCCTAGTTATAACTGCACTAGCCACTCCTCAGATGGCTGTTAGAGATCCTTCCTGGGCCATGGCTGCCTAAAATGCAGCCAAACATTCAGTGTCTCCTCCCTCTGCATGCAAACACTGAACTTTCCTAATAGAGATTGATTGATTCAATCAATCTCTATGAGGAGATGCTGATTGGCCAGGGCTGTGTTTGAATCATGCTGGCTCTGCCCCGATCTGCCTCTTTGTCAGTCTCAGCCAATCCTATGGGGAAGCACTGTGATTGGATCAGTCTACCACTTCTGATGATGTCAGCAGACTGCTTGTTTTCTGAGTCTAACAGCATGCAGAGTTACAGCTTCAGGCTTGAATACAGAAAGATTTTTACTATATTTATGGAGGCATGAGGGGCCCAGAGGGGCTAGATGGTGGTTTTAACACTACAGGATCAGGAATACATGTTTGTGTTCCTGACCCTATAGTGATCCTTTAATATGAAAGATGTACATTATGGTTGAACAAACATATAGTTCAAATTCTCGTTTTTGTTTTATTTTGGTCAGAGCTTGTACTTGCCTCCATCCTTAAGAGGTTAAAATTTTGAGAATCTTCTAAAGTATTGTGTACACCTTTTTGAATAACAGTTTTTAATGCTAATGAGAAGGCACACTGTAACAAACTTAGAATGTTTTTTTTAAAGTCAGATCAATATACAGTTTTTACAAAAGTTAAGAGCAACACAATAACTAAGTTAGTTAGTTAGTCTATGAGTTAGAACAAAGAAGCAGGTGGCTCACTGACCTTTTGGGGCAGAAAACAATATCTGCAATAGGAATATCCTCCTGAATTGTATTGTGCTTGAGTAGTTCATGCCACACTTTTTAACATGCTATTTAAGCACATGAAAAGCAAATCATGTTCATCTTAATGACTTAAAATACATAATTTAACATCCTTAGCAGCTCTACATCATGGATGGATGAGTGCATGTGTGTTTGTATGTAAATGTATTTGTGATTTTTGTGTCCATGTGATGCTCTGTGTGTGTATGCGTTTATTCGATCAATGTGAATGATTGTGAGATACTGTGACAATGTAAGTGTCTGTATCTATGCAGGTATATATGTATGTGACTGATATGAGATTGGTTGTCTGTGTATGTATGCAACTTTGTTTGTTTATATAATTATGTATAGGATTGTGTGTCTGTGTCTTTAAGATTGTGTGTAAATGTGTGTCTAGGTATGAACATGACTTCTGCATGAGGTTGCTAGGTGAATGACTAGTTGTAAGTGTGAAAGTGATATATAGGGGGATAGACAAAACAGCAAAATATAGGTTAGGTTATGCGGTTTACCCAACAGCTTTCTCAAAGTGTCAACACGGATTGTGATAGTCTTGTGCATAGTGGAAACAATTGGTTCAGCCAAATTGATTAGGGTGAAAAAATGTTTTAATTTGGTCAATCAAATTTAGGCGGTATGGCTTGTCCAGCTATGCAAAAAATTCTGAGAAAAAGCTTTGAACAAACAAAGAGGGCATGAAAATAAGCTTATTACTGTACTCCAAAATATATAAATAATATATACATGTATGTATATTTTCCAGTACAGTGATCGCCTCAATTACACCCTATTTTAAGCTAATTTTAGTTGGAATTCAGTTGAATTCCGATTGCATTCTGACCCAATAGAATTGTATTTTAACATTCAAATTTGGTCCATAATCTGCCAATTAACAATTTTGATTGTTCGGTTGCATATATTGAGAGTTTGGTCTGGTTCATCCATGGTTTGTTTGTTTGTTTGTTTCTTTGTTTCTTTATTTCTTTATCTGTCCCCTAACCATTAATCATCTCTTTTCTAAGCACCACAGATGGCAAATTGGGGCCAGTCAGCTGTTTGGCTATGTCCGAGTCTCTGAATTGCCATGTGGATATAAAACAATGCAAATAACTATCACAATGTCCTTATATTGTTGGATGTTTTGAGATTTGGAACCCATGATGCCAAAATAATTGAGACAGAATGGAGAGGAAGCTATTTTTTTTTTTGGGAGGGTAACAATAAGCTACGTATACCATGACGTATACCATGATGCCATCTTTAACCTGGAAATAGATATAGCCTTTTTGTTTGTGTATTTGATTCCAGTATGAGACTGCTGGTTATGTTACTGCTGTGCCACTGCCTAGCCAATGCAAGTGCCACTTACACCAAGTTTAAGTAACTGATTTAGATTTTGACAGGTCTTTTTAGTTGCTGTTTGTAGAATGAAACACTTTATATTTTTTGGAAGTGTGTTGTTTAGTTAAAACAATGTTCCTCTTATGAGTGTGAGCTAGATGGCCTGGGCTATTAATACTTTAAAAAAAGACTAGGTTACTGCTGTGCCTAGCCCTTTCTAGAGGCACAGTGACACTTACACTATTATAGAAACTTTGATTTGGAGATATATATGTATATATATATGGTTTATTAGTGTAATTGAACCCAATGTAAGACTGGTGGTTAGGTTACTGCTGTACCACTGCCAGTGCCACTTATACCAAGTTGAATCTTTTCAACACGAACATCTTTTTCAGTTTAACAAAGTTGTATTCATTTGCACAATACACATTCATGTTTCAATTTATTTGAATAATATAAACCCACCAACATCAATGTAACTTTCTTAGAGACAATTGAAGAGAGGTAGGGGCAGCCGCTACCACCACCACCGCCACCTGATATAACTCCACTATTAGTAGTATTAAGCCTCAAGATAGTGGGACTAGCATTCCCATTACATCTGATTCACCAGACAGGAGGTGAATGGCTTTTTTGCTTTATTTGATTTTATGTGCTGCAAATGGTGACTCAAAGTCTCAAGTCACAGAAAAAATATGTAGTTGCAGAAGCATAGTCAGCTAGGCTAACAAAGAAGACCACTAACTCAATAATAGCTTCTGCTGCCACTTCCACTAGAACTGCAGCTTTTCTACCAAAGGTACCTCTTGCGTTTTATGGTCAAAGCATGATACGTGAAACCAGTGAACTTGTTTTCATCCAGGGTTACCTCCTAGTACTTGTAGCCCTTCATAGAAGCAACTAAGGCAGAGTTCAGCAGACTCTAATTACTTGGTGCCAACAGAGGGAAGCTCTAATGATTGGAAGAGTAGAATACCTAAGTTGCAAACACACTGTCTGGCTTGATGTTTTTAGTGGTGATGAATTAGGAGAGTATATCACTCTTTCTCTCTCCACTTTAAACATTTCTTTAAACTTGTCTTTAAACTTGTCCCAGGAAATACTAGACTCTGAGCCAGAGGAATTACAAAAGCCAAACAGAAATGAAGAGGCTTGTTGCAGAGATGTTGGGGGATTGGGCCTTAAAGTTACATCTGAAAAGGCACCACATGATTGTATTACTAAGGGAAGAAGCAACAAAAGGAAGTACTAGGGCAGACAGCAAGCCCACTTGTACTGTATCTGTTTCTGTGCATACACATTTCACCAGGAGGTTTTCATCAGGGACTTTAATCTGTCCTGCTACATGTGGAAGCTGTGGAGTGAAGTCATACTTCAACAAGCATTTTACCAGCAATCAGACGAGTAGAGTCAAATTGGTTGGGAGAGCACGATCAACATGGTCAAAGCTCCACAAGATGGTTCCTTTGTAGGTGTGTGCTGTTCTGCCCACATCTTAAAGTAGAGGCAGCAATTCCAGAAGACAACACAAAGGTGGCAACCATTCTTAATTATTACAGGAGGATTGCTAGGCATTTCCACCATAGTGTGGAGGCTTGCCAGCATTTGAGGTAGGAGAAAGAGAAAACAGGGCCTTCTAGACACCATCTTCAACAGGATGTCAAAATGCAGTCAAACTTTAGACATGCTGGAAAGCATTTTGCAACAGCAGATATGTGACAGATATGTGACAATGTTTAAGCCACAGTAATGCCAGTCTGGAACTGTCAGGAAATACTGGGATTATATATGCAGAGTGTAATAGAATAGTAACCTTAGAATGGCCGGGTTGATGTCACAAGGACAGAGAATAAATAGGGACAAGCCGAGGTCAAGCGAGCTAGAAGTCAAGAATCACGAGGGTATGCAGGCCAAATCAAAGGGTAACAGAAGGAGGAGTCAAACAAGCCAAAGTCAAAACCAAGAATACAATACTAGTATACAATGCACTATTGGGACTGTAAGAACCACAACAGGGAAAAGTGCTATGGGTGACAAACCATATACACACACTTAAAATAGGACAGAATCCCAATCAACAGAGATGAGAATGTGCATTTGATTCGGACTACAGGGAATGGAAGAATGTCATATAGGGAACCAAGGGAGGTTCAGTATAGCTCATCTTCAACCAAGGCCAAGCAAGCAAAAGACAAACCACGCACACAAGAATCTTTTTTAGGGGATATTTTGGGAATAAGAGAGGAAACAAGAACTGCTCTGAAACAAACAAGGAGAGAGAGGAGAGATCCTCCTTGGTCCCCCCTACAAAGGAAAAGCCCAAGAAAAGAACAAGATGAAGACCAAGCAAGAAACCAAAGAATCCAGATGAATGAAACATGGAAATAAGTATATTCAACCTATCTGACCGCATACTAGTCAGGAAACATCACTCCTAGAAAGGGGCCTTAAATTTGCACCAAATTCAAGCAATCAAAAATTCAATATGTTTATCGATTTACATAAGTTTATTAGAAAACTTGCAGTGAAATGCTTCTTTCTTGAAAATAAATATACACAAGAAAGTGAAGAAGATTATGCTCACACTGACCTCTATCCTAAATCCATATTTGATTTACAACAGACTAAGAGCAAGAACATTAGAGTATTAGAGTAAGAGAGGTAAGAAATGTCACTAGTCACCTCTTCCTTCCTCACTCTGTCACTAGTCACCCCGTCCCTCACTCTGTCATTAGTCACCTCCTCACTGTATCACCCCCCTTACTCTCACTAGTCACCCCCTCCCTTATGCTGTCACAAGTCACCCCTCCTCACTGTCACCCCCTCCCTCACTCTGTGATTAGTCACCCCCACCCTCCCTCCCTAGTCACCCCCCTCACTCTGTCACTAGTCACCCCCTTCCCTCTGTCACTAGTCACCCCATCCCTCACTCTGTCACTAGTCACCCCCTCCCTCACTCCATCACTAGACAACCCTTAACTCTTTCACTAGTCACCCCCTCCCTCTGTCACTAGTTACCCCTTCCCTCCCTCACTCTGTCACTAGTCACCCCCTAACTCTGTCATTAGTCACCCCCTCCCTCTATCCCTTTACCACTAGTCACCCCTTCCTTCCCTCCCTCACTCTGTCACTAGTCACCCCCTCCCTCACTCTTTTACTAGTCACCCCCTCACTCTGTCACTAATCACCCCTCCCTCACTCTGTCACTAGTCATCCCTCCCTCACTCGGTCACCAGTCACCCTCACCCCCTTTCTCCCTCACTAGGTCACCAGTCACCCCCTCTCTCACTCACTCTGTCACCCACTCCCTCCCTCTCTCTGTCACAAGTCACCCCCTTCCTCCCTCACTCTGCCACTAGTTACCCAATCCCCCACTCTGTCACTAGTCACCCCCTCCCTCACTCTGTCACCAGTCACCCCCCTCACTGTGTCTCCCCCTCACTCTGCCACCACTCACCCCATCCCTCCCTCACTCTGCCACCAGGTACCCGCTCGCTCTGCCACCTGTCACACTCTCCCTCACACACTCTGTCACCTGTCACCCCCCTTGGACAAGTAGATTTTTTTTAATATTCCACACCCCTGCACATACAGACACACACTAACGCTCAATACACATATGCATTCACACTGACACTATATACAAAAAAGCACATGTAGTCATCCAGACATGCACAAGTGCATTCACACAGACTCAAATACAAACATGCATTGATACACAGGTCTTCACAATATACACATCCAAAGGAATGCCATATTATATGAGAGTTATATTTAACATGTATTTAATGCACATATATTTGGCCTTCAAAGGGCCTGCAATCTACTTTTGCCTGGGGGCCCCAAAGTCTCTCAGTCCGCCTCCGGTCTGACCAACCCCCAGGGAGGCTTATCATTTCAGGTATAGGTTCGTTAACATCCAACTTTTCGGAATATGTAAACCGATTTTTACAACCAGTATTAAGAAATTAAAGTCCTATGTTAGAGACACAACACAGATCATCAAAACTATATCCTCTATCATTTGGAAAAAATAATATATTCCGGATCCGGATCAATTCTTGATGAAGGACTACACCAGATATTTATTGGAAGGAGCAAAGAATAAAGCTTTAGAGTAACCTAAAGAAGATACCTTGATCAATAAACCAAAACTTATTCAATCACAAAAGGAGACTCCATCGTTCTTTACCCAATACAGTAACACATCTTTCCAAGTGAAAAACATTCTTAACAAACATTGGAAGATTCTTAAAAATGATCCCGTACTTGAACCAATAATAGAGAATAAACCTCAAGTAATTTACTCTTGGGCACCGAATTTAAAAATGCTACTAGCTCCAACATTAAAGAAAGACAAGAAGAATACTGTAAGAATGCAAAGGTCAGTTTTTTTTTTTAAATGTGGAAAATGTATGGGATGCAAGAATAGTCCAACTCAAGAAACAGTTATTAAATAATTTAAAGAGCCACTATAGTCACCAGAACAACTGTAGCTTAATGTAGTTGTTCTGGTGAGTATAATCATTGCCTTCAGGCATTTTAATGCAAACACTGCCTTTTCAGAGAAAAGACAGTGTTTACTTTGCCCCTAAGGACACCTCCAAGTGGCCACTCCTCAGATGGCCACTGGAGGTGCTTCCTGGCTCAGTGCTGTACAGTAGGCTCTGCATGGGGATGCTGAATTTTTCTCATAGAGATGCATTGGTTCAAGAGGTGCTGATTGGCCAAAACCGTGTTTGGTCCCGCCCCCTTGCCGATTTTAGCCAATCCAATGCTTTCCTTA
Organism: Pelobates cultripes; assembly: GCA_933207985.1. Classification (NCBI taxonomy): domain Eukaryota; kingdom Metazoa; phylum Chordata; class Amphibia; order Anura; family Pelobatidae; genus Pelobates; species Pelobates cultripes. The sequence goes on from OW240917.1 coordinate 174,683,963, forward strand.
TGCATTGGATTGGCTAAAAATCTGCAATTGTGATGATGTCACCAAGGGGGCGGGGCCAGTGCCGGTGGACCCGCGCGGTGCTGGAACAAAAGGTGAGTTTTACATGCTTTTGAAGGGGGTTAAGGGGAGAAGGGGAGACAAGCCACCTTAATGGTGGGTTTAGCACTATAGGGTCAGGAATACATTGTTGTGTTCCTGACCCTATAGTGCTCCTCTAAACATATGAATACAGAAGACAATTTTAAGATTAAAACCCATCTAAGTTGTAATTCAGTAGGGATCATCTATCTCCTTGTGTGTTAAAGATATTACATAGGCAGAACCAAGAGGTCTTTTAAGACCCGTCTAAGAGAACATATAAGTGTAACGGCACCCCCAGGCATAAAAGGGGTTAAGCCACCGTTTAGAAGATCTTCCCCTTCCAGATACACAGGCAGCTACCAAATACACCAATCCGCCGAACAGGAAACCATATGAATGCCGTAAACAGACGAACCGGAACCATACAAATGCTGTAAACAGCCGAATAGGAAAAAACCATACGAATAGGTTTACACTCCTAGCAGTCAAACTGGAACGGCATACAATAAATCCCCCAAGAACAAGACAAGGCTCCGTGTTGAGGGTCAAGCAGCAACAGACAGAGCTGTGGGTTTATTGTTCTTATATACACATTAGTACCACCCACAGGGTTTTGGAAAACAACCAATAAACACGTACAATACACTCAGACACTCCCACACAAAATCCTCCCCTACACAATGGGTAATGCAATTATCACAGACAGAGAAATACAGTTTTTCCACATTATTCATAACTTTAAAAGTATGCATCACATTCACATTCACTTACATTTTCAGAATCAGCATACTCCAAATACAAACATACGTCAAAATCATACAAATTGCTCCAGTGGTTCAAAAGATAGATCGTAGTCCTTTGTAACCAAATGAAACATGGCTTTTCTGCCCAAAACCAGTTTCACAGAGTCTTCTATCCTGGAGATAATTGGGAAGTAATCCAATCATCTCCAAGGACAGAGACAAAATTCCATTGAACACATGGCAGCAAGAGACAATAAAAATACATAAAAATATATAACTGTGCAGCCATTGCATAAAACAGGTACATTCAACATATCCCCAGATAGCTCAGATCTGAGCGCACATTATAACTGAATGCCGCTCAGAGCACACACATACAGTTCAATTGCCGTGGAGCCAAAGTCTTTCCCATAGTCTTTCATTATACGAATGGGCTCCATGGCATAGCTATCTGGGGTATCACCTCTCAAACAGGGCAAGCACCGAATGACCCGGCTTTCGTGTCTTCTCAGGGGAAAATCAAGCGTTTCAACATGGGGCCATAGTCTAAAGGCAGCAGGCGGGCAACCAGGCTCCTCCAATGCACAGTGGTGAGATTGGTCTCGACACAATAAGGAACAGCAGAAAGGACCATACACACAACCTCTCCAGACATTTTAGGACCTATCATGCAATGAATCCTGAGGGTCTGAAATGTATGGCAATAGAACAAATCAAGTTACACTGGAGAGGAGGGGATCTAGGAAAAGAGCAGAAGCCAAATGGATTTTTACATTAGACTCACTGGAGCCAAAAGGCCTTAATTTAGATTTTGAACTAAATGCATTTTTATAACCAGTTATTGTATCCTAAGAGAAGAGATCTGTCCACCCACATTATGTTGCCGTTTAGCTTACACTGTACCACTATTTTTAACTTTTTAAATCAAGGGAAAGGGTCAGACAATATCTGACAATGGTATCCCAATAAGGCCATATAGGAATATTAGACAAAATATCTTTTTGTGCCTTCCCCATGCTATATTTGGCTCCTCCATTTGTTAGAAAAAAATTAACTATACATTTAATTACTCCCCAAAGTTTATTTATTTGGTGAGCAATGATAATTTTCATTTTATTATTTTTATATATTATTTTGTTATGGTATACCCAATTTTTATCCTCTCATCATTTTTAACTTTTTTATATTGACCTTTATGTTGGATTTTTAGGAAAATGTTTCTCGAGCTTGGTGTGTGTAGTGTCTCGGATCAGGCGGCCGATGTCTTGCCAGAAACTGGTAACTTGTTCGCACTGCCACCAGATGTGAAGTACTGTTCCCTCCCCCTTTCCACATCTCCAGCACTCCGGAGATGAACCTGGGTATAGCTTGTGTAAGCAAGTGGGTACCATGTACCACCTGAATAGGGTTTTCCTGTATTGCTCCTGTAGGGTTTCTGACTTAATTAGTTTTTTGGTTGTTATTATAGCACGTTCCCAGTGGTCTTTGCTTATGGGGCACTGTAGGTCTTGTGCCCAATGTTTGGCTGGGTTAGAATCTGCAAAGTGTTGTGCGGGTCGGAGAAGCTGATAACACCAGGATAATGGCTTAAACGTTGCCCATGAAACCTTAGTGGTCATCTGTTCCCATTTTGTCATAACGAGGAAGTTTTCATCTGGGGTGGAAGTATTTTCTGCGTGTTTATGTATGAACGAGCTTAGTTCCATGTGGGAGAATTGGTAGGTATTCTTCTTGCAGGGCTGGAAAAGTTTTTAGTTTGTTGTGCGTGAGATTTGGTGCAGGTGTGTGACCCCGTTAGTTATCCATGGCTTGGCATTAAAGGTTGGGATACAGTATGTGATAGTGTTGAGCGGGGTGGCCGGTGATAGGGGGGTATGGGTTACTAATTTGTGTCAAAGCTTATCCCAAACATTTACTGCTATTTTCAATTGCACTGGCATTTGTGGAACCTCTGGTCTAAACCTTTTAGGATGCCACAGTATGGTGGGTATGTCAAAGGGCTCTTTAGCCTGTTTTTCCATCTGCACCCATTGCGGTGGAGCCGTGTTTGTAAAGTGGGGAAGGATTGCTGCTAATATCGCTGCTTGGTAGTATGTCTTAATGTCCGGTAAGGCAAGGCTGCCCTGTCTCACCGGTGCTCGTAGCAATGTTCCCTGTACCCGGGCCCTTTGGCCCTCCCACACAAATCTGTTGATATCCTTTTGTGTTTCTCGGAGGTAGGACATGGGTACCTGGATCGGTAAGTTGCGAAACAAGTATTGAAGCTTAGGGAGTATGGACATTTTGATGGTTGCTACTCTCTCGGTCCAAGTCAGAAATAGGGTGCCCCATTTCTTCATAAGTTGACGACAATCCCCCACACCCTAACATAGTTAGCAAAAAAAGTCCCTGTAGGGCTTTTTGTGAAGGTCAGTCCTAAGTATTTTATTGTATCTGTTCTCCATTCAAAGAGATGTTCCTTCTTGAGGGCTAGTCAATGTTTGTTGGCTGAGCCGCTTTCCCTGTGTCTTGCTGGCATTAAGTGAATAGTAGGACATCGTCCCGTATTCCTTTATGAGGTCTAGAATAAGTGGGATCGACTGTTCTGGTCTGGTGACACAGAGGAAGATGTCATCTGCAAATGCGCTAATTTTAATTTCCCTGCCATGTAACTCTATTCCCCGGATACCCGCCTGATTCCTAATTTGGACCAGTAATGGTTCTAGGGCCAGGACATACAATAGCGGCAATAAAGGGCATCCCTGCCTCATACCATTCGTTAGAGGAAACAGGTCTGAGAGAAAGCCGGCTTGTAGCACCCGAGTGGTGGGACCTGCGTACAGGGCAAAGATCTGTTTGATAAATTCGGCGGGGAATCCATATTTTAGAAGTGTGTGTTCAAGAAATGACCAGTTCAGACGGTCAAACGCCTTTTTGGCATCTAGGGCTATTAAAAGCCCACCCTGACCCGATCCCTTCAGCCTCTCCAGCACCAAGGAGAGCTTTCTAGAGCTGTCTCTGCTCTGCCTACTCTTAATGAAGCCTGTTTGGTCGTCTCCTATGATAGTTGAAAGGATGGGTGCCAGTCTGTTGGCCAGTATCTTAGCGTATATCTTCTCATCAGTATTAAGAAGGGAGATGGGTCGGAAATTTTTACAATTGTCAGTAGGCTTGTCTGGTTTCGGGAGCGTTACTATCATGGCCACTAGCATTTCAGGGGGGAGGTATCCTGTCTCTGTTGCTTTGCGGTATACTTTTAGCAGGTGTGGGGTTAGTATGTCCGTGAATGTCTTGTAATAGGTGTTTGAGAATCCATCTGCGCCCGGGGATTTACCCGGGGGCAGGCTCTTAATTATTTCCCGGATCTCCTGCATAGTAATCGGTTTGAGATCAAGTAAGTTTTGGTCCAACTTGGGGAGTTCAATATCTCGTAAGTAGCTGCAGATAGGTTGTGTCTCTGGGGCTTTAGTGCCGCAACTTGAGTCTAGATTGTATAGTTGTTTGTAGAAGTGTGCAAATTCCTGCACTATGTTCATGGGGTTCATGAGTTTGTCTCCTGTGTGCCCTATAAGGTATGAGATTCTATTAGCGGCCTGCTTTGTTTTGAGTCTGTTGTCCAAGTATTTGGATGCTTTACCACTATTGTGGTATGTGGTAGCTTGTAGTCTGTGTAGAAAGTTTTGGGTTTTCTGGGCATTGAGCTTGGTAAGGTCCTGGTATAGGTCTCTTAATTTGTCTGCTAGGGCTGTTGTGGGTGTCTTTTTGTTTTGGGCTGTGGCTATCGCTATTTGTTTGTGGCAGTCTAGGAGGGTGTTTTGGTGGCGTTGTTTTATGTACGATGATTTTCTAATGAACTGCCTCCTCTGCGCGCACCACACTGTATAGTCCGAGACCTCACCTGTTGTATTAGTAAGAAAATATTCCCTGAGTTCTAGCCTCATACGCTCTACGAATGGTTTATCTAGGAGGAGAGACTCGTTTAGCCTCCATGTACCACTGCCTCGGGGCTGGTATGTATCTTCCAAGTCAAGATAAATTGGACTATGATCAGACCACGTTATCTCCCCTATTTTACAGTCTGTCAGTTGTGGTAGGGTCTTGTTATCTATGAAGAATGTATCTATACGTGTGTATGTGTTGTGGACCCTGGCGTAGAAGGAGTAATCACAGTCAGTGGGGTATAGCGTTCTCCAGCTATCATATAGGTTATACAAGGCCAAGGTGTTGGTGATAGTTTTGCAGACAGCTTGAGTCCCTTTTTTGTGTTTTCCCTGTGGGGAGGCTGTAGTGTCAAGGGTCGGGGACTGGATGAAATTGAAGTCTCCTCCCAGTATGAGCCCCCCTTGTTTGTATGTATCTAGTTTGGACAGAAGAGATTTGAGGAAAGAGGCCTGGTTGTCATTCAGAAAGTACGCTGCCCCTATGGTGTATTGTGCATTGTTGAAGAGCCCTACCACAATAATATATCTCCCCTTAGGGTCAATGTAACAGCTTTGCAGAGTAAAGGCAACATCTTTATGCACTAAGATGGAAACTCCTTTCGTTTTCGTTTCTGACAGGCATGATACTGCGTAGGGTACAGTTTTGTAAAGAGTGATGGTGCAGTGGGATGCCTAAAGTGCGTTTCTTGAAGGCATGCTAAATCAACTGACTTTTTCTTAAGGTCATGCAAAAGCAGTCTAAGTTTTCCAGGGGAATTAAGCCCCTTAACATTATAAGACACTATTCTCGTTCTGGTGTAGTTACGTCAAGTAATGCTGGTGTTAGTACCCGTGTATGTAGGCTTTCGGACTCTTGCTCATATTTAACTTTCTGGTATGTGGCCTTTTTTAACGGTTCAGTGTGATTGTCTGTTGTAAAAAGAAGTGGTATGGTGGCAGGAGGGGAAAGAAGGGAGGTCAACCTTCGGCTTCTGCCTTTGTATCGGTTTCTGTTTGTGGGAGGGAGGGGGGGTAGGAGAGGGCATAGCCCTATAAGGCTCCTCTGGGTCAAGCCTTTTTGCGGCGCCCAAGGGTCGCTCGCAGTCTAGGGGGATCATGGTATTGGGACTCTCCACTGAGGAGGATGTCCCCTTAACAAGCACACACTGAGGCACCATGGGTGCTGGTACAATTAACCGCTATTGCGTGGCCTAGTCTCTCTAGCCAGCCATCTTTGTCAAACGACTGTACTTTTTTTTTTTGGACACATGAGTCTCCGGTGCCCCGACTCCCCTACCCATGGTAATTGGTTAGGATCTAACCGAGACTATGTCTCGCTGAATACTTATTGAGTAAGTGTGGGAGGGGGTCGGGGGGCCCCGGTATTCTCTCCTACGTGCATTTCGTATGGAACAGTAAGATTTTAAACACACAAAATAACATTATAACATGTAAAACAAAATAAATTATAACTTGGTTGTGCGCCTTACGTATACCGCTTTGGTATGGAGTCTCTTTATCGGGACGCTCAGTCCTGAGCCAGACGGGGAACTTTTGCTGGGCCCGTTTTTGGTACCTCAGCCAGCTGGATACCCCACTCTCGGAGCAGCTGTAGGCCTTGTGGCGCAGACATGATAGAGTGGAGGGAGTCTTAATTTACTAGCAGCTTAGCCGGATATCCCCATCTGTAGCTGAGTCCCTGTGTGCGCAGCGACAGCGTAATTTGTGCCACAGATTTGCGATATTGTAGGGTTTCTGCTGAGAGGTCGGAAAAGATTTTGATATTGCTGAATTTCTCAGGCATCCCTCTGTTCCTGCTTGCCTTGATTATCCATTCCTTGGCATGAAAGAAATGTACTCTTGCTATGACGTCCCTCGCTGCGGTGCTAGGTAAGTGGCTAGGTCTTCGGAGTTGGTGTGCCCTGTCCAGCAGTAGTTGGTCTGGGTGCAGTTCGGGGGTCATCTGTTGGAACATATCTTGTAAGAAATTCTCCAAATCTGTATTTGTTACTGATTCCGGTATTCCCCTAAATCGGAGGTTGTTCCTCCTGGACCTGTCTTCCAAATCTGCCAGTTTGATTTTTTGGGCTGTGATAGTGTCCTCCAGCTCTTGCATTTTGTTAGTCATGCTGTTGTGAGCCGTGGAAAAGTCGTCCATCTTGGACTCTAAGTGTGCAATGCGGTTCCCTATTTAATGCAGGTCTTTTCTAAGTTCAGCCGTTAGTGTAAGCATTTGAGCCTTGAGGCTCCTCTGAACTGAGTCTGTGAGTTCAGCCATCATGCTTCTCATAGTTGCTACTGTGAGGGGCTGATCTTCAGCAGTAATTCCAGGGGAAGCTGGGGAAGCGGGCGAGCCCCCCCGCAATCGTGACGGCTGCCATCTTGTTCAGTGCCTTCTCGCGTTTTTTGCGGTACGGATTTTGCCATAAAGAAGGACGCTTTATCCGCTTTTGTGGGCTTGGTTTTAAGCCTCTGAGACATGGTGTGTGTACTTGCAATGTCGCTTGCTGTTAAAGTTGCTTGTTAGTCCAATTGTTTAGTGCCCCGTGTAGCTCGAGTGCCAAACCACGCTCCCATGTTTCTCGATTTTGAAGAGTACTTTATAAGGATATATATTTAATTTCTGTTTCTATTAAGAAGTGTTACACTACTATTAGCAATTTTATACTATTTATGTGAAATTGTATATGTTTATTTATGTGACATTGTATATGTTTATTTTTGGGTGGTATTGCACTTATTCAGACAATTTGAATGCATACATTTATTTATTTTAATTTTTATACAATTTTTATACATATTATCGTTTTTATATTAAGTATATACAGAGCTGTTATTCTAATAAATATGTTGTTATGGAGCTATATGGTTTAGATCCTGTATAATCATATAAGACTTACCATATATACTCGAGTATAAGCCAACCCGAATATAAGTCGAGGCCCCTAATTTTAGAACAAAAAAATGGAAAACTTATTGACTCGAGTATAAGCCTAGGGTGGGAAATGCAGCAGCTACCGGTAACTTTCTAAATAAAATTAGATCCCAATAAAATTACATTAATTGAATATTTTTTTACAGTGTGTGTATATAATGAATGCAGAGTGTGTGTGTGTTTGTGTAGTGTGTATATAATGAATGCAATGTGTTTGTGTGAATGCAGTGTGTGTGTATTTTAGATCCCCTGGATCATCCTTTAACAAGTGTTTAGCACCTTGATGACCACCTTGTGCTGTGCATATGTATATATAATTTATTCATTGACAAGATACAGTGATATACTATATCATTTTAGCTACTCAAAATTGCCTGGCCTATATATATTATTGCAGGAGTGTCCTGGGTGCACGTTTGCGAGCTGATAAATCGTGGACGTTTTTGGACTATTCTATGTATACAATTACTTGTATACTATTGGACATCAACTGATATATAGATTTATGATCTGTATATTGATATTTCCTTTCACTGTTCAATTTTAGCAATTATTTTTATTTTTCCATTCTCCTCGACTGGTTTTAGGTTTGAGAATTCATTTTCTTTTCCCTATATACCCTTTCAAGCTATTTTGGAAGCCCAGGGTGGGAGCTTTTCACACCGGTAGTAGGAGATATATATTTATTTAGAATTTTTTCTATATTGCCCCGCTTTTAGAGACCGATAGGATTGAATATATTTTTTATTGAATTTCCTTTTTGGTTCTCTATATTTTTGTTCTCAGGGTGAACCAGCCGTTTATATTCTGGTTCTATAATTCTGAAGCCATGCACCCAAAACTTTGAATTCGGACGTTTTGATGGGCCGTGATGTAATTACGTCAGCACGTACGCACCATGGTGATGTCATTTGTATCATAAAGTTACTGCTTGCGGGCCGCATCATATCGGGGTCGGAGTCACAGAGGCTGCGTTGGAATCGTTAAACGGAATCCAGGGACTGAGGCTTCCCTTTGCACACAGTCCCCAACCCAGGTAAGCATGGCAGGTACCCTGACAGGAACAGGTCATTCCCTTCTCTGTCTCATGAGCAAGATAGTTGTCCTCTTGATAAAGAGGAAAGTTGTTCCTGGTGGCACACTCCAGACCTATATATCAGTAATGGTCAGCGGGCTGAAAGATGCACTTGTCCGTGAGCAAGTTGGTAATTGCCCTCAAATGATGCCAAGTTCCCTGTATGCAAGGATTAAGGGGAAACAGGCACTATTTGGAACGAACAGCTTGAACACAGTAGGGACAGAGTTATTAACATAATCCATGATTTTCAGAGAAAGCGAGGCATGCTGGTTGAGATTTGAAGACTGAACATGACGTGTGCTACTCCCAGCCGCATCATAACCACATAGTACAGTGGAGCATATGCATTTTGGGCAAAGGGTCTTTGCAATTTTGTGAATGTAAGTGAAACAACAAGTTTTCTTTTACAGGGAACATTCTGAATAAACAAATATAAACACGTGATTGTATCGACCACCCAGGTGCAGAGATATACAGTAAATAAAAAAGAAAAAAAAGGATTTACCACTTTTTTTTCTTTTTCTTGGTATAGTCAAAGGATTCCTCCCAATCCTTGTACAAAATTGGAAAACAAAATATACCTAAGAGTACACAATGGAGAAAGCACTCATAGGGTAGTAATATACATGAAAAGAACCCCTGGAGCTAAAGATTGCACTCAAAAATGCCCATCAATAAGTTCACAAGGTCCCCATTCCAAGTACTTTATCAACACTCCTGAGGAAGTCTAGTTTAACTAGACGAAATGCGCTGAGTTTAGCTTCTTATTTTATTATTTGCTTGTTTTATCTAATTTATTTGTTTTTATTGATTTTGTTCCTGGTTCCTGTTACTACTTCAGATATCTGCAGAGTTGCAACCTGGACTGGGAACTCATTGTTGGGCATTTTTTTGCTTTGTATCCTGTAAGTATGACCATTAAAGTGTACTTTCTGTTTTAATACATATTGCACTATGGTTTCTCACTTTTTCTCTCCACATGAATGGCTGATTTGCTGAATTACATATTGAACTTGATGGAATCAACAGTTTTTTGATGAGCCTGAATTCTCAGTTAAGCTCCAGGGGTTATTTGCATGTATATGACTACCCTATGAGTGCTTTCTACATTTTGTACTTTTTGTTATATTTTGTTTTCCAATTTTTAATCAAAAAATGTTTCTGCAGCTTATGGAGCAAATAGCTTTCCTCAAGTTCAATCTCCCCAAGTTGGGTTAGCTTGCTCTTCACTGGCAATTCAACTCTCCCTTCAAAATTGTTTTGAAATATGTAAAAGTATTCTAAAATCTGGGTGTGACAATAAAGTAAAATTGCACAACTCATGTTGCTTTCATTGTAACAGGTTCCTATTGGGAGATTACACCTCTAAACATTTTGGATGCAGCTGGTATAAGATGATAGGACAGTCATTCATGCTACAGACTGGATATGTGGGAAAGCTTATAGTCAATATGTTGTCAATTCTGCAACTAGTTATTTCAAGAAAATCAGCCAACACTGTGCTATAAAATGCTATGCCAGGCCTACTATACTGCAAAAGAAAAGTACAAAATGTGTTTTTGTAATTCAAAATGTTTTGTGTAATTGCAATTATTTTGAGGATTTGATTTAAAAAGGGACACTTTAGTCACCAGAACAACCACAGCTTATTGTAGTTGTTCTGGTGTCTACAACAAAAAGTCTGCAAGGACATGGTATAAACACTGCTTTTTCAGAGAAATTACAGCATAGGATAGCACTTCTCAGATGGCCACTAGAGGTGCTTCCTGCGTTAGTGCTGCACACTGGGGATTCAATGCCTCTCTATGAGGAGATGCTGATAGGCCAGGGCTGCATTTGGCTCTGCCTACACCCCACCCCCTTGGCTGAGATTATCTGAATTGATGATCTCAGCAAATCCAATGCTTTCCCATGGGAAAGTCTTGTGATTGGCTGTGATCATTACTGATCAAGGAGGCCGATCAAGGAGGTGGATCTGAGGCAGATCTGCACAGCGCTGGAAATAAGGTAATATTTTAGTATATTTAGAGAATCAGGAGGGAGCCAGGGGACCTAAATAGAGAATTTAACATTATAGGGCCAGGAACACATGTTTATGTTCCTGACCCTATAGTGTCCCTTTAATATTTTTGGATAAAATTCTCAAATAATATAGTATTTTTTATAAACTTTCAAAATATTTATTAAAAATATTAAACTATAAAAAAGTCATATGTATAAATATACATATCAATGTAATATAAACTATATTAAAAAAAATCTTTTGACATAGATAATGGCTTGCTTTGTGATTTGGTGTTCCATGTGTGGAGCCGAAAAAAAATGATTGATGATTAGGTGACAGCCACTAAATCAAATTAAAATGAATTAATAAAGAAATAATACAGAAATAAACCAGAGCTCAGCTGGACCAAATGTTTAATAATATTGAATGCTCAAAAGTAACTGAATGCTCATAATTGGGACTATTGATTGAATAGGACTAAATTTGAATGTAAAATGCCATTCTATAGGATAGGAATTTGATCAGAATTTGGACAACTGATTAGTAACCGAAAATAGCTTTATTAAAAGGATGCAAAAATGAGCCTTTCACTTTATTGTAAAACCCATATCCATGTAGATATTATGTATATATTTTGCACTACAGTGAACTGCAAATTTTACACACACTCTTAATTTGTCCAAATACTTTTTCCCAAATCATTTCCATGGATGATATTTAGATGAGCATAACCAATGCATCGATGCGAGTCTGTTGACCAAGTTCAGGTTTTTTTCTGTCTAATTGATAAAAAAATAATAATAATTTGTGCAAAAGTCTATAAGGAAGTTCACATTGATTTTGAACAAAATAATCTTTATTTCAATCCAAACGTTTTTAACCTAGAAATGATTGAACAAATTACAGGTAAATTATTTGAAGACATAATTAAAGATAATTATCTCACTAGCAACCAAAATTATGAGTAAAAATAGAAATAAAAAGACCAGGGGTTGAAGCTGAATGCAAATATAGTAGCCTGATGCTTTCCCTCACAGATGTCTAGATTATTTGGGGGTGGGGGGGAAAGTCTCCAACACAGCTATAGTTAGAGCTTGACTATTTGAGCCCCCGTTTTGCTATTTATATTTCAATTTGCTAAAATTTGAAGTTTAGCGTTAGTGGATTCATAAATATTTACACAGGGTTGTTAAGTCCTAGCAGTTTGATATTTAGTGATTAAACTCCTTGCACAATAGCAGGAGCCATTTTGTTATATCAACATAAAGTCACTTTGTTCTAGCAAATTCTTTTTCTGAAGCTGAATCATATTTTTGTCTTATAAAGAAGAAAAAGATATTCACTGTATAACAGGAAGAAACTAAGTAATTTTAAATCTGGCCTTATTTCTGTTTGGTCCAATTCCATACCCTAGCTCACTTTAAGCTTAGGCTAGCTTCCCCCATCCTTACAATTACATTTCCATGTTTCTACTAAAGGGAAGCACAGTTAGATCATGTTGCAGGAGATCTAGAAAGAATTCATGAAAAGCAAGGAGTTGGAAATTAAATTGCATGCAATTCAAGACCAAATAATAATGACAAAACCAGAGTTTGTGGAGTATCATCACTGGAAGGCAAACATACATTTAGTCCAGAAACAAAAAACAAATATTTGCTGCAAATTTCTAATGTGAAAGGAAAAATGACTGTTGATGGATATCTTCTTCTCTTCCATACTAATTATTCAGCAGCTATTGTGAAATTATGAATGATGTTTATCTACATAGTTACATAGGTTGAAAAGAGACATGCGTCCATCAAGTTCAGCCTTCCTTGTTTTTGCCGTTGGCCCAAAAGAAGGCAAAAAAAACCCCAGTCTGAAGCACTTCCAATTGTACAACAGACTAGGAAAAAAATCCTTCTTGACCTGAGAATGGCAGATATCTCCTTGGATTAAGAAGCTATTACCCCAGTAATTATAATTTCTTTTATGTTTTTGCAAGTATTCATCCAATTGAAAATGTAGATTTTCAGAGGGACAATTTACTGTAAGTTTGCAATTGATGTGAAACACTTTGTGAGACATGGGAAAGATGAGGTAGAAAGAAAATGAAATTTATGAATGGATAATGAACAGAAGGTAGAGAACAATTCTATACTTTATTGAAATGATTTTGGAAGTAGCAAAATGATAGAAAGAGTCCATATAAAATACTGTTTTGCTATTGAAGACACTACAAAATAATAACAATACATATAATACCCCAAGATCCTAACTACATTTATAGATATAATCTCTCACAACTTTAGGTGACTAGACATGACAGCTGCAAACATTGCCAGTAATCAGCACACTCCATCATTCCTTTAACCCCTAACACTCAGTCATCACTCTCCTTACTTCTGCTCACTCTGTTTTCCTCAAAGTGCCTACTCATAGGAGCAATGCTCTATCATCTCCTCTTCTCCTTTTCTCTCATCTCCCTCAGCATCAAAATATCTCCTTACACCCATTTCCCTCAACAACACAATTACATTAACATTACCCCCTCTCTACTTCACTCCCCCCTACTCTCATCTCAAGCCCTGCACTCATTTCTCTATTCTCTCTCTCCTGCTCTAACTCAATCTCATCCTAGACCCCGCTCATATAAAACCCATTCACACCTTCTGTCACTATCTCTCCTCCTACTTCTAGCAGCTGGTGATGTCTTATCCAACCCAGGGCCCTTCACCTCGTCTGCTCACGCTAAGACAACCAGAAACCACACAAACCTCGCCCATATGCCCTGCAGTTTATCCTCCTTTACCAAAATTTAGTGTGCACTCTGGAACGCCCGTTCAATCTGTAGTACTATTAAATCAACAACTATACATGACCTTGTCCTCTCTAACTCACTCACATTATTGGCACTCACTAAGACCTGGCTGTCCCCCTCTGATACCGCTACTCCCGATTCTTTATGTTTCGGTGCACTACAATTCTCCCACACTCCCAGACTCAACGGTAAAGGAGCCGGTGTAGGCATTCTTCTCTCCCCTCACTGTACCTTTCAACCTATCCTCCCTGCCCCTGCCATTTCCTTTACTTCCTTTAAAGTTCACACTGTCCGCCTTTTTAAGCCCACTCCTTTAAGAATTGCCATCATCTATCGTTCCCCCCGGACATTCTAGGCTATTCATTGAACACTTTTCTTCCTGGCTACCCCACTTTCAATCATCTAGCACTCCCTCCCTCATACTTGGGGACTTTAACATCCCAATCAATAACCTCAACTGCCCTGATGCCTCCCATCTTCTCTCTGTAACCTCCTCCTTTGGCCTCACGCAGTTGTCAACTTCAGCAACTCATACAGCAGGAAACACTTGACCTCATCTTCACCAAACTCTGTACCACCTCTAATCGCTCCAGTGTTCCATTTCCTTTGCCTGACCACCATCTACTAACAACTCTCCAATCTCACAGAAACCTCAACTGCATTGATCTCCAGCAGTTCTCCACCAAACTCAAGACTCTCCTTTTACCCATCTCAAATCTAACTTGCCCTAACTCAGCTACCTCACACTACAACTCAACTCTCTCCTCTCAACTCGACATCATGGCACCTCCTACAATTAAACGCAGCAAGTGCCCCCAATTACAACCCTGGCACACCAAGCTGACCCGTTACCTCCAAAAATGTTCTAGAACTGCTCAACGCTGCTGGAGAATGTCACACTTTGCATCTGACTTCCTCCACTATAAATTTATGCTGCGCTTCTACAGCCTGGCTCTCTCCACTGCAAAAGTAAATTACTTTAATACCCTCATAAGTACACTGTCCCATCAACCCAAACACCTCTTTCACACCTTTGATGTTCTTCTCCCTTTTAATCCCCCTCCTTCTGCCACCTTGTCCGCCACAAACGTTGCATCTCACTTCACTGAGAAGATCTCTACAATCAGAGAAGAGATCGCTAATTTCTCTCCTTCCTCTACCATTACATCACCCAACCCCACTCCCTCCACCATTCTACACTCATTCACACCTGCTACAGCAGAAGAGGCTTTTGCTCTGCTCCAGTCCTCCCGCCCCACCACCTGTTCCCTCTATCCTATTCCTTCACATCTCATCCGCACTATGTCTCCCTCTCTTGCTCTTCCCCTCACTAAAATTGTCAATCTCTCCCTTTCCTCTGGAACATTTCCCTCACCCTTCAAACGTGCAACTGTAACCCCAATTCTGAAAAATCCCAGCCTTGACCCCAAGTCCCCATCCAACTACCGCCCTATCTCGCTACTACCATTTGCCTCCAAGATCCTTGAGAGAGTTGTGTACTAGGCTGACTGACTTTCTCGAAACCAACTCTCTGCTTGACCCCCTTCAGTCTGGATTTCGCGCTGGTCATTCTGTCGAAACAGCTGTGACCAAAGTATCCAACGATTTAATTGCTGCTAAATCTCGCGGCGATTACTCTATCCTAATCCTCCTTGATCTTTCTGCTGCCTTTGACACTGTTGATCATCAACATCTTCACATTCTCCGTAATTTTGGTCTACAGGATACTGCTCTCTCCTGGTGTTCCTACTACCTCTCCCAGTGCTCTTTCAGTGTTTCTTTCTCTGACTCTGCCTCTTGCCCCCAACCACTCTCTGTCGGCGTCCCCCAAGGTTCTATCCTTGGTCCCCTTCTGTTCTCTATCTACACTGCCTCCCTTGGTAAACTCATCAGCTCCTTTGGCTTCCGTTATCATTTCTATGCGGATGACACGCAAATCTACCTGTCCTCTCCTGATCTCTCTCCGACCGTCTTGACTCGTGTCTCTGACTGCCTCTCTTCGATTTCCAAATGGATGGCTGCTCATTTCCTTAAACTCAACCTGTCCAAAACAGAACTTCTGCTCTTTCCTCCCTCAAGTGTTACTACTCCCGTGTCTCTCTCCCTCCAAGTCAACAGCGCTACCATCACCTCTACCTTGCAGGCTCACTGCCTGGGTATTCTTTTTGACTCCAACCTCTCCTTCACCCCTCATGTCCAATCAATTGTCAAATCCTGTCGCCTCCATCTCAAAAACATAGCGCGCATCCGCCCCTATTTAACCCCGGATGCGGCTAAGGTGTTGGTCCATGCTCTTGTTCTCTCTCGCCTGGACTACTGCAGTACTCTTCTCAGTGGTCTTACATGTTCCCAGATTGCACCGCTGCAATCTATAATGAATGCGGCGGCGAGGCTCATTTTCCTGTCCGCCCACACCTCTCACGCCTCCCCGCTCTGTCAGTCCCTGCATTGGCTTCCAGTTAGATATAGGGCTCAGTTTAAAATTCTGGTGCTTGATAACAAGTCTCTACATAATGCTGCTCCAACCTACCTATCCTCCCTAATACACAAGTATGTCCCGTCGAGGCCCCTACGCTCTGCCAAAGACCTACGTATATCCTCTGTCCGTACTCCTACCTCTAACGCTCACCTCCAAGACTTTTCCAGGGCTGCACCTCTTCTGTGGAACTCCCTTCCCTTCTCCGTAAGAATTTCACCCAGTCTCCACTCATTCAAAAAAATCATTGAAAACTCACTTCTTCAAGAAAGCATATCAATTAAACTGTTCGCAGGTTTTCATCACCCACCCTCCATGACTCCTCTCCTGAAACTGTCAAAAATGACCTACTAAGCCCTCAATGAATGCTTTTCTAACAACCTACTTCGTACCCCTACCCTCTGTGTCACTATACCCCACTGTGGCGAAACCGACCTCGCCACGTGTCCTTGGAGGGGGCTGCTTGCCCGCCTCTTGCCTTTGGACTATGGCCCTGCAGGTTAAACTGTTTATTTTCCCTGCAGAAAGGCTTATTCGTGTGATCTGAGTGCCATTCATCTAATAATGTGCAGTCAGATCCAAGCTATCTGGGGATATGTAGAAATGTGTGTTTTATGTACTAAATGTGTCAGTATGTAATTTTATGTCTTTTACTGTCTTTTTGTCTGCCATGTGGGTAATGGAGTTTGGCTCTGTCTTTGGAGATAATTAGATTCCTTCTCCAATTATCTCCAGGGCAGAAGGGAGGAAGCCAGGATGCATTGTGGGGATGTTTTACTTTTACTGTTTGAGCCAGGGGGAACAAAAGATACTTTTACTAACTTTTGAACCCCTGGTCTGATTCATGCCATTTTTTAATATGTTGTTCCCCTGAATGGATTGATTGTGAATATGTATTTTTATGCGAATGTGATGTATATTTTGGGAGTTATGAATGTTGTGTAAAAACTGTATTTTCCCTACCTATGATAATTGTATTTCCCTGTGTGTACAGATAATTAGTTTACAGGTAGAGGGGAGGGCTATGTGTGGGATGTAACTATTGTGTGATTGGTTAATGTACGTTACTGTGTGTGTCCCTCCCCTTCATGGGAGCACCTAATAAAAAGGGCTGCAAGCTAGCAGCCAGAGAGTTCTATTTTTACCCTCAACTTGAGTCCTGTCTCTTATTGGGGGAATCTGCTACAAGGGATTGCTATGCTAGGCATATTCCCTTGCTATAATCACTGAGCTCTTGTAAGAGCTTGTTCCTGCTTCGTTCTGAAGGGAGATAGCTGCAGCCTGCGGTGCTTATGGTGTCTGGTGGAGTGCTTGGAGTCCTCTGGAAGCGCTAGGAGCATCTTTCAACGGAGGTACCCAGTCGGGGTGCCAGGCGATCCGTTACACCCACTCCCTCTAGAATGTAAGCTCATGGAGCAGGGTCCTCTACCCATTTGTTCCTGTACGTCCAGTTGTCTGGTTACAATTACATGTATGTTAGTCCACCCATTGTACATCGCTACGGAATTTGATGGCGCTATATAAATAATAAAATAATAATAATAATAATAATACAAAGGCATACTGAAATATTGTAAGTTTGATAATGACAGACCATCAAAAAATCTTCCTACCGTTATGGCACATTTAAAGATTAATATTATTATAAATATGAAATAATTAAACAAATATTTAAAAAGAACCAAGTCAAAATGTAAAATCTTTGTTTATTATAACTTTGTACATTTTTTTTGTAATTCTTAAAATTTACAACAAAATGTATGCAATTATATTATGGAATCAGTGTTGCAAAAAAGCCTTATAAATTAGTACCGGCAATCTAAAATTAGAAGTAGATTATTATATACCATACTATGATGCAATAAAGAATAGATAAACATTTTCTATGGACTAATTACATTTTAGACAAAGTGACTGATAAACAGATTATTAATTTCCGCTATAATAAATATTCCTGTACATGTGTATCTTAAAAAGTATATTTGCCAAATGTCATATGCTCTGATTAGTAGTATGTTTATGGTATCAGGATCAACTCTTTAAAAATACTATTTTAGAAGGGAACACTTATGCTGTGTTTATTTATCTCACAGTCTATATATCCAACTTATTATAAATCAAGTACAAATCAAACAAGAAGGCGATTGTGACACTATCATTTCAGTACACTGTGAAATTAAACTATTGCATATTATTTCTAGTGGACATACATTCAGTGACATGAACAGCAGAGATAACAACCAAATAATATTACAATGAACACTTGGACACTTAAAATGTAAAACGGTCTTCTTGTGTGTGCTGTTCCTTAATCTGTAATTTGTATAAATGTTGGCCTCTACAGCAGCTCACTGCTTAGAAATACATATTCTGGGTGTTCCCAGGTAATGTACTGCTATCACTAAAATCTATACTGCAACTTTATTGAAACACATATCTTCATTTAGCTGCAAAAGCAGACCAACTCAAAGCAGACAGGCAATAGTTATTTCCAAAATCTGTGGATTACACAGAGCTGCAACACAGATACATCCACACAGTGGCATACACACAATCCATGGGGCCCCGGTGCAAAACTGACCCGTGGGCCCCCCTCCTCTCTTCCCCTACCCTGACCCTCTCCCAGCCCCCCCCTACCCTGACAGTGGGGCCCCCCGACACATACATACAGACACAAACACATACACACAGACAGACACACCCCCCGACAGACACATACACACACACACATAAATACACACATGCAGACACATACATACAGAGACACACACATGCAGACACATACATACATACATACAGAGACACAGACACACACACACAGCGAGAGACACACACATACAGAGACAGAGACACACACATACAGAGACACACACACAGAGATACAGACACACAGACAAACACACACAAAACAGAGAGACACACACACACATACAGAGACATACAGACACACACACACACATACACACATACAGAGAGACACACACACACATACAGAGACACACACACACATACATACAGAGACATACACATACATACACACATACACATACATACACACATACAGAGACACACACACACACATACATACAGATACACACCTATACAGAGACACACACACACCCATACATACACACATACATAAAGAGACACAGACACACACATACAGAGACACAGACCCACATACATACAGAGACACACACACATACATACACACATACAGAGACACAGACACACACATACATACAGAGACACACATACATACATACAGATACATACATACATACACACACATACAGAGACACACACACACAGATACAGAGACACACATACAGAGACACACACACACACACATACACAAAATGTTTCCTACCTTTTGTGACTTTCCCTGGGGTCCAGTGGTGGCTCACCCTGATGGGAGTCAGAGTTCCCACTCCCTCCTCCTTCCTCCCACGCGGGCTCTGTCTGATTGCTGGGAGGAGTGACGTGCAGTCACTTCCTCCCAGCAGTGATGTCATCACAGGGGGCCCGGTCATGCTGTTTAAGTGCCCAGCACTGACCAGGCCCCCTGACAATCCATCTCTTGGTCCCTGCCATTAGCCCCTGTGACTGCCTGAGGGAATTTACTTCTTCTCAATGTGTTTCAAAACAAGGGTTAATTGCCACTGGCAATATGCTGATTTGTTTTTTTATTACTCTGCATATGATAGGGGACAGCATTAGATCGCCAAAAGAGCTTAACTCTGGGAGCTCAACTACATCCCAATGTGGTGGTTTTGATGTGAGACATATTCTGGCTCTGTTTCCGGATAATGGGGTAAACCATTTGGCAATGGTTTGCTATCTTACCTGAGTAAAAGCTGACCACTCTCAGCCCTGACAGCATGGACCCCTTAACATGCGGCCCCGGGGCCGCAAAACGTGGCAGTTGGTGCCCGGTCGCGCAGGTCTGCAGGACGGCCGGGCCCCCTGCGACCGAGGTATGTATGTCGCTGCATCCACACAGTACATGTCTCTGTATAATGCTCCAGGACTTTCTTAGCTCTCCCTCTCATGATCTCATCTTCAGTAGTTCTCCTGCTATAATAACTTTAGATTTCTCTTAAAGGTACACTATAGGTACCCAGACCATTTCATCTCATTGTGTCATGATGCCAGAAGTGGAGTTATACATCTCTCCACAGAGGGCTTAAACTGTACATGGTCTGGGTGCAGTGCCCCTGTCCCCCTTAATCCTTGTGAGCACTGTTTACATTTCTGTACTAAGAATGCATCTAGTGGCTATCCAACAGCCACTAGAGGTGCTTCACTCACAGGCCTCCCTGGCTCTGTATATATATTATATATTTGAGTAAATTCCCCCATGCAGTCACAGGGGCTAATGGCAGGGACCAAGAGCTGCTGTTCTCTCCCTGTGCTTCTATCAAGATAACTTACTGCTTTTCTCTCCTGTAGGCACTGTAACCCAACTCCCAGGTGCTATGAGCCAATGATGGCCCCTGAATAGAGAGGACACTACCATGCATCCACTCATGGGCAGCTGGCTCTGCTGCCCTAATGGAGGCTTGTTGGAAATTCCTGAAATTCTTTCTCAAAGGACACTCGGCATGTGCAAAATCTGCTGAAACAGAACAGATTTCAAACCAGACCAATTTTTCTGACATGCCTAGAAGCTCTCAAGTAATCTTCTCAAAACAACTACCAATGAACAGGGAGGGGCCCTGCAGAACTGAAACCTATTATAGAATTAAAGAAACACACATTTTTTCCCATATTTTTTGGATTACCACCCTCACTCCAGAAAAATAATTTTAGTATTTTTAAACTATTGCAAATAGCATAAGAACAGTGTCCCAAGTTCCCTTACGGACAAGCCTCCACTGTTCTGAATATATAGTATAAGCCCCTAGCTATGTCACAAGTAAAATGATAAAACAGTTGTGCATATACACTCCAACTGAGAGCTGTACATAATTCCCTGTATATTAGATTTGCTGAAATATTACCGGTTTAAAGGAAAGGAAAATAGTGCTAATTTAATTATTACTTAAAATAAAGAAATATAAAGTATACACATTATAGCCTTCATGTGTATACATATAAGCAAATTCTCCTTTTTGCAGTGCATATTCTACCTGCATTTGGAATGTATATTTGGTCAGCAGTATAGCTTATTTGTCTTAACACCATACCAGTAATGCAGAGTGTGTAGGGTTATGTATCCTGACACCATTTGTGAATGCTAGGTATCTCAAAAGTGCACTATGGGTCATTTTCTGCTTGTAAAACTGTACATAGCCTTGGAAGACAGATGGTGCTTCTAACCTAAGATAAATTAAAGATGGCAGAACCAAAAAGAAAGGCTATGTGATATAAATCACTGAAAATGGGTATTATGTAATATGTATGCATTTAGAGATACTTCCAAAGATGATAAAATATACAATCTTTTATTTATATTAATTTAAAAAATGACAGTTGTCCTTTAAATAATAAATGTTTATATGTTTTCTCAAATATGTCCTGAGTAACAACATAGCTAGTTTAAACAAAAAAAAAGAACAGATTAACTCCGAGCTAAAGCTTCACTATTATTTATTTTTTCTAGATGCTAGGAGTCTGAACTGAACTGCAATGTCCACACCTAGCTGTTTTATTTTTTGGCAACGTAGAACTGGATCTCACCAAAAATTCATGAGCTATCCACATGTGCGTGTATGGACTGTGCAGATATTACTTTTGTTTCAAAAATAATCAAGACTAAAAAGGTTTTTGTGAATTCTATGTTTCGTTTTTAGTTTACACAATAATCTATATGCATTTGAAACATTTTTCCCTACTAAGCTAAAAATCTAAATATGGAAGGTTAAAAAAGGAGAAAAGGTTGCCACATGCCAAAAATCAGGAAATGTTATTCAAGGTTCTTTGCTAAAATAATTCATGACCTTCAATTGAACTAACAGATCTTAAAAACATGGCAAGCCAAAGCAAATTCCTGTACCAAATAAAATTCTGTGAATCTGACTTCTGCCTCAACAGCCCAGCAAAATCTCGATTGTTGAACTACAATTTAACATTTCCTATATGTTTCCAGGAAGAGTATTAAAATGCAAAACACATGGCACACTACCTAAACTAGCAGCTTTTCACAGATAACTTTGCATCAACAACGATTGCCTTTACCCAAATAATTATCTTTATTCACATGATTACATTAAGGGACCACTCCAGGTACAGTAACAACTTAATCAGAATGAAATTGTTATGGTGTGAGGAGGTATAGGTGATCATCTGAAGAGGTTAAACCATTCATGAATAATTTTAAAATCCAATTGCTCTGCCCCTGTACTTCTTCTTAATGTGTTTTAAAACAAGGGTTAATTGCCACTGCTAATATGCTGATTTGTTTTTTATTACTCTGCATATGATAGGGGACAGCATTAGATCGCCAAAAGAGCTTAACTCTGGGAGCTCAACTACATCCCAATGTGGTGGTTTTGATGTGAGACATATTCTGGCTCTGTTTACGGATAATGGGGTAAACCATTTGGCAATGGTTTGCTAACTTACCTGAGTAAAAGCTGACCACTCTCAGCTTAAAGGGACACAACAGTCACCAGAACAATGTTGGCTTAATGAAGCAGTGTTGGTGTATAGATCATGCCTCTGAAGTTTAAATGCTCAATTCTCTGCCATTTAAGAGTTAAATCACTTGTGCTTCTGTTTATGCAGCCCCAGCCACATCTCCCCAGATGTAACTCACACAGCCTGCATGAAAACAAAATGGTTTAATTTCCAATCAGATGTTACTTACTTTAAAAGTTTTTATCTCCTGCTTTTAAATTGAACTTACACACAGGGTCTCCTGCAGTATCCAGCCAACTATTAACAGAGCAGGAGATAAGAAATTCTTAAACAGAATTTGCAACAAAGGATGTGTAAACATTAGATGAGTCTTTAAGGAAGTGTTTAGAAACTCTGAGTAAGTCACATGCAGGGAGGTGTAACTATAGCTACATAAACAAAATGATTTAACTCCTAAATGGAATAGAATTGAGCAGTGAGACTGCAGGGACATGATCTATACACCAAAACTGCTTCTTTACACCAAGTTGTTTTTCTGATTATAGTGTCCCTTTAAGAATGCATTTTTATAAATAGAGATATATATGCACAGAATTAATATTAGGCAGCCTGGATCTCTTATTCTCAGCTGGCTGATGACACTAAATGATGCTGCCAGACATAAAGTTCTATCTCTGGCACCAGATGACCTAAACTGTATATGTGCAGCTTTTGAAAGCAATCGTTAGTTTCAGGTTATAATGCACCTGTAATCGTACAATACTTTGTCACATTTTACTATAATTGTCCATGATTTCTACATAAAAATTAAGGTTTTAAAAGTGGCTGAGCCATTATGAAAAGGTAAGCCAAGAGATGCAATAAAATTAGGTATTTGTTCATGAGTATTGCATTACAAAATAATAAAAGTAATTTATCTTTTATTAATACAATTTTAAATAATAGTTAATGTCTAAATAGTGTATATGTGCATAGCTGATATGACAAACTGCAGAATATTAATGTACTGAATCTGATAAACATAACCTCCACACCATTCTGAAGCAGAGTTTAACAACAAGTATATAAGGTTATATAAATTCACTAGTGTAATATAAAACACAATTTTTTTGAGTGATATTTCAGACTACCTTGACAACACGAAACATATGGTAAACTGAGTTTATTGGATTGTACAATATGACTTGTGGTAAACTTGTTGTGACATTTTGCCTTCATCTGTTTAAAAACGCTATCACAGCTCATAGATTCGTATACAATTCCCATGTAACATTAAGACTGTGATATTTCAGCAAGATATCTTGTAGAGTGGGCTGCATCTCTCAAATATCAGTTTGAAGATCCAAATCATTTCAATTATCTGAACGCATGCAACATTATTCATCCCTTAATATGCAATGCTCTCGTTTTACCAGCATTGTTAATGTTATTAGATCTAGTAACTCTATAAGACTATATAAGATATGCGCAAGATCAAAGTCTCTTGTCCAAACCCCTACACGTATCACCCATCTGAGACTTATAACACTTTTTCAAATTGCTCCATGCCAAAACTGAATATGATGGCCTGAATGTGATGTTATGCTTCCTGCTTTGTACAGTAAGCCAAAAGGAAGAGAGCAAGATATCAGACAGACAGCTTATTATTTCAAAACGACATATTACAAGGGTACGCTAAGCTCAAAATCTACTGTAATGAAGTAATTTTGGTGTGTTGACCATGCAGTTTCTGCCATTAAGAACTTAAATCACTTTGTTTATCCAGCCCTAGCCACATCTCCCCTGTTGTAATTTACATAGTCCACCTACACACTTCCTGAAAAAGTAGTCTATTTTATAGCTTCCCTTATTGCACAATGTTTTCATTTAAATTTTCTAATCTGCTGCTTAATCAAATGCTGGATAGAGCCTGCAGTATCCTCTGCTGCTTTCTTAAATTCCTTGTGTTTCACCTGTGCCCCACTCTGTCTTCATGATAATCGCTGTGAGCAGGAGCAGTTGAGGGTCCATGGAAATTACAGTTAACAAAATTATACTATTAAATATATATGAAGAAGTCCCAACACATTAAACCCAATAGGACAAAATATGATAAGTCCCAAAAAGCAAGTTAGAAACAATCCCCACTAAGAACTATATATAAATGGAGATATACTAGGTAGCCAGAAAACCAAGTTAAAGCGGCACTGTCATGTCGAACTTTCCCCAATCACTTCCTCTTCTCTCCCTTTCTCAGGATCTGTTCTCCATTTCTTTCTAACTGATCTAGTTTTCTTTAAAACATAAGACAAAGTAGGGACTATTTTTCCTACGCTTGACCCGCTCTGATCCACTTCCTGTGGGTCAGAGAAATTTTCCCACAATACTCACCCTTTTATCTGTGATCTCGCGATGCCTCCTTTCAGTATTCACTGATGAAACTACTGAATTTCGTCCTAACCGAATGAGAACAGTTTCTCCATTCGTGTTAGGACGCAATTCAGGACTTTTTGTTTGGATCGGAATTTCATTCGAATTAATGAAATGCCAGTCTATTCGTGCCACGGCTGCATCTTGCAGCCGCTTAGTAAATAGCTCCCAAGATTGCTCTTTCAGCCAAATTTACTAAAACTAAGTAAAGATTACTTAGTATTTGTAATTAAGGGAGATTAAAAGACCACCACTCCTATGTAAATAATGAGTGGGGGTTGGTAGGACATAGTGCCTCACCTCCCAAGCCCTCACCCATGCCACGCGAATGGGGCTATTAAACTAAATGGGGAACCTAGCGCCCCTGATCGACCGGTGGGGGCCCTACGTATCAAAAGACCTATTGTCTTCCCCCCTCCGGCCCCTTTCCATAAGCGGTGGGTGGGGGTCCTAAGTATAAAAAGGGGGGGAACAATTGTCTTCCTCTCTCTGACTCCCACTCAGAAGCGGTGGGTGGGGGCCCTAAGTAACAAAAGGGTGGGACCTATTGTCTCCCCCCCGGCCCCCACCCATGAGCAGCATGTGGGGGCCAAAATTATCAAAAGGGAGGTGACCTATTGTTCCCCCAACCCCCACCCATTGGCGACAGGTGGGGGCTAAATGTAAAAAATACCCACCCCCCACAATTGACTAGGGGTCCATAAGCCCCTAGTAACCCCCCCTCCACAAAAAAATTCAACTCTACCTACCCCTTCACTCTAAAAATAGTGAGGAGGGAACAAAAAATGAAATACCTGTAAATAAAAAATAAAAAAAAATTATACTTACCATTAGATGTCTTCTTTTTTCTTAAACCTTTTTTCAGCCCCAAAAAAGGCCAAATAAAAAGCCATAATTCCCGTTGAACTTTGAAAATAAATAATAAAAACGGACGTAAAAAAAAAAAATCCATCTTCAATCAGTGAGGGCACCTAGCAGACTGAGCTCTGCAGGGCGGGGAAAGGCTTATAAAGCATTCCCACACCCTGCAATTAAGAGTGCTCTGATTGGTAACTTGAAAGGCGCAAATTTACATATCAGGCAAGGCTCAGATTGACCTATCAGAGCACTCTTATTGATTGGCTTAAACCAACCAATCAGAGCGCTCTGAGTCAAATTGCAGGGCGTGGCAAGGCTGGGGGGAGGACCATTGTCATTTAGGGCCCCCACCCGTCACCCATGGGAAGGGGCTGGGGGTTCCCCCGATTGTCTTTTAATGCCCCCACCTGCCGCTCATGGATGGGAGCCACGGGGGAGGACAATAGGTCCCCCATTGTCATTTAGGGCCCCCACCCGCTGCTTATGGGTGGGGGTCAGGGGGAGGACAAAAGGTCCTCCCCTATTTTCATTTAGGGCCTTCATCCACCACTCATGGGGAGGACAATAGGTTCCCCCTCATTGTCTTTTAGGGACCCCACCTGCCGCTCATGGGTGGGGCCGGAGGGGACAAAAGGTTCCCCCCCCTTTTGTCAATGTGTATGGAGAAAGGCAGGGATAGGAAGCTACATCTTATCCCTGCTTCTCTCTCATGACTGAATCTGCATGGAGCAGCACAGAGTGCAGCCAGCAACTCCCAAACTGCAGAGACAGCCTATAGATCAGGTAAGTGAGGCATGGGGGCACTTTACAGATCAGGTAAGTGAGGCATTGGGGGCAGACTACAGATCAGGTAAGTGAGGCATGGGGGACAGCCTACATATTAGCTAACTGAGGCACTGGGGGCAGCCTGCAGATTAGGTAAGTAAAGGCATGGGGGGCAGCCTACAGATCAGATAAGAGAGGCATTGGGGGGGCAGGCCTAGAGATCAGGTAAGTGAGACATGGGGGGGCAGCCAACAGATCAGGTTAGTAAGGCATGAGGGGAGTGTGGGGAGACACCAGTGGATTGACAGGCTGATCCACTCTATCAGACAGCCACTAAAGGGACTTCCAAGTTCTTAAAACATGAAAAAAAATTTAAATGATGCTGGACGTCCTCACGCTCTGCATGAGGACCTCCAGCGTCACCGGAATCCCCATAGGAAGTGTGGGTGGATCCTGACCAAGTGCCGAGGGATATCTGCGCTGGATTCAGGTAAGTCATTGAAGGGGTTTTAACCCCTTCAGCAACATGGGATGGGGGAACTGCAGGATCCTGCAGTGGCAGGTAAATTGATTTGTTTTCCTGGCACTGGAGAGTCCTTTTAACTAGCTGATAATCATCACCTTGTATGAAGTCAGAGTAGGAGGATGTAGTCCCTAATTTTTTTAATGTTTTTTAAAGTTCCATCTCTGCAGTATGTCCCATGTAGTCAGATTCACTATTACCACATATGTGGACTATGATACATTAGATAAAAGGGAAATGGCTACAGTCACGAAAGGGTTAACCAGGTGCATTACTTCTCCCCACAGTGTGTTTGGGGCTGCACAAAGCATACAAAATACACTGGAAAATGGCAGTATACCGTTTCCTAATGTTTGAATTGTCAGAAACCTGTTGTCTTGCTCCTAGACTGCAGCTGTTAGTCATGAGAAGTCTGTAGCCTTTCTAGAAGATCCTATCAAGCTTCTCTCTCTTATCCTAGCCTTTAATAACCTTATAACCATATTAGCCTTTGAAAAATGTCATATTGCACCAAGTGCAGGGACTGGATCGTTGGTGTTGCCAAAGAAGGAGGAAGGGCTGCTTTCTGTGTGTGTTTGTGTATTCAGCAGTGAGTGTATGTATTCAGCAGTCTCTGTGTGTGTATCTAGCAGTCTGAGCAATCTGTGTGTGTATTCAGCAGTGAGTGTATGTATTCAGCAGTCTCTGCATGTATTCAGCAGTCTGTGTGTATATGTGTATTCAGCAGTGAATGTATGTATTCAGCAGTCTGTGTGTGTGTATTCAGCAGTCTGTCTGTGTGTGTATTCAGTTTTGAGTTTATATATTCAGCAGTCTCTGTGTGTATTCAGCAATCTGCGTGCATGTATTCAGCAGTCTGTGTGTATGTATTTAGCAGGGTAGGGGTGGAGAGCAGAAACACAGAGAATGGAGAAGAAGACAATGACAAAGAGAGGGGATGGTGAATGGGACAATGACACACACTGAGGTGCTGGGAAGGGGATAGGAACACACAGAGGGGCTGGAGTAGAGGGAAGTGACACACAGATTAGCTGTGGATGTAGCAGGGACACACAGATATGCAGGGGAAGAGGTCAATGACTGAGGGTCTGGGAAAGGGACAATGACACACACTGAGGGGCTGAGAAGGGGACAGGTAAACAGAGGGGCTTGAGAAGGGGACAATGACACACAGAGGGGATGGGGACAGGGACACACAGAGAAACTGAGGAAGGGGACAATGACACACAGAGGAGATGGAAAAGGGGACAGTGACACAGAGAGGCTGGGAAGAAGATCAAGAGACACACAGAGTAACTGGGGAAGGGGACAATGACTCACAAAGGCACTGGGGTAAGTAAGAGACACACAAAGGGGCTAAGGGAAAGTAAAACACACAAAGGGGAACGTAAGAGACATACAAGGGGATGTAAGACACAAAGGGCGAGGATAAAGTAAACTAAAGGCGTAGATACACTAAGAGGGGTAAAACATTCAATAGATTGGATAAGAACACACAAAACGGGGAGTAAGAGACACACAGGTGAAAGTGTATTTTTTTTCTAACACACTTTCTAATGGATGCTGAGAAGGCCTCTGTTAGAGGGCACCACTCCAGGGCTTTTTATTATTATTATTACTGGCATTTATAAGGTGCGGGAAGTGTTGTGGGTCTGGTACTGTGGGCACATTCTGGTGCTATAGCTAGTGCTCTGAATATCTGTGAAGTACTGTGGCAACTGCTGTGCATGCCACCTAGTGGTATGGCGGTAGCTTTGTGTGCAGTCATTTTTATTTTTATAATTCAGTTATATGTGTGTATGACTAATGTGGTGCATTGAATAGTGTTAATATTAAAACAGATTAGAACTTGCAATACTTAAATCAGACAATGGCAACTTGATTCTTTTATTAATCTTTTGCATCAGGTTTCTCAAATCTTTTGCATGCCTGCACTTTATGTGATAATGACTATGCCCCTCTCCTTTATGACACTGTCAAAAAGAGGAAGAGCATGTCATTTCAATTATGCACCCCCCTGGAAAATACAAAGATGATTACGCCCGGGCACGAAATGAAGATAGAAAAAATAGGTAATATGGGCGGCTTATGGGCATTTGGAGGTATCTAGGGGGACAATTAGATGTAGTGGAGTCAGGAGGGGGGGGTTAAAAAAAATTGGATTCGGCCATGACAGTGCCGATTTATTCTGATTCCCAATTTGTAATACCCTAAGCCAGGGGTAGGCAACCTTTTAGCAGCGCTGTGCCGATAAAAGATTGTGATGTCCCGTAGCGTGCCGGTCCTATTTTTTAAATTGAGGAGTGTATGCTGCTTGTGTTATTTATACTGTAGGAAAAGAGAAGGGGGGAGAATGAACCAGAAGGCCACCAAACATACAAATATGCAAGGGGGAAACGGTTCATTCACTAAACTATATCCCTGGAGTAGTAGTACTTATAATGAGGAGGAGGATACACAGGGGGAGAAGGGAAAAGGAACATGGGTATAAGTACCTTTAATATAACAAAAAACACACCAGTGGTGATAAAATCTAACTGGCTCTAAAAATGGCCAGACGGGGATTCCCCCTTTACAACAAGTATAAATAAGTGAGATATGGACTCACAAATGTTAGTTCAAACGGACACCACTGAAAAGTATTGGATAATGGGGACCAAAAAGGTTCCCTAGAAAAATACAGATATAATGTCCGTCTGGGTTAAGCAATCCTGCCAGAGGTCTGAAATAGGTATAATGGGGTTATTATAGGTAGCGATATAGAGGGAGACTCGGTAGTGATAGTGCCCCTGGAGGGAGCAGAGTAGTTGCTAATACAGGCTAGTACATAGGTGTATAAATGGACCATTAGTCCAGGTGGTTAGTTAGGACGATATCAGTGTACATATATATGCCCAGAGATAGAAAGGCATCCATGTGGATGTTACCATGTAACCAAAACCCACCAAACACTGCCCTATCCACAACCTAGATATCCCTGAATTAACTAAACTGTCTCCCATACAACAGGGTGACTAAGTAACTACCTGCTGCTTCAAGGCAGCCTCAAGGATGTCCCTCTCGCTGAACCCCCAAACTGACCAAGCTAACCCTGACACGGATAGAGTAAAGAATCAAAAAAAAAAAAAAAAAAATCAAAAATCAATAATCAAAAAGAATGCATCGGCATTCTATAATGCTCAACGCGCGTTTCGGCGTGTAAGAACACCTTTATCAAGAGCTAAAGGGTGTCTGCCTCCTGACCGTGTTAAGAAGGGGAAGACCGGCCCGCCTCTAAAGTCCCGGCCACCAATCAGCGTTCTGTGACGCGCCCTCCTAGGACGCATCAGTACAGTGTCCAATCGGAATAAAGAGGGAGGGGCGCCAGCGGGAGGAAGGTGGGAGGGGGGAAGGGGGAGCAGACAGGTGAACGCGCCAGCCCACGTGGGTAGCGGGCGTGAATTGCAGCTTGGCTCGTCATTAAGCCAGCCCCCAAGAAGACGTGCTATCTTCAACTCCCAATAGTTAGTTGGGAGGCACGACGGGGGCGTGGTAGAGGTGGGTAGATGGTAGAGAGAAATACAGCATATGTCAATCACCCCGAAAGTTATATAAATAATTTAACAAAGTGTCAGATTGGGATGTACACGCTGTAGTCTACTATGTTCCCAAATGTTCCCCACAGAGTGAATCGAAAAACGAAAAAAACATTTCAAAGTATAGCAAGGGAGATGAGTACAATGAATAGGTATTGTATGCAATTCTCTTAACCCCAAAATGCAACGCATAGGCAATGTGGTCAAATTCCTAAGATTCACTAGACATATATATAGTCACACTTAACGGCCTTATCCATTATGAAATTAATAAATGTAAATGGGGCATAATTAGTAAAGGAATAAATAGGGAGATTCAACCTATCTATTCATTGGGGAACAGGCGGGATGTTCAGTCTATTCTCCTTTTGTGGAAGGTTCAGACAGACCACTCTTATTCAATAATAAACAAAAATACACAAATTAATTAACAAAAACTAATATGTGTGAAGAAGTACCCTCCCTTTAGTGACAAAGTACTTAAAAACATCACATAAATAGTGCACACCAAAAAATAATAACATGACTTAAACGATAGTGAGAAGCCTAAATCCTAGCTTCTAATAGAGCTTGGATGTCTAGCATTGTTGTCCATTGTGTGGGACAAATCAGGCATTTAGAGGGAAGCAGATATGCCCGCTTATTATAATCAAGTACAGAGCGTGTCTATATTCAATTTTAGATAAACGGGGAGAAGGAGAAGCCTTCATTAAGGCCCCTAGGGTGTAGAGTGTTGAGTCTATATATCCATCTACATTCCCTCTGGCGCAAAGTTTTGTCAAAGTCACCCCGTCTGGGTTCACGTTTAACCAACTCAAGGCCGCAGAAACGTATATTCTTAGATAGACCCTCGTGATGTTCTTTCAGATGTCTAGAGATAGGGGTCTCTACCCGATTTTTTGTACATCTCACATGTTCTTTAATGCGCTCTTTAAAGGGCCTGAATGTCTTCCCCACGTACATCAATTTACAACTGCACGTGAGGAGATAAACCACCCCTGCTGAGTTGCAATTAAAAAAATGTGCGATCTGGAATGATTGTTTTCCTTCGCTATCCTTGACTATTTTAGAGTCCCTTAGAATGAACTTGCATGCTACACATCTTCCACATTGGAAGGTGCCCACTGGTGTTTGTCGCCCCAGCCATGTAGTCTGAAGGTTCTGTTTACAGGAGAAATGGCTAGGGGACAGTATATCACGAAGGTTTTTGCCCCTCCTAGCTGTGATGGTAACATATGGACCTAGTACTTCTTTCAAATGTGAATCCCTAAGAAGGATAGGCCAAAATTTTTGGAGAGACTCTTTTATTACGTTCCACCCAGTGTCAAATGTGCCAATCATCCTGATCGTTTTGTTCATATCAGGGTGGGCCTTTGACCTGTCTGACAGGAGTTCTGTCCTGTCTGTAAGGAGAGCCCTTTTGTAGGCTCTTTTAAGGCATTTGTTTGGGTAGCCTTTGTCTTTAAATTGTTGGCGCAGGGACTTAGCTTTAGTTTGAAAGTCCCCCAGGTCAGAGCAATTCCGTCGGAGCCTGAGATATTGTCCCGTTGGGATGCCCTGTTTTAGGGACCTCGGATGATGACTGTCCCACTTAAGAAGAGAGTTCGATGCGGATGGTTTCCTAAAAAGAGATGTTTTGATGAAACGCGCGTCGAGCATTATAGAATGCCGATGCATTCTTTTTGATTATTGATTTTTGATTTTTTTTTTTTTTTTTTGTTGTTTTGATTCTTTACTCTATCCGTGTCAGGGTTAGCTTGGTCAGTTTGGGGGTTCAGCGAGAGGGACATCCTTGAGGCTGCCTTGAAGCAGCAGGTAGTTACTTAGTCACCCTGTTGTATGGGAGACAGTTTAGTTAATTCAGGGATATCTAGGTTGTGGATAGGGCAGTGTTTGGTGGGTTTTGGTTACATGGTAACATCCACATGGATGCCTTTCTATCTCTGGGCATATATATGTACACTGATATCGTCCTAACTAACCACCTGGACTAATGGTCCATTTATACACCTATGTACTAGCCTGTATTAGCAACTACTCTGCTCCCTCCAGGGGCACTATCACTACCGAGTCTCCCTCTATATCGCTACCTATAATAACCCCATTATACCTATTTCAGACCTCTGGCAGGATTGCTTAACCCAGACGGACATTATATCTGTATTTTTCTAGGGAACCTTTTTGGTCCCCATTATCCAATACTTTTCAGTGGTGTCCGTTTGAACTAACATTTGTGAGTCCATATCTCACTTATTTATACTTGTTGTAAAGGGGGAATCCCCGTCTGGCCATTTTTAGAGCCAGTTAGATTTTATCACCACTGGTGTGTTTTTTGTTATATTAAAGGTACTTATACCCATGTTCCTTTTCCCTTCTCCCCCTGTGTATCCCCCTCCTCATTATAAGTACTACTACTCCAGGGATATAGTTTAGTGAATGAACCGTTTCCCCCTTGCATATTTGTATGTTTGGTGGCCTTCTGGTTCATTCTCCCCCCTTCTCTTTTCCTACATTTCATTTGGGGTTAAGCCCCCTATATCCCTTGTAACCTTTACAGAGTTTGGGGAGTTGGTTGTTTCCAACACCCCTCTCTTTCTGTCCCCTTTTGTTACCTTTACTTTCCTCAGGTTTTAATACCTATAGGTTACACATCACTTTGATTAACACCACAACAATCATCATGACCGGTTTTCTCTCCAACAGACAAGATTTTAATACTTGGTGCAGGGATGCAGAGAATGTTTTTTCAAATGAGACATTAGCAAACGAACAATCCCCTCTAGACATCAATCAGTCATTTAATTCCATGACTAAACTGTACAAACTGCAAATTAGGACCTGTTGGGAGATCTCATCATTAGAAAATTATATTAAAAAGGAGATGATCCCTAGAGGCCTACGGGTCCGGAATATACCGACAGCATACACCGACAACCCCGAATTTATGAAAGAATGGGAAATAGCAGCAGGCACATGTTCCAAAAGATTTATGGAAATAATTTGTTCCTTTGAAAAAACTAAATTAGAAAGCACTAATCTTAAACTAGGAGAAGAGATTGAGAAAATGAATCAGTTCAAGGATGAGGCCACTTTCTCCAATTTGGAGAACAAATTAAAACTGAATTTAGATAGATATCAGGAATCCATCAAATTTAGAAAACACCAGAAGTTTATTAGGGACTCCAGAGACTATCAAACTGGTAACATCTATAAATTTCCTAATCGACGTTATAGACAAAACTCTGAGAATAATTTGACCTCAGAATATGATTCATCTGACACTGACTCTAATCCACCAGCTCCAAACTCACAAGTTCCAGTGGCAACCCTTAGTGACACCAACAATCCTCGTAGTATCCTAAAAAAAGGGGTTGATTTTTTAGAAATGGGACACCAGGAGGAATACCCAAACTATCGGACTCACTACCAATCGAGAAATCAGGGAGGGAGAGACGGGAGACGTGGGGAGAGAGGGAGAAGGAGACGATATCAGTGATTGAACCTATCCCCGACCCCAAGTGCACCCGAGTTTACAGGTGATTAACCTCTCATCTTTTCATCTCGAGAGGTCTCACTGTAGGGTCCTTGAAAAGGGTCTATCATTTGTCCCCACGCCTTCTTTTGACAAATTCTCCTGGGTTAAGGACTTACACCTGTTTGTGAGGAAACTAGCACTACATAAATTCCATGCACTAAATAAAGAGAAAAGGGCAAGATCTCTTGGCCTTTCAGTCGGAGATGTTGAGTGCTTGCACAATCTGGTAGCTCTGCTAGAGGACAACGACACACAAACACCTCCTAGGTATACGGAATTTAAGCCCAAAAGCCGCTTTACCCCGAATTTCTCGTCCTTCAGGAACATTGATCTGTTCCTGGAAGCAGTAAAATACGAGTTTGATAGTATTGAAACAACGAACTTTGTTTCTTTTTGTGGCGAAACCAACCTCGCCACTGTGAACTGGAGAAGCCTGGTTGCTCGCCTGCTCCCTTTGGACTATGGCCCTGCAGGTTAAACCGTTTATTTCCCCTGCAGAAAGGCTTATTTGTGTGATCTGAGTGCCATTCATCTAATAATGTGCACTCAGATCCCAGCTATCTGGGGATATGTGAAATGTCTGTGTGTTATGTGTAAATATGACTTTATGTATTTTAAAGTGTTTTGTGTCTTTTTGCAACCATGTGCTTAATGGAGTCTTGTGTCTATCCTGGGAGATAATTGAATTACTTATCTCCAGGATAGAAGACTCTGAAACTGGTTTGGGCCAGAAAGCCATGCTTCATTTAGTCACAAAGGACTTTTTACTAACTTTTGAACCCCTTGTCTGATTTGTGCCATTTTTGAATATGTTGTTCCCCTGAATGGATTGATTGTGAATATGTAATTTTATGTGAATGTGATGTATGGTTTTGGAGTTATGAAAGTTGGGTAGAAAGTATGTTTTAACTGTATGTATAATTGAGTTTCCTCTCAGGATAAGGGGAGGGAATATGTGGGATGTAACTGTGATGTGATTGGTTGTTTTGTAACGCCCTGTGGGCTGTACTATGTTTGTGGATTGGGAATAAAAGAGACTGTATGTGACAGTACAGGGAGTTCCTGCTTAACCCTCAAAGTGAAGTGTCGTCTCATTATTGGGGGAAGGATTTATTGTATGCTGTTCCAGTTTGACTGCTAGGAGAGTAAACCTATTCGTATGGTTCCTATTCAACTGTCTACAGCATTCATATGCTTGAGAGATTCATATGCTTCTCTGGTTCGGTGATTGTGGTGTCTGCTGCAGTGCTTGGAGTCCTCAGGAAGCGCTAGGAGCATCCTTTCAACGGAGGTACCCAGTCGGGGTGCCAGGCGATCCGTTACATTGGTGGCAAGCGGTGGGATGGCGTCCTAGTGCGAGGTAAAGCAGCTCGGAGACACAGTTCGTGGATTTACAAATTGAGGGCAACGCTAGTACCCGTACAGCGACCCTATCTACAAAAGAACTAACTTCAGCAGAGCAAGCATGGCGTATGACTACACTCAGGAGGAGTTTGACAGAGAGGTTAATGAGGTGCTGTCTACCTTTGGACCCAACCCCCAGAGAGAGCCGTGCAGCTCGCCAGGAAACTAGTAGGAGAATACCTGCAATCTCTAGTAGATTTGGCCAAAAAGGAGTCCCAGGGAGCTGAAGGTGTCGTCCTTCCTCCCCAGCGGCAGTGTGTGTCCCAGAGAGCTGAAGGTGCAGTCCTTCCTCCCCAGCGGCAGTGTGTATCCCAGGGAGCTGAAGGTGCAGTCCTTCCTCCCCAGCGGCAGTGTGTATCCCAGGGAGCTGAAGGTGCAGTCCTTCCTCCCCAGCGGCAGTGTGTATCCCAGGGAGCTGAAGGTGCAGTCCTTCCTCCCCAGCGGCAGTGTGTATCCCAGGGAGCTGAAGGTGTCGTCCTTCCTCCCAGCTGCATTGTGTACCGCAGGGAGCTGAAGATGCCGTCCTTCCTCCCCAGTGGCAGTGGGTATCCCAGGGAGCTGAAGGTGCCGTCCTTCCTCCCCAGCGGCAGTGTGTGTACCAGGGAGCTGAAGGTATCATCCTTCCTCCCCAGCGGCAGTGTGTATCCCAGGGAGCTGAAGGTGTCGTCCTTCCTCCCCAGCGGCAGTGTGTACCCCAGGGAGCTGAAGGTGTCGCCCTTCCTCCCCAGCGGCAGTGTGTAACCCAGGGAGCTAAAGGTGCCGTCCTTCCTCCCCAGCGGCAGTGTGTGTACCCCAGGGAGCTGAGGTGCAGTCCTTCACTCCCAGCGGCAGTGTGTACCCCAGGGGAGCTGAGGTGCAGTCCTTCCTCCCCAGCAGCAGTGTGTACCCCAGGGAGCTGAAGGTGCCGTCCTTCCTCCCCCAGCTGGCAGAGTGTCCTGCAGGGGCAAGAGACCGTCAGTCTACGCACCCCAACCACAGGACAAAATAATGAGAAAGGGGAGACAGTTCCCTCTCCACCAGCAGAGAAGAGTGTCGGGGAGAGGAGCCTGATACACCTCTCTCAGCTGACAGCCCTAGCAACAGGGGAAATGTACACCCCCCAACAGTGCAGATGGGACTGTAGTCTCTGCACTTACAGCACAAGGGATAGGACAGTCGGTCCTGTTCCCCAGCCACTGGCCCGGTGTATCAGAGGGGAGACAGTGGTCTCTCCCTCCCACAACCAGGCTCTCCACCAGGCTACTTCGTGGTAGCACTGGCATCAGGGCAGAGTACCGCTGGTCTCTGCCCACTCAGCAACCCACCAAGGCAGCCTAACAGTTGCCCACACAGTCATGGTGAGGCACCTGGACATGGACAAAGTTCTCCTCTACCCAGGTGTAGTAACCAGTTATTGTGGGTGGGCTGTACTGCTGTTTCTGTTTTGTGGGTAGGTTGCTGGACTAACCAGGGCACTGACCGGCAGGAGGTCAGATACCCTGTTAGTCTAGTTGGTAAAGGGGAGAAGTGTGGCGAAACCAACCTCGCCACTGTGAACTGGAGAAGCCTGGAAGCTCGCCTGCTCCCTTTGGACTATGGCCCTGCAGGTTAAACCGTTTATTTCCCCTGCAGAAAGGCTTATTTGTGTGATCTGGGTGCCATTCATCTAATAATGTGCACTCAGATCCCAGCTATCTGGGGATATGTGAAATGTCTGTGTGTTATGTGTAAATATGACTTTATGTATTTTAAAGTGTTTTGTGTCTTTTTGCAACCATGTGCTTAATGGAGTCTTGTGTCTATCCTGGGAGATAATTGAATTACTTATCTCCAGGATAGAAGACTCTGAAACTGGTTTGGGCCAGAAAGCCATGCTTCATTTAGTCACAAAGGACTTTTTACTAACTTTTGAACCCCTTGTCTGATTTGTGCCATTTTGAATATGTTGTTCCCCTGAATGGATTGATTGTGAATATGTAATTTTATGTGAATGTGATGTATGGTTTGAGAGTTATGAAAGTTGGGTAGAAAGTATGTTTTAACTGTATGTGTAATTGAGTTTCCTCTCAGGATAAGGAGAGGGAATATGTGGGATGTAACTGTGATGTGATTGGTTGTTTTGTAGCCCTGTGAGCCTATTACTATGTTGTGGATTGGGAATAAAAAGGGGAACTGTATGTGACAGTACAGGGGAGTTCCTGTAACCCTCAAAGTGAAGTGTCGTCTCATTATTGGGAAGGATTCATTGTATGCTGTTCAGTTTGACTGCTAGGAGAGTAAACCTATTCGTATGGTTCCTATTCCAACTGTCTACAGCATTCATATGCTTGAGAGAAGGTATGCAGCTTCTCTGGTTAAATTGATGGTGTCTGCTGCAGTGCTTGGAGTCCTCAGAGGCGCTAGGAGCATCTTTCCAGCGGAGGTACACCCAGTGGGGTGCCAAGGCTGATCCGTTACACATTGGTGGCTTAGCGATTGGGATGGCGTCCTAGTCTTGGTAAAGCAGCTCGGAGACACAGTTCGTGGATTTACAAATTGAGGGCAGCGCTAGTACCCGTACAGCGACCCTATCTACAAAAGAACTAACTTCAGCAGAGCAAGCATGGCGTATGACTACACTCAGGAGGAGTTTGACAGAGAGGTTAATGAGGTGCTGTCTACCTTTGGACCCAACCCCCCAGAGAGAGCCGTGCAGCTCGCCAGGAAACTAGTAGGAGAATACCTGCAATCTCTAGTAGATTTGGCCAAAAGGGAGTCCCAGGGAGCCAAAGGTGTTGTCCTTCCTCCCCAGCGGC
>OW240917.1:174722504-174738012 GCA_933207985.1 Pelobates cultripes
GCCAACAATTTAAAGACAAAGGCTACCCAAACAAATGCCTTAAAAGAGCCTACAAAAGGGCTCTCCTTACAGACAGGACAGAACTCCTGTCAGACGGGTCAAAGGCCCACCCTGATATGAACAAAACGATCAGGATGATTGGCACATTTGACACTGGGTGGAACGTAATAAAAGAGTCTCTCCAAAAATTTTGGCCTATCCTTCTTAGGGATTCACATTTGAAAGAAGTACTAGGTCCATATGTTACCATCACAGCTAGGAGGGGCAAAAACCTTCGTGATATACTGTCCCCTAGCCATTTCTCCTGTAAACAGAACCTTCAGACTACATGGCTGGGGCGACAAACACCAGTGGGCACCTTCCAATGTGGAAGATGTGTAGCATGCAAGTTCATTCTAAGGGACTCTAAAATAGTCAAGGATAGCGAAGGAAAACAATCATTCCAGATCGCACATTTTTTTAATTGCAACTCAGCAGGGGTGGTTTATCTCCTCACGTGCAGTTGTAAATTGATGTACGTGGGGAAGACATTCAGGCCCTTTAAAGAGCGCATTAAAGAACATGTGAGATGTACAAAAAATCGGGTAGAGACCCCTATCTCTAGACATCTGAAAGAACATCACGAGGGTCTATCTAAGAATATACGTTTCTGCGGCCTTGAGTTGGTTAAACGTGAACCCAGACGGGGTGACTTTGACAAAACTCTGCGCCAGAGGGAATGTAGATGGATATATAGACTCAACACTCTACACCCTAGGGGCCTTAATGAAGGCTTCTCCTTCTCCCCGTTTATCTAAAATTGAATATAGACACGCTCTGTACTTGATTATAATAAGCGGGCATATCTGCTTCCCTCTAAATGCCTGATTTGTCCCACACAATGGACAACAATGCTAGACATCCAAGCTCTATTAGAAGCTAGGATTTAGGCTTCTCACTATCGTTTAAGTCATGTTATTATTTTTTGGTGTGCACTATTTATGTGATGTTTTTAAGTACTTTGTCACTAAAGGGAGGGTACTTCTTCACACATATTAGTTTTTGTTAATTAATTTGTGTATTTTTGTTTATTATTGAATAAGAGTGGTCTGTCTGAACCTTCCACAAAAGGAGAATAGACTGAACATCCCGCCTGTTCCCCAATGAATAGATAGGTTGAATCTCCCTATTTATTCCTTTACTAATTATGCCCCATTTACATTTATTAATTTCATAATGGATAAGGCCGTTAAGTGTGACTATATATATGTCTAGTGAATCTTAGGAATTTGACCACATTGCCTATGCGTTGCATTTTGGGGTTAAGAGAATTGCATACAATACCTATTCATTGTACTCATCTCCCTTGCTATACTTTGAAATGTTTTTTTCGTTTTTCGATTCACTCTGTGGGGAACATTTGGGAACATAGTAGACTACAGCGTGTACATCCCAATCTGACACTTTGTTAAATTATTTATATAACTTTCGGGGTGATTGACATATGCTGTATTTCTCTCTACCATCTACCCACCTCTACCACGCCCCCGTCGTGCCTCCCAACTAACTATTGGGAGTTGAAGATAGCACGTCTTCTTGGGGGCTGGCTTAATGACGAGCCAAGCTGCAATTCACGCCCGCTACCCACGTGGGCTGGCGCGTTCACCTGTCTGCTCCCCCTTCCCCCCTCCCACCTTCCTCCCGCTGGCGCCCCTCCCTCTTTATTCCGATTGGACACTGTACTGATGCGTCCTAGGAGGGCGCGTCACAGAACGCTGATTGGTGGCCGGGACTTTAGAGGCGGGCCGGTCTTCCCCTTCTTAACACGGTCAGGAGGCAGACACCCTTTAGCTCTTGATAAAGGCGTTCTTACACGCCGAAACGCGCGTCGAGCATTATAGAATGCCGATGCATTCTTTTTGATTATTGATTTTTGATTTTGTTTTTTTGTTGTTGTTTTGATTCTTTACTCTATCCGTCAGGGTTAGCTTGGTCAGTTTGGGGGTTCAGCGAGAGGGACATCCTTGAGGCTGCCTTGAAGCAGCAGGTAGTGTACTTAGTCACCCTGTCGTATGGGAGACAGTTTAGTTAATTCAGGGATATCTAGGTTGTGGATAGGGCAGTGTTTGGTGGGTTTTGGTTACATGGTAACATCCACATGGATGCCTTTCTATCTCTGGGCATATATATGTACACTGATATCGTCCTAACTAACCACCTGGACTAATGGTCCATTTATACACCTATGTACTAGCCTGTATTAGCAACTACTCTGCTCCCTCCAGGGGCACTATCACTACCGAGTCTCCCTCTATATCGCTACCTATAATAACCCCATTATACCTATTTCAGACCTCTGGCAGGATTGCTTAACCCAGACGGACATTATATCTGTATTTTTCTAGGGAACCTTTTTGGTCCCCATTATCCAATACTTTTCAGTGGTGTCCGTTTGAACTAACATTTGTGAGTCCATATCTCACTTATTTATACTTGTTGTAAAGGGGGAATCCCCGTCTGGCCATTTTTAGAGCCAGTTAGATTTTATCACCACTGGTGTGTTTTTTGTTATATTAAAGGTACTTATACCCATGTTCCTTTTCCCTTCTCTCCCTGTGTATCCTCCTCCTCATTATAAGTACTACTACTCCAGGGATATAGTTTAGTGAATGAACCGTTTCCCCCTTGCATATTTGTATGTTTGGTGGCCTTCTGGTTCATTCTCCCCCCTTCTCTTTTCCTACATTTCATTTGGGGTTAAGCCCCCTATATCCCTTGTAACCTTTACAGAGTTTGGGGAGTTGGTTGTTTCCAACACCCCTCTCTTTCTGTCCCCTTTTGTTACCTTTATTTATACTGTAATTGCTTTGTATCACTGAATATTTGTGCGTATATGAGCTATTATAATGTGTATGTTCAGGAGTAGTTTGTGGTATCGTGTATGATGCATATGAATGTGGGCTGTGTATGGGGGCTGCTTGTGGAATTGTGTGTGTGGGTGGATATGTAACGTTGTGTCTTTGGTAGTGTGTGTATTTGTGGGTGCTGTTTGGGGTATTGCATGTGAGAGACTGCATGTGGAGTTGTGTGCATGTATGTGGATTGTTAACAGGTTACGTTTCTGCGGATTGTGTGTATGTTTGTGGGCTGTTCGTATTATTTGTATGAGGGGAGGGTTATTGTGCATTCTCTGTATATTTAGCAGTGTGCGGCTTCTCTGGGTTCCAGTGGGGACCAGGCTGGCCAGGTTCAGGTCAAGGACAGGAGCTGCACCAGCAGCTGCAGGCTGCTCTACTACAGTGTGGATTCCCATTCACAAGTGCTGGGAGGAAGTGATCTGATATCACTTCCTCTATGTGCTGCAATGCATAAATTGAGGATTCACCACCTTTTTGTATTAGTAGGTATCTGAAGTTTCACTGGGACTCCTGATAGGCCAGAGCCTGTTTGGCTCTAGCAGCCTTGAGTGCCGTGCATGGCACTAGTGCCGTAGGTTGCCTACCCCTACCCTAAGCTATCACTAGGAGTCCCTATAATTGCCCATATATATGTCAAGTCTGCCTGAGCTAAATAGAGGTTGAAAACCATAAATATAAGAGTGAGAAATGCGACCAGGGTTGGCTGTTTCCTATCAAAGCAGTGGCCAAAAGGCTAAAAAAGAGAACTTGTCCCTATTTATCTGCCAGCCACCCTGGACACAAAAAGAGTAAACATTATGGACATATAAAAAGGACATCCGAAGGGCATTTACTTAATGAAAGACCTTACATAATGTAAACCATTTCTCAACTCCATAGACAGACATATTTTATATGACTGTGCTCAACATCCCACTACTCATGGGCAGCAACAACCATAGCACACAACAGCCCCAATACATACAATAAAAACCAAACCTTTGAGTGCTATTGTGTGAAACTCTGATGGTTTCTTGCCTTTCCTGCTTCTCCAAGTCATCCAAATGGTGGTGAAGCATAGTCAGTTGTATATCATGTTCCACTAGGAACAGAGGAGTAACTAGAAACCACAGGGCCCTTTTGCAAAAAGTGCCCTGGGGCCCCCCATGCATCTTCTCCTCTGTCACCCTCTATTTGTATAACACATATACAGACGCAAATGCAAATACACAGACACACATAATAACACACATTCAAATACACAGAATGACACCTCTACAGATACAAACACTGACACACGTACAGATACACAGACACACTGACACGCATGCAGATGCACATACACAGAATGGAACTCATACATATATAAACATTGACACACATACAGATACACATGCAGACAAACAGATACACATACAGACACACATACACACAGATATACAGACACACACACATACTCAGACAGACATACAGAAACACACACAGACAGACATACAGAAACATACACACATAGACATACAGAAAAACACACACATACAGACACACACCCAGATATACTGATACAGACATTCTCTATCACACACACAAACTGTAAAACATATTTAGTGACTTCCCTGGGGTCCAGTGGCTGCCTAATTCTGATGGGAGCCAGAGCT
This sequence comes from Pelobates cultripes, assembly GCA_933207985.1. Lineage (NCBI taxonomy): Eukaryota > Metazoa > Chordata > Amphibia > Anura > Pelobatidae > Pelobates > Pelobates cultripes. The sequence goes on from OW240917.1 coordinate 174,727,036, forward strand.
CCCACTCTGACTCCCTCCTCTCCTCTTGCGCGGCGCTCTGTTGGCTGGGAGAAAGTGACGGCATCCTCCCAGCTCTGACATCATCCCAGGAAATCCATTGCCATCGAGTGGCCCATGCCCTTATGGCCTGCTTCAATGCGGACCCGGCGTTTTTTCCGCTCTGTCGAGGCCGCATCAAAATGCTGACAGGCAGCAACCCCAGCGACTGTGGTAGTTCTGCCAATAACTAGGAACTAGTCTGTATTGGACAGCCAGGCCTGCACTTGGTCCTGTTCCTCCTCTAGTAAAGCCACATGCTCCCCAACCTTGCTGTAGATCTTGACTCTCAAACATCGTGACATAGGTCGCAAGGTAGAAGGTGAGTTCTTTGAACAGAGCCCTCCAAATTTAAAAGTCTCTGTTGAGGATTTCTGTCATCCCATAGCACGTTAGGATAGGGCAAAAGTAATCTCTCACTGTGACACAAAGCAGGGACATTTTTTAAAACAGTTTTTAAACAGTTTTCATAATTGGGAAGGGGTATAGAATGCAAAATTGTATTGGATGATTAAGGGGTTCAAATATCAATCTGGACACAGCGATGCAGATAACTTCACATACAGAGTCAGTCCCCTTAAAATACAGCAAAACAAATATATAACCATTTTGGTGCTCTTGGAAGCTAAGCACAAAGTAAAAGTAGAGGGAGTATTATAAACTTTGATGAAGGTGGGTCCCATTCAAGGTGTGTTGCAGTAAAGAATAGAGATAAACTGCTATGTTTACATATGGGTTAATCCAGCCGCTAGAGGTGCTTCCGCGCTTCTTACTGTGATTTTCACAGTGAGAAGATGCCAGGGTCCATAGGGTCCTATGGACTGACTGAATGCGCGCGCGGCTCTTGCCGCGCATGGGCATTCAGACGATTATTTCGGAAGGAGGAGATTTAACCCCTTCCTCCCCCTTCAGTCTGGCGTGAGGGGGGCCATTAGGGTGGGGGGGGGGCACCTATTAACACTGTAGTGCCAGGAAAACGAGTTTGTTTTCCTGGCATTATAGTGGTCCTTTAATCTGTGCACTAGTCCTAATAAAACTATTAAAAGTAGATGGAAAGAGTGCTAAAATAAATGTAACAATTCTAGAGTTTACATAGTGGACTAGAGAAGAATAGGTAATATCTCTACTAGTTGTGATAATCTCATTGTAATAAAAAAATTATCCAACAGTACAACAATACTCTGTATGTATATCTTTGCAAAGTAACAATCTTAACCCCTTAAGGACCGAGGACGGTTCAGGACCGTCATCGGCATTTTTGCCTTGAGGACCGATGACGGTCCTGAACCGTCCTAACGGTCAGAGCTACTTACCTGATCGCCGTCATTCCCCCGGCGGCGATCAGCGTGGCTCCGGTTGTGGGGAGACTGCCTGCAGCCCAGACAGTCTCCCCACACTGAATTAGGACCCCTGTGGCCATGTGATCGCTTAACACAGCGATCACATGGTCACAATAGGTGTCCTAGTGTCTGCCTGCAGGGGGACTGTCTGTGCTGACAGGCAGTCTCCCTGCTAGTGTAAAATCAGAAAAAAAATAAAGTTAGTGTTAATTAAAAAAAATAAAATAATTATATATGTGTATATATGATATATAGACATATATTATATCTATATAATATATGTCTATATATATCATATATATATAATGCCATACTAAGTGTATTTTTATATTAATATGTACTTATATTAATATAAAAATACACTTATAATTAAATTACACACGTATATATATATAATATGTATATAATAACTATATATATTGTATATATATATTATTATAAAATATAAATAATAAGTAATTTAAATTAAATAAATTTTTAAAAAAATAATAATAAAAAAATTTAAAAAAAATTATATAGCTATATGAAATTTTATTCTAACTGTATTTTAAAATTAATATATATATATTTATATCAAAATACACTTAGAATGAATTTGTATATATATCTATGTATATAAAAATAAATAAAAAATAATACAAGAAATATACATACGCCCATATAAAATTACATAAATAATTATATAAATATACACGTAGACTTCAAATATATAAATATGCATATATATTTAAATTCTACGTGCGTATTTATGTGATAGTTTTACATAATTCAGTAATTTTATTGATTGCAATTTAAGGGACCTGCCTGCCAACCCAGGCCGAAATTCCAGAGAATTGAATTTGCTAGCACTGTATTTTACCCTGTAACGCTCTACGACACCCTAAAACCTGTACATGGGGGGTACTGTTTTACTCGGGAGACTTCGCTGAACACAAATATTAGTGATTCAAAACAGTAAAACATATCACAGCGATGATATTGTCAGTGAAAGTTACTTTTTTTGCATTTTTCACACACAAACAGCACTTTTACTGATGATATAATTGTTGTGATACGTTTTCCAGTTTCTAAACACTAATATTTGTGTTCAGCGATGTCTCCCGAGTAAAACAGTACCCCCCATGTACAGGTTTTATAGCATTTTTGAAAGTTACAAGGTCAAATATATGGGTCAAATATTTTTACATTGAAATGGCCAGGTTGGTTACGTTGCCTTTGAGAGCGTATGGTAGCCCAGGAATGAGAATTACCCCCATGATGGCATACCATTTGCAAAAGAAGACAACCCAAGGTATTGCAAATGGGTATGTCCAGTCTTTTTTAGTAACCACTTGGTCACAAACACTGGCCAAAATTAGCGTTCAATTTAGTTTTTTTACTTTTTTCACACACAAACAAATATGAATGCTTACTTTGGCCAGTGTTTTCGACTAAGTGGCTACTAAAAAAGACTGGACATACCCCATATTGAATACCCTGGGTTGTCTACTTTAAAAAAAATATGTACATGTGGGGTGTTATTCAGAGATTTATGACAGATAATAGTGTTACAATGTCACTATTGATAAATTTTAAAAATGTATGTTTTGAAACCGCAATATCCTACTTGTACCTATAGCCCTATAACATGCAAAAAAAAGCAAAAAAGCACGTAAACACTAGGTATTTTTAAACTCAGGACAAAATTTTGAATCTATTTAGCAGTTTTTTTCATTCGCTTTTGTAGATGAGTAAAAGATTTTTCAAGTAAAAGTCAAAAAACATGTATTTTTTCAATTTTTCATCAGATTTTTGTATTTTTTTAAATTAAAATACATGAGATTATATAAATAATGGTATGTAAAGAAAGCCCCTTTTGTCCTGAAAAAAACAATATATAATTTGTATGGGAACAGTAAATGAGAAAGCGGAAAATTACAGCCAAACACAAACACCACAAAAGTGTAAAAATATGCCTGGTCGCAAATGTACAACATCGCAAAAACAGTACAGTCCTTAAGGGGTTAACCTCAATCTAAATCCCTAATCCTAAACTAAGCCCTAATTCCTAACCAAACCCTAATTACAAATCTAACCCTTAATCTAATCCTAAACCTCACTCAATCCATACCCTATGCCTTACCCTAATTATTACTTTAATTCTAATCTCAATCCTAAATAAGAATTGATAATGCACCTCAGTGCAGTCATTTTAACGAAGGAATACAAAGTACAAACGTTTCGAGCCACAAAACCCTTAACAATGTGAGATGCCCTTAGAAAAGCAGGAACACTTGCTTCAATATATAAAAAGGTAATTTTAACCCTCCAAACAAACCAGCAGATGAACATATGAAATACAAATGGAGAACAAACATACCCAGACATCAAATAGAGGATGAAGCTTAAATTAATAATTAAATCGCCATGCGCTATGACATTATTGCTTGTCACAGGATTTGCGACTGAATGCATGGAATTACTGTTGAATTTCAAGTCGTGCAGAAGTCGAACAGGCACTGAAATAAATAAATTATTAGGAAATAAGTAATCAGGATTCTGTGAGTCACACAAAGCCCTAGGGAGACAACCTACTTGCAGTATAGCTCAGGATTCCCCTGTATCCAAAAAATATAAAACCACCAAGTAGGGGGTGGGGCCTGACTAGCATGGAGGCAAGACGCATCTCAGACAAGCTCCTCCACCAACCCGCTAAATGCGGCACTTAACAGCCTACTAACCCTTGATCTAAGTTAGCCTACATGACATCCAAGCCACATAGCCTACCTGCAATGCCGGAAAGTGGTTGGAGAAAAGCGGCCTGGTGAGCATCGGGCGGGGGATGCGGCCGATCCCCTGTTCTTGAGGATACCCAGCTGCCGATAAGCTTGAGCACGCACCCTGTAACCCCCCTGGACCTGTGGGGATGATCCATGCCCCCCCCGAAGGCTACCCAACTACGGCAGCTGGGGCCCTGGCTATGAGCGCACCCTGTGGTGAGACCTAACCAAGGTGGCGGATGCCACATGGCTCCCAACCTCTAACAGCAAGCACGATGATATACTCACCTGGCTGGACAAGCTGTTCCTGAAATTCTGGCGGTGGTTTGAACTTAGGATATCTCAACCTATTCCTCCACAGCCAAAAGCTCCCTTACATCAGGGTTCAGCATACAAGCATGTAGCTCCACACATGCAGAAAGGCCCCACAGGATGGCAGCACAGGCAGCATGCAGGGCCTAAGCGCTGGGCTACATGAAGGTCCCACACACAGCTGCACAGGCTCACCTCAAAGCTTCCACAGAGGGCTGCAATGCCTGCTGATCAACCTACAGTGACAGAGCTCCTGCAATGCCTACAAGTACGTGCTCAGCATACCCTGAAGCCTGATGACATCATACCACTTGAGGGAATCAGTTGAGGTGGGCTACATGATGGGACTCATGGCTACTGTCAGGGTATTTATATCGGCAGACATCTTGTGCTATGATAGAAATTAAAAGTGTATATTCTGAGTCACTCTGAACAGAGCAGACTCCATTTTGTTATTTCCAAGTTAACAAAAGACATAAGATTTCTATCTGTAAAACTAACCACTTTTCCAGAGCTAAAGGAATGCATAGTATATACAAACCAAGTGATAAGGAGAACGGGGGTTGGATAGACTGTCTTAAATACTAATGGAATAGATCAATTCTAAATCCAGACAATTGTGACAGAGAAGATTAAATAATAAAATTTTACTTTCTATATGTATAAGGTCCCATTGTAAGTTTCGGGTCAAAACTCAGAATTTGCCAGACACATAGTCTGGACAAAACTTAAAGAAACTGTTTGAAGTGACAGCAAATCTGAGTTATGGCTACTATAAAGATAGGCCAAAATGACGTCAAAATAGCCACCAAGAAAAGTTAACTCTTTCCTGGATAGGTATGTTTAGTGGGACAAGACTGCCCTCTATAGACCAAATACCTAAATTGCGAACTGAAAGATAAGCACACCTCTAGTGCTTCTATTGGGTTATCAACTGATGACGTACAGAGAGTCTGGCCCTTTAAAAGTTAGGACAAAGGGAAGATAGAGGGTATGCAAAGGAGAAAGAAAAGGAGAGAGAGAGGAATTGGAAGTTTGGGGACTCCAACTCGGACATGCAGAGAAACCCAGGACAACATCTGAGACTAACACTCTACTCTTAAAACTCTAACACTTAGAATTTTACTGACTTTCTAACCAACACCACCTTTCACCATAACTCATGCACCTACAGACATCCAAATAAGTTCCTGAGACTATCTACTAATCGGATGAAATATCTACTCAACTGGTAATTATACTGGTTTCATTTAATTAATTAAATGAATTAAAATTTACTAATAGCATTATATATGACTGGATAAAGCACGGTCAGATTTCCGTATTAAGAAATCTTAGTTAACTAAAGAATAGATAGTTATAAACATTCCATTCTGCAGGTGGAATTAAGAATAATTATATATTGATGTGATATTATCACATGTTAGCATACCGCTGTTTTTATCCAGGTGTATTGATTTGCTCTAATCTAAGATAGATATCTTTTAGACAAATTAAACTCTGCTTATATAACATGGTAGATTCTCTTATTGGATAGTTCCAGGAAATGACTAATGAACTGGTTTAAATGTTATTTTATTTAAAATTACATAAGAATAGATCTTAATTACCTAGGAGATCTAGCCAGCATTGAAAGGGTATTCTAACTGTTAGCCAGGGTTTTATGGCCCTTCGCTGTGAAAAGCTTTCTCTCTGTGAAAGATACCTCATAAATCGTGTAAGACTTGACAGAAAATGCAGTTTAGCCATTGAAACGTGTATAGCCATTCCTGTAAACTGTATTGCATACCATTTTATACTGGATATTCATTGATTATTGTCACGCATGTTACATATTATTATTATTATTAATTAATTTGTCATTATAAAATAAAATCTATTTTTATAAAATTGTGATATTATTTATATGAAATACTTTTCACTTAACACGATAACGATATTTGGGATCTGAGAATTGAATTAGTGGGCAATTCTCACTGTTTATTATTATTATCCCATAAATATCCCCACACTACTATGATTGCTTTTAAGGCATACTGGGGCTGCCATTTGGGGTCTACCACTAGAGTTGAGGGCCTCTTATGTGGGATAAGCTTTACTAATCTATATTTTACAGTTATGCTGATTCTACTTTTGCCTTTTTTAGTCTAATTGCACAGATAGATGCTCTACTGGCAATGTAGTGGTTCGATGGCTCACCCAGTGTAATACCTAACCTGATTTAAGCTTAAGCTAGCAATACTTAGTCACTGCCCAAGTAGCCAGTGCCGGGGACCCGAGCTTTACCTAACAACACATGATAATAACTATTGATGGCACTAGGATTACTCAGCTTGTTTTAACTTCTCTGTTAATGTTTATACTCAGGGCCGTCTTTAAGGAGGGGCAAAAGGGGCAGCTTCCCCGGGCCCAGTTACTCCTGGGGGCCCTAAGGCAGCTGCCCCATGGGCCCCCTGTAGCACCTGAGGTAATCAGGGGCCACAGCCCTTTAATACTGCTCTGGACCGGGCCCTTGTAATATGGGGGTTGGCTGAATACAAACACACAGCTAGCCCCTCACACACTGCCCTGTGATCCCTTTTCTTCTCCGTGGCATGCTGGGAGGCAGTGAGGTCAGCTCAGTGCCGCTGGGGAGTAGGCACACACCACATGGAGGAGGATGCAAGCATTGTTGGGGAGAGGGACTGAGAGAGCTGATGGCAGACTCCCATCAGCCTGGGCCAGCAAGCTCTCACTGGACCCCAGGGAAGCCACCTTTCTGTACCCAAAATGTAAGGAGACAGGAGGGTGGCTAAATATGTTTTTTTTTTTTTTTTTGCTTATTTCTGATATCACTTTTATTCAAGTGTTGGTGTTTGTAATGTAACACACAGGGAATAAGTACATGTTAAAAATCCTAGAAGAACCTGGCAGTTCCCTATTAAATATAAATTTTAAAAGTATTTATTTTAACATATTGCATCAAGTGTTATCAAAGGCTGTATACCATTTCCAAATGTCACTTTTGCCAAATTCTGGACCAGGGTATGTAAGAACAGAGTTGAGACATTATTATGGCCAAGGTTGCTGGGAGTTGCTGTCCAAGAGCTGCTAGAAGGCAGAGATTAAAATATGTAAATGTACACATATATGTGTGTGTATCTGGCTGTGTTTATGTCCTTGTGTGTATCTGGCTGTGTTTGTGTCAGTGTGTGTATCTGGCTGTGTTTGTGTCAGTGTTTGTATCTGGCTATATTTGTCTGTGTCTGTGTTTCTATGTGTATGTATACCTGTGTATGTGTACTTGTGTGTCAGTGTACCTGTGTGTGTGTTTGTGTGTATGTATGTTTGTGTCAGTGTGTGTAATTGTGCATCTGAGTGTGTGGTAATGCATACATCCCAGCATTTTAATGCCAACACAAATACACTCCATCTCTAGCACTGTACACATATACACCCCTGCATTTATACCTTTATGTATGTGTGTATCTGAGTGTGTGTGTACATACCTGTGTCAGTGTGTGTGTACCTCTGTGTGTGGATGTGCCAGTGTGTGTGTGTATCAAAGTGCTTGTATCTGTGTGTCAAAGGGTGTGTATCTGAGTGTGTGTGTGTATGTGCCAGTATGTGTCAAGGTGTGAGCATGTGTCAGTGTGCCTATGTGTGTATCTGCGTGTTAATGTGTATGTGTATATGTGTTATAGAAATCACACAACATGCAAACAGAGCCCTGCAAACACAAACATTACATACAAACACACCAGTTTGCTGAAACACCAATACTACACACAAATGTACACAACACTACATCCAAACAACCCCCTGCATGCAAATACAAACATTACATACAAACACATTCCTGTATTAAAACGCTAAAATTATATACAAACACCAACTCTACACACAAAAGTACACCTGCATTTAAAAGCCAACACTACAAACAATCACACATCCCTGCATTCAAACGCAAACACTACACACAAGTACACCACTGCATTCCAATGGTAACAGTACATACAAATACACCCCTACATGCACACATACACTCTATACAATAACATGCTGACATTCATTTGCACAAACACTGCTCAAAAATACAACCCTGCAAGGATGGTAGATCCCCACCTGGCATAGCATCGCAGGAGTTGTATGACAGATGGGGATCTATCTTTTCTTTACTCTTGTGCTACAGGGCAGGCCTGAATTATTATTTTTTTGCACCTATGCACTCTCTACATTAGTTTCGCCTCTAGGTTGGGGTGGAGGGAGTGATTGCATGCCCAGGGGGCCCAAGCAGATGCTTGCCCAGGGTCCAATCAATATTAAAGACGGCCCTGTTTATACTTTTATCTCACTTGTCTAGACTTTCTCCCAGGATAGCTAAATGTCATATGCTCATTCAATCTAGACATACCTGACTAGCATGTTATAAGCTACATATTAAAAAAAAAAAAAAAAGATGTGCAAGAAATCTGAATGCCATGACATTGTTGTGACAGAACCATCTGTCTGCTGGATTTTTGCCCGTTCGTCTGTTTGTCCCCGTTCGTATGAATGGCTGGTTTCTATAGCCCAGCCATTCGAATGACTCTTTTTCCCGAACAAAACCGCCGAACGAACGGCCACCCAAGTGAGGAGTGTGCTGCAGGTTAACGAAGTGATCACCATTATAACGTTGTGGTTAACCGCAGACACTTCTCAATTAAACCGAACTCAGGGTGGTCGTCGTTCGTATGTCGACCACGAGGCAGCGGCCATTTTAAATCATGCGAACGCTCAGCGGTGTTTGGCTCTATTTCTATGGAACGGAAAACGGACACTTTTTCTGTCGAACACCGCTGAAACAAGGGAACGCCTGGCTGCCTCCACGAAAGCATGCGAACATCGGCCGTTCGGGAGATTGAGAACACACAAAAGACTTAACCCAGATAGCCCACCCATGGAGTCATTCGTGTACCGAAGGACTGTAAGAACTTTGACTCCATGGCGATTGAACTATGTGTGTGGGATCTGAGCGCTATTCGCCAATAATATGCACTCAGATCCAGGCTATCTGGGGACATGTAATACGAATGGGAAATGTTCAGTTTTCATGTAGTTATGCATTTTTGTGTCTTTTATTATTTCATGCTTAAGATGGCGACTGTCCTTGTCCTGGAGTTAATTGAGTTACTTGGTAATTAACTCCAGGACAGAGGGGAGGGAATCAGAATGTACTGTGGGTAAAATATGTGACTGTGTGTCAGAAATGTCCTGCTATCTGTCTGTACTTTAAGTCTTCCATTTGGTCCCCTAGGGGAGTGTCCACCAGGTGGGAGACCTGCATAAATACGGGCAGGTAGCCCACAGTAAACCCAGATCTTATTTGACCCTCAATGCGGAGCTTCTGTCTCGTTATTGGGGGGATTTCTTCTTCACGTTTAGAGACTGCTGGATGGAACGAAAGCCGCTTTGGGGATATTATTGTTCGACGGTTCCCAGCAGTTCGTATATTGCCGTTCGGGAGTTTGGAGCCGTTCGTGGATTTCGATCGGGAAATTGCCGCTTCCCCTGCATTTGGTTCGTGGGTTACTGAGTAAGCGAACAGAGACTGTACTGCAGCCGGGGAAGGTTTACTAAACGGCGGTTTGGCTTAAAGACACGGGAGGTGTCGTAACAATTGTCATAATATATATGTTATTACTTGGTTTGTTCCGCTGTTGTGGCGAGGCAAACTTGCTTTGTTCACTAAAGAATGATTGAAAAAATATCCAACTAGGGAGATCTAAGGATGCTGACAAGGAAATCAATTAATAAATGGGCAGCATTAAAAATTAGTACATAAATAAACCAGCTAGTATGGAGTAATGGTTAACGGGGAGGGGAAAAGAATATAAATGTTGACAAATTGTAAATAGTAATAACATTGTACATAATTGTTTTATATGTAGCAAACTTTAGATTTTTGGGTTACAATTAATGTCTGAGAAAGCCACCCTTTATTTTCATTTTATTAAATACTAGGTAGGCAGCTATAAGATATACCTTTTTACATAGCTTCAAACTAGGGGATATATGATGATCAGTTTATAACCATAAGTAGTATTATTTTTTAGGAGATTGCCTCAAACAAAGTCCCAGGTCTCAAAGAAATTCATAATTTTAGCACCTAACATTTGATGCTAAGGTTGTAGCTCTTAATGAGCTATGGTTTAATTTATTCTTATTCAGAGATCTGTGGGAGTAAGATTAATATAAATAATATAAATAAGTATCCTTATGTATATTGGAAGTGATCATTCAGTTTATTCAGCTATTTCTGTGTTTAATATAAATATTAAGGATTAATGTAAATTGCACCATTTGCTGGATTAACAACATGATAAACCATCCATAAAATTAACACTGCCTTTTTTAATGGCTTACTGATCATCCCCCAATAGGAGCTTTTCTTTCCTTGTTCAACAATTTTAGCAGCCCTCCGTCGAACATTACAAATCACACCGCTGGAGCGGTGTCATTCTTGAGCCAGGCGGAGGACCGGTTAGACACTGACATTGTTGTCAATCAAA
>OW240917.1:174738112-174748514 GCA_933207985.1 Pelobates cultripes
AGCACACTTGAAATGAACTCTGGACCTTGTATCTGCTCCTTGTAAATGGGATAATGAGGGAATAACACACACCTGGCCATGGAACAACTGAGCAGCCAATTGTCCCATTACTTTTGGTCCCTTGAAAAGTGGGAGGCACATATACAAACTGTTGTAATTCCTACACCGTTCACATGATTTGGATGTAAATACCCTCAAATTAAAGCTGAAAGTCTGCCGTTAAAGCACATCTTGTTCATTTCATTTCAAATTCATTGTGGTGGTGTATAGAGCCAAAAAGATTAGAATTGTGTCGATGTCCCAATATTTATGGACCTGACTGTATATATATATATATATATATATATATCACAGACATACATCTATGTTATTGTGTGTATATAAATGTGTATGTGTTTAGTAGATAGCTCCCTTATTTGGTGTCCTTAAATATTGCAATCTCACATAAGGGTAACAAATAAGTGAGTTGTCTACTAAACAATTGAAAGATTAAAATTAAGAAAAGGGCTTTTTTAATTTTTATCTTTTAGCTGTTTTGTAGATACTTCCCTAAATTGCTGCTCTTATGTAAGATTTCCACATTTAAAGATACTAAATTAGGGTGCTGTTTAGCAGATAGCTCCCTCTTTTTGTTTCCTTAAATATGGCAATCCCACATAAGGATTGCAAATATGGGAGTTATCTGATAAACAAAAATTGAAGTTAATATGTGCCAGCCAGCCCACAACAAGAACTCTATGTGGCTAATGTGAATTCACATGCTGGCATCAGACAACCAATGGCAGCATATTACCCTATGCCCTAGTGAAAAGTTTTAGTGCCCCCCCAGTTTTGACTGTGGTATCTTATGTGCTGCCCTGCCCCATCCCGCCCCATCCCGCCCCATATATTGTTCCTAGAGTCACCTCTGTGTCTGCGTGTGTGTCTGTGTGTGTATGTATCCGCATATGTGTCAGTGTGTATATGTGCATACCTCTCAGAATCTCGCCAACATTACACACAAATACACCCCTGCATTTCAACGTCAACTACATGCAAACCCCACTATTCTATATAACCACACCACTGCATTCAAAAACCACACTACACACAAATGCATGCTTTCATTCAAACACCAACACTACATACAAACACACCCCTACATTCACTCAAACATACTCCATACAAAAACATGCTAACATTTAAAAACACAAACACTGCTTAGTGCTAAATACACTTTTTTTTTAAATTGTGGTTGTGTTTTACATTTTATAGTTGAGGAGGTGACAAAAATAGGACCATGGGTGCCAAAGGCTCTAGGTACGCCCCTGCCAATAGCATCTATTAGAGTGACTATTCAAATTTGTACTAAGAACATACATGCGGAGATAGTGTTTCCCTTTCACCTAATCTGGAAAGTGTCAAAGGTATTAAATTCATAATTCAAAGTTAATTTCAAATGCAAGGACAAACTGAAGAAAATTAACATGGAGAATTATTCTAAATTTTTAAAATTAACTTTTATTTCATGTCGGGTCTCACTTTAGTGAATAACGCTCTTTGCTCCAGTAAAAAAACAAAACTGTATTCATCTCATATGTGAGTAATTGTAGAATTGCTCCTTTATGTAAAACTGAATAATATTTATTTCCTTTTTGTGGTGGGTTGCAATACCTGGGGACTTGGCAGTTGTGCATCCTGGTTTTGTGCTGCCCCCCGCACCACCCCACCACCCCACCCTTCCCCCCTGCCCCGCCTTCTAAATACACACACATTCACTGACAGACACGCATACACTAGCTAACAGACATACACACTCACTAAAGGACACACACATAGTAACACACTCCCTAACAGACACACTCCCTGACATACACACACTCGCTAACAGACACACACTCACACACACTAACAGACACACACACACTAACAGACACACACACTCACTAACACACTCACACTAACACACACACACACTCCCTAACAGACACACACACACACTAACAGTGTTTTTTTTTTTTAATTCAACCCCCCCCCCAGCCTCCTTAACTTTGGGAATGCTGGGGAGGGTTCTCCCTTTTCCTGGGGATCCAGTGGCTGCTGGGCTGCTGGGTGGGCGGGCAGGCGGCGCTGGCGAGGGAGCACTTTCCCCTGAGCTCTCTGCTCATTTAGACAGGACGCCGGCAAACTGCCGAATTGCGTCGTAACAGAATGAGAGCAGTTTCTCCATTCGTGTTAGAACGCAATTCGGGACTTCGTTCGGATCGGAATTTCATTCGAATGAATTAAACTCCGATCTGATTCATGCCATGGCTGCATCTTGCAGCCACATAGTTGATAACTCCCTAATTCCCACGGTATCAGGGAGCTATCTACCAAAAGGCTGAAAGACCTAAATTGGTCTTTCTGCCACATATACTAATACTAAGTATTAGTAAATTCTGCCCCTACTCGCTATACCGCGAGTAGGGACATGTCTATTAAACAGTGAGCGGCGGGTGGGGGCCATAAAAGACAATGAGTGGGGACCTATTGTCTTCCACCCCTGGCCCCCACCCCTGAGCGGCGGGTGGGGCCCCTGAAGGATAATGGGGGGGCCTATTGTCCTCCCACCTGGCCCCCACCCCTGAGTGGCGGTTGGGGGCCCTAAAGGATAATGAGAGGGGGACCTTTTGTCCTCCCCCCGGCGGTGGGTGGGAGCCATAAGCGGTGGGTGGGAGCCATAAATAACTATTGTCCCCCCCCGGCGGGTGGGGGCCCTAAAGGATAATGAGAGGGGGACCTTTTGTTCTCCTCCCCGGCGGTGGGTGGGAGCCATAAGCGGTGGGTGGGAGCCATAAATAACTATTGTCCCCCCCCGGCCACCACCCCTGAGCGGCGGGTGGGGGCCATAAAAGACAATGGGGGGGACCTATTGTCCTCCCCTCAGCCCCTCTGGCCACCCCGGCCCCCACCCCTGAGCAGCGAGTGGGGGCCCTAAAGGATAATGGGGGGCCTAAAGGACCTATTGTCCTCCCCCCAACCTCCACCCCTGTGCGGCAGGTGGGGGCCCTAAAGGATAATGAGAGGGGACCTATTGTCCTCCCCCCGGCCACAACCCCTAACCAGCAGGTGGGGGCCATAAAAGACAATGGGGGGTGTGACAGATTAATCTGTAGGTCTAGTATTGCTGGTTCGTCTAGTTTGCCTCCCTTCGCGGAATTGCCTGTCCGTATGCCCCTATTCGTCTTTTTGAACTCCTACCGAATGAACTTACCGAACGGACGGCCACCCAGAAGATAAGTGTGCTGCTGGTTAACCTCTTGATCCCAATTAGAACGTTGTGGTTAACCGAAGACACCTCTTAATTATAACCGAATACCGGGTGGTCGTCGTTCGTATGCCGACCATGAGGCGGCGGCCATTTTGGAACACGAAAGACCAGCGGTGTTCGGCGCAGATTCTATGGAACTAAAAACAGACACTTTTTCTACCAAACACCGCTGAATCTACCGACCGCCCTTCTCATTCGTCGAGGCATGCGAACACCATTCCGTTTGGATAATACAAATGAACTTAACCCAGATAGCCATCCCATGGAGTCAATCGCATACCGAAAGACCTGTAAAAGACTTTGACTCCATGGCGATTGAACTGTGCGTATGGGATCTGAGCGCTATTCGGTAGGAATATGCACTCAGATCCAGGCTGTCTGGGGATACGTTACACGAATGTAATATATTCGGTATTTGTATAATTACTCATTTTTATGTGTTTTTTATGTTTCATTTAAAATGGTGATTTGCCTCTGTCCTGGGAGATAATTGAATTACTTCTCAATTATCTCCAGGCAGGGCCGGACTGGCCCACCGGGATACCGGGAAATTTCCCGGTGGGCCGCGGCACCTGGGGCCGGTCTGACCGCTCCTGTGATCCCGGCGGCCGTGTGTGAGCTGTGCGGCCGCACATAACCCCATGGGAGCAGGGGGAGCCAGGCGGCCGGCTCACACATGGCCGCCCGGGATCATTTAAAAAAAATAAAAAAATTTGCGGCGGGGGCGGGGCTTAGCGTGCGGCGGAGGCGGAGCTTACTGTGCGGCGGGGGCGGCTAATTGCCGCATGGGAAGCAGGAAGGAGTCCCTGCTTCCCCAACAACCAGCCTCCAGGAACAACAAACAGGAGGGAAGAAGGAGGTCAGTGTGAGTGTGTGACTGTGTGTGTGTGTGACTGTGACTGTCTGTGAGTGTGTGACTGTCTGTGACTGACTGTGTCTGTGTGACTGTGACTGTCTGTGTGTGACTGTGTGTGACTGTGACTGTCTGTGTGTGTGTGTGTGTGACTGTCTGTGTGTGTGTGTGTGTGTGTGTGACTGTGACTGTCTGTGTGTGTGACTGCCCTGTGAGTGTGTGACTGTGTGTGACTGTCTGTGTGTGTGACTGTGTGTGTCTGTCTGTGTGTGTGTGTGTGTGTGTGACTGTGACTGTCTGTGTGTGTGTGACTGTGTGTGTGTGAGACTGTGTGTGTGTGACTGTGACTGCCTGTGTGTGTGTGACTGTCTGTGTGTGTGTGTTTGTGTGTGACTGTGACTGTCTGTGAGTGTGTGACTGTTAGTGTGTGTGTGACTGTCTGTGTGTGACTGTGACTGTCTGTGTGTGTGACTGTGACTGTCTGTGAGTGTGTGACTGTGTGTGTAACTGTGACTGTGTGTGTGTGACTGTTAGTGTGTGTTTGTGTGTGACTGTCTGTGTGTGCGTGTGACTGCCTTTGTGTGTGACTGCCTGTGTGTGACTGTGACTGTCTCTGTGTGTGACTGTGTGTGTGACTGTGTGTGTGTGACTGTGACTGTCTGTGTGTGTGACTGTGACTGTCTGTGAGTGTGTGACTGTGTGTGTAACTGTGACTGTGTGTGTGTGACTGTTTGTGTGTGTTTGTGTGTGACTGTCTCTGTGTGCGTGTGACTGCCTTTGTGTGTGACTGCCTGTGTGTGTCTGTCTGCCTGTGTATGTTACTGTCTGTGTGTGACTGTGTGTGTGACTGTCTGTGTGTGTGTGTGACTGTGTGTGTGTGGCTGTCTGCCTGTGTGTGTGTGTGACTGTCTGCCTGTGTGTGTGTGTGTGTGTGGCTGTCTGCCTGTCTGTATGTGTGGATGTTTGCCTCGGTGTCAGTGACTGTCTGCCTCTGTGTGTGTGTGCGCACCTGCTAGTGAGGGAGCCTCTGTGTGTGTGTGCCTGCTGGTGAGTTTGTGTGTGTGTGCCTGCTAGTGAGTGAGCTTGTATGTGTGTCAGTGAGCTTGTCTGTAGGGATCATATGTGTGTGTTAGTGAGCTCTTGTCTGTAAGGAGTATGGGTGTGATCGTGGGCTTGTCTGTAGTGAGCGTGTGTGTCAGTTAGCTTGTCTGTAGTGAGCGTGTGTGTCAGTGAGCGTGTGTGTCAGTGAGCGTGTGTGTCAGTGAGCTTGTCTGTAGTGACCATATGTATCAGTGAGCTTGTCTGTAGTGACCATATGTGTCAGTGAGCTTGTCTGTAGTGAGCGTGTGTGTCAGTGAGCTTGTCTGTAGTGAGCATGTGTGTCAGTGAGCTTGTCTGTAGTGAGCATGTGTGTGTCAGTGAGCTTGTCTGTAGTGAATCTGTGTTAGTGAGCTCTTCTGTAGGGAGCATGTGTGTGTGTCAATGGGCTTGTCTGTAGGGAGAGTGTGTGCGCATCAGTGATATTGTCTGTAGTGAGCGTGTGTGTGTGACAGTGAGCTTGTCTGTAGTAAGCTTGTGTGTGTATCAGAGTTTGTCTGTCCTAAATTTGTGTCTGCCAGTAACCTTGTCTGTGTGTGTCATTGAGATTGTCTGTCAATGAGCCTATTTGTGTGCATCAGTAAGATTATCTGTGTCTGTGTGTGAGTATGCTTTACTGTATAATTTAATTACCCTGAAATGACTAATATTGTGAATTAGAAGAAGAAATGTATCAATAATATATATATATATATATACATACATACATACATTAAAGGACCACTTTAGGCACCCAGACCACTTCAGCTTAATGAAGTGGTCTGGGTGCCTGGTCCAGCTAGGGTTAACCCATTTTTTTCATAAACATAGCAGTTTCAGAGCGCTATGTTTATGAATGGGTTAAGCCTTCCTCTATTTCCTCTAGTGGCTGTCTCATTGACAGCCGCTAGAGGCGCTTGCGTGCTTCTCACTGTGATTTTCACAGTGAGAGCACGCCAGCGTCCATAGGAAAGCACTGTAAATGCTTTCCTATGTGACCGGCTGAATGCGCGCGCAGCTCTTGCCGCGCGTGCGCATTCAACCCAGGAGGAGGAACGGAGGAGGAGAGAAGGAGGAAAGCTCCCTGCCCAGCG
Organism: Pelobates cultripes; assembly: GCA_933207985.1. Taxonomy (NCBI): domain Eukaryota; kingdom Metazoa; phylum Chordata; class Amphibia; order Anura; family Pelobatidae; genus Pelobates; species Pelobates cultripes. The sequence continues at coordinate 174,744,429 of OW240917.1, forward strand.
CTGGAAAAAGGTAAGTTTTTACCCCTTTCACCCTTCCAGAGCCGGGCGGAAGGGGGACCCTGAGGGTGGGGGCACCCTCAGGGCACTATAGTGGTCCTTTAATATATAACACCCTACATAGCACAATGACTTATGGGGCTGGCATAGATTTTTTTCCAGGGCTGCTTCATATCCCCAGTCCGGCCCTGTCTCCAGGGCAGAGGGGAGGAAACCAGGATGCATTGTGGGAATATTCTGTGCCTGTATGTCCTAAAGTGCTACATGTCTGTCTGTAACTACAGTCTCCCATTTGGTCCCCTAGGGGAGTGTCCACCAGGTTGGCGACCTGCATAAATATGGGCGGGTAGCCCACAGTAAAGCCAGTTCTTGTTTTACCCTCAATGCGGAGCTTGGTCTCGTTATTGGGGGGATTTACTACACACGGTTAGTGACTGATTGCTGGAAACGTAAGCCGCTTGGAGAATATATTTGTTCGGTTGTTAGCCACAATTCGTGGATTTATTGTTCGGGAGTTTGGAGAACGGATCCCGTTCGGGAGATTGTCGCATTCCCCTGGCTCCAGTTCGTGCGGTTGAGGTATACACGAATTGAGCCTGCATTACTGAGGAAGGGGAAGCTTAACTAAACGGCGGTTTCACTCCTTTGTGCCAGGGGTGTCTTAACAGAGGGGACCTATTGTCTTCCCCCCCGGACCCAACCCTGAGCGGTGGGTGGGGGCCATAAAAGACAATGAGGGGGACCTATTGTCCTCCCCCCTCGGCCCCACCCCTGAGCAGTGGGTAGGGGCCATAAATAACAATGGGACAGCCACTAGAGGATTAGGGGGAAGGCTTAACCCATTAATAAACATAGCAGGTTTGTCATCCCCCGGCCACCACCCCTGACCGGCGGGTGGGGGCAATAAAAGACAATGAGGGGGGGACCTATTGTCCTTCCCCCAGACCCAACCCTGAGCGGTGGAATGGGGCCATAAAAGACAATGAGGGAGGACCTATTGTCCTCCCCCCCTCGGCCCCCACCCCTGAGCGGTGGGTAGGGGCCATAATAACAATGGGGGGACTTATTGTCCCACCCCCACCCCTGAGTGGTGGGTGGGGGCCATAAAAGACAATGAAGGGGGGACCTATTGTCCTCTCCCCAGCCCCCACCCCTGAGCGATGGGTGGGGGCCATAAAAGACAATGAAGGGGGGACCTATTGTCCTCCCCCCAGCCCCCACCCCTGAGCGATGGGTGGGGGCCATAAATGATAATGAGGGGGGGGACCTATTGTCCTCCCCCCCATGGCCCCCACCCCTGAGCGGCAGGTGGGGGCCATGAAAGACAATGAGGTGGGGGAACCTATTGTCCTCCCCCACGCCGGCCCCCACCCCTGAGCGGCGGGTGGGGGCCCTAAATTAAAATACCCCCTTCCAAGGTGACTAGGGGTCCCCAAGCTCCTAGTCACTCCCCCACCCAAGTAAAAAAGAATCCCCTACCTACCCCCCTCACCTGAGTGCAAAAACAAAAAATCCAACGAAAAAGAAAAAAACCTGATGCTAGTCATTTTACACCGCGCAGGAAAGTTCTTTGGAATTTTCCCAGGCTGTGTAAAATAACACAGAACACTCTGATTGGATGGATTTCAAGCCATCCAATCAGAGTGTTATGAGTCATTTTACACAGCGTGGGAAAGTTCTTTTGAATTTTCCCACGCTGTCTAAAATGACACAGAGCACTCTGATTGGATGGATTTCAATCCATCCAATCAGAGTGTAATGAGTCATTTTAAACAGCGTAGGAAAGTTCTTTGGAACTCCTGTGAACAGACCTGGCAGTTCACCTACTTGCTTTGTTTGCGCCTTTGGGGCCGTTCGCTCCCCTGTTCATGCTATATAATTGTGCCACGACCGGTGAAGCGTGGAACTGCGTTCGCTGAGATTTCCCTCCCCTACTTCTTCCCTCCCATATTGTTCACATTGAATTCAGTGCGAACAGACTGGGCAGTCCCTATTTGCACGAACGGTCGGAACTGGGTGAACAATCATACGTTCACTTGTTTGTGATGAACAAATCTGCCGAACGCAGTGTTACTTACCCTGTATCCCGCAAAGCCTTTCGTGGGCTTTTAAAGTGACGTGCCCAGAACTCGCGAGACCCACGTTGGCCATCTTGTTGGTGTGTTTGGCGCGGATGTGAACCTTCAGCAAGTAGAAGCTCCTGATTTTGTGTCGGATTATAGCTGCTGAAAGAGTGATTTCCTTCCAGTTTTCCACAGGGACCTGTTCAGGTGGGTGTGTTAACCCCTGAGGAGTGGGACTGCCAGTCAGGTATAACCTAGTATTCTGGCAAGGGGTGAGCCCCCGTTTGGGTAAATCCCAGAGTGCTGCCTACCGGAATCTGCTGTAGCAATTCCGTTTTCCTGGGTGAGCCCCAGTGATTACAAGGGTCTGCTTTACCACGCTATTAGGCGTTATATAATATACGGCCAACGGCCTATTGACATGTCCCTTCCACACGGTCCCTAGACCTCTCCTACCTGTGCCTGTTTTCTGCCTAGTATAATGGAGGATACACAAAAGCCATTGACCTGCAGGCCATGATTAACGCGGCTGTAGTCGCATCCCTCAATAAAGCCATGGCAAAGGTGCTTCCAGTGGCCTCTAATACCCTCAAGCCGACTGGCAAAACTAGTTGCACCAGGGAGGACTCAGAAGAATCAGACGATTCCTCCAGGAAGAGACAGCACTATTGGAAGGGCAAAGAATCTCGAAAGGCCGCTAGCAAGGGCAAGGCGCCCCTTAAACGAAACAAACGCAAACTCGTACCCGTGGCCCCAGCGTTCCCTAAAGAAGTCTCCTCGGACGAGGACAGGGATATGCCCCACTCTCTCTCCATCCTCGAGGCAGAGGTCTCGGACTCAGACGAAGGTGATTGGGGCTCCAACGCCTATGTCACGGAGACCTTTCTGGATGAGCCCCAGAGTAAAGGAGATGCGTAGTCTTCCACGACGACTGCTACTCAAGAACAGGAGGTCTTTATGGATACCACGGGACAACGGATGTTTGATCCCAGGAACATACGCCACCCCGCTCTGGGGAATGGGCTCCACCTGACCACCTCCTAAAATTTATGCATTTCTGGATCCACAAGCCTTTGGAGAAGTATGTCCAGCAAAAGGATGCGGGCGGAGTGCCCTAGACCTTCCCTGCGAGATAAGGTGGTATTTACGCCAGAGTTTGACCAACTCATGCTGGCCGTCATGGAACGAGGCGGTCGCTACCCACGCAGAGGGGTCAAGCGTATCTTCAAAGGGGCGCAAGACAGGCTCCTGGATGCAATGGGGCCACTGGCCCAGGTGATGTACCTGGCGGATGACGCTTACGCCAGAGCAGACTCCTTTACCGTGGATATGGTGTGTGAATGGGCACATGACATCAGGGAGTGGAGAAATACCAATGCAGCCCTCTCGAAAGAGCGGCACCGCGCAGCTCTCTTCCGCATTGACCCAAAGTTGGCTGACCTTGGGGTAAAAGAATTAGGCCCACAGGCACAGGGCAAACTTTTTGGAGAGGCGTTCATGAAGGAGCTCAACAAGCATGTGAATGTATTCACTTCTCCATGCATAAAGTGTTCAGAGGCAACCCTTCCAGGGGTGTTTTTTCCAGGGCTGGTCGACAACGGGGCCATGCCACCAGCTGCTTTTGGGCATCAGGTCCCCGCAATGGACCTCCGCAGCACTTTTACCCACAACAGTCCTATCCGGACTCGGGTGCGAGACAGCACTACCCCTACTACCAGAGGGGATTGGACAGAGGCCGGGGGAGCCGCAGACGTGCCTGCGCAAGATTTCCCACATTCTCTTTGACTATGTACACCTAGATAAAGAATGTCACACCTGCACCAAACAAGTTATCTAGTTTAAACAAAACTAGTTATGTTTTCAACTTATTATATTTATATGACATTACAGAACATAGTAATCCTAAAAAATATATTAGAAAACTAGCAATTTGGTATCATGTTAGCTTTATTATGATATCTTTTTTCCCCTTCCCACCCCCATTGTGTTTTTTTTTTTGCAACAAAAAGGCTTGGACTTAATATAA
>OW240917.1:174754423-174786086 GCA_933207985.1 Pelobates cultripes
CATCTAAAATATAATACTGATATATATTCATCTGTGTTGCCCTCTATTGGATAGATACAGAAATAATTAAAATACAAAATTCATCACCAACAATAAAGTGACTATTGTATTTTATTTCTGTATCTATTCAAGGGGGCAGCACAAGATAACCCTTTAACTGTCTGGAGTTAAAGGAATATATGCAGTGTGATGTTTCAGCAATGCATACAGCTTTTCTCTGGGGACACTAAAAATGGCCCCAGCTGACAGAGGAGAGTATAAACAAGGCAGGGCCGAACTGGGAAAAGAATTCTGGTTGAGCTTTTTTGCATCACAGCGGCCCACAGGGAAGTGTGGGAGGCCAGAGAGAGGGTGTTTGCCATCACCAATGACAAATACGCTGCCTCTCAAAATGAGCATGTTGGTTCAATCCGCAGAGCTTTACTGAAGAGCTCTTGAACAAGAAAAAGGCCTTATATTTGTTCTGCACTGCAGAAGCAAATGTATTAACATGCTTGCCCTGTGTTTGCTTGTGACTTGTGGTGTCTCCGTAAGTGGGATGTCAGAGGACAAAAGGGCCAGGAAAGCGTATTTTCATGTGGTTTGAGCCTGCTTATGGGATTTCAAGTGTAGAGTGAGCTGATTGTGGTGTGGTGTTTTGTGTAACTAGGTCGGTTTCATTTGTGTTGTGTTTTAATAACTGTGGCTAGGAGTAGCAAGTGTGTGCTTTGGGGCTGTAGTGTGTGTGTGCAGGGGTGGACTGACCGGTTGGGCACTTCGGACATGGTCTGAGGGCCCGGCTGGGGGTCCGACGACAGGGCCGCCATCAGGGGGTCCGGCGGCCAGTGCCGGCCCACCGGGAAAATTTGGTGGCACACTCTGAGGGGACCGGCCGCGTTCCACGTTGGAACCGCCAGGACGGGTGGCAACCTCGCTGGGCCAGCGGCACACCTGTCACTAATGCTGAGGACTGAAGGATGGAGGATCATGTCTCTCTATCATGCTCTCTCGCGGTTCACACTATTCCCAGCACAGTATGCACATTATGCTGTGCTGGGAATTGTGGGAACCGCAAGGGAGCATGATAGAGAGACATGCTCCTCCCTCCTTCAGTCCTGAGCATTAGTGAGAGGAGTGTGGCTGACACGGCGAGGCTGCCACCCGGCCCGGCGGCTCCAGCGTGGAACACGGCCGGCCCCCTCTTACTTCACTCGGTAAATGGGAGGCGGAAGAAACTGAATAGAGACACAAGGGAAGGGGGAAAAATAAAACAGAGAGGGGGAATAGAAAGATGAAGGGGAAGAGGGAAGAAAGAGACAGTGGGAGAATAGAGAGAAACACAGGGGGAGGGGAAGGAAGGAGACAGAGGAGGAGAGAGAGTGACACAGGGAAAGGAGGGAGAAAGAGACAAAGGGGGAAGAGTGATACACGGGGGAGAAAGAGGGGGAATATAGAGATGGTGGAGGGGGAGAAAGAGACAGAGGGGAAGAGAGATGTGGGGGAGAGAGAGACACAGGGAAAGGGGGGAGAAAGAGACAGAGTGGAAGAGAGAGACACAGGGAGAAAGGAGAGAGACACACAAGGGGAGGGGGAGAAAGAGGCAGAGGGGGAAGAGAGAGACTTGGAAGGAGAGGGGAGACATGGACACAGAGGAGCAGTGAGGGGAGAAAGAAACATACAGAGGGACTAGGGGGAGACAAAAAGGCACACAGAGAGGCTGGAGATAAAAAGAGACACACATAGGGGCTGTATATATATATATACAGGATGGATACAGGAGGGGCAAAAGGGCAATTGGGCAGAGGAGGGAGGAAGAGAGGACCCAGGAGCTCAGCCTGCAGCTCCTCTGGGTCCTTCTCGCGCAAGCTCAGAGCATTGCTGTGGTTACCATGGCAACGCTCCGGGTCTCGCGAGAGTGAACTCTAGCCCTGGACCTACAGGCTAGAGTTCACTCTCAACACTGCGACCACCAGGGATTCCTGGTGGTCGCAGTGGTGAGAGTGAACTCTAGCCCCATACACACACTGCCCCCACATACACACACCATATACATTCACACACTGCCCCCACACACACCATACACCATAGGCATGCGCAGCCTATTGCATTAGGGTGTGCACCCTAAAGCACAAACACACGCCGCATGTATATATATATATATATATCTATATATATATAGATATATATATATATATATATACATACACACACATATACTGCTGTTTGTGTGTGTGTGCTGTTAGTGCACTGTGTGAGGGTGCTGTGTGTGTAAGGGTACTGTGTGTGTAAGGGTGCTGTGTGTGTGCGTGTGTGAGGGTGCTGTTAGTGTAAAGTGTGTGTGAGGGTGTTGGTAGTGTGCTATGTGGGTGAGGGTGCTGGTAGTGTGCTGTGTGTGTGAGGGTGTTTGTGTATGTGTGTTAGGGTCCTGTTAGTGTGCTGTGTGTGTGAGGGTGCTGTTTGTGTGATATGTGTGTGTGAGGGTGCTGTTTGTGTCGTGTATTTGTGAGGGTACTGTTAGTGTGCTGTGTGTGAGTGTGCTGTTTGTGTGAGGGTGCTGTGTGTGTTTGTGAGGGTGCTGTTAGTGTGCTGTGTGTGAGGGTGTTGTGTGTTTGTAAGTGTGCTGTGTGTGTGTTTGTGAGGGTGCTGTTAGTGTGCTGTGTGTGTGTGTGTGAGGATGCTCTGTGTGTGAGGGTGCTGTATGTGTGCTGTGTGTGTGGGTGCTGTTTGTGTGCTGTGTGTGTGAGGGTGCTGTTTGTGTGCTGTGTTTGTGAGGGTGCTGTGTGCGCGCGCTGTTTGTGTTAGGGTGTTGTATGTGTGTAGGTGCTGTATGTGTGTGTGTGCTGTATGTTTGGAGGGATTGTGAAGAGGCAGGCAGGGGGAAATACATTTAAACAAAAAAAAAAAATTCAACAGCTAAAAAATACCCCCCAGCAGCATTTGTCACACATCCACCACACACATACATCACCAAACATACAAAATGCATCCACTACATAACCACACACATCAGCCACCACATAAAGACACAAATTGCTTCCACTACACAACCACACACATCATCTACTACACAAATACACATCATCCACTACACAACCACATACATCATCCACTACACAAATACACATCATCCACTACACTACCACACACATCATCCCTTACACAAATACACATCATCCACTACACAACCACATACAACATACACCACATAAACACACAAACTGCATCCACTACACAACCACACACTACAGTGTCCCACCTCCCTGGATACAGGTAAGAGGAAAGGAGGGAGAAATACATTTTAAAAAAAAATTATAAAAATTTAACAGCTAAAAAATACACACACATTGCATCCACTACACAAACACACACACAGCATTCACTACACAAACACACATCATCCACTACACAAACACACACAGCATTCACTACACAAACACACATCATGTTCTCCATCTATACTGCCTCCCTTGGTAAACTCATTAGCTCCTTTGGCTTCCAATATCATTTCTGGATGACACGCAAATCTACCTGTCCTCTCCTGATCTTTCCCCGTCCCTCTTGACTAGTGTCTCTGACTGCCTCTCTGCTATTTCTAGCTGGATGGCTTCCCACTTCCTTAAACTAAACTTGACCAAAACTGAAATTCTGGTCTTTCCTCCCTCAAGTGTTGTTACTCCTGTGTCTGTCTCCCTCCATGTCAACGGTGCTACCATCAGCTCCACCACGCAGGCTCGCTGCCTAGGTGTTCTCTTTGACTCCGATCTCTTCTTCAAGCCTCATGTTCAGTCTATCTCCAAATCCTGTCATTTCCATCTCAAAAACTTTGCATGCAATCACCCCTACTTAACGCCAGATGCGACTAAGGTGTTGGTCCATTCCACTGTCCTTTCTTGCCTTGACTACTGTAATCCACTTCTCAGTGGTCTTACGCGCTCCCAACTTGCGCCGTTACTGTCCATAATGAATGCGGCGGCGAGGCTCATCTTCCTGTCCGCCCGCACCTCCCATGCCTCAACCTTCTGTCAGTCCCTACATTGGCTTCCTATAAAATATAGAGCTCAATTTAAAATTCTGGTTCTTGCTTTCAAATCGCTACATAATGCTGCTCCCACCTATCTATCCTTCATTATACACAAGTATGTCCCGTCTAGGCCCTTACGATCTGCTGAAGACTTACATCTATCTTCTATCACCTCTGATGCTCGCCTTCAAGATTTCTCGAGGGCTGCACCATTCCTGTGGAACTCGCTTCCCTCATCCGTTAGATGTTCACCCAGTCTCCACTCCTTATTTGATCTAAAAAAATGCAGGTCTCACAAATTCTTCTTGCCTTCAATCTGGCCTTTTTGCTTTAAACTTATTTGAAAAGTGAACACTCCTTTCATTGAACCTTTGAAATCTGGGATTCTTCTTCGGTATATATTGTCTCTTTTCTTTAGATGAATGACATCCTTGATCCTAATGAAAGGCCCGGACAGGGACTTAAACGCCAATCGTTCTGGACCATATGTTTGTTGAATAAACTGAATAATTTAAAAGACGTGAGTGCAGCCTTATTCATAAATCTATAAGTAATTTGGATTGGCACCCGGCAATTTATATGACATAGCCTGAGTGCAAGGATACAAAACAACAATTTAATATTCATATAATGTATATATTTTGCAGTACGGTAATCGGTGCATTTTTGTGCCATTTTGGTTTGCCTGAACCTGCATGGAAAAAAAAATCATCCTACTGAAATATCACATGGATGAAACCCAAATCACCTAAAACAATTATTTTGGACAAATCAGTTCAGACAAATTTAAAGTTTTTGCAATGTTTCTCTTTTATATTACCACTTCATTAGGGCTCCTTCTTAGAGCAACTTTTTACTGGCCAGCTACTAAATGTAGATGTCACTACTATTATCAAGTAGCAGCAGTTTACTTACTGCAAAACTTCACCAGTAACAGCAGTGTTACCTGCTGCTCCTACATAAAGCATAAAGCCGATAGGACTCCATGGAGACCTGCATGGCTCTGCCGAGCTAACATAAGTGGGATCACCCAGGCGTCTAAGCACACTTTTCTCCCAGAATTTGACCCCTGATAATTACTAACCATCCCATGAATTAGAGACCAAAGATAGTCCATTCACTTGGACTATATCTTCATATGTAATTTTACTAAAACATTCTTGTCTAGCAAAAGACCAGTTATAATCTAAATACCTCGCAAAATTTGAAATGCTGGAGTGGGGTTGAAACCATGGCCATGGTCAGCATAACTTTTAGGAAACTTCATGATCTACTGATAGAGATTATTTACTAAATATATTTATTGTAATTTAAATGCACATTGCTGTTATTGAATTTATTAGTTTTAAGCTCTGTTTTAAACATACAAAAAAATTGGATGTCATTGGAATCAGATACATCAGAATAGAAAGCCCAAAATATCGACTGTTTGTCCTAAATAGGGAGCCATGGAAGGCACAAAATTAGGAAATGAAAAATAAATTTCTTAAAGATAATACTGTCCTTCACTCTACAAAAACAATTAGATCCAATAAATTATATACAAAATGCCAGTAAAGGCCATTGCAATATTTGAGAACAAATATCATGTTGACTAAAATAAATTGCCATGTGCAATAAGCATTACTAATCATTCCAACATTGCACACATTGTTCTCGTTATCGGTCTGCTCAAACATTGTGTCTGACTGACACGCCTTATCACCTCTGCTAATACTGTCACACTTTTATGTAGTTGCCATTCATTTTAACTTTGGCAATTTAAAGTCAAGTGAACTCTAATACACTCCGTATGATAACTTTGTCTGACTCAGAGCTTAGCAACCAGGCAAATATTAAGAAATCTAAAAGGATTTAAAATGTGAAAGTTCTGCATGACCATAGAATGGAAACTAAATTAAATATGTGTGCCATTACATTTGGAGAGAGAATAGAAATAAATATATAGCTTATACCCATTTGGAATTCAACAGGTGCTGTTTATGGGGATGTATCTTTGGAACTTGTGATACAGATTGCTGGAAAAGCATACCTTAAACATACTTATTTGACTGTAGCTAGGAAGAACAATTGAGTGCAGAAAGAAGTACATGACTTATATTTCTGTTTACAGAAAAATAAAAATAGATAACACACTCAAGAAATAAATGCACAAAATAGGTTTAATTTGTATCAATCAAGCTTTTTATCAGTGAAAAAATATTTTTGGGGTGAAAGGGACAAATCTTTATACATATAGGTGATACTCAAAAAATTAGAATATTGTGCAAAAGTTCATTTATTTCAGTAATGCAACGTAAAAGGGGAAACTAATATATGAGATAGACGCATTACATGCAAAGCAAGATTGCTCAAGCATTGATTTGTCATAAGTGCGATGATTATGGCTTACAGCTCATGAAAACCCCAAATCCACAATCTCAGTAAATTAGAATATTACATGCAATCAATAAAACAAGGAGTGTACATAGAACAATATCGGACCTCTGAAAAGTATAAGCATGCATATGGACTCAGTACTTGCTTTGGGCCCCTTTTGCAGTAATTACTGCCTCAATGCGGCGTGGCATGGAAGCTATCAGTCTGTGGCACTGCTGAGGTGTTATGGAAGACCAGGATGCATCAATAGCGGCCTTCAGCTCTTCTGCATTGTTCGGTCTCATGTCTCTCATCTTTCTCTTGGCAATGCCCCATAGATTCTCTATGGGGTTCAGGTCAGGCAAGTTTGCTGGCCAATCAAGCACAGAAATCCCACGTTTTTTGGCTTTGGTGCTTTTGGCAGTGTGGGCAGGTGCCAAGTCCTGCTGGAAAAATTTAGGAAAAATGGAAAAAAGAAAAGAAAAAAAAGACAAAAGAAAAGGAAAATAAATAAATATATATATATATATATATATATATATATACATACACACACACACACACACACACACACACACACACACACACACACACACATAATCTATTGATCCCTAAAGCTTAAATCCAAAAAGCAAACAAAAAAAGAGATGTTAAAATATAGGAGTTGCTTATAGTGATACCGAGTGGATGCAGTCTCTCAATACTTGTTGTAGTACACAGAGTCATCCAGAGAGTGCTTGTCCAGATAAGCAATGGAGTATAGCATAAAGGCTTCTTCTTGTGCAGTCTGGTACTAGATACAGGTCACTGGGTTCAGGTCACCGGGGGCTGCTCGCTTGGAATAACCATGTAACGGAATGCTGGTCTCTCACAGACTATTTCCGCTGGTAGTCCAGGTGTGGCTCAGGAACAAGCAATAATCCCAGGCACAGTACCCACAGTGAGAGAATAATCCAGCATAACAAGCACAATCAGCAGTAAAATCCAATAGTATCCCATCACCTTTCCCAATAACTGGACAACACATAGTATCAGGAGCAGAACTTAACTAACTTTTAATCACGCAACTCCTGCTTTTATGCAATGCTCCCGTGCAAGGGAGCCACCCACAATAATTAGTACATTAACCAATGAAGTACAAGGTACAACCCACACATCTCCTCCCATCAGCTTATCCCTACCCCTATCGCTAACCCTTATCCCAACCTTCCTCTAACAATACCCCTAACCCTACCCCTAACCCAAACCTACCCCTAACCCTTACCACATCCTTCCTCTAACCCTAACCCTACCCCCAACCCTATTAGGTTTGGGGGTAGGGTTAGGAGTATGGGGTAGGGTTAGAGGAAGGTTGTGGTAAGGGTTAGGGGTAGGTTTGGGTTAGGGGTAGGGTTAGGGGTATTGTTAGAGGAAGGTTGGGGTAAGGGTTAGCGGTAGGGGTAGGGTTAGGTGTAGGGTTAACGGTAGGGTTAGGGCTAAGGCTAGGAGTAGGGTTAGGGTTAGGGGAAGGGATAGGGTTAAATTACTGTCATCATTCCCTTAATTTTACCTCCTTCTCCTGTTTTGCCACTTTACAGAAATCCGAAGCACTTCGGCTATTCGGTTCGGCACTTCCAAAATTCAGCACTTAGGCAATTCAGCAATTCGCCACTTTGGCAATTTGGACATTCGGACACTGTGGCATGCTCCATATCTTCTACACTCACTACATACACTTTTTCTCTGTCCCAGCCTATATAACAGGAGATTCTGTCTGGTAGTTAGAAGGCTTGGAAAGGAATGGACCAGCGAGTGCTAGGGCACAGTCCTTAGAAAGCGTAGAGATAGTGCATCATTAGACACATTTATGCCAAGCTCAGGGTGCTATCAGCACAGTATGCCCTTGGTTGGTCATCCTCCATGATTGGCAGGCAGCCTGACATGCATTGACATCAGACTGACCATTTAATTTTTTGTGCAGACACGCTTCCTTTTGGGCATGTTTGTCCCTTTGGGCGTCTCTGGCTATGTGGTTCACATCAGTGGCCCTGCCTTTTACCCCGCTCACCGGAATCCTACTTTACCAGACACTGCTGTTAGGGGCTATGGATTTACGTGAAAGATGAATGTGAGAGATTAGCATAGGGTCTGCATTTTCTGATAGCTATACCCTGTGAGTTTCCCTCCAGCACCACCTCCACCAGATACATGATGCTTGGGAGGTTTAACTGTTTTATATTTTCTGTGAATAAAATTCTGTAATTAGGCCCATCATAATGTTGAGCACCAGGCCCAATGGGCTCTTAATCCAGCCCTGCGCCCAGCCCCCGGTGACCTGAGCCCAGGATCAGCAACCAAAAGGATGAGACCCAACCATTAGTAATGCTTTTTTGTTGAGTACTCAGACAAGTTTATTCTACTTTTTCTCTTTATTACTCCTTTTTGCATATAAGCTTCAAGGGTTAATAGATTGTGTATGGATATATATATATATATACATATATATATATATATATATATACATATTTTTTCTTTTTTTTTGTATTTTTCTCAATTTTTTCCGAATTTTTGTTGATTTTCCCCTGTTTAGTTTTTTTCCCCTTTTTTCAAAAATGCATGGACATTTTATACCATATATGGAACCTGCCTTCTCTTGTCATATGTTATTGACACCAATGAGCAGCCAGGAAATCCACTCTAACATGTGGCATTTTAATTTGAGTCTATCTACATGTACGTGAAACTTAATGTAAGCAGTAAAAAAATAAAACAATCAGCATTGTAGAGTAAAGGATAATCAAAACTAAGGAAATTGGGAGGGGCTGAGCAAGATGATGAACAGAGCAAAAGCACTCTCTTGGGCTTAACTTTTAATACTATCTATACTATATTTAATAATAATCATATCTTGATAATTTAAAAAGGTGGTTTTGGCATGGAAAACAGGCAACCACCCAATTGAAAAACCCTTCACTTGTTTCAGGAAGGTGAAATGGGACAGAAAAATTAAAAACACAAGGGCTGACAAAGGCCCAACCAGCCGAAATATCAAAGACCTCCTGGGGGGCTCACAAAAGTCTTCAAGGGATAAGATAGTGATGGGAGATAGAGAATCCTCATTCCTCTGAAGGTGTCTCTTTCGACTCAGGAGAAGGGGCACCGCATGTAATGCCGACAAGACACAAACCCAAGGTAACCATTACTGGGAAGCCAGTCATGGCTCTACAGTTAAAAGGTATGCTGAAAGAACTTTTAGCAAATATTGCTGCTGACATGGCCTACTTCAAGGAAGCCATTGAAGGCACCATATCTTGGCTCACCCTTCTAGAGGCGGCATTGAGCACCCACGACTCCAGAATAACCTCTGTGGTGCACAAAATTGCTGAGAGCCAAGAAACAGCAACTAACAAGTTCATACAGAGCGCGGAACTTAGGCCTTGCAGAGTCCCCGACTGCGGATGGCTATCACAATTGGACCCTTCCACTATTGCAGAGTTCACAGTCTGCACAACTCAGAGCCTACAAGAGTGGTGACCTGAACGGCTGTAACATGAAGTGACAGCGCAAGTTCTACTACCAAAAGCCGCAGCTCATTACGTGATATTTAAGACTAATCTTCTGTTCCTTTTCTTTTAGTTTTGTTCCTTTTCTAAATTGATTTTAGCAGTGTGGGAGAAGCATTATGTTCATTCATCCAGTAAATGCGTTCAGGCTGTATTGATTTTCAAATATTTCTTATCCACATACCCTCCCCCCCCCCACCCCAGTTACCAGGCAGCAAAGCTGTTGATAATATTTTAAGCGCCTGGAGGGTGGAGAATTTCTACCGGGGTAAAGCATATTTAATTGACCACCACCTATTCCTAATGTTTGTTACTTATCCTAGAAAACCTCATTCTACATGCTTTCCTCATAATGATAGTCTGGTTTTGCTATTGTATGTATTGGTGTATTCAATGCTATCCTGAATGTATGTGACCTAACCATACATGGAATGAAATAAATAAATAATTCAATTTAAAAAAACAAAAAAACATAAGGAAATGTTTCTTAAAGAAAGACATAAAATATCAACTTTAATGTAAATCCTGCATTTTCAGAGAAAGTACAGTGTTTACATTGCTGCATTGTAACACCTCTAGTGGCTGTCACTCTGACAGCCACTAGAGGGACTTCCTGGGTTAGGTCCTGCAATCAGGACATACGTTCAGCATGGAAACACTGAATGCTCCTCCTAGAGGTGCATTGATTCAATTCATTTCTAAAAGGAAATAGTGACTGGCACAGTGCAACATTTTGTTTTGCTTGCACAATATTCACCAAATGCTTTACTATGGGAAAGCATTGGATTGGTTGAGATAATCAGGATTGAGGTGGAGCAAGCAGTAGCAAGACCTGTGGAGCGATGGAGAAAAGGTAAGTAAAACTACTTTGTTTACTCCACCCAGGGGGGAGACTGAACAACTAAATTGGCAGACTACCACTATAGTATCATGAGTACATGTTTGTATTCCTCTCACTATAGTGTTCTTTTATTTAGTCTGATTGATAGAAGTGCAGGCAGGGACCTAATTCTGAGATGCAGAGGATAAAGCAGCACAACATCAGGGAGTGCACAACATCAGCACAACAGATCACTTGTTCGTGCCCATGAATGGAAGCCACTTAACAGATTTGTT
This sequence comes from Pelobates cultripes, assembly GCA_933207985.1. Classification (NCBI taxonomy): domain Eukaryota; kingdom Metazoa; phylum Chordata; class Amphibia; order Anura; family Pelobatidae; genus Pelobates; species Pelobates cultripes. The sequence goes on from OW240917.1 coordinate 174,765,440, forward strand.
TCCTCCATAAAAACATAATTGACATTAATTAAAACTTAAAATTACCTCCATGTGAAATATACACAAAATACAGAGGTTGATGTTTGTAAATAGCAGATACTCTAGTTGAGGATGTTAAACTCACTCTTCACTAGTAATGACAACCAATCAATCTTTGTTTTGTTAATATATTTTAATGTGTTTATTTCTGTTCTTAAATCTACTAAGTGCAGTAAATGCTTTATCAATGTATTTTATAGAGGTAAAAATCTGTTTCATTGAGTTGATGTCAGTGAACACATTGCCTCACCAATCTCTCTGATCTCACAAAAATAACACCATTGGACAATTACTGGACGATCTTTTTGAGTGGATTTTCTTCCCCTATGTTAAATTCACAATAACCTCCATTTTGTGATATTTACTTATTATTGCCATGATACTTATTTGCAGTTTTATCACTAACACAGGTGGTTTTCAATATGTGAACATATTCAATCAGTATGTGCTTCACTATAACACTTAATTTAATACTTACAGTTACCCGAATATTTGGAGGAAAAAATATTGAGAACCAAAAAATAAAATATATATGGGATCCCTACCACTATTTTTAGTATTTAATTTTAGTCTGTCACTTGGAAGTGAGCGCTGCTTTTATAGTACACATTTATTTTAGTGTTTTGAGTACACACACATTGTGATATTGATATAAATGCTTTTTCCACTGTTTGGTCCCATATTAGGTACCCTCCTCGGACTGCCTGGGTTGTGTTGCCATTGTAAAGCATCATAATCTTAACAGGATAACCCCCATCTATACAGGATGGCTACTATCCTGTACTACTTAGGCCTTGCAGTGACTTCTCTAAGAGCTTGGTTCTTCACAAAGTTAGAGCAGGTAAGTCTGTAAATATCTGGATATCTTTGTATTCCACATGTAAGTCCTTCTTGGATCTGCTGGCTCAAAGTATAGCCTATTTAATAATACATTCTCAACCATAGGCACGCGCAGCCTATTGCATTAGGGTATTGTGACAGACCCATCTGTATAACTATTATTGCTGGTTCGACTAGTTTGCCTCCCCTTCGTGGAATTGCCTGTCCGTATACCCCTATTCGTATGTTTGACTTTTTACCGAATGAACTTACCGAATGGACGGCCACCCAGAAGAGAAGTGTGCTGCTGGTTAACCTCTTGATCCCAATTAGAACATGTGGTTAACCGCAGACACCTCTTAATTATAACCGAATGCAGGGTGGTCGTCGTTCGTATGTCGACCACGAGGCAGTGGCCATTTTAAACCATGCGAAAGACCAGCGGTGTTCGGCGCAGATTCTATGGAACTAAAAACGGACACTTTTTCTGCCGAACACCGCTGAAACCACAGACCGCCCTTCTCAGTCGACAAGGCATGAGAACACCGGCCGTTCGGGAGTTTGGATTATACGAATGGACTTAACCCAGATAGCCTTCCCATGGAGTCAATCGCATACCGAATAAGAATATGCACTCAGATCCAGGCTATCTGGGGATACGTTGCACAAATGTAATATGTTTGGTAGTTGTGTAATTATTTATTTTCATGTGTTTTTTGTGTCTTACTTAAAATGGCGATTTGCCTCTGTCCTGGGAGATAATTGAATTACTTCTCAATTATCTCCTGGGCAGAGGGGAGGAAACCGGGATGCATTATGGGAATATTTTGTGCCTGTATGTCTTAAAGTGCCATATGTCTGTCTGTCATTACGGTCTCCCATTTGGTCCCCTGTGGGAGTGTCCACCAAGTGGGAGACCTGCATAAATATGGGCGGGTAGGCCACAGTAAACCCAGTTCTTGTTTTACCCTCAATGCGGAGTTTGGTCTCGTTATTGGGGGGATTTACTACACACGGTTAGCGACTGATTGCTGGAAACGTAAGCCGCTTGGAGGATATATTTGTTATATTTGTTATCCGCGATTCGTGGATTTATTGTTCGGGAGCTTGGAGCATCCGTACGGGTCCCGTTCGGGAGATTGGCGCATTCCCCTGGTTGCAGTACGTACGGTTGAAGTATATACGAATGGAGCTTGCATTATAGCGAAAGGGGAAGCTTAACTAAACGGCGGTTTCACTCCTTTGTGCCAGGGGTGTCTTAACAATTGGTGGCAAGCAACGGGATGAGTCCCACCGCCCAGAAGGTCAGCTACACATCCCAGTTTGGTGGAGGAAATGCAGTATGAGGAATTAAGGCGTGCTACCCTTAAAGACATACTAGAACGCCGAGGACGGTGAGCAAGTAATCTAAAGAAACAAGAGATTATTGCCTTGCTACTGGAAATGGATGCAGCACAAGGAATGGAGAGAGCTAATGTGCCCAGCATTCTGGATCTAACACCCGAGGAAATACAATTCAGCCGGGCAGTCCAGATAAGGCTGACACACTTTAGCCCCAACCCTACAGCAGACATTGTGGAACGTGTGCAAGCAGCAGTGATGGCACACCAAGCGCTCCAGGAAAGAGGAGCTGCAGCAGCAGAGGTACCCAATAATAATATTGGAAGGAAAAAGATACCCTTTGCTGCATTTAAAAATTTTATTGAAGGAGAGGGAGAGATTAACGGGTTCCTGGCTGATTTTGAAAGACAGTGTGCCCTACACCAGGTACCCGCAGACGAATGGGTTACTATCCTCTCTGGGAAGTTATCCGGCCAGGCCAGCGAGGCGTTTCGGGCCATCCCAGAAGAAGAAATCACCAGCTACTAGGCAGTGAAAGATGCCCTTTTGGCCAGGTTTCTGCCTATGCCCCGATGGGCCCCGGTGATGTTAACCCTGTGACTACCCGTGCTCAGACCCATGCTACTGGAACTAGCTCACCTGCTGCTGAGACTTGCTTCCCCGACTGGTACCCTAGACCCTTTAAGCTGAGATACCCCAGAGGAGTTTGGGAGGGAAACCCGGTCGGTCCCGACTCTCCAGAAGTACAGGGATAGAGCAGATGCTGGAGAGGAAGGAGTAGATGGGGAACGGTATGAGTGGGTGGGGGACAGGCTGTATAGGATCCCTAAGCCTTCCCAGAAAAGTGTTGCCCCTCCGCCGAATTGACAGCTGGTGGTACCTGCAAAATACCGGCTGGACATCTAGGGTCCCGCCGCACAGCCTAAGGCAAGGCTACTGTCGATGCCTATTATAGGGGAGCCCTTTTCCCGCATAGCCGTTGACATTGTGGGTCCACTGGCCAGGGCTAGTCCATCCGGTAAGAAATACATTCTCACTGTGGTGGACTACGCCACTCGCTATCCAGAGGCAGTAGTGCTGTCTAATATAGAGGCAGAGACGGTTGCTGATGCCCTGGTTAGGATCTTTACTAGGGTCGGGTTCCCTAAGGAGATCCTCTCCAACCAGGGAGCCCAATTCACCGCTGTGCTCACCCAGCAGCTGTGGAAGGTGTGTGGCATTAAACCGCTGCTTAGCTCACCGTATCATCCACAGACTAACAGTCTCTGCGAGCGCTTTAACGGCACCCTCAGGCAGATGCTGAGGACCTTTACAGATACTTGCAGAGACTGGGAGAGGTTCCTGCCTCATCTGTTATTTTCCTAAAGAGAGGTGCCCCAGGAATCTACTGGGTTCCCCCCCTTTGAGTTGATCGTAGTCCTTTGTAGTCAAATGAAGCATGGCTTTTCTGCCCAAAACCAGTTCCACAGAGTCTTCTATCCTGGAGGTAATTGGGACGTAATCCAATTATCTCCAAGGACAGAGGCAAAACTCCATTGAACACATGGCAGCAAAAGACAATAAAATACATAAAAAAAATATAACTGTGCAGCCATTGCATAAAACAGGTACATTATACATATCCCCAGATAGCTCAGATCTGAGCGCACATTACTGAATGGCGCTCAGATCACACACATTGCCATTGCCATGGAGCCAAAGTCTTTCCCATAGTCTTTCATTATATGAATGGGCTCCATGGCATAGCTATCTGGGGTATCACCGCTCTAACAGGGCAAGCACCGAATGACCCGGCTTTCGTGTCTTTGCAGGGGAAAATTAAGCGTTTCAACATGGGGCCATAGTCTAAAGGCAGTAGACGGGCAACCAGACTCCTCCAATGCACAGTGGCGAGATTGGTCTCGTCACAAGTTGAATAAAGCTATTTTTTCTGATTGCATTTAATCTCTTCAGATATATGAAAGAACATTTAATTTTATATTGTATGAGTTTTGTGTATCTCAACTAGTGCCACCTTAGAAAAAAATTTAATCTCCCTTACTATTATTAGTTATAAACTCAGAATTTAATATACATATCACATTCTTTGCTTTCCCTGAACGATTAATTCACCCTGAATATAATAGTTTCCCTCACTTCTCTTGACACATTACTAATGCCAAATATTTTATCTGGCCACTCAGAGTGCAGAGTGACCTAAAGGCACAATTAGCGGTTCACAAGGTTCTGTTTCAACAGCTGCAGCAAAAAGAGGGCCACCAGCTATTTCCATTATTTGGCTTTCCCCAATTGCACATGTTTTGTGAACTAACAGAAAGGAAAGTGAAATTTGTAGCCAACAAGCTAAATGTTAAATGTTTTTATGAATGTTATTCTAATGCAATTGAGATTTGGGTAACAATAAAAGACTAACAGGAAAAAAGTAAATCTTTTGTAAATCTATGTGTTTGTAGCCTCTGCTAAGACAGCAGAAATGCAGAAAACAGGGAAGAGTAATTTATACAATCAATGTCCAAGGTTCATTATTCATTTAATATAACACTTGAAGCACTATAATCTCTACAGCCCACTGAAGTGGTTATGGTGTCAGGAGGGCAGTAGGAAATCATCCTACAATGAGATGTTAAACCATTTCATCATAGTTTAATAACTTAATTAGGTCTTGCCCGGCACCCAAGCTGCAGTCATACCTTTTCTCCAGCTAGAGAATATCACTATAGACAATGTTTCCTCCAATTTTTTGTAGTTGGTCAGCACATAAATATTTTATTGTGCCAATTTATTCTTGTTATAGAAGTATGCGCACACTAAATGCTTGTTTGTTACATCCTTTCTTTTATAGCTAATAAACCTGTATTACCATGTCTTAATATAATGCAAATATGATTGCAAGCTATGCAGTTTAGTTAAGATTTTATTCTATTATTTGAAGTTTGAAATGCTTTGCTTTGAAATGCTTTGTTTGTGGTTCCATTTTCTAAAACATCAATGAATATTTGTTATGTTTATGTGATCCAATGTTGAAATGAAGTAATAACAATGACACCAGACAGAATGTCAAACTTCAGGTTATTTTTTATTTTTACTAAAGTTCCTGGAAGTGGGATTTGATTCTCATTAGCATGTTCAAATGACATTCACCTAATCAGGTTCTTCTTCTTGATAATATACTTCACATATATTGGGTGCTTATTGGGTATGTAATTTGTTTGTTTGGTGTTAAATATGTGTGTGTTTTTCAGTCCTGCTGATTTCCTCAACCAACTAGGTGGATTTGGCTGTGGCGCCTGTACAGTGCCATCTGTTGCAGGGATCCTGAAACACCTATATGCACTACCTGAATAGCAAGGATTCTTTATTTGTATATTCAGGTAGATTTGCACATGATGAATTCTGCAGGCAGGGGAGATATTTAATGTTCCTTTTTGTCTTCACCCCTTTTTAAATATGTTATAAGTTCCTGTATGTTTTCCAACATGTTTGATTATTTGTATTTTATTAAGTTTGTCACAGCAAGTTTGATGTAACGAACATATGGGCTAGTCCCAAGTAAAAATAAAACTTTATCCTTTCTCTTGCTGTAGATATCCCATCCCTTCCTCCCCAAAATTTCCAATGGAAACTGAATGATATCCTAATAAATGACCAAAAGATCACCAAGCTTAAAGATACTATAACCTAATACTTCATTCATAATACATACACCGGATTCATACCACACTGCAGTGTGTTACTCAGAATATAGAGGGATTCATGGTGTGTATCATTCTGTACATAGAAGGGTTCACTGTGCAAAGCAGTGTGTGCCATGCAGCATATAAAATCAATTGTTACATTTTCTGTATGTAGAGAATCAGTTTGTCCTTATTGTGTTCATGACTTGGAGCATCATTTACTCTTTTGTTTGCAAAAGTCAAGAACATGAACATAGTTTCTCTTTTATGGCTAATGGTAGTGAAACTGAAAAGGATGGAAGAGGCTCCTTCACTGGGAGCAGGAGGACACTTTAAAACAGTTCCTAAATTCCTCCTTTAAGTCACCCTGTGCCCATTATAGGTGCAGGGTGTCTATAATGTGTTTGCATATTGTTAATTGTTTTGTGTGCTGTCCTTCCCTGCTGATGCTTATTACCAACTAAGTGGATTTGGCTATGGAGCCTGTGACAAGACCAATCTCGCCACTGTGCATTGGAGGAGCCTGGTTGCCCGCCTGCTGCCTTTAGACTATGGTCCCATGTTGAAACGCTTGATTTTCCCCTGCGAAGACACGAAAGCCGGGTCATTCGGTGTTTGCCCTGTTTAAGCGGTGATAACCCAGATAGCTATGCCACGGAGCCCATTCTTATAATGAAAGACTATGGGAAAGACTTTGGCTCCATGGAAATTGAACTGTATGTGTGTGCTCTGAGCGCCATTCAGTAATAATCTTGCTTCATTTGGTTACAAAGGACTACGATCTATCTTTTGAACCACTGGACCAATTTGTATGATTTTGACATATGTTTGTATTTGGAGTATGCTGATTTTGAAAATGTAAGTTGGGAAAGACTTTGGCTCCATGGCAATTGAACTGTATGTGTGTGCTCTGAGCGCCATTCAGTAATAATGTGCACTCAGATCTGAGCTATCTGGGGATATGTTGAATGTTCGTGTTTTATGCAATGGCTGCACAGTTATATATTTTTATGTATTTTATTGTCTTTTGCTGCTATGTGTTCAGTGGAGTTTTTCCTCTGTCCTTGGAGATAATCAAATAATTCACATAATTTATGTGAATGTGATGCATACTTTTAAAGTTATGAATAATGTGGAAAAACTGTATTTCTCTGCCGGTGATAATTACATTACCCATTGTGTAAGGTAATTGTATCACAGGCAGAGGGGAGGATTTTGTGTGGGAGTGTCTGAGTGTATTGTACGTGTTTATTGGTTGTTTTCCAAAACCCTGTGGGTGGTACTAATGTGTATATAAGAACACTAAACCCACAGCTCTCTCTGTTTCTGCTTGACCCTCAAAACGGAGCCTTGTCTCATTCTTTGGGGGATTTATTGTATGCTGTTCCAGTTTGACTGCTAGGAGTGTAAACCTATTTGTATGGTTTTTCCTATTCAGCTGTTTACAGCATTCATATGCTTCTCCGGTTCGGTGGATTGGTGTCTACAGTAGGTGCCTGTGTCTCTGGAAGGGGAAGGTCTCCTAAATGGCTTTTAACCCCTTTTATGCCTGGGGGTGCCGTTACAGAGCCTGTATAGCGCCCTCTGTTTGTAGCAACAGCTATATCCACTACCTGAATAGCAAGGCTTGTTGATTTGCATGTTCAGGTAGATTTGCATATTGCTAATTCTGCAGGCAGGGGAAATATTTTGTGTTAATTATTGTCTTTCCCACACCTTTATAAATATGTAATTGTGTTATTATAAGTTGCTATATACTGTCTGATATGATTTGTTTGTTGTATTTTTATTGAGTTGTCACAGCAATCTATATGTAATAAGCTTATGGGCTAGTCCCAGGTAAAAAATAAATGTGAGCATGTTAGTTCCTTTTGAAACAGTGTATTCTGTGTGGATTTTTAGGGATCTGTTGGCTCTCTCTGGCACAAATAAAAGAAAGCTAAGCCCAGGGCTCGAATCCTGCAGGAACGCATGGGCATGGCATTCCTGCACTTTTTCCAAAGCAGGAACGTCGTTCCCACTAGTAGTCCTGCAGGACTCAAGCTCACACACCATCCAGCACACACACACATCTTCCAGCACACACATCATCCAGCACACACACGAACACACACCATCCAGCACACACACACATTACCCAACATACACAAACACACACACACCATCCCGCACACACACACACATCATCCAACACACACACATCATCCAGCACACACATCATCCATCACACACACCATCCAGTGCACATACACACACATCATCCAGCACACACACACATCATCCAGCTCACACACACACACATCATCCAGCACACACACACAGACATCCTCCAGCACACACACACACACATTATCCAGCACACACACATCATCATCACACACACATCATCCAGCACACATGCACACACACTTCATCCAGCACACACACACTGCATTCATTATACACAATCTGCACTTACTACAAACACACTACATTCATTATACACACTCTGCACTCATTACAAACACACTACCTTCACCATACACACTCTGCACTCATTACAAAGAAACTATATTCACTATACACACTCTGCACTCACTACAAACAAACACACTACATTCATTGTACACAATCTGCACTTACTACAAACACACTACATTCACTATACACACTCTGCACTCATTACAAACACACTACATTCACTATACACACTCTGCACTCATTACAAACACACTATATTCACTATACACATTCTGCACTCATTACAAACATACTACATTCACTATACACACTCTGCACTCATTACAAACACACTACATTCACTACACACACTGCACTCACTACAAACACAGTACATTTATTATACACAATGCGCTCACTACAAACACACTACATTCAATATACACACTCTGCACTCACTACATTCACTGTACACACTCTTTAGTGAGTGCAGAGTGTGTATAATGAATGCAGAGTGTGTATAGTGAATGTAGTGTGTTTGTAGTGAGTACAGAGTGTGTATAATGAATTCAGTGTGTGTAGTGAAGTTGTGTGTTTGTAGTGAGTGCAGAGTGTGTATAGTGAATGTAGTGTGTTTGTAGTAAGTGCAGATTGTGCACACACTACATTCATTATACACACTCTGCACTCACTACAAACACTACATTCATTATGCACAATCTGCACTCACTACAAACACACTACATTCACTATACACATTCTGCACTCATTACACACATACTACATTTACTATACACACACTGTACTCATTACAAACACACTACATTCACTACACACACTGCATTCATTATACACAATCTGCACTCACTACAAACACACAACGTTCATTATACGCAATCTGCACTTACTACTGTGATGTTTTGTACAAATAAGCCAATAAACGAAGTACTCACTTTACTAATACATATATGACAGGATCTTCATATTGCAGCCTTGTTACACAGGGTTTCTGCAGCCGCCATTTCAAATCCCTGGAACATTTCACCAACTGCCAACAGGAACAGGAAGTAAAGAACCAAAAGAAAGGAAGTGCATCATTCACAGCCAACAACAGCCCAACTGCCCATACATCACAATACATACACTCATACACTCAAACACACACATACCAGCCCAACAGTCCATACATCACATCTCCTTCCTTTCTCAACAAAAGAAAGAAAACAAAACAAAATAGTAAAAAGTCAACAATAATAAAAGAACAGTTTAAAAATGTGTCCTTAATCTGCATCATTCTGTCCATCATCTTCAAGATCTACAATCTTTGTTTCAGGACAGCTTATTCTACTCCTACTAGGATACCATTTCCGCCTTCTCCCTGTGGAGTTTCTCTGACTATAGTCCCTTAATGGATCTTCTGGTTGCCAGCGGTTTGTGGCCCTTCTCTCTCTTGATGAATAGACAGTATTTTCATGACCACAGCCTTCATGGTTACTTGAACTGTGGCTTGGCAGTTCTTGTTCCTGTGTTTCATGGGGTATTTCCTCCAAATTACATCATAAGCCTCTGTACCAGGTGTATTGCAGACTTCAGAAATGTCATCATGCCAAACTCCATGCCAGATATCAGTGTCTGGTTGCATGAGTGGCCCTACCACTTTGATAGGTTGTCTGTTATACGTGGTCGAAGTTGATTTGTATGTCTCCGTGTGTAACATCCATCAGAGGTTAAAACTTTATAGTGCGCTGGCCCCAGAACTTCCTTTATCACTGCTTCTTTCCAACGATTCTCCTGATGATATACACGCATCCAAACAGAATTCCCTGTCTGGTAACAACGGCCTGCTTTTCCGACTTGCATCTTCGATTGTTGCTGGATAACCCTTTGTTGAATCTCTGGTTTTAGCAGATCCAACTTTGTCCTGAGTTCCTGGCCTAACATAAGGCATGCTGGAGGTTATCCAGTGGTTGGATGAGGTGTATTTCGATACTATAGAAGGAGCTCAGACAAATGATGTTCATGTCTCTTTCCTTCTGCTTTTAGACTTCTCAGAAAACCCTTTAACGTTTGAACAAAATGTTCTGCTTGACCTTTAGAAGCAGGATAATACAATGCTGTACGATGATGCCGAATATTGTTTTCCTTGAGAAAAGCCTGAAATTGTCCAGAAATAAACTGCAGTCCATTATCTGAAACAAGCACTCTGGGCAAGCCAAATGTTGCAAATAGTTTCTGTAATGCTTTATGTGACAGATCCATCTGTCTAAGTACTATCTGCTGGTTCGTCTATGTTGTTATACAGTCATGGAATTACCTGCCCGTACGTCCCTGTTCGTTGCTGGGTGGTCGTCGTTAGTATGTCGACCACGAGGCGGCGGCCATTTTAAACACAGGAATGAGCAACGGTGTTCGACGATGAACTTATGGAACTCAAACCGGACACTTTTTCTACCGAACACCACTGAAACCGCCGACCGCCCTTCTTATCATGAGGCATACGAACGCCGGTCCATTCTGGACTTTTTATTGTTAACCCAGATAGCCATCCCATGGAGTCATTCGTATACCGAAAGAACAGTGTGAAAGACTTTGACTCCATGGCGATTGAACTGTGTGCATTGGGGCTGAGCGCTATTCGGTAGTAATGTGTGCTCAGATCTAGGCTATCTGGGGATACGTTGTACGAATTAAATGCATTCGGTAGTTTTACATTTATGGATTTTTATATGTTTTTATTATACCATTTAAAATGGCGGTTTGCCTCTATCCCTGGAGATAATTGGATTTCTTCCCAGTTATCTCCAGGATAGAGAGGAGGGGTTTACCTGTACAAAGGGGAGTGTTTATACCTGAGCCACTGTGATTGGCTACTGTACCTAATTTGTCTCAGTCTTCCATCTGGTCCCCTAGGGGAGTGTCCACCAGGTGGAAGACCTGCATGAATACTGGGCAGGTAGCCCTCAATAAACCAGAATCCTGTTTTACCCTGAAGACGGAGCTTGGTTTCGTGTTTGGGGGGATTGCTACTTTGGAGTATTATTTTGCCTGTTCCAGGAGAGAAGGATTTCGGCTGATTCTCAGTTCGGGGAATTGGAGTGTTCGTGAGCTGCTAGTCCCGTATCGATGAGAGAGGTCTTTCGTATAATTATCCAGTTCGGTGAATTGAAGGGTTCATGAGTTGCTATTCCCGTAATAAGGTGAACTCCCTATTCGGTATTAACCCATGATACCTGGGTTATACCGTAAAAATTTAACAGTAGCTTCTGCAGTGGTCTGCGACATGAACTTCTGGCCATTTAGAATGTGCATCTACCACAATCAGATACATTTTATTTTCCACTGGTCCAGCAAAGTCTATGTGAATTCTCTGCCATGGTGATAGAGGCCAGGTCCAAGGTTATACGGCACCATGTGGCAAGTCACGCTGTGCTTGTGCACAACCAGTGCAACCTGAAAGATAACGGGCAATATCCTCATCAATGGTTGTCCACCATACATGACCTCTTGCCTTCTGCTTCATGCGGTCTATGCCAGGATGACCTGCATGTAAAATTTCAAGAATCTGTTGTTGTAACACAAAAGGAATAACCACCCTTTCTCCCCAGACTAAGCAGCCATTTGGAATTGATAACTCCTGAGCTCTTGTTTGGAATGACTTGAGATGTATTGGAGTCTTTAGTGGCCAACTCTTGTGTACAAAAACAAGTATTTCCCTCAGCAAAGAGTCCTTGGCTGTCTCCTGTGCAATTTCTCTGGCTGTTATCACCTCACTGAAATATATTGTAGATCTTTCTGTGGTAGGTAATTGTTAATCCATTTTCAATGGAAGTCTAGAGAATGCATCTGCATTAGAATGCAAAGCGTTTGTTTGATATTGTATATGATACTGATAAGCCCCCAGAGTTAAGGCACACCTCTGAAGTCTTGCTGCTGTCGTGATTAAAATACCTTTCTGTGGGTTAAAAATTGTCAATAAAGGTTTATGGTCCATAAGCAGTGTGAAGGGTCAACCATATATATAAAGATGGAATTTCTTTACTGCCCATACTATTGCCAGAGCCTCTTTATCTATTTGAGAATAGTTTTTTTCTGCAGCTGTGAGCGATCTAGAGGCAAAAGCCACTGGCCTGTCTGTCCCATCAGCCATGGAATGAGACAGGACTGCTCCCAGTCCGTAATGTGATACATCACAAGCAATGGAAACAGGCTTTTCCAAGTCGTAGTGTACTAAAAGACGTGAACTACAAACTAATTCTTTTGACTTATGGAAAGCTGAAGCATATTCTACTGTCCAGTGCCATTGTCATTTACTCTCTAAAAGATGATCTAAAGGGTACAGGACATGAGCTAACTTTGGCAAAAAACGGTTGTAATAATTTAACAGACCAAGATAGGACCTTAGTTGTGTCACATTTTGTGGAGTTGGAGCATCCTGTATTGCCTTGACCTTCTCATCTGTTGTATGCAGCCCATGTTTGTCAATTACATGAGCACAAAATTCAAGACGATCCTGCATGAATTGGCATTTATCCAAATTTACCTTCAATCCATATTCCATAAGTCTTTGCAAAACTGCCTCTACATTCTGTTTATGTTCCTCCTCTGATTTACCCATCACCAGCATGTCATCTAACAGGCACTGTGTCCCAGGAATTCCAGCTAATAGCTTGTCCATTGTTCGCTGCCAGACAGCTGGTGCAAGTGAAATGCCAAAAACCATACGGTTATACCTGAATAGCCCCCGATGAGTATTAATCATAAGTAGTGGTCGAGAATCTGGATGAACAGATAACTGTAGGTATGCATTTTTCAAGTCAATTTTGGTGAATTGCTTGCTGCCTGCCAACAATGCAAAAATATCATCTACCCTAGGAAGGGGATACTTATCTATTTTAAGCTGTGTGTTAAGAGCCATGCGGAAATCCCCACAAATCCGTATCTCCCCATTTCGTTTTCTCACAGGAACAATGGGCAAAGCCCACTCACTATTGTGAACCCGGGAGATGATATTCAGCTCCTCTAATCTCCTCAATTCTGCCTCCACTCCAGCCCTTAGAGCAAAAGGCACACTTCTTGCTTTAAAAAATGTCGGTGTTGCTCCTCCCTTTAATTCTAAGGAAACTTGTTGTCCCTTTACAGTCCCTAATTGGCCATAAAACACTGGTGCATACTTTTCCTGTAATGCCCTAATCCAGTCAAGTCTGGTCTGATTTTCATTCAACACATGACATGGATACTTATGCACTTGAGGCATTCCAAGAGCCCTTATCCACTCCCTACCAAAAAGTGGAGGTCCTCCATTCTCTAAGATATAGAGAGGTAGTTTCTTCTTACACTTGTTGAATTTAACTGTGACTGTCACACAACCCACTGGTATTAACAGCTCTTTAGAATATGTCTGCAGTCTCGCTGTTGTCTGAATTATTGGCCTATGTATTTTAAGGCGTTTCCAGTCTGTCAAAGAAATCACTGATACAGCGGCACCTGTGTCCAAATCCATAGTCAGTTTCTTTCCATTTGCAACAATCTGAACTGTGAATGCAGCCAGATTAGAACCTATTTTATATATTTTGAAATTTCGGACAGGAAATTGTTCATCCTAATCCTCAGAAGACTCCTGTATTTGTACTCTATAAGCATACTTTGCTCTGTCTCTCAAGCGATTACTGCCTCTCTCTGCTGTGGATTTACACACTCATTGTAGGTGGACCATTTTACCACAAGCATGACACTTGGCATCCTTGAATCTGCATGTAGTTGCAACATGTGTAGCAGCTCCGCAGCGATAACATTTGTAATGTGAATGTTCCTGTTTTGAAAGTCTCTTTCCCTGTGGTACACTCTGTGCACTAGCATCTAATTTTAAAACGTCTACCTCTGCCTCCTGTGTGTTGTCCAGTCTGCTGTGTAATAGATTAGCATCCTTAGAGGCTTGTTCTAGAATGCTTGCCATGTTCATTACCTTTTTAAATGTTAAATCTTCTTCTGTAAGCAGTCTCCTTAGCACTGCATCACTTGCAATGCCCATTACAAACTGGTCTCGCAGAGCAGTGGGCAGGTAGTCCCCAAAACAGCAGGTGCTGGCGAGTTTCCGTAACGCAATGAAATATGTTGAAACTGATTCACCAGGCTCTTGTCTTCTTTTATAGAATTTAAATCTCTCTGCTCTCTCTAGTGGTTTTGGTTGGAAATGGCTAGTTAACAGAGTAATCAGGCTTGCCAGTGGCTTGCTGGCAGGTTTCTCTGGGTGTAAGAGGCTCCTTAGCGTATCATACGTTCTGGCTCCTATAACTGTTAGGAAAACAGCGACCTGTTTATTGTCAGGAATATCATTAGCTGTAAAATATTGTTCAGCCTTTCAACCCAAGAGGCCCATAAATCCGAGTCAGGATCAAAGTCCTTTATAGTGCCAATGGCTGCCATGTCAGTTAGGGTTCTACAGCCTCGTCGCTACTGTGATGTTTTGTACAAATAAGCCAATAATTCCTGTATAACGAACTACTCACTTTATTAATACATGTTGAACAGGATCTTCATATTGCAGCCTTGTTACACAGGGTTTCTGCAGCTGCCATTTCAGATCCCTGGAACATTCCACCAACTGCCAACAGGAACAGAAAGTAAAGAACCAAAAGAAAGGAAGTGCATCATTCACAGCAAACAACAGTCCAACTGCCCATACATAACAATACATACACTCATACACTCACACACACACATACCAGCCCAACAGTCCATACATCACAACCACAAACACACTGCATTCACTATACACACTCTACACTCATTACAAACACACTACATTCACTATATACACTCTGCACTCATTACAAACGTACTACATTCACTATACGCACTCTGCACTCACTACACACACTACATTCACTATACACACTTTGCACTCACTACACTCACTATACACACTCTGCACTCACTACAAACACACTACATTCACTACACACACCGCATTAATTATACACACTGCACTCACTACAAACACACTACATTCATTATACACTCTCTGCACTCACTACAAACACACTACATTCACTATACACACACTGCACTCATTACAAACATACTACATTCACTATACACACTCTGCACTCACTACACTCACTATACACACTCTGCACTCACTACAAACACACTACATTCATTATACACACTCTGCATTCACTACAAACACACTACATTCATTATACACACTCTGCATTCACTACAAACACACTACATTCATTATACACACTCTGCACTCACTACAAACACACTACATTCAATATACACACTCTGCACTCATTACAAACATACTACATTCACTATACACACTCTGCACTCACTACAAACACACTATATTCATTATACACACACTGCACTCACTACAAACACAGTACATTCATTATACACACTGCACTCACTACAAACATAGTACATTCATTATACACACTCTGCACTCCCTACAAACACACTACATTTATTATACAGACTCTGCATTCACTACAAACACACTACATTCATTATACACACTCTGCACTCACTACAAACACACTACATTCATTATACACACTCTGCACTCTGCCTTCATTATACACACTCTGCCTTCACTACGAACACACTACATTCATTATACACACTCTGCACTCACTACAAACACAGTACATTCATTATACACACTGCACTCACTACAAACACAGTGCATTTATTATACACACTGCACTCACTACAAACACACTACATTCATTATACACACTCTGCCTTCACTACAAACACACTTCATTCATTATACACACTCTGCCTTCAATACAAACACACTACATTCATTATACACACTCTGCACTCACGACAAAAACAGTAACTTTATTATACACACTGCACTCACTACAAACACACTACATTCATTATACACACTGCACTCACTACAAACACACTACATTCATTATACACACTCTGCACTCCCTACAAACACACTACATTCATTATACAGACTCTGCACTCTGCCTTCATTATACACACTCTGCCTTCACTACGAACACACTACATTCATTATACACACTCTGCACTCACTACAAACACAGTACATTTATTAAACACACTGCACTCACTACAAACACACTACATTCATTATACACACTCTGCACTCACTACAAACACAGTACATTTATTATACACACTGCACTCACTACAAACACACTACATTCATTATACACACTCTGCACTCACTACAAACACAGTACATTTATTATACACACTGCACTCACTACAAACACACTACATTCATTATACACACTCTGCACTCCCTACAAACACACTACATTCATTATACAGACTCTACGTTCACTACAAACACACTATATTCATTATACACACTCTGCCTTCACTACAAACACACTACATTCATTATACACACTCTGCACTCACTACAAACACAGTACATTTATTATACACACTACATTCACTACAAACACACTACATTTATTATACACACTGCACTCACTACAAACACACTACATTCATTATACACACTCGGCACTTACTTCAAACACACCCCATTCACTATACACACTCTGCACTCGCTACAAACACACAGCATTCATTATGCACACTCTGCACTCACTACAAACACAGTACATTTATTATACACACTGCACTCACTACAAACACACTACATTCATTATATACACTCTGCACTTACTACAAACACACCACATTCACTATACACACTCTGCATTCACTACAAACACACTACATTCATGATACACAATCTGCACTCACCACAAACACACTACATTCATTGTACACATTCTGCATTCACTACAAACACACTGCATTCATTATACACACTCTGCACTCACTACAAACACACTACATTCACACTCTGCACTCACTATACTACATTCATTATACACAATCTGCATTCACTACAAACACACTAAATTCATTATACACACTCTGCCTTCACTACAAACACACTACATTCATTATACACACTCTGCACTCACTACAAACACACTGCATTCATTATACACAATCTGCACTCACTACAAACACACTACATTTATTATACACACTGCACTCACTACAAACACACTACATTCATTATACACACTCTGCACTCCCTACAAACACACTGCATTCATTATACAGACTCTACGTTCACTACAAACACACTAAATTCATTATACACACTATGCACTCACTACAAACACACTACATTCATTATACACAATCTGCATTCCCTACAAACACACTAAATTCATTATACACACTCTGCCTTCACTACAAACACACTACATTCATTATACACACCCTGCATTCACTACAAACACAGTACATTTATTATACACACTACATTCACTACAAACACACTACATTTATTATATACACTGCACTCACCACAAACACTACATTCATTATACACACTCGGCACTTACTTCAAACACACTACATTCACTATACACACTCTGCACTCGCTACAAACACACAAAATTAATTATGCACACTCTGCACTCACTACAAACACAGTACATTTATTATACACACTGCACTCACTACAAACACACTACATTCATTATATACACTCTGCACTTACTACAAACACACCACATTCACTATACACACTCTGCATTCACTACAAACACACTACATTCATGATACACAATCTGCACTCACCACAAACACACTACATTCATTATACACATTCTGCATTCACTACAAACACACTACATTCATTATACACACTCTGCACTCACTACAAACACACTACATTCATTATACACACTCTGCACTCACTACAAACACACTACATTCATTATACACACTCTGCATTCACTACAAACACACTAAATTCATTATACACACTCTGCCTTCACTACAAACACACTACATTCATTATACACACTCTGCACTCACTACAAACACACTGCATTCATGATACACAATCTGCACTAACTACAAACACACTACATTTATTATACACACTGCACTCACTACAAACACACTACATTCATTATACACACTCTGCACTTACTACAAACACACTACATTCACTATACACACGATGCATTCACTACAAACACACTACATTCATTATACACACTATGCACTCACTACAAACACACTACATTCATTATATACACTCTGCACTTACTACATGCCTGGGTGACAGGTTGCAGCCTGGTTGGATGGAAAAGCTCCAGAGAGACCCCTGTCAAGCCTCGGCGACTGAGGTTAAAGTGCTTCAGTGTCCTGGCAAACAACTAGGAAGATAACTGGGTGAAGGTACTCGCTCGAAGTACAGGAGCTGCATCATACATTCCATTGGGAAATCTGTGTATACTTGAGTGTAAAATGAATGCCTTGTAATGTAGATAATTGGCACCATTACAAAAACCAATTTGTATCTTGCTTACAAATTTAATATGAAAAATACACCTATACTACAGATGTAGAGATATACAGGTAGCAGAGCTGTGCCGATATGATATTCATGAGGAAGATTACTAGCTGCTTCTTAATGTATACACAGATAGTCAAGTAAAACTGTGTGTCTCTTTATATCTGAACTTTTAGATTTGAAAACTATTTTTATTTTTTTATATATATATTTCACATAAATATATAAGAATAAGTAACTTGATTTAGCTCTCATGATGCATTTCAGCATATAACAATGATACTTATGAAAACTTAAAGGATCACTATAGGCAACCAGAGCACTTCGTCACAATTACGTTGTATGGGTGCAGTAGCCCTTTCGTTTTAGTCCTGCAATGTAAAACAGTAATTTTCTAGATAGTGCAATGTTTTCATTGCTAAGCTAAACACACCTATAGTGGCTGTCTTCCTGACCGCCACTAGAGGGTGCATCCACTGCTATGACTGAGTTAGACTTGGTTATGTGATATGAACATCCTCAAATGCTTCTCATAAAGAAGCATTGGGTTTAAAACTTAATATGATTTGATCAGATGAGAAGATGAAGAGAAGACAAGTATTTCACCCAATCACAGAATACTAGAGAAGACACATACATAATTTTCTTAACAACAAATACAGATTACATACAACAAAAATTTTTTACTTTGAAATAACTTGGTTTGGGGCTTTGAGCTTGGCTGCAACCTTGATATAAGGATTTTCAATTATATAAGGTTTTCTAAAGCTGTTCAATTTTTATGACTGAATGGAGCAATGTCTAAAAGGAAGATTGTGCGTCTGTACTTGGCTTTTTTGTATGCAACCATTGCATCTCAAACTACTGCCGTTGTTGTTAAACAAGAACATAACTGACCCATAGAAAAGAGGGTGAAATCCCTCCACACATATAGATATAGTATAGAATTGAAGATTATGCTAGTGCAGTGTACTAATAATCTTAATTTTAATAATGGCTGGAGGTGAGTATTTTGCATTAACTTTCTTTACTAACTCTATGGCAGCAAAGAAAAAACTGTTGAAATAAAGAACCAATCAGAGCGAGTCAGAGTATATATAAGTCTAAGCATAACCAATCATTTCCTCTTGATTAATGCGACATCACAAGTTCATTATGTAACAGATAACATGTCCGATCCAACTTGATCCAACTTGAAAACCGATTGGAATTGAGTCTTCCCAGTAATCCATAAGACTTGTTAAACTGAAAGAAAAGAGAGACTAGTATCAGTGATATGGAACCGACCGTGTGAAGCATATGTCTATGAATATATATATATAAACTCTTATATTGACTTAATCTGACTAACCATAAGATGTTACCATACAGAGTCAATCCACATTGTTAAAAACATCAACAATCCATACCATTGTTCATACCAGTACATAGATTTAATCTTTAGAATTAGGCCATTAACTCTAATTTACCTCAGTTTAGGGTGGGAACATCAAGATGAAAAAAAGGGGGGGAAATACTCGCCTCCTGTCATTGTTAAAATTAAGATTATTAGAACACTGCGCTAGCATAATCTTCAATTTTATAACATGACAGGAGGCTTCATATTTTGCAATTTTAATGCTTAGGCAAAAGAGAAAGCGTGGCATTGGAAGACAGGCGATATCCGACAGTGACGCACCTGTCAAAAAGACTGACGATGCTGCTGCTACTCTCACGGGGTGGACACCGAAAGACGGGTCCACTCCTGCGAGGGTGAGGAGCCATCTAATCCATCTGGACAATGTAGTGGTCGAGACTGGACCATGAGCCTAACATATGATATCGATAGTTGTCGGGATGTTGACCGTCGTAGTGTCTCTGTTGTCGACATATATGCTCGCAAAGCCATAACTACACATAGGTGAAGAACAGGTGGAAAACGGGTCAAATCAGATTTGGTTTG
>OW240917.1:174786186-174807413 GCA_933207985.1 Pelobates cultripes
AGTGAATTTAGAATTATGGTTAGAGTTTAGAGATAAGGGTTAGAGGCAACAGGTTGAGATTTTAGGGTTGTAGTTAAGACTTCGGATAAGCAGTGTTGGGCTTGGGGTTTCTGGTTTATGCATAAAAGTAAGAGATAAGATGGTTGGGATAATATGTTGCTTACCTTATAATGTGTGGTCCCACAAAGGCAATTTCACAATATTCTCCACCTGTGTTTCTAAAAGGGGCAACAGTACTCAGTAATGTCAAAATTCTAGCATATTAAACTGGCCTTGCCTGAAGTTACAATGTGTCCATCAGTACTAATACTCATTTAGACTCTTTAAAGACCAGTTTTATTAATTGCTGTCATTACTCTTTATTCAGTAAAGAACCTATGGAGGTATTGAATTTCTTAGAAGTGGCAAGTGGTGTCCCCCAGGGGTCTGTTCTGGGACCCCTTCTATTTAACATGTTTATAAATGATCTTGAAGACAGCATTGAAAGTCATGTTTCAGTGTTTGCAGGTGACACAAAACTTTGTAAAATAATACAATGTGAGCAAGATATTACTTTGCTGCAGAGGGATTTAGATAGACTAGGGGACTGGGCACTCAAATGGCAGATGAAATTTAATGTTGAAAAATGCAAAGTTATGCACTTCAGCATAAAGAATACACAAGCAACATATACCCTTAATGGAAGCGAATTAGGGATAACAACACACGAAAAGGACTTGGGAATTGTTATAGACAGCAAACTATGCAACAATGTGCAATGTCAATCAGCAGTGGCCAAGGCCAGTAAGGTATTGTCATGCATGAAAAAGGGCATTCATTCTCAGGACGAGAATATAATTTTGCCTCTTTATAAATCACTGGTAAGACCACATATTGAATATGCTGTGCAATTTTGAGCACCTGTTCTAAAGAAGGATATTATGGCACTAGAAAAAGTGCAGAGGCGGGCTACAAAATTAATAAAAGGAATGAAACATATCAGCTATGAAGAAAGGTTAACAAATTTAAACCTATTTAGTTTAGAAAAACGTCGCCTGAGAGAGGATATGATAACATTATACAAATATATTCGGGGCCAATACAAACCATTGTGTGGAAATCTATTCACAAACTGGACTTTACATAGGACACGAGGCCATGCGTTTAGACTGGAAGAAAGAAGATTTCGTCTAAGGCAAAGGAAAGGTTTTTTTACTGTAAGAACAATCAGGATGTGGAATTCTCCGCCTGAAGAAGTGGTTTTATCAGAGTCCATACAGATGTTCAAACGGCTACTAGATGCATACTTGCAAGAACAGAATATTCAAGGATATAATCTTCAATGTAGGGTAATAACTGCTTGATCCAAGGATAAATCTGACTGCCATTCTGGGGTCAAGAAGGAATTTTTTTCCTAGCTTGTTGCAAAATTGTGCTTCAAACTGGGTTTTTTTGTCTTCATTTGGATCAACAGCAAAAAACAAATGTGAGGAAGGCTGAACTTGATGGACGCAAGTCTCTTTTCAGCTATGTAACTATGTAACCATGTATGTAGATTTAGCAACTGTATACAAAGCTGCTACTTTTACATGCGTGGGACATTCCATTCTGATATAGTATCTTTGAAGGAACACATCCATGTATTCCTGACCCTATAGTGCAAAACCTACTATTTAGGTGACTTGCCCCCCATTAGCCCCCTTAAAAGGAAATAAAACTTACCTTATTTCCAGCGCCACGCTGGTCTGCCGGTGCTGGCTTTGCCCCCTTGGTGACATTATCGGAATTGCAGATTTTTAGCCAATCCAATGCTTTCCGACAGGGGGCGGGGCCAAACACATTTTGACCAATCATCACCTCCACATAGAGATGTATTGAATCAATGCATCTCTATGAGGAAAATTCAGCTTCCCCATGCAGAGCTTGGGGACGCCGAATGGCAGTGCTGCCTACTGTGCAGCACTGAGCCACGAAGCACCCCCAGTGCCCATTTGAGGAGGGGCCACTTGGAGGTGTCCCTAGGAGCAGTGCCTGCATATAATGATTATACTTACCAGAACAACTACATTAAGCTTTAGTTGTTCTGGTGACTATAGTGTCCCTTTAAAGGCTTATTTGTTAAGATGAAATCATTTCACCATTAGTCCTTAAGGGGTTAATGCACACAAGCAGGGGTCATGCTTGCGGGCAATACTTGGATTTTCTTTATGGCTATATTTTGAAAATATATATGTACATGTGTGCATGTACATATAAAAAAAGACAAAATTAAGCATTTTAACCAATGATTGATCCTAATGCAGCAAATTATTTGAGCAAAAATCTAAAAAAGGTTCCAGTAATGAAAGGGTTAAAAGTTCCAGTGAAACCCCAAATATATCTCTACAGATTTGCAGTTATATAGACATAAATACAAGAAAAACTAATGCTAGTCCAGAATGATAAAGATGTAGCGATTGCTATTAAAGATAAGTCATCTGTTTATATGATACAGTTGTGGCACAGAAATTAGCCTGCAAGGACTATTCATTTTCATTAAAAATGTCTCTGAATACATACAAGTGTAATGTTAATATAAGTCAATGGCGTTTAGAAAACTGTCACTCCTGGGTGCTGTAAACATTGTGTGGGCCCATTAAGTGTTTTTTAGATTAATTGAATATGCATAATTTA
The DNA here is from genome assembly GCA_933207985.1 of Pelobates cultripes. Lineage (NCBI taxonomy): Eukaryota > Metazoa > Chordata > Amphibia > Anura > Pelobatidae > Pelobates > Pelobates cultripes. The sequence continues at coordinate 174,788,839 of OW240917.1, forward strand.
CACATGCAGCAAAGTATGTCCCTTTTGTCAAATTAAACTCCCTATTTAAAGGGACACTATAGGGATGTATAGATACTTACTAGCAATGTGCTAAAACCATCAATGCAAAATATATATATTTTTTAAATGACCTTCAAAGTTCCTATAATGGGCGAGCTTTTCGGAGGCAAGTGGCTGCAGATGAAAGACTCTTATTAGACAAGGAAGTAGCTCTAGAAAACAGAAGAGTTATTTTTCCATAAACTCCTGTTCAGCAAGAGTTGTTGAGATAATTAGTTTAGCCTAGACTTGGAACAGGCTGAACTATTGTTTCCGATTAGAAAAGAACATTATGGGATGGCCCAATTTCACAGATATGTTGGTTCAGCTCTGCAGAATTTTGGTACCAAATAACTGATTCAGGGAAAGAATCAGACGAGCCAAAAGGACTCGAAAATGAGTCAATCACAGTGAAACATAAACCAAAAAAGTAAAAGTGCTAATAAAACAAATCATATTAGTGCATCCTAAATTTATATCTCAATGTATTATCAGTGTACTTAAAATCATTCTTCATAGATAAAGCCTAGAAAAACCAATGAAATCATAGACCTTTTGAATATTTAAGTGAAAATATGTATTATGGGTAGGCATATATGTTTGGCATATTTATATTCATGGGTCGACATGGGGGTGTTTCTTTTATTTTCTAATTTTGTCAACATCATTACAGATTATTAACCAGATTCTTTATTGTGTTGGCTCATCCCTTTTGGTGTGCGCTACCCAGCTCACCATAATGTCAGTGGGACTTCCTTGTTGTCATGAGATAGGTGCCACGGGCAGGACTTCACCCAGAGGTTGTAGAAATGTGTGGATGGTTAGTTGAGGGGAAAGGTGAACCTGGGGTAAGGCTTAAGGTAAGGAGAGGGGAGAGAAAAAAAAAGAAAAAAGTAGGGGGAAGAGTCCAAGGCCTGAATGTAGACTTCTTCCCGGTTCGTTTTTTGCTGCTCCTGCTGCCCCATCATATAATGCCCCTATTGAAATGTACAGTTTCTGACTTTGTGCAGTGGTCAAAGACTTCAACAGAGGCCTCCTAACCATTTACAGATATCACATACTATGCCAATAACTTTTCCTGGCCTCTTTAAGCTGGCCTGCTTTTACTCTCTCTTGTCTCCCATCAGTAAGGGTTCCGTCACTACTGCCGGGACAGGGAAGGATATGGCTACTAAATTGCATGTATGTCTGCTACTACTCACCAGCCACCCTGTGTTGTATATAGTCGAACCATGAAGTCCAGATATTCGTGTAGAATCCAGTGTACTTGAGTTGTGCTTTCATAGATTACATGCTGTTGACCTCCTCGACCTTAGCGATTCACTGCATGAGTGTCGGTAGGACTCTTCTAGTGAAATAGTTTGTCCACAATTAGCAGATGTTTAAGCAGCAATCTTTTTGTATAGCCCCCAGAAGACCTGAATTCTAAAGATGTAATATCTCAGGAGATCAATACCAATAAATTCCGAGTTTCTACCCTATTTTCTGCAATTTAGAGCATACTGCAACTTGGTGTGTTAAAAAAAAGATTTTTTTTTCCCATTCCTTGTTTAATGTTTTTCCGGTGTCTGCTTCCCATCGCTTCATGAACTTCAGAGGCAAACCTGGGGTGTTCGTCAAGAGCAACAAGTAAAGTATCGAGATTCCTCGGGTTTGGTGTTCCCTATCAATGTTGTTCAAATGGAGTCAGATCTCTGTGGAATATTCACTTGTTTAGGTTAGTGTAATAATAGTGCCTGATTTGATGATGTCTGAACACCTGACCAACCCAGTGGGTCATGCATCAGGTATTCATGTTGAGGTAGGTTTTAGTCCATCTGTGGAGCACCATTGCTTCACATGATCAAGTTTTGCAGCCGAAAAGCATTATGCTGAGTCTGAGCCCCAGTAAACAAATTTAAGGATTGCTCCCAGAACTCACAGCTAGCAAGTCTTGCAGTGTCACGATTACTGTGTGACCCATCACGCAAAACTATATTAGAACAAACAACGTATACAGGATCTTAGAATGGCCAGACTTAAGGTAAAAGAGAATGGTCAAATAACAAGCCGTGGATACAGAATGAGACAATACGAATAAACTAGCTAAGGGTCAGGATACAATAAGTAGGGAAAGTCAAAAACAATAGTCAAAGTCAGAAAATATCCCAAGAACGTACTCTCTGACAACCAACAAGTGGAAACCACGACAGGGCACTGAGAAAAGGCATTAAAGGGTTTAAATATGTCCCTCAATGCTGTGATTGGTAAGTACATGGCCTATGACCCCAAAAACATGCATGTGATGTCACGATATTGACGTAAACGTATGTTTTTGGTGTCATAGGCCATGTACTAACCAATCACAGCATTGAGAGACATATTTAAACCCTGTAATGCCTTTTCTCAGTGCCAGCGCAATCTATAATGTTGTCAATGCGTCCTTTAACAGTAAGAACTGGACCGCTGTGGTCGGCATCCCTTAGAACACCGTACCAGCATGGACCCGTCTTCAGGGAGGCTCTTCACCACGATCCAGGTAAGTTAAGCTTTGCGGCGCAACCACCCTGCTCATGTGCGGCCCCCCCGATACAAACCCCCTGCACCGTGACATGCAGCTCAAAAGCCTTATGCTGAGGTAGCATCTCTAGAAGATTTTTTCCAGCCACCCAGCCCCACACCCCACCCTCTCCATTGTACTCACTACTTTTATAGATTGCTCAAATCACCTGGTTTTCCAAACACACCAATCATGTCTAACATTTCTCCTCATCTGTAACACCTCCACTCTCTATCTTTCTGCTTTCCTGTCCATACTGACACCATCTTCATTGCTCCTGGTTTACTTCCCTCCTCTCTCTGTTCGTCCCATACACTATACTCCTACCTATCCACTCGTTCTCCTCCAACTCCTTATGAAACCTCAAAATTCAAACATTCAACCAAAACATTTAATTCTTACTCCCATCTTCTCTTACTTTCTATGCTTCTGCTCCTGGCGATGTCTCTCCAAACCTTGGACCCACCTCTACTTAACTACCTTGTTTCCAATCCAGAAACCTCTCCAATCTTGCATCCGTCCCATGTAACGATCCCTTTAAACCCTCCTTCAATTCTGCCCTCTGGAATGCACACTCTGTATGCAACATAACTAAAACTACTTATATCCATGACTTATTCATCTCACGCTCCCTAAATATACTTGCATAAACTGAAACTCGCCTTCTGACACAGCTACCCCTGCCTCATTATCTTATGGTGGTCTACAGTTTACACACAACCCAAGACAGTCTGACAGTAAATGTGGCAGTGTAGGGTTTCTCCTTTCTCCCCACTGCTCCTTCAAACATTTACCCACACCCCCTTCCCTCTTTTTCTCCTCCTTTGAAATTCACTCAATTCGCTTATTCAAATCCATATCTGTAAACATTGCAGTTATTTATCGGCTCCCAGGTTCTCCACGTCTCTTCCTTGACCATTTTGCTGCCTGGCTTCCTTACTTATTCTCAAGCAATATCCCATCCCTAATTTTAGGGGATTTCAACATTCCCATTAACCCACCCTTGTCCTCAATAGCCTCAAAACTTATTTCAATCACCTCCTTTTTTGGGCTATTGCAATGGGCTAGTTCTCCCACACATGTAGCTGGCAATACCCTAGATCTTTTTTTTTTTTTCAAATGCATGCACAATCTCGAATCTCTGCAATACTCCATTTCCAAAATCAGGCCACCCCCTCCTATCATTTGTTCTCGAGTGCCCCCACACCCAATACCCTCAACCTAACCCCCCGCAACTCAAGAGGAATCTGAATTCTCTTGACCTCCAGCAACATTAAGGTGATCTCCATTCCAAACTCTCATCCATCCCTACCTTCTCCTGTCCCTCTCTGGCTACTTCCTCATATATTGCTTCTCTCACCTCTGCCCTTGATGCTGCAGTTCCACTACAAACACGATCCTCAAGGAGGGTGCACTTCCAACCATAGAACTCTAAGTCAACCCGCTACCAGGCAGAGATGCTCCAGTTCAGCTGAAAGCTGCTGGAGGAAGTCTTGCACCTTATCAGACTTTCTACACTATAAATTTGTCTTGCGCTCATACAGTGCAGCCCTTATCTTTGTTAAACAGTCCTACTTTTTGTGACGAAGTGCCCTTCGCCACTTGCTTTTGAAGGAGCCTAATTGCCAGCCACCTGCCTTATAACTATGGCCCTGGGGTGTATGGCCCTTTAAAAACATTATTTGGGCATATTGAGACTTTTGAGACAGTGCCCCTTTTAAAACTGTGTCCCCAGACTGTGAAAATACTTTGTTCGTGTCCTTTTCCTATATGGTTCGGTAATTGGGGCTTACTGAACAAATTACCGAACAGGCGGACCACACACAACTGGAGTGTGCAGCCCATTTACCTCCCAGGCTGGTGGATAACCGCAAGTTAATTGTCGAACGCTAGGTGGACGCCGTTCGTATAGTCGAACACGTGGCGGTGGCCATCTTGTTTAGTCGAATGCGGTCAGCGGTGTTTTGCCGTCGAGCTCATGGAAGTGAAATCGGATACACAACAGCACGAACACCACTAAAGGTTACCTTCTTTGCCACTTCGACACTTGGACTGAAATCTATTTAAACACCACGTTATAATGGGCTATTTGCATGAACGGTGCCTGTTCGTGAATTCGAATGGGACTTAGTCCTTTTTTCAATGTGAAATAGACCGACTGCATAGCCCAAATCTATGGAACTCTTTTGGGCAGGAAAACCATGCTTTTGGTCGGTTCCATCTATCTTTTGAACCACTGGACCAATTCAGATGATTTTTAAATATGTTTGTTCACAGATTATGCCGGTTCAGAATTTCTTGTGGAAATTGCATGTATAGTTTGGAAGTTGTGAACATGGTAAAAAACTGTATATTTTCCTGCCTGTGATAATTAAGGTTAGCCCATTGTGTTCAGTAATTATATCACAGGCAGAGGGGAGGGTTTGTGTGTAGTATTTGGGAGTGTTTAAATGTGCAAGTCTGTCCTGATTGATTTTACAACTTTATGCCCTGTGTACCACAAGGTCCACGTGGGTGGTAACCTTGTGGGAAAACTTGTATATAAGTGCCAATAAACCCTCAGACTGCTGAGTTTCTGTTTTACCCTCAACATAGAGCCTCGTCTCATGTGTGGGGGAAAAGGCTGCATCTACACTGGGGATTGCTATACGCTGTATACTCCCCTGGCTATAATCACTAAGCTCTTTTAAGAGCTTGTTCCTGCTTCGCTCTCTGAAGAAAGAGAGGTTCACCCACTGGAGCCTGGAGCCTTGTTGTAGGTCCAGGGTGGGTAGGAGATGGCGAGACCCCAACCAAGCTGCAACGGTTCGTGGGGTCTGCAGTGCTTATGGTGTCAAGTGGAGTGCTTGGAGCCCTCTGTGTAACAGACCGTTTTGCACACAAGAGGTTAAAAACCATTTAGGCGATATTTCCCTTTCAGATGCACAGGCAGCTACTGCAATCACCAATCTCCCCAACTGCAAACTACACGAATCCTCCAACTCCCGAACAGGAAACACACGAACACTGGAAACAGCCAAACAGGAAAAGCATACAATCAGCTTACACTCCTGGCAATCAGCATACAATCCAATTCCCCCAATAACGAGACAACACTTCGTTTTGAGGTCAAACAGAACTGACTGTACTGGCACATACAGCCTCTTTTATTCACAATCCACAAACATAGTACTGCCCACAGGGTTTTGAAATACAACCAATCAATCCGTACAATACACACAGACACTACCACACAAAATCCTCCTCTCTGCCTGTGATATGATTACTGGACACAATGGTTAATATAATTATCACAGGCAGATAAATACAGTATTATCAAACATATCACAGGGACCCCAAAACATGCAATAACCCCATATATCCTCGGAACCGGGGGATCTGGGTGAACCACATATCCAAAATTCACCCAGATCCGTTCAGTAGTTTGGAAGATACAGTTTAATGCAGATTACGCAGAACATATACAGGCTTTATGAAAAATAATTACTGTATAATGTGTCCCCTGTTCTATAGTTTAAAACTACTGCACAATGTCTTTGTGAACCAAATACCAGCGAGGTGGCACCGTGTAGAAAAGTCCAAACCGTGTCTGTGAGTTAAAATGGCCGCCATCCATTGTTCTCACCATGTGCTTCATTCATTGTTCTCACCATGTGCCTCTGATACATGAAATGGTGGCTACCCAGTAACTCCACAGTATGTCCCCAGATGGTTCTTAAAGGGCCAGCAGCATAATAAAATCAAGTATGCCCACATCAGTTCCTAGAAGGGCAATACATCCCAGGGCCATAGTCGCAGGGCAGGAGTCTGGCAAACAGGCCCCTCCAAAAACAAGTGGCGAGGTTACTTTCACCACACTCGGGAAGCACTAGGAGCATCCATCAACAGAGGTACCCAGTCGGGGTGCCAGATGAACCATTACACTTTTATTTTCTCATTAGTTCATGACTCCGCAATACTAGGCATCTCTTTAATGCTTTTAACTTTCTTCTTCGCCCTGCTGTGGCCACCCCACAAACTAATCTTTCAGCTGATAGCTTTGCATGTTTCTTTACTGACAAGATTACAGTTAAGGAATGAATTCTCCCCCCTTCTCCCCTCTCTATCTCAACCTCACTTGGACCATATCATCCCTATTTTCCAAGACTTCCCTTCAACTACTGAACAGGAGGTGGTTGCGCTTCTCCACTCCTCTCGTTCCACCACCTGTACACTTGATCCCGTACCTTCCCACCTCATCAGAGCTATCACCCCTTGTATTGTACCATCCTTAACAAACATCCTAAACTGCTCTCTTTCATCTGGTGTTGTCCCTGCACCCCTTAAGCATGCTACTGTCATACCCATCCTAAAAAAGACATCCCTAGACCCATCTTCCACTTCCAACTATTGTCCCATATCCCTGCTTTCCTTTTCCTCAAAGCTTCTAGAAAGACTTGTCTTTACTTGTATGACTTACTTCCTAAATTCCAACTCCGTCCTCGATCCTTTTCAGTCTGGCTTTCGCCCTCTGCATGCAATTGAGGCTGCTCTTATTAAAGTTACAAATGACCTAATCACAGACAAATCCAAAGGCCACTATGGCCTCACCTTTGTGCCTCATGTACTGTCTGTTACTAAAACCTGTTGATTCCAGCTTAAAAACATTGCCCGCATACGCCCCTTTCTTACGCAAGATGCTGCCAAGGAGCTTGTTCATGCTTTAGTAATCTCTTGCATCGATTACTGTAATTCTCTCTTAATTGGTTTCCCCAGAAGCTGTACTGCACCCCTACAATCTGTGCTGATGTTTCTCTCTCGTTGCTCCTCTCACACCTAACCCCTTTGTTGATCCTTACACTGTCTTCCTGTGTCAATTTAAAATATTAACCCTCTAACTAACCAACCAATATTAAAGCTCTAACCAACTCTAGCCCCTTTTACATTTCTTCACTGATTCCTAGGGATTCCCCCTCTCAGTCTCTCCACTCTACTGTTGACCTTCTGTTGTCTGCTCGCACCCTTATTGAAAATTCATACCTGAAAGAGTTCTCACGCGTGGCTCCTTTCCTTTGGAACAGCCTGCCTACCCCTGTCAGACCCTCCCCTAGTCTTCAACCCTTTAAGAAGTCCCTCAAAACCCATCTTTTCAGGAATGCTTATGGCCTCCAAGAGTAACTTCTATCTCTCAAACCTTCCTCTCATTCTCTCCTATAGGGCAACACTCCACTCTGACATACAGCTCTGCTACTTTCCCACCATGTCTATTTGCTGTCTCTCTCAATAACCTTCCTGTTGTATTTCTATGCCCCACCTCCTATAGATTGTAAGCTTGTTTGAGCAGGGTTCTCAACTACCTATTGTTCCTGTTACATTTTGTTATTGTTTCATTTGGTAAATCCCCCCTTTATTGTATAGCGCTGCGGAATAAGGTGGCGCTATCTACATACCAATAATAATAATAATAACCCATTTGGTGACTCAGAAGTTTCGAAGGACAGCAGGTGTAAGTCTGTCAGCTATGTCCGAGTTGTAGGTAATTGGAGTCAACGGTCTTGGTGTGGTCATCAAGTTGGCAGAATGTTGCAATCAACACCAGTTCTCCAGTGTTGCCTTTGTGAAGGGGTTGGTAAGTTGAAGCCTTCTGATTGCCAAGTCAGTCCATGGAAGGGATCCAGTCCAGCGCTTTTTGATTCTCCAGCTACAGTTATTTGATTCTGAAACAGAAAATCTTTGTCAATGTATATTCTGTGTATGGAGTAATAGATCTCATGTCTTTTAAGTTACATAGTTACATAGTTACATAGCTGAAAAGAGAATTGTGTCCATCAAGTTCAGCCTTCCTCACATTTGTTTTTTGCTGTTGATCCAAAAGAAGGCAAAAACATCCAGTTTGAAGCACTTTTGCAACAAGCTGGGAAAAAAATTCATTCTTGACCCCAGAATGGCAGTCAGATTTATCCATGGATCAAGCAGTTATTACCCTACATTAAAAAATGATATCCTTAAATATTCTGTTTTTGCAAGTATGCATCTAGTAGATGTTTGAACATCTGTATGGACTCTGATAAAACCACTTCTTCAGGCAGAGAATTCCACATCCTTATTGTTCTTACAGTGAAAAAACCTTTCCTTTCCCTTAGATGGAATCTTCTTTCTTCCAGTCTAAATGCATGACCTTGTGTGCTATGTAAAGTCCGGTTTGTGAATAGATTTCCACACAATGGTTTGTATTGGCCCAGAATATATTTGTATAATGTTATCATATACCCTCTCAGGCAGCGTTTTTCTAAACTAAAGAAGTTTAAATTTGTTAACCTTTCTTCATAGCTGATATGTTCCATTCCTTTTATTAATTTTGTAGCCCGCCTCTGCACTTTTTCTAGTGCCATAATATCCTTCTTTAGAACAGCTGCCCAAAATTGCACAGCATATTCAATATGTGGTCTTACCAGTGATTTATAAAGAGGCAAAATGATATTCTCAACCCGAGAATGAATGCCCTTTTTCATGCATAACAATACCTTACTGGCCTTGGCCACTGCTGATTGACATTGCACATTGTTGCATAGTTTGTTGTCTATAACAATTCCCAAGTCCTTTTCGTGTGTTGTTATCCCTAATTCGCTTCCATTAATATAATAAATTGAGATATAATTGTATATATACATTATTATAATTTGTTTTATGAATGCTACCTCTTTATTGGTTTATGGGTTTATTTACAATTGAGTTAGTCACAAATTTTTAAGAGGTTTGCAGCTTGTTGTATAATCTATTGTATTTATCTGCCAATGGTTTTCTGCTTATGTTTAATACATTTATTTGTGCTTTGTTTTCTGGTGCTTGAAAAGATTTCTTATACTTTTTGCAAGTTACTGTAGAAATATACATTCCACTACATTTCAGGTTGAAGTTTGGCCGGAAACAAACCTCTAAGTCTACTTTAACCCAAGTTGCAGTTCCACTGATTACTGAAGATGGTTGTAACTGCTTAATAAGTTGGTAGTCGTACAGGTTTATGAATAGCGATCTCCCAAGCCACCAACTACACGTGCACTCTGTTGCTGATTGGGGCTATCTCCAGAGGAAGAAAAGAGGGATGTTTACTCATGCATAAATAAGTGGAACAGAGAATGGATGAAATAGAAGAAGTAAACCTCCTCATGTATTATTATCTGGAAAGGGGCCTTATAACTGCAACAATTTTTAAAATGCACAGCAGTTACAAGCCAATGTGTACAGTAAAATGGTGCCAATGGGATTCTATGGAAGTTGCAACTTCCAGGATACCATATCAGAGGAATTAAAGTATTACTGTAAGACTGTATCTTGTGTAAATCATAAAAGAGCTCTGGATACTTTATCATGTTGAAGGATCTAGAATGCACTTTTAGAAATACTTTCTTTAAAGTTATAATTAGCTGAACCCTTGTCTTGTTAAAAGATGAAGAAGGCAGGAGTAACTACCAATAGTTCTCAGGTGAGATACATAGTCCATGCTGCACTAGCGACAGGCTAGCAAGGCATCATGGGATATGTGCCTTCTTAAAGCTAGGAAGCTATCTGGTATTGTGTTAATCACATTCAGCCTAATGCTGCTAAACACTCTGTTCATACTTGTCAGTTTTACCCTCTGCTTTCCTGAGGTGTAAAAAAAAAAAAATGTAGAAAGTGCCAAAAAAGCCTTAATATTTGTCTAACGTTATTGATGAGATTTTTAAAATTGTCATGAATGAGGCGGAATGCGCCTGCTAATTCCATTGGGGTCCCTGATGCTATAATTTGAGAATTTTCACACTTTGCTGATTATTACACATTGTTAGAAGTTTCTTTATATGTATGAAGACTTTTAACTTAGCATGGAATATTTTTTCATACCCAAATAAAAAACTTTTTTTTTTATTCAGATTTTCTAGAAATGACACAATTGAATTAAACAGTAGAAACCACCTACAACTTGTGGTATTTTTATAAGATTCTCTGTCTTCTTTTAAATTCTCCACTTCCCATATTCCTTCCTGGCTATTTATAATCTCTGCATCCATGAAGATGATTAAAGCACTTTGTGGAGAGAACTCTATCCTGAATGACAGGAACGGTTTTGATTTTTTTTAAATTACAGAAAATGGCAGGCATTGTAAAAAAAGTCAAGCAGAAAAGTGGGCAGAGAACATAGTGTAGTACACAGAGGGCAGTACACAAACTAGCACACCTCTTGCACACACCTATGGATGTAATAGCAATTACAGAGGATGACTCAAAGAGAACTCTGGGAAATAAAATCCCATCTATAAAAGAACATCTATCCAAGGTTAGATAGTCCTGTAGCAGGAAAGTGCTAAGTTGTTGGAATAATATCAATGTAGCTTTGTTTGAAATTATTAAAATAATAGTGTATATTAAAATTTCACACACATTTCTGTGTACCATGACTTATACACACAAACAAGTCTCACCCACCTTTTCTCAGAATCCCAGCAGTTATTTTTGAACATTTAATGATTTAATCACAACATTTCATGCTTTACCTGAATTCTTATAATATGATCATAACACAGTTCACTTGCATAAAAGGCACTGATGATGTCGGCAGAGATTCATTTTGTCCCATTCGGTCAATATATATGTTTTAAAACATAAATAGTGGACACTGAACAGATAGCTCTCTAGCATGCGGAGAGCAGCTGCCAATGCATCATGGAGTCACACTTCTGCAACACCTGGTAGGTTACCCAAGCATTAAACAGATAGCTCTGGTATATATACTTATTTCTACTAACCTTTTCTTTCCAGCTGTACAGTATATTGCAATAGTATTTTCCTGTGGAGTAACTGAATGTCTCCATTGTAGCTGTCTTGATTCCTTCTGCATTTTAGCTTCGAGCAATATTGAAAACACACTTGAGATTCTAGGCTGTGACTGTAAATATTTGGGGATTGATATGAATCAAGGTGACTACATCTCAGCAGGAAAACAAAGTCACTACATCTAGTTAAAAGCTCTTGCTGGGAAACATTTTATGGATAAATGCAGGTAGACTTTTTCTAATTCTGTAGTATGTTCTACGCAGTCATAAGTAATAAGGTAAGAGGTTCATCCGAATATTTCTAGAATGGATTTCAACCATACCCCAGAGACAATATTCAATCCAGGAAGATAGAAAGACAGACAGACAGGTAGATAGATAGATAGCTAGATAGAAGGGGTATGGGCAGGTGTGGACTGGTACAATTTTACTGCTCCATAGTGCAATTTTACCAACCCACCCATTAGCATCAGCAATAGACACAAGTACACAAACTAAATAGATGTGTTTATAGAAATGCAAGATAATTGAAAAAGAAAGTATGCACTTGGTCATTTAGATGTAAAAAGTGGTTAAAGAGCAATTGCCCCGCCCACTTGACACTTGGACATCACTAATCAATATGGGAGATCTCCCCAACCAGGCAAACATTTAGTAAAAAGAGAAGGATTTTACAGCAAGGGAATGTTATCTATGCAATAAAAGCATAAACCTTGTATATCATGCCAATAAGCAGTAAATGCATAATCTGTTTGCCAGCTCCTCCCATGCCTCCCCTCTCTGTCAGTCCTTATACTGGGTTCTTGTAAGATACAGGGCTCAATGAAAATTTTTGGTGCTTGCTTACAAATCTCTACATTGAGCTGTTCCTATTGTAGGTATCCTCACTAATACACAAGTATGTCCTGTCCAGGTACCTACGCTCTGTCGAAGATCTGCATCTATTCATCTGCACCTTTAACACTTCTCTAAGACTGCACCATTACTATTGAAATTCCTTCCATTGTTAGTGTAGCAGGCTTGATTCCCATGTGTTCGGTTGTACGTACCCCCTTTTTCGTCACCCGAATGGATGGTGTGTGGTCCCCCCTTTTACACCCTCCAAACACAGACCTCACCTGGCTGTCAATCCCAAATTAACACCTTAACACATTAACTTGAGTGTCCGCCAACACAGACAGTGGTACATGGTCGTCGAACGGCTAGAACTATTTTCGACCATGCGAGTGCTCTAACCTGGGCAGAGTTCATACGGCTGCCCAATCTACTTTCCGACCACTTAGATGAACGATGTTCGGGTCGGGAGATATGAACTTCTGACTGGGGGGAGCATTTGCTCCCTAAAAGCCAGGGGGAGCGTCCATCAGTGCTTGCACATAACCCCCGAAAGCTGACCGGCTGTCACCCTCATTCTCATTGAACTGTTTTGAGCTATCGCTTCGTGGCCGGTCTGTCATGATTTGACCTGAATGGCGATTGCATTCTACCGAACAGATCTGAGCGCTATTTGGTTACAGTGGGCGCTCAAATCAGAGCAATTCGGGGATATACGAATTGTAGGGTTCCTGTGAATTATGAATATGTTTTTGGGGTGTTTTATGTATATGTTATATAATTTTCTGAACCTGAGAGATAATTGAGTTACTCAGTTTTTACTCAATTATCTCTCAGACAATGGGTCGCCTGGGAGAGGCTTGTTTATGTTTTATATGGAGATCCCATGCTGGGGGTTTGGGCATAAAAAGGCTGTGTTTGAGCGGAATAAATCTGTTGTACTCCCAGAACTGTGTGTCGTCCAGTTACTGGGGGGAATAGAGCTATTCACATTTCAGTGCCTTGTTCCAGAGTTCCAGTCTTCAAGGATCTAGTGGAGGAAAAGTCCTTGTCAGCACTAGCGCTCCGCTACAGTTAGACTCTCACTCAGTCTCAGTTCCTTTAAAATATCATAAAAAACACACTACTTTAGGAAGCATATCATTTAAATTTTTAATAGCTTAATAATTCTCTCCCCTCACTTTGATAACCCATCATGCTTCCTCTCCTGCAACTGTGCCATCCAATAAACTAACCCTTTACTGTCAACTATTCTACTAACCTACTTTTTCCCATACATGAAATACATCCTACTCTTACCTCTTGTGTTATTTTACCCCACTACCTCTAGAATGTAAGCTCATTGAGCATGGCACTCAAAACTCTGATGCTGTATGTAACGGAGCTCCCTGAACCCCAGCTGGGTACCTCCACCGATTCCTAGCTGGAACAGAAGACAAACCTCATTGCTCCTGCCCCCAGTCGCCGTGACTTGACTGGGGTCCGGGAACCACTCCGTCCTGGAGCTGAATGGGGAACTCGCTCTTTCCACTCCCAGGCACTGGACGACACTCAGTCCTGGGAGCTCTAATCCTTACAAGGACGTTCCCCGTTGATTCCTAAACACTGGAACAAGCTGGAGTAGGGATTAGCCCTTTTCCCTCCCAGTAACCAGACGACACATAGTTCTGGGAGTACAAGCTGGAATGCTTTCATCTGGCCAGATGGCTGCCTGCTTTAATATACTTCAGAGTCACAGCAAACATGCCCAGGACACTCCCACACAAAACAGGGTAATCCGCCCCCCCCCTCCCCCCCCCCTGTGCCTCAGAGATAATTGAGTCAGGAACTGTACAAACTCAATTATCTCCAGGCACAGAAAACACACAATTTATAAAACACCCCAAAATACACATAAAATACACGAAAAACCCCACAAAAGTTATATTCCCTGATAGACCCGATCTGGGTGACCAACATATCCAAAAATCACTCAGATCGGATTAGGGGTTCGACTTTTCAATGGAAGTCAATTATTTGACCGACCACGCACATGGTCCTATGCCCAAAACAGTTCCATGAAATCAGGGCCATCGTTCATTTAAATGGAGTCCAAGAGAAATTGGATTATTTAAAAGTTGCACTACTGAAGGCAACAGAAAATTTAATTTGGCTTGTCAATAAAAGCAAAAAATTAAAGAAACCACTGTGGTACTCCGCAGATGTGGCCAAAATAGTAAAAAACCAAAAAGTTAGCATTTAGTAATTATAAAAAAACCCAGAGTGAGGAAGACTATTGTGACGAGACCAATTTCGCCACATTGCATTGGAGAAGCCTGGTTGCTCGCCTGCTGCCTTTGGACTATGGCCCCCTTTTAAAAGACTTTATTTTTGCCTGCAGAAAAGCTGTATTTGTGCTTTTCTGCCTGGGGTTCAGTAGATTTGTTTGAATGTGTTATACCCCAGATAGGAATCCCATGGAGCCCATTTGTATGAAACTGACTGTAAAGACTTTGGCTCCATGGCGATTAAACTGTATTCGTGTGGTCTGAGCGCCATTCACTTAATAATGTGCGCTCAGACCTGAGCTATCTGGGGATATGTTACATGTCTGTGTTTTGTGTAGTAAATGTGACTTTATGTATTTTGAAGTGTTTTGTGTCTTTTTGCAACCATGTGCTTAATGGAGTCTTGTGTCTATCCTGGGAGATAATTGAATTACTTATCTCCAGGATAGAAGACTCTGAAACTGGTTTGGGCCAGAAAGCCATGCTTCATTTAGTCACAAAGGACTTTTTACTAACTTTTGAACCCCTTGTCTGATTTGTGCCATTTTGGAATATGTTGTTCCCCTGAATGGATTGATTGAGAATATGTAATTTTATGTGAATGTGATGTATGGTTTTGGAGTTATGAAAGTTGGGTAGAAAGTATGTTTTAACTGTTTGTATAATTGAGTTTCCTCTCAGAATAAGGGGAGGGAATATGTGGGATGTAACTGTGATATGATTGGTTGTTTTATCCCTCCCTGTGGGTGGTCCTGTATTTGAAACACTGTAATAAAACCAGGCTGGGTGTGCCAGCACCTCAGACCACTGCTTGACCCTCAACACGGAGCCTTGTCTCGTCTTTGGGGGGATTTACTGTATGCTGCTAAGGACTGATTGCCAGGAGTGTAAGCCGCTTGGACGCTTTTCCTGTTCGCCTGCTAGCAGCTATTCGTATGGTTCCTGTTCGTTTATTTGAAGTGCTACCTTATTCCCTTGTATGCCGTTCGGGAGTTTGGAGCATTCACATATTGGCGGTTCGTGAGTTTTGGTGATTATACAGTAGCTGTGCCTGTCGCTGAAAGGGGGATTATCGTCTAAGTGGTTTTTTCCCCTTTTATGCTAAACGGTCCGTTACAATTGGTGGCAGCGGTGGGATCGTTCCCACAGACTACAGGACAGCTACAGGAGACACCATTTCTTTGGATTTTACAATTTGAGGGCAACGCATGTCTGAGTACAGCGACCCTGACAGCAACAGCATGGAACCAGCAGTGTCATACGAGGAGGAGGACCTGGATGGCCGGGATGCATTAAGGAAAGGCATCTGGTACCAGGCCCTGGATAATGTACAGTACCAGCGGGGTGAGAGTTTCCCCAGTGAAGAGCAGCGGTTGCAGAAGCAAGTGGCCCTGCGGATGCACTTCCTGGGAGAGCAGCCCCTAGATGAATGGGTGAAGGAATTGGAGCACCGGGTATGGCAGGAGATTTGGCTGGAAGATGCATACCAGGCGCTTTGGTGGTATGGGGCACAGTACCTGCCCTGGACAGCCGAGCATGACAAGCCAGAGGGAGAGGAGTTTGATGGTCCTGGCTTGTTATGGGAGGCTTTTTCAGAGCCTGAATCTGGGAGCCCTACACAAGCCCGGTTCAGTGATCTCTTGGAGTGGAGGGAGAGCAGGTATGACTGGGACGACACTCACGACATTGAGCAAGACCTGGCTCACCTAGCAACCCTGGAGTGGGAACTGGAGCAGGACTACTGAGATCTCTTCCACTCCATTGAGAAGATTCAGCAGGACAGCAAGGTGACAGAGCCAGAACCAGACCCATTCAGCTGGGAAGACATTGTGGATATTTTCTGGGAAGAACCCCAGGTGGCCGGTAGAGATGGGACCGAGGTCTCTCCACCGGTTCTGCAGGGAATTGGGAGCCCAGTCTCCATTCCCCAGCGGCCGTGTGATTTATTGGGAATTGGGAGCCCAGTCTCCATTCCCCAGCGGGAGATATTGCAGGGAATTGGGAGCCTGAGCCCCATTCCCCAGCGGCAGGCTGAGTTACAGGGGACAGAGATAGTCGCTCCTGTCCCCCAGCAGCAGAATGAATTGCAGGGAATTGGGAGCCCGAGCTCCATTCCCCAGCGGGAGAAATTGCAGGGAATTGGGAGCCCGAGCTCCATTCCCCAGCGGGAGAAATTGCAGGGAATTGGGAGCCCGAGCTCCATTCCCCAGCGGGAGATATTGCAGGGAATTGGGAGCCTGAGCTCCATTCCCCAGCGGCAGGCTGAGTTACAGGGGGCAGAATTAGTTGTTCCTGCCCCCCAGCAGCAGAGTGATATGCCGGGAAGGCAGTGTAAAGTGCAGGGAGAGGAGAACAGCGTCCTCCCTCCCCAGCGGCAGGCTGAGATACAGGGGGCAGAGGTAGTTGTTCCTGCCCCCCAGCAGCCAAGTGATATACCGGGAAGGCAGTGGGAAGTCCAGGGAGAGGAGAGCAGTGTCCTCCCTCCCCAGCGGCAGCGTGATTTTTTGGGAATTGGGAGCCCAGTCTCCATTCCCCAGCAGCAGAATGATGCTTTGGGAATTGGGAGCCCAGTCTCCATTCCCCAGCGGCAGTATGATGCTTTGGGAATTGGGAGCCCAGTCTCCATTCCCCAGCGGCAGCACAGATCATTGGGAATTGGGAGCCCCGTCTCCATTCCCCAGTGGCAGAGTGTCCTACCGGGAATAGAGAGCCCAGTCTCCTTTCCCCAGCAGCAGGACTCTGTATTGGGAGCAGAGACAGTCGGTCTCCCTCCCCCACAGCTGGAAGCATGTATGGGAGAGGAGCTTGTTACCCCCTCTCCCCAGCGGCAGCTTAATGTACAAAGGGGAGACAGTAAGCCCCACAACCGTGCAGATGGGACCGTAGTCTCTACACTGCCAGCACAGGGGGTAGGGACGGTCGGTCCTGCCCCCCAGCGACAGGGCTGTTTAGCCAAAGGGGAGACAATCAGTCTCCCCCTCCAGCAGCAGAGATGGGTAACCAAAGGGGAGACTGTCGGTCTCCAGCAGCAGGACTGTGCAGCTAAAGGGGAGACAGTCAGTCTCCAGCAGCAGCAGCAGAGCGGTGTATTTAAAGGGGAGACAGTCGGTCTCCCCCTCCAACAACCAGGCTTCCACCAGGCTACCCCCCCAGTAGCGCTGGCAACAGGGCAGAGTGCCGCTGGTCTCTGCCCACGCAGCAACCCACCAAGTCAGCGTACCCGTACCCAGCACAGCCGTGGTGAGGCACCTGGACATGGACAAGCTTCCCCTTTACCCAGGTGTAGTAACCATTTATTGTGGGTGGGCTGTGCTGTTGATTATTTGTTGTGGGTGGGCTGCTTGACTAACAAGGGCACTGACCGGCAGGAGGTCAGATACCCTGTTAGTCTGTTTGGAAAAGGGGAGAGATGTGACGAGACCAATCTCGCCACATTGCATTGGAGAAGCCTGGTTGCTCGCCTGCTGCCTTTGGACTATGGCCCCCTTTTAAAAGATTTTATTTTTGCCTGCAGAAAGCTGTATTTGTGCTTTTCTGCCTGGGGTTCGGTAGATTTGTTTGAATGTGTTATACCCCAGATAGGAATCCCATGGAGCCCATTCGTATGAAACTGACTGTACATTTTGGCCCATTTATTAAACTGAGCTCGTGGTGGTCTGAGCTACCATTCACTTAATGTGGCACTGTGATCCAGCTATCTGGGGATATGAAAGGGGTCTGTGTTTTATGTACAAATGTGACGTTCTTATGTATTTTAAAGTGTTTTACTGTCTTTGTGTCTTTTTGCAACCATGTGCTTAATGGAGTCTTGTGTCTGTCCTGGGAGATAATTGAATTACTCCAGGATAGAAGACTCAAACTGGTTTGGGCCAGAAAGCCATGCTTCATTTAGTCACAAAGGACTTTTTACTAACTTTTGAACCCCTTGTCTGATTCATGCCATTTTTTAATATGTTGTTCCCCTGAATGGATTGATTGTGAATATGTAATTTTATGTGAATGTGATGTATGGTTTTAGAGTTATGAAAGTTGGGTAGAAAGTATGTTTTAACTGTATGTGTAATTGAGTTTCCTCTCAGGATAAGGGAGGGAATATGTGGGATGTAA
>OW240917.1:174807513-175277513 GCA_933207985.1 Pelobates cultripes
GGATTTCTACCACAGACCTGTTGATGCTCATTACGTTAATTTTCGCCCTGCTACTTGCTGACTGGCTGTGCATAGTGCTTATACTATTACACAAAACATCTATTACATGTGGTGTACTAAGCTACTCTTTTCTTTTTAACTCATTGTTTTACTATGATGTCCTGAAATACCTGTATGTTACTCTATGCCCTGCAAAAAATAAAGAATTTAAAAATATATATTGTAATACCAATGAGAATAAGTAGTGTTTTTTAAACGTATTAATGTATTAAACATAGCATACCTTGTCCTGCCACTTTATAAAGCTGTTCAACTGGAAACCTCACAGTCTCTTCAGTGATATATTTTTCACTTGTTCCAGAATAATATGCATTAAACAAGTCTGTTGGTTCCCATTCATGTAGATGATAGCGTTTGTGAGAGCTGGGGTCCATTCTGAATGCCTGTGGTGTTGTATGATGATAATGTCACCAGAAAGCTGTTATATACTTTAATTAATATTATCAGTTAGTGGATCATGATGACTAACTGACATGAGACTTATCACGAGTCAGTGCAAGTCAACACGAATATATTACTATGTGCTCATGACTTAAGCTGCCCAAATTATTTATTTTTTGAGTAATCGCTCAGATAATGTCTTACATATTACACTGATCTCTTAGAGGGTTATTTACTACAGAGTAAAATGTGACCAACTTACAATAGAAATGCAACATTTGATCCAAAATACCCTACATTTTGTAATCCTCTTGTCAATGCGTGATAATTTTAGGACGTCTTTTGGAGCCTTCTTTATCAATACAGGATTAGGGGAATACTGATATCCAACCTAACCTTCAGAAATCCAACCTAACCTTCAGGGGCCTGCAGAATGCAGCATAGAATTTTCAGGCACTCTCTACTGTCCCCCAAAATATCAAATGTGTGCCCCTTGATTTTCATGTCACAGAAGAAATTCAAGAAGTGTATCTCTCTCTAGCTCTTCAAATAAAGAAAATAACCATAAACAAATAAGCAAAGTCAAAAAAGTATACACTCGCGGGGGTCGGCAACCGTCATCACTCCAGATGTTGTGGACTACATCTCTCCTAATGCTTTGCTGGCATTATGCCTGTAAGAGCATTATGGTAAGTGTAGTCCACAGCATCTGGGGTTGGCTACCCCTGCTCTAGAGGGCTCATTTTGTTCAAAGCTAATTTTGCTGAAACCTGCGATAACAAGGTAAAGGGGTGATTATTTCTGATGACTTAAAGGTAGGCAGACAATGTAATAGAGCAGCAGGAAATGCTAGCAGAATGCTTGGTTGTATAGGGAGAGTTATTAGCAGTAGAAAGAGGGAAGTGCTCATGCCATTGTACAGAACACTGGTGAGACCTCATTTGGAGTATTGTACACAGTACTGGAGACCGTATCTCCAGAAAGATATTGATACTCTAGAAAGAGTTCAGAGAAGGGCTACTAAACTGGTTCATGAATTGCGGGATAAAACTTACCAGGAAAGATTAAAGGATCTTAACATGTAGACCTTGGAGGAAAGACGAGACAGGGGGGATATGATAGAAACATATAAATACATAAAGGGAATCAACACAGTAAAGGAGGAGACTATATTTAAAAGAAGAAAAACCACAACAACAGAACAAGGTCTTAAATTAGAGGGGCAAAGGTTTAAAAATAATATCAGGAAGTATTACTTTACTGAGAGGGTAGTGGATGCATCTGCGAAGTGCCCAAACACATAGGCCAGGGAGACATGCTCAAGTTAATTCACAAAGTGGCGATGGGGGTGAAAAGAGATGGAGATGGAGATTGGCCATTATATCGGCATTTCCAATTTTGAAGCCGACCAACTGCCCCTGTGGATGCTCACATGGATATTATTGCTATTACCATGGACATTTAAAGGACCACTCTAGGCACCCAGACCACTTCAGCTTAATGAAGTGGTCTGGGTGCCTGGTCCAGCTAGGGTTAACCTATTTTTTCATAACCATAGCAGTTTCAGAGAAACTGCTATGTTTATGAATGGGTTAAGCCTTCCCCCATTCCCTCTAGTGGCTGTCTCACTGACAGCCGCTAGAGGCGCTTGCGTGATTCTCACTGTGATTTTCACAGTGAGAGCACGCCAGCGTCCATAGGAAAGCATTATGAATGCTTTCCTATGTGACAGGCTGAATGCACGAGCAGCTCTTGCAGCGCGTGCGCATTCAGCCGACGGGGAGGAGAAGAGGAGGATCGGAGGAGGAGAGCTCCCCGCCCAGCACTGGAAAAAGGTAAGTTTTAACCCCTTTCCCCCTTCCAGAGCCGGGCGGGAGGGGGACCCTGAGGGTGGGGGCACCTTCAGGGCACTATAGTGCCAGGAAAACGAGTATGTTTTCCTGGCACTATAGTGGTCCTTTAAGTCAAGGTGACTATTTTGGTCTGCTCTCAGAGCTCACCTACAACTACTGTGTCCAAATTAAAATCCACAATGATTTACCATTTTTGATCCTGTTGGAGAGAAAAAGCTTTCAGACCCTAACCAGGCACTTACGTGAGCATGGCACCAGATAGCATTGGGGAGCATAGGGTACCCTTGTAGTGCTGCATGGCAATATCATTCTACTTTTGTCTGCAACAGAGGACCCCACAGAATTTCTGAGAACACTACAACTGCCACAGATATACTCCCCTACAGAGGGAGCAACCATGACCCCGGTAACTACTGACATTGGCCTGGAGCTGGAGATGGGCTTCAGATCAGAGGTTACAAAGAAGAAGCAATGCATGCTGAATCATCTGTAGGATGGTGCCCTGAAATGCTGGACAGTTAGTTACATGCAAGACCTCACCAAGTTCCGACAGGGACTAATGCCTGATAAATGCCCATTTTTTATTTCAGTTTTATTTTTATTTTGTACCAGTTTCCTTAGTTACTTAAAGGGACAAGTCATAAGAACAATTACAGCACTGCTATTCCGCGTCTCCACGTTCTGCATGGAGATGCTGAACTTGATTCAATGCATCTATATGAGGAGGTGCTGACTGGCCAAGCTGGTGTTTGGAACCGCTGAACGGCAGTGCTTGAATGCTTTCCATATGGGAAAGCACTAGATTGCCTGAAATCATAAATCTTAATTATGTCGGATCGGAGGCAGGGCTGGAAAGAAGGGAAGTCTTATTACCTTTAAGGATAACCTTTCATTGCTGACCTTGTTTTGTTTCACATCATAAAGAATTAAAAATTAATTTAAAAAAAAGCCTGCTGCTATTGTTAATGCTAAAATATCATTGTCAAAAATGTTTTCCTTTCTAATTAGTTATTTATTTATAAAATATTTTACTAGGAAGGATAGATTGAGATTTCTCTCGTTTTCAAGTATGTCCTGGGTCCACAAAACATTGCATTCTTACATACGGGAACAATAAAATACAAAAACAATATTAATACACAATATATACAAAACATAACATAGGGCAGGTAGGAAATATATAATCAACCTTGACAGGTGCATTTTGTTTTGAGGTATGTAGAGAGGGATCTCTTAAAGGACTTTAGGCTTGGGGAAGATTTTAAAGTGTGCGGGAAGGTTGTTCCACATTTGCGGTTCTCTGTAGGAGAAGGAGGATCGGGCCGCTTTCGTTTTGTATTGAGGTAGACTAAATAAAGTGCTGGTACTGGATCGAAGGTTATAGGAGGTGGGAACAGCCATGTGTCATCTGCATACATGTGTACATTTGAGGATTTGCAGACATTATACAGATCATTTATAAATAATGTGAATAGTAGGGGGCCGAGAATGGATCCTTAGGAAACACAACATGTGACTGGGAGAGGGAAGGAGTCGCTGTCAGAAATAGACACATATTGTGAGCAATCTGAAACATATTATCGAAAACATGTTGTTAGCGGACAATCACCAATACCTGAGCTTTTGAGTTTGTGCAGTAATGTCGTGGTCTACCGTGTCAAAGGCCTTGGCAAAATCAAGGAAAATAGTTCCAGTTAGGTTTCCCTGTCCCATGCCAGTTTGGATGTCTTTGCAAACTTTTAAAAGGGCAGTTGTAGTGGATTGATTAGGGGTCAGATAGTTTGATTGTTGGTAATACTCACATAGTTGCGTATGGACACATTTTTATAAGATTTATGACAATACCGGGAGCAATGATATTGGGCGATAGTTAGAAACCAAAGTAGTGTCACCACTATAATGGCTAAGCACTACTCTCGCAGTCTTCCAAAGTTTGGGTTTGGTTATCCACTTTGACAGTGGAGGGTTGGGAGTGAATTGGGGGAGCTTGTAATTTATTTATGACTTTCCAAAAGTTTCTAGGGTTTGATAGGTTATTGTTCAGATTTTCACAGAAATATTGGGCCTTGGCCAGTTTTGTTTGTTTTGTGCATATATGTCGCCATTGTCTATATGCACAGTGATCATTCATAGAGCCAGTACACTTGAACTTGGACCACAAAGAATCCCGATACTGGTACTGATGTTATTAGTGAAGTATTATTAATTTGATATTGGCTTGTACATTGTAACGTTGCCTGCTTGTATCCTCAGCTATAGTGTAATTGTATTATTTGTATATATGTTGCGGTGGATGGTATTTCCATGATAACCATCTCCCAATGAGGCCATCGAACGGCCGCTGACGCAATGAGGTAATGACGTCGACATCACATGATGACGTCATGCATGCTCGCGTTGGAGCCAGCGGAACCCCCGTGAAATTCAGACCGGGCTGACAGGAAGCAGGAGAGTATTACGGTGGTGGGTAAGTTAATGTGTTTGGGTATATAGGTCCGCACTTGTACTGTATTTGTTAGTCCTGATAAAAGTCTGTGGATAACACACTGAACCGTTGATTGATTTTTAAAAAGCTTCATAAAAAGTCCTGGGAGTGCTATCTGGATTATTCACGATATATATATATATATTTGTGTTAGGTGCTTATGATAGTACAGTGTGAAATACCATAAATAAATGTAGGATAATAAAAAGAGCAAGTCGGTTGTGGTGTGCCGGAACCGACTATGAGGTAGGCCTGAGAAAGAAGAGGGCCTACCCAGGGAAAGAAAAATAGAAAAAAAAATGTTAAAATGTGGTGTGGTGGGAGGGTCATTCAACGCTGACCTCGAACGGTAAGAAGCTAGGTAACGGGAGTGCCTTAAGTAGGCTAGGGGTAGCAAACCAGCACCTCCCACAAATCCAGGCAAAATTGCCATAATACTTGTGTTTGGTGCTTATGATAGTACAGTGTGAAATACCATAAATAAATGTAGGATAATAAAAAGAGCAAGTCGGTTGTGGTGTGCCGGAACCGACAATGAGGTAGGCCTGAGAAAGAAGAGGGCAAAATTAAGTAATCAAATTTATTACAGACAACCAATACATATACATTTTATCAACCAGACATGTTTTTGAAAGCATCCCTTAATTCTTGTACTGGGTTCGGTATGTACCGTGAGTAAGCGGATGACTTTCAGCTCCCCAGTGTTTTGATAACATGAGTTGGGATGTTGACACTGGAGGCTGTGGACGCGGCTCCTATACGAAAGGAGTGCCCTGGGTATTTGGCTGCGTTGAGGCCCAGTTGTGTGAGCAAGGTTGTAGTGGTGAGTACTGCACCTTGTAGCTGTAGTAGTGGTTGTGAGGGCAGTAAGTTATGATGCTGTATGTAGGCATCAAGAACCCTGACAGGACACCATCTGTTGAACGTGGGATAGTACGGAATGTTTAAGGGTATGTTCTGACTGGTTTTGGAGTGAGGCTCACATTACTTGAAAGCAGCCTCTATTAAGTAGACTCTTTCAAGTAGGAGTTAGAAAACCAGGAGTTACTTGGAGTGGTTTGTATACTGTGGAGAGTGGTTTGTATACTGTGGAGAGTGGTTTGTATTTTATTTTTGTTTAATCTTTAAAGTTGGTAAGGTTTAAAAAAAAAAAAAAAAAATTGTTTTTTAAATTTACTTTTTTTTTCTTTCTTTTTTTCTGTGTTCTGGTTTTCCCCCTTTTTTTGTGCTGCTGCTTGATTGATTGGGGGAGTGTTCATTGTTTGCACCTGTGTGGGATTTGTATCCCCATAAAGGCACACCCCTAACTCACTGAGCTTGCTCACATTACTTGAAAGCAGCCTCTATTAAGTAGACTCTTTCAAGTAGGAGTTAGAAAACCAGGAGTTGAAATGAACAAGGGGTTCAAACTATCAAGGTAATTGTTTTTATTTTCTGTTTAAAGGGGATATGAGTGTTAGCAAGATTGCTGGTTTAACTCAATGCACATCTTGTTGCATGTATGGATGCCTGGATGTACCCATCCAGGGTCCATACCTCTGTGATGGTTGTGTGCGAGTGGCTTCTCTGGAAGCTCACATTGGAGATCTCGAGAAGCAAATCGCAACATTGAGGGAGATTGACAATCTTGAGAGGAGTCTACTGCTCACTGAGCAGAGTTTAGTGGGGACCGGTAGTGGAGAGGGAGGAGATA
Organism: Pelobates cultripes; assembly: GCA_933207985.1. Classification (NCBI taxonomy): domain Eukaryota; kingdom Metazoa; phylum Chordata; class Amphibia; order Anura; family Pelobatidae; genus Pelobates; species Pelobates cultripes. The sequence goes on from OW240917.1 coordinate 174,813,986, forward strand.
AGACAGATGGGGAACAGGCATGTAGCTGGGTGACAGTGGGGCGAGGAAGCAGGGGGGGAGGGAAGAGGAAAGGGCTAGCTAGTACTGATTTGGTGCAACCTAGCAGATTTGCCCGTTTGAGGGAAGATGTTGGGAGCATCAGCTCAGGAGTAGCTGTATTAGAGGAAGCTGTTACTTCTAACAGCCGAGCTAACAGCCCCCTAGTACGGGTGGGGATCAAAATGTAAGGAAGGCAAGACAGGTTGTGGTGGTAGGGGACTCTATCATTAGGAGAGCAGATAGGGCAATCTGCCGCTCTGATCGGCTCAACCGGACAGTTTGCTGTCTCCCGGGTGCTCGGGTCCGGCATGTTGCTGACAGAGTGGATGGATTATTGGGAGGGGCTGGGGATGACCCAGTGGTCATGGTCCATGTTGGTACCAATGACAAAGTAAGAGGAAGATGGAAGGTCCTAAAGAATGATTTCAGGGAATTAGGTAGCAAACTTAAGAAAAGGACCTCCAAGGTGGTATTCTCTGAGATATTACCTGTGCCACGCGCAACAGTGGAAAGGCAGCGGGAGATTAGAGAGGTCAATGCGTGGCTTAAGTCTTGGTGCAGGAAGGAGGGTTCTGGGTTTTTAGAGCACTGGGCCGACTTTGCGATTGGGTACAACCTTTATAGTGGTGACGGATTGCACCTAAACGGGAGAGGGTTTGAAGTGCTGCGGGATAGGATGTCTAGAAAGTTGGAGGAGATTTTAAACTAGTAGTAGGGGGGAGGGTCATAGCAATATACAAAATGGAGATAGGACAGAAAGGAGATGGGCTTTAGCACAGTATAAGGGGGGTGGAAACGGGGGGAGGGGCAAGCTCAGAACAGAGAAGCTGTGTAATGTTGAAAATTCACAAAATATACAAGTGACGCATAATATTAAATGTATGCTTACTAATGCAAGGAGCCTAAATAACAAAATGGGGGAACTAGAGGCATTAGCATACACTAAACATTATGATATAATAGGCATAACTGAAACATGGTGGGATGAGACACATGACTGGGCAGCTAACTTAAATGGGTACATGTTATTTAAGAAGGATAGGAAAAACAAGAAGGGTGATGGGGTATGTTTGTATGTCAAACATGATTTAAAGCCAAATGTGAAACAAATGGAATGCGAGGAGGATAATGTGGAAGCTTTATGGGTAAATATCTGCTTGGGGGAAAAGAAGGGAAACCAACTATTGGTTGGGATATGTTATAAACCACCTAATGTTAATATTGACGAGGAACAACAGCTGTTTGAGTAAATTGAGAAAGCTGCAAATCTGGGTAACACTTTAATTATTGGAGATTTTAATTACCCGGATATAAATTGGGACAGAGGGACTAGTGCCTCAGCAAAGGGAATTAGGTTTTTAAACTTGTTAAATGACACCTTCATGTCACAACTTGTGCAAGCACCAACTAGAATGGATGCTTGTCTGGACCTGGTTTTAACAAACAACGTTGATCTTTTGACCAACATTCAAGTAGGTGAGCACTTGGGAAATAGTGATCACAATATAGTGTCCTTTGAAATAAACTCAAAAAAACAAAAGCACATGGGGAATACTAAAACATATAATTTTAAAAAGGCCAATTTCAATAAGTTAAGGGAAGCTTTACAATATATTGACTGGCATAAACTCTTTAGTGAAAAGAACACTGAGGATAAATGGATCATCTTCCAACAAATATTACAAAGGTACATTTCTCAGTATGTACCGTTGGGAAATAAATATAAAAGAAACAAATTAAAACCAATGTGGCTTAGTAGAGAAGTAAAACAAGAGATTACAACTAAGAGAAGGGCATTTAAAGCATTTAAATCGGACAAATCAGATGCATCTTATAAAAGATATAAGGATGCAAATAATGCGTGCAAAAAGGCAATTAGACTTGCTAAACTTCAAAATGAAATAATGATAGCTGAAGAGAGCAAAACCAACCACAAAGCATTTTTTAAGTACATAAATTCTAAAAAAAAACCAAAATGAAAGTGTAGGTACACTAAAAACTGAAACACGGGTGTTAATTAATGAAGACCAGGAAAAGGCAGGAATTTTAAATAACTATTTCTCCTCCATATATATTAAGGAAGAACCCATGGCAATAGATGTGCAAATGATTGCTACTAAAAACTTGCAGAATAATTGTAATTGGTTAACTCAAGACAAGGTGCTGCAGGAACTAAAGAAAGTTAATATATACAAAGCTCCAGGGCCTGACGGTATCCATCCACGTGTACTTAAGGAACTAAGTGCAGAAATAAGTGAACCTCTGTTTTTAATCTTTCAAGATTCTTTTCTTTCAGGAAGTGTTCCGGTGGATTGGAGGAAGGCAGATGTGGTTCCTATATTCAAAAAGGGTTCAAAATCCTTGCCTGGAAATTATAGACCTGTGAGCTTAACTTCTGTGGCTGGTAAAATATTTGAAAGGTTATTAAGGGATAATATTCAAGAATTCCTTGAGAAGAACATGGTTATCAGCAAAAATCAGCATGGTTTTATGAAGCACAGGTCATGTCAAACTAACTTGATTGCGTTCTACGAAGAAGTAAGTAGAAGTATAGATCAGGGTGTTGCCGTGGATGTGATCTATTTGGATTTTGCCAAGGCATTTGATACAGTTCCACACAATAGATTAGTGTTCAAACTCAAGGAAATCGGTCTAGATGAAAATGCTTGTTCTTGGGTAGAACATTGGCTTAAAAACAGAGTACAAAGAGTCGTCATTAATGGTAAATTTTCAAGCTGGACAGAGGTGGCAAGTGGTGTCCCTCAGGGGTCTGTTCTGGGACCCCTTCTATGTAACATGTTTATAAATGATCTTGAAGACCGCATTGAAAGTCATGTTTCAGTGTTTGCAGATGACACCAAACTTTGTAAAACAATACAATGTGAGCAAGATATTACTTTGCTGCAGAGGGATTTAGATAGACTGGGGGACTGGGCACTCAAATGGTAGATGAAATTTAATGTTGAAAAATGCAAAGTTATGCACTTCGGCGTAAAGAATACACAAGCAACGTATACCCTTAATGGAAGCGAATTAGGGATAACAACACATGAAAAGGACTTGGGAATTGTTATAGACAACAAACTATGCAACAATGTGCAATGTCAATCAGCAGTGGCCAAGGCCAGTAAGGTATTGTCATGCATGAAAAAGGGCATTCATTCTCGGGACAAGAATATAATTTTGCCTCTTTATAAATCACTGGTAAGACCTCATATTGAATATGCTGTGCAATTTTGGGCACCTGTTCTAAAGAAGGATATTATGGCACTAGAAAAAGTGCAGATGCGGGCTACAAAATTAATAAAAGGAATGGAACATATCGGCTATGAAGAAAGGTTAACAAATTTAAACCTATTTAGTTTAGAAAAACGTCGCCTGAGAGGGGATATGATAACATTATGCAAATATATTCGGGGCCAATACAAACCATTGTGTGGAAATCTATTCGTAAACCGGACTTTACATAGGACACGAGGCCTTGAGTTTAGACTGGAAGAAAGAAGATTTCGTCTAAGGCAAAGGAAAGGTTTTTTTACTGTAAGAACAATCGGGATGTGGAATTCTCTGCCTGAGGAAGTGGTTTTATCAGAGTCCATACAGATGTTCAAACGGCTACTAGATGCATACTTGTAAGAACAGAATATTCAAGGATATAATCTTTCAATGTAGGGTAATAACTGCTTGATCCAAGGATAAATCTGACTGCCATTCTGGGGTCAAGAAGGAATTTTTTTCCTAGCTTGTTGCAAAATTGTGCTTCAAACTGGGTTTTTTTGCCTTCTTTTGGATCAACAGCAAAAAACAAATGTGAGGTAGGCTGAACTTGATGGACGCAAGTCTCTTTTCAGCTATGTAACTATGTAACTATGTTAAGTCAGGATGTAATGATCCATATGTTTTGTCAAGTGGGAATAGAGGAGGAAAGGAGTACTTTGGGTTGTGGAGGTTGTAGTGAATTCTCTAGGTCTTAGAAATCCATAGAAAGCTATGTATATTGCTGTTTTGATGATAGAATTTGTATTGGTGTCAAACGGTTGTAAGTCAAGCAGGTTAGACAATGCTTAAAAGATATGGTTATCTATGGGTAGCCTCTGGGCTGTATGTGTGGGTTCTGATTTCTGAATACCTCTGAGTATGGTCTTAATTTGGTGAGAGGCCATGACACTGTTGTTATTTGGGTGTAATATTAGCATGTGGTGTTGAATGCCAGTGAGATAGAGTTTGATGGTGTTATATGACATTTTAAGTTTAAGGTGGCAAAAGGAAGCAAACCCCCAAAAAGTTGTCATAACAAATGGTTGCATGATGTTATGTTCCAGAAGGAATCTTTTGAATAGCGTGAAAGCCCTGTTGTATGTTTTGTGTGTATTGTATGAAAGTGCCAATTGGGACAGTGTCCTGCTATGCTGCATGATGGTTTCTAGTCCAGTATGAGTTGTTGAAATGTTGGAGTGATGGTGGCTGTGGGTGCAGCTGACGCGAGTGCTTGATGAAACGCCTGAAATTTAAAGCGAGACAAATTGTCAGCAGCTGTGTTACATACACCTGGAACATGGAAACAACATAGGAAAAAAATATGACAAGCTGCCAACCAAGTGAGTTTCCTCAGAAATCTCATGATCGTAAGAGATTTGGAACGGCCTTTGTTGATGATGTGACAGGTTGCCTGGTTGTCTGAGTAACAACGCACTGGCATATTAGCCCATAAATGACCCCATGCTACGGCAGCCGCCACGATGGGATAGATCTCAAAAAGAGCTGAGGTAGTGGAGAAACCTTCCAAATCCTGAACTGCTGAAGGCCAGCTGCCCCAAAGCCATTCGTTCCCAAAAATTGCTGCAAAACCAGTGGTAGATGCTGCATCTGACCAAATGGTAGGAGATGAATCAGTCAATTGAGGAAGGAACATACTTTTACCATTCCAAGTGGTTAAAAATCTCTTCCACATGTTTAGATCTGCCGTAGCTTGGGTATCTAAGGACAACCTGTGCGTGTCATGTAGGAAATGTGGGAAAAGATGCAATAGTCGTGATATAAAGGAGCGGCCTTGAGGTATGATGTGCATAGCAAAATTTAGTGACCCCAGCAGGGACTGTAGCTCTTTGCCGTTGCAAGTACCGAGCTGAAGGTAGCTGTTTATGTAAGTGAGAATATTCTCTATCTTATCGTGTGGTAGGCTCGCTTGCATTGTGGCGGAGTCTAGTTGGATACCCAGAAAAGTGATAACCGTGTCTGGCCCCTCTGTTTTCTTTGGGGAGATAGGTACACCTAGTTGCTCAAATAGCTTAGTGGTAGCTTTGAGACTAGTAGGAGGTGAAGTATTCTCCTCGATCAGTAGGAAATTGTCCAGGTAATGTAATACCTTAGGGCATTTGGCTATGTTCAATAGTAACCAACATAATGTTTCGGCAAATGTGTCGAAAATAGCTGGGCTACTTTTGGACCCAAAAGTTAACCGGGAGAAAAAAATAGTAGATTCCGGACCACTTGATCCCATGCAGGTACCACATGCAGGTGTGGGGTGGATTGGTAGTAATTTAAAGGCATTAGTAATGTCGGTCTTACTGAGCCAGACTCCAACCCCTGCTTGTATGATAGCGGTAATGGTGTGATCTATGGTGGTGTATTGCAGAGAGAATTCCTCAGAGGGTATGAGGGAATTAAGACTGGAGTTGGCCGATGAGTGGGGTGCCGATAAGTCAATGATGAGTCTCTGTTTTTGGGAAGATTTCCCTGTGACCATACCAACGGGATTGGTGCGCCATTCTATGAATGGAGGAGTTTTGAAAGGCCTCAATACGAAACCCTCATCTACTTCTTGGGCTATGAGGGTGTCAACCGCTGTGGGGTTGTGTTGGGCGGATTGTAGATTAGGGCATTCCAGAGTTACGGCTGGTATGTGTAGGATACCTGTATGGAAGCCTTCTGTTAAACCAGAGATGAGAATGTCTACTAGGTGTCTAGATGGGTGCTGAGACATAAATGCCATGAATACTGGCATATTAATGGACGTTAGGTAAGGCTTGGAATACATTTTATTTGGACACATGGTCTTTGCATGTGCCCTAAAACATTTTGAACAGACATGCAATAGTCTACATCCACTGTAATTACAAGACCCAACATTGAAATTATTACATATCTGGGACTTGCCCAGAAACTTGATTAGGTGTCCCAGTACTTCTCTGGAACCCCAGAAGAACTAGCTCCTTGCGAGGAGGCATGTTCGTCTGCCTTGTTGAGACAAAAATTTGTTGTATGGGCTGTGGAGGAGCAGTATGCACAAGCTGGTGTTCTTAGAACTGCAAAGTGTCTGCAAAAATGATGGTAACAATCCTTCCCCAGTTGGATCGTGTTCCGTACTGGGAGAAGGCTCCAGACACTTTTGCAGAAAAAGACCTATGGTAGTCATAGAAGGCTGAACCACCATATTTGTTGCCCAAGTCTACCAGCTTGTGCATATAGAGATCAAACTCCTCTCTTCTGTTGGGATGGACCGCACAGATGACATCCCTGTAAATACCAAAAGCTAGTACAAATTCAGGGATAGTCAGTTTCCTGTTCAGGTGGGCATCCCTAGATCTGACAACAACAGATACATCATCATAAGCATACGTCTTATTCTCAACAATATCCTGGGAGGCAATCAACAGGGAAGCCAGGTTGACGTCTTTACCTTCCAGGATATCCCTTTTTATGTGCTCAGGTATCATATGAGCCGGGCATCCAGGGTGATGGCTGGAGCAACTAATGGCAAGTCGTCTGGTGCTTGTGAAGCAGCAGCTGGTGGCCCTGGTAGAGTAAGAGCTGTGGTGACTGACTCAAGTTTCTCCAGCCTGGAGTTAACCTTGCTCATGGACGCCATGAGTGAGGATAACATGGCATGTATGTCTCCTGGGTTGGACTGGCTAGGTCCTTCCCCAGCATCCATGTTATTTGTAGATGTGCGTAGCAGTTTGAAAAGTTCTGCTTTCCTTGCTGTAGCGGGGTAGGGGATTTGTCATCTCCTCAATTCTGTGGTTATAAGCGGGATAGTCCAGGATCTGATCGATGCTGGACTAGCTAGCTCTCCTCCTTGTGTGGGAGTAACAGCTCTAGCCGGGGTGCTAGGCAGGGAGAAATCCTCTACCCCTTCCTGAGACATCCTATAAATAAAACAATTAATTAGTATATGAAACCACCAAATTGTACTGGCAGGCTAGCTGGGCCGGGTGGTGAAAAATTATACTTGTTTGGTGACAGATGAGGCCCTGCTAATTGCCAAGCGGCTTGAGAGGCTCTATCTATGCGTTGGCGCAAGGGGTTATTGAGGCCACTCGTTGTAGTGGCAGGAGTTTTAGGCCTCTCAGTGACTGTAAGACAGAAAACAGGGGAAGGGAGTGACAGGTGAGGCCCTCTCTATGCAACATGCGAGGCGGCTAGCTAACGTGTGGCCCGATGGGTGTTTGCCTCTGAAACGTTTGAGGCGGGGTGTTGGCCTCGCGGGACCACTAACTGATGATGACTGCCAAGATGGGGTAAACACCTATTGGGAAGCCTGTGACCCTATTGCCAGTACTCTAACCTAGGGGGACGGAATGAAATGTATGGTAGAATACCATATGAGCAGGTGGACGTACCTGATAGTATAACAAATTCACAGGAAAACCGTGTGGAGTAAATATATATATAAGCTTGACAGCCTGAAATGGGTAAAAGAGAGTAGTATGATGAGTGTGGATTGTTGGAAAGAAAATAGACTTATAGCCTGTAGCAGCAATGTTTTTATGGTTTGCTGGCGTTGTTCTAGATAATTTACTGCAAACCAATTAGTTTGAATGACTATCTGTTCCTGTCCAAATTAAAGATAATAAAGTTGCGTGCACGCAGAAGTAAATTCACACTGAGACACAAGGTTCAGGGTAATGAAAGAACTTCAGAGAAGTTTAATGGCTTCTGACAGAAAATGGGTGCGCAGACCCTTATAAAGGCATTATTACATCATTGAAGAAAATCAAGATATAGACAAATAGACATTGTTAATTGGCTTAGGTGCTAAGATGTTAGTAAAATGCCCTCCCCATTCTTAGGTCACTATCTACGTAATTTCTTAACTCCTACAGGTTTTAGCGCCATTTTGTTAAAATGAGGAGCTCACTCGACGGGAGGGGCCTTTTGGCAGCTATCCATTTGGAGCGTAGCTGGCACTTGTTAGTTTCTCAAGGTTAAGTTTCAAGGATTTTAGTAAATACACATTTTATCAAAGCTATTTCTTGCTGACATGCAAATTCTATGTTCTATAGACAAAGCTTCCTTGTAAAACTATGGGGGCCTCTTAGAGGTATATCAAGAGGATTTAAAGGGGCCTTACAAATTTATAGAGGCCTAATAATTCTACAACAGTCCCCCCTAAAATGTTATTTGCTAAAAGACAAAACTTTATTTGTTAGTATCAGAAGAAGTATTAGCCCAAAGACACAGAAACCCCATGACCGCTGACTTAGTGTTAATGCAAAGTGCAAGTCTATCCCTCTCTTGACCCTAACAGGCTGCAGCACATCCGTCAGTACGGTTCAGGAACACTCTTCACTCCGCTGGTAACCCATAGTGGCTTATCCACTACTTCTCCGTACGGCAGTCTACCCATAAAGACGGACGCTGTCCCTGTACTGTCCCTTCCTAGACTTTCTGCACTTCATCAGTATACGGGAGAGTTTGTAGCGGAATACAGGGTGAGATGAGGTCTTGATCATCGATTGTCAGATGAGTGAAGGTTGGTGTTGCTTGGTCAACAGTTTTCTGCAGGAATTTCCTTAGGCATGGGAGGCCACAACAAATGAGAAGAGCGAGAATAAAAAGAAAAATTAGTAAGGCAATACCAATCTGGACTAAAGCTCTCTGCCAACCAGTCATCCAACCAAACCATTTTTCCCAGGGATCAGTAACTCCAGAGTTTCTCTTTAACTCCTCTGAGAGTCTATTTAATTTAGCTATGGCTAGAGTGACTTTACCATTAGGACCTGTGTTTTCTGGAATGTAAGTGCAACAAGTCATAGTGTCGGGAAGTATTTTACAGACCCCCCCTTTTTCGGCTAAGATCATGTCTAAGGCCAGTCTGTTCTGGAAGGTCATTTGGGATGTGGCCTGTAATTGCTCGGCCAAGCCCTGGAGGGCATCCCTGGTGTAGTTCACGAAGCGCTGTTGGTTGTAATAGATATAATTAATCCAATTAAGGTTTTTGTTGGCAGTGACTATGGTAAAAAGTGATTCAAAACCTGCAGCTACTTCATCTCTAGCTTTAAATTCATTAGGTACCCCCCTAGGCACCCCAATGGCATCTATGTAAATGTGGGGGTCAAAACTGCCTTTTACTGGGGTTTCGCACCTTACTCTGGCTGGTGTATGTGGAGGGTTGTATGTGTCATGATGATTATCAGAAATAATATGAATGGGCATGATAACTTTGGCCAGGGTACACTCACCCCACCACTCAGTTTCCAGCCTAGATCTTAACTGTAGATCCCCACATAACCAGTAAATATCCCCCAATGACCTGGTATGGTGTTGCAACAGGCGTATAGGAACAGTTCTGTAAGTGGCGCAATAACCTTTAGAAAAGTTACCCATGAATTTACCAATCCAGTCATACACGGCATAACAAGTGTAATTACCTCTATAGACTGTGATTCCATCTGGTGGCTTAACATTTTCAAATAAGAGAGGGTATTCTGCCGTCCATGCCATGCAGAGGGACCTATTAAAGTCATATTGGTAGGCAAAAAGGCTTAAGAAGCAATCTTCTATCTCTAAAGGGAGAGTTAGGGGGACGGTGCCAAGGTGGGGTCGGGCACCGCCACATACATAACATGCTGTTTTATTATGTTTGTTGGCATTATACCTCATCCATTCTAACCACAAATTAATGTCATTGAATCCAGTTTCAGCGGCCATGGTATCTTCAAAAGTGGGGTTAGCGATGGCCATCATATCTTTAAAGGACTGGATATGTGGTTTTAGCGGATTTGGGACCATATGATCAGCCCCTTGCCACTCTGGAGAGTGGTACATATCTCTGAGGTAGAAATGACCTAATTTGTTGTAGGAACCTTTCTTCCAATACATTCCCATTACATATCGGTCTGCATCCTCGGGGCCAGGATGTTCAATATTTAACATTAATTTCATAGGGGTACTTCCTCCAGGCTTTCTTAAAGTCATTCTTTGAAGGAGGGATCTACCCTGATTGTCTATCTTAGATAAAGCACTTTTGGGTTTATAACCCCAGGCAGGCCCAGTATTCCATCCCGCAGCCCCCCAGTAGTTACAGTCATAACCCCATTGTTCATCTACTACACAAACGTAAGGGTCTTTTGCTTGTGGTATATCTTTATAAATGGCTTGAATCTGTGACTTAGGGAATGGGCATTCTACAATATCACAGTAATCAAAAGTGAATGTAGCCACATGGGTACATGATGAATTATACCAGAAAGTGTACCCACTAGCATCTTTGGTGATGGCCACCTGCTGGGCTTTAAGGAGGCCAACTAAGGAGATAATGTACCAGAGGCACATGGTTGCATAGAGTTAGCTTCCTCTGGGGCAGGTGTCTTCTTGCAGTGGGAAGCGTGGATCCAGTTAGGCCTTCCGGCCAATTTGACAGAGGTAGGGGAGATCAGGAGAACTTGGAACGGTCCGTCAAATCTTGGTTCCAGGGTGTGTTTTCGCACAAATTTCTTGACCAGAACCCAGTCACCGGGGAGCAGACTGTGGTTGCCTGTGTCAGAATCAGGATCTGGAATTTTAGAGAAAACTTGGACATGGATTTTGTTCAAAGCATTTGCGAGTTCAGTTACATAATCTACTAAAACATCAGTTTGAAGTTGTAGTTGTTGGGGAAAATAGCAACCTAGCCTAGGTGCAGTCCCAAATAGAATCTCGTATGGGGACAATGAGGTAGTATTTTTGTACAAGAGCATTCATTAGATCTTTTGATAAATGTGCAGGTCTGTGTGCCCATTGTACGACTGCTGGGTACAAATTCTTAGGGAGGCAGAAATTGAGGTTGTTGGAGTACACTCCATCCTTCAGAACTGCCCCTTACTGTTTCCACTTCTGTATTTCTTCAGGGGCAACTGTAGCCTGTTGTTCCAGCAGGATTTTCAGGTCAGTTGGAAGAGTCTGCAGAGTAAATATGGGAGTTTCTTCATTTCCGGACACTCTTCTTTCCACTTCCTGTGGTTCTTTTGCAGCCTGATCAGCTAGATGGTTGCCCTTTGCTTCATCTGAGTCCAACTTCCCATGTGCTTTTATCTTCAAAATAGCCACTTCTTCTGGGAGTAGGAGGGCGTCCATCAGCTCCTTGATCGCGGAACGGTGCTTGATTGGTGTACCGGTGGTGGTAAGAAATCCTCTTGTTTTCCAAATTAATCCGAAGTCGTGAGCCACGCCCAGTGCATATCTTGAATCCGTGTAGATATTGGCGCGCTTTCCTTCAGAGATCTTGCATGCTGAAGTCAGGGCTTGCAATTCAACTTCTTGTGCAGACATAGTTGATGGTAAAGATGATGATTTGACAATTTCATCTGTTGTGGTTACGGCATATCCTGTATGGTATCTTCCTTCTTCATCAGCATATCTTGAGCCGTCCACAAACAGGGTGAGATTGGGATCTACCAATGGGTCTTCATGCACAGTTGGTAGATGTGTTGTTTCCATTTTCATCTGTTCAAAACAGTCATGAGGTGTATCTGGGTCGTATTCATTCACTATGGTTAAATCTTGGAACTTATTTTCCAGGAAATGACGTGGCCATGCTTTTAGGTGGTCAGTTGTTGGATATTTGACAACACCATTTTCCTGTAGCTGTGATTCGTCCATAGTGGCCCATGCTTTTGCCATAGGCCCAAGATCATTCCATGATATTGTTTTCAACTTGGTCACAGGGACATGTGGAATGGCAGTGTCCCAATGGCGGTACAAATGCTTGAGTTCCGGAGGTAGATGAATCAAGACCATACTGTTGCCTTCAGAATCACAGTAGAAGTCTTGTGCAGTGAGTTTTACTTCGACCAGATGATAGAGTTCATCTTCATAGCAGGGTTCAGGAGTGATGTTTGATTTGTACCACATGGTACAGAAGGCATATCCTGCTCCGTCATGAAGGAGTGCTTGTCCATCATGAAAGGATAGGTTGGGATGCATTTCCTTCTTGATGGTGCCAGTGAGAAGAAAAACATAAGTTTCGTCCATGATGAATCCGTAGTATACAGATGAATCCGTAGTATACACCCCCCTCAGGGAGTGGCAGAAGAGTGGACGGATTGAGAACTTGACATCTTTGGAGGGTAATGTTGTCAGGCAACAAAAGATGACATTGAAGGCGAAGATGCCTAGCAGGAGTAACATGCTTAAGTTGGACCTGGTTGACTATGGCAGAAATGTCATGAGGGGCCAAGACAACCAGGGGGTGGCCAAGGACAAGATCCCCAGTTCTTTCAATGAGCTCTCTGGCAGCAAAGACGGCCCGAAGGCAAGAGGGACGTCCTCTGGCCACAATATCCAGTTGGCAGGAGAAAAATCCAATAGGCCTTTGGCAGCCTCCAGGACCATGAGCCTGAGTGAGTACTCCTGTTGCATGGCCTTGTCTTTCAGAAACAAACAATTTGAAGGGTTTGGTATAGTCTGGTAGGCCAAGAGCAGGAGCAGAAGCAATAGCACGTTTGAGAGAACAGAAGTTGTCAAGGGCTTCTGTGGACAAGCAAAATGGGTCTGACTTGAGAGCATCATAAAGAGGTTGCATAAGGAGCGAGGCTTCTGGGATCCATGCTCGGCAATAGGAAATGAGGCCTAGGAAGGCGTGTAGTGACTTTGAGATCCTTGGAGGTGGAATGTCCAGTACTGCTCTAACTCGGTCACGAGTGAGATGTCTGGTTCCCTGAGACAGACAATGGCCAAGGAAGATAACAGTAGATTGGCAATATTGCAGCTTGGGACGTGAAGCTTTACATCCTTGTTCTGCTAGGTAGCAAAGAAGATTAATTGAGCATTGTTCTGTTGTGGGTAGATCATCTCCACAGTAAAATGGGAAGGGAACAAAGAACTGTAGTGTCTTTTCGTGACAAAGGTGTATTTAATTGAACCTGGCCGTCTGCAGTGAGGGTGATGGATGCTTGGAGGCAGGATAGGACATCAGCACCAACACAAGAGACATCGGTGTCAGGCAGGAACGATGAGTCAGGCAGGTCTTGTTCTCTAGGAACACTGCGGGATGCACCTGTGTTAACCAGGAAACCAGGAAAGCAGTAGGGTGACCTTCAATAGGTAAAGTTACAGTGGCTAGTGGCCCCCCTTGTTCCCTGTAGACACTGCCATGGCAGGGGCATTAAGCATCAGCGGGTTTGCTCTCCTCTGTATGGGCTGTGTTACTGACTCAAACCCCTTTCTATGTCATTAGCCATAGCTTTTTTTGCAGTCTGAATATGTCTATCATTATAAATAATGGTTAATAGTAAGTTAAGTAAAGTTCCTATATGTCTTTGGATAAAACATTAACTATTGCGGTACTATCATTTATATTAATTAGACTATAACAATTATACCACCCTGTAACTAAGTAAACAACCAGTAGTGGCTGGGTTAATAAAACATGCCACAAACCCTTCTAATGCTAAACCATCATTTAACGTAAAGGATGTTACTGTAAACATACGATCTGTAACTAGCAAGATTCGATTAAGTAAAGATACAATGTTTAAAATAACTTGCATTATTTGGCTATTTCCCTTGTTGCAAGATTAATCTGGATAATCAGCTGTTATGCTCTTATATTCGTGTCCAACAGATTTCATATGTAGGTCACACCACATTTGCAAATTACATTTTAGCAACCTTCTTTTTTTTTTTTATATCACGGACAAATTGCTGATACAGGGAAACAAATGGCATGATTGTTTTAGTAATTATAATGTTTCAGTTCATAATATGTAGAGTGTAAGGAAAATCACGTCTCTAAATGGGACGAGCATAATAGGGGTAGGCCTCATGATGGAGGCAGCCATGACAGGGGCGGGGAAGGAAATGACAGCAAGGGAGGAAGTGAGAGGGGTGACGTCCATGATATGTGTGGGAAAGGAAGACAGGAGGTGTGGGCATGGTAAGGGCGGAAGTGACGTTACTTTAGAAGCAACCGTGACTGTGGATAGGTCATGGGACTGGCAGGCGCCATCTTTAGGGTGGTGGTTGACGTACTTTCAACCATACACTATATTATAACTATTAAAATAAGTCAGAGAAGCAACATTCTGTTCTGCAAAATGAAATACTAAACTATGAACAGACCTGGCAGGTTGAATAAGACAGTTGAGAACATTATGCATTTAACAGCCCATACAGCTGTTTCTAGAAACATGTACTTTAAAATAATAAAATGAAGCAAAATAAACTCACGGAATTCAACCAAATTCCCTTATCTTCCTCAAACCATTAATCACTTTCCTCCTCTTATACTGACTTAACAACATCGCATATTCCCTCTACACCTTCCTAAATCCCGTATTCAACACTGAATGCAATCTTGTGACCTCGTCACTCCCACAATCCTCAGTACCTTATACTCTTATCAGTAGCTTCTGAATAACTCTACAGAACACCGAAGAGACAGACCTAAATCGCAAGCATGTCACCACCCCCCTCCGCCCCCTCCGCCCCCCCCCCCGCGTCTCACAGAAGCGAGGGGAGGGGGGGGGTTTTAGCAGAGGGGGATTTGAGTGGAACAAGAGAGAGACTGCCTGCCAGCACGAATTTAACCATGTCAACGCTGTACAGTAACAAGACAGAAGGACAATTACATTACAAAGCAAAGAGACACAAAAACACAACATTTCATTTATACCCCCACCCTCTACCAGGGTAATGGCTAACACAAAATACAAAAAAAAAAACCCACAGCGTTTTAAGATTGGGGTGGGATGGTGACCATGGTCAGCTACATTTCGGTCATTACTGACAGGATGATGGAAGTGGTCACCTCCTGGACAGGGCACTGCTGGGATAACTTCCCAGTAACACAATTATTATGATATACATACAATCTTAAACCTTTGTGATCAATATCTTCCTCAACCTATCCCTTTTGCTGAATAGTTCTTGCTACTCGGTACCAGGCTTCTGCTGTACAAACCAAATCTTGGTCCGACAGCTTCCCTTTCTTCTGTCAGTAACTTACGCCAGCTCTCTGGCTACAATCTGCCGCACAGAGGTACGGTAATTCCACATACTTTAGCAATCTTCCTCACTTTCTTAACCATCTCTTCTCCTTCTCTGTCTTCCACTAGATCACATGCTAACCAACCCTTACTGGGTTTATCTAACTTCTGTCCCATCCTCCCTATACAAGGCGTCCCAGATATAGAGAGAGAAAGGAACAGAACGTCTACCGTGCTCGACTGCTACTTTAAGAGCAAGCTCTTTAAGTACGTCTTCCCAAAGCGTAGACTAGTCACTGATTCCGCCTACCCGTGGTAGCCGCGGATTGGAGCGTGGCGAGAAGTGTGTGACCAATCACTTCTCTCAACAGAGAAAGAGAAATAGGAGGGGAAAGTGAAAATAGTACAGTGAGTAAGATAAAAGTAAACACAGGAATCTGTGTGACAGACAATTAAGTCAATAACATTTCAGTGTAAATACAGTGCATGCATCACAGTTCAAATAAGTTCAACAGTGTTATCCCTTGCCTTTACTCGTGTGGCCAAAAGCCACCTCCCTCAACCTCGTAGTGTCCCTGTTGCGGACCCACCTG
This sequence comes from Pelobates cultripes, assembly GCA_933207985.1. NCBI lineage: Eukaryota > Metazoa > Chordata > Amphibia > Anura > Pelobatidae > Pelobates > Pelobates cultripes. Next base: position 174,829,806 of record OW240917.1, read on the forward strand.
CAAGTCTCACTACCAGCAGCCACAGGAAACAGCAACAGCTTCCAACCCGAATCCTGTATAGCCTAAAGAATTGGAATCTTACCTGCCTCAGCGCTTGAGACTGGAATTTTACCAAGAAGAAGTGTCCGATGAGGCTAGCTAAGCAGTCAAAGCGACACTATGGGGAACCCCCAGGAAGCAGTGAGTCTACACCACCCTCCACAGATTCCCCCTACTCTTTTTCCTTACAGCCACAGCTACGTGGCTCCTAAAAGAGTTAAACAGGCAATAGAGGACCCCAGGAAAACTTCCACAGGTCCACCCCCCTTTTTCCTTACTACCACAGGTATGTGGTACCTAAAAGGGGTTAAACAGGCACTTACACTCCCCGGGTACTAAGTTAAACACATACCAATACAAACACACCCAGGCAACAGATAGTCAACATGCAGGTAAACTAGGTATCATTAACAATACAAAGACTCTGGGCAAGTTATTACCTGACTTTGATGTCCTCTCGGCAGCAGTCACAGACACTGGGGCAGGTCAATCACAGGGGTAGGAACATACCGGCTAGGTGCTGCAGCAATCTCTACCGTGTATTCAGAGGTGATCAGGCTCTTTTCCTTCCCCCAGGATTCAGCCCTCCCAGCGTCTTCTTGGACAGCTGCCCAGACTGGACATAGCCCAGAGCCCCACGTTGAGAGCGCCAATTGTTCTAGATAATTTACTGCAAACCAATTAGTTTGAATGACTATCTGTTCCTGTCCAAATTAAAGATAATAAAGTTGCGTGCACGCAGAAGTAAATTCACACTGAGACACAAGGTTCAGGGTAATGAAAGAACTTCAGAGAAGTTTAATGGCTTCTGACAGAAAATGGATGCGCAGACCCTTATAAAGGCATTATTACATCATTGAAGAAAATCAAGATATAGACAAATAGACATTGTTAATTGGCTTAGGTGCTAAGATGTTAGTAAAATGCCCTCCCCATTCTTAGGTCACTATCTACGTAATTTCTTAACTCCTACAGGTTTTAGCGCCATTTTGTTAAAATGAGGAGCTCACTCGACGGGAGGGGCCTTTTGGCAGCTATCCATTTGGAGCGTAGCTGGCACTTGTTAGTTTCTCAAGGTTAAGTTTCAAGGATTTTAGTAAATACACATTTTATCAAAGCTATTTCTTGCTGACATGCAAATTCTATGTTCTATAGACAAAGCTTCCTTGTAAAACTATGGGGGCCTCTTAGAGGTATAGCAAGAGGATTTAAAGGGGCCTTACAAATTTATAGAGGCCTAATAATTCTACAACACTACAAGTGACCTCTAATTGTGTTAAGTACCCAACTTTGTTACCACCGTGTTACCACTGTTATTACTATTGTGTTACTCATGGTAAATGTACATGGCAATGTTTACTACTCAAGTTAAATAAAGAATATAAAAAAAATGCATGCCCGGACAGACAAAAAACTTGGAATCTATTTGCTAATTGTTTTTCAGAGTATATATATATCATATTGTTATTTTATCCACTTAAGCACTAAGGCTTTTTTTTAGATCCGGTGCGTACCTGAATAAAATATTTAAAAAAATAAAACACTTTTTTTTCCGTTTTGTTTTTAATTTCTATACAAAAGTGCAACTAAAGAATTACAGAATTCTATTACAGAATATTTGATAGAGTTCTAACCTCAACATATGAGGAAAGGGATTTAGGGGTGATTATTTCTGATGACTTAAAGGTAGGCAGACAATGTAATAGAGCAGCAGGAAATGCTAGCAGAATGCTTGGTTGTATAGGGAGAGGTATTAGCAGTAGAAAGAGGGAAGTGCTCATGCAGAACACTGGTGAGACCTCACTTGGAGTATTGTACACAGTACTGGAGACCGTATCTTCAGAAGGATATTGATACCTTAGAGAGGGTTCAGAGAAGGGCTACTAAACTGGTTCATGGATTGCGGGATAAAACTTACCAGGAAAGGTTAAAGGATCTTAACATGTATAGCTTGGAGGAAAGACGAGACAGGGGGGATATGATAGAAACATTTAAATATATAAAGGGAATCAACACAGTAAAGGAGGAGACTATATTTAAAAGAAGAAAAACTACCACAACAAGAGGACATAGTCTTAAATTAGAGGGACAAAGGTTTAAAAATAATATCAGGAAGTATTACTTTAGTGAGAGGGTAGTGGATGCATGGAATAGCCTTCCAGCTGAAGTGGTAGAGGTTAACACAGTAAAGGAGTTTAAGCATGCGTGGGATAGGCATAAGGCTATCCTAACTATAAGATAAGGCTAGGGACTAATGAAAGTTTTTAGAAAATTGGACAGACTAGATGGGCCGAATGGTTCTTATCTGCCGTCACATTCTATGTTTCTAAGAAAAATAGCTCAGCACATATTCATTTATCTATCCTGATTGTTAAAATGCTGAAAATATCTAGAATTTCAATGAATGTCTGGAAGTTATTTCTGAAACAAAACGAAGTCAGGGAGAATGTGTCAGGCTGCTCAGATAAATTGGGGGTGACCCCTAAAAGTTCACTTTTTTTTTTTTTTTTAAAGGAAAAAGCCAGAGAAGAGGAGAAACCCTTGAAAATAGGCATCCTTGTATATAAAGTTTTATTGAAAAGACGTTATTAAAAATAGTATTGCCACTCTCTATGAGAACAACATGTTATTAAAACTTTGCACAGAGAAAAGAAAATAATGAAAGGGAATCTAAAAACATGTTTAGTCACTCTAAATCATAATGACTATATCTATAAGTAGGACAAGTCCTATAAGGTTTCTGTGACAGTTTTGTGCCTTACACTAATAAAGGTTTAATGGGCAAAGTGTGTAAAGAAGGATAAATGAATGCGCTTTAGGAAGGTAATATAAACATGCCTTATAACCTTCGCTGCTTCCTCTAGGGTTGCATGCTGGGGAAGAGCAGAGTGTGTAAATATTCCAGAAAAGAACAGAAAAAACAGAGTACAAGACCGCTAGATGTAGAAAAGTAGCCACAAAAAGGGATTATTTGGGTGGAAAGATTAAAGAGATGTCAGATTTCAGTTTCCCTGCTTCACTCTACACTCTTTGTATGCATATTTCTGCTGCTCTTTCCCTGTCCCTTAGTCTATTAGGGGCGGACTTAACACTCGGGCAGATCGGTCATGGACCAAGGGCCCGAGGCAGTCAAGGGCCCAGCCACCTGAACATTTTTTGACTGGGGAGCTCAGATCATTGATCTTCCCAGCCAGAATAACATAATTACTAGGAATCACTGAACCCTTGCACCTTGAGCAATATTTATGTGGTGTTTGAGTGTTCTGGGTAATTGTGGATTAGCTGAGTGTAATTGTGTGTGAGGGCTAGCTGAGTATAATTGTGTATGGAGTTGTCTAAGTGTTATTATTGGGTTTGGCCCCTGCAACCAACATATCACACTGTAAGTGACCCCCTTCCTCTCCGTTCTCAGTGTGACCTGGTTTTCTGTCAGAGTTCTGGCTGCCAGGTCTCCTTCCCCTGTGCAGTGCTCTCTGTGAGGGATAAGAGGTAGCCTGGGGGATGGGAAGTGATGTCATCTCAGCCCCCATGCACTAAACTAGGCTTCCCCTGTACCCACCTTCCCCCTGCACCTACCACTTCCCCCCTGTACTAACCTTAGCCCCACTGTACTAACCTCAGCCCCTATGTCCCCTTACACTGTCAGGGTATTTATATCGGCAGACATCTTGTGCTATGATAGAAATTAAAAGTGTATTTTCTGAGTCACTTTGAACAGAGCAGACTCCATTTTGTTATTTTCAAGCTAACAAAAGACACAAGATTTCTATCTGTAAAACTAACTGTGACAAAACCATCTGTCTGCTTGGATTTTTACTACGTTCGTCTGTTTGTCCCCCGTTCGTATGAATGGCTGGTTTCTATAGCCCAGCCATTCGAATGACTCTTTTTCCCGAACAAACCTGCCGAACGAACGGCCACCCAAGTGAGGAGTGTGCTGCTGGTTAACGAAGTGATCCCAATTAGAACGTTGTGGTTAACCGCAGACACTTCTCAATTAAACCGAATTCAGGGTGGTCGTCGTTCGTATGTCGACCACGAGGCAGCGGCCATTTTAAATCACGCGAACGCCCAGCGGTGTTTGGCTCTATTTCTATGGAACTGAAAACGGACACTTTTTCTGCCGAACACCGCTGAAACAATGGAACGCCTGGCTGCCTCCACGAAAGCATGCGAACACCGGCCGTTCGGGAGATTGAGAGCATACGAAAAGACTTAACCCAGATAGCCTTCCCATGGAGTCATTCGTATACCGAAAGACTGTAAGAACTTTGACTCCATGGCGATTGAACTATGTGTGTGGGATCTGAGCGCTATTCGCTAATAATATGCACTCAGATCCAGGCTATCTGGGGACATGTAATACTAATGGGAAATGTTCAGTTTTCATGTAGTTATGTATTTTTCTGTCTTATTATTTTATGTCTAAGATGGCGACTGGCTTTGTCCTGGAGTTAATTGAGTTACTTGGTAATTAACTCCAGGGCAGAGGGGAGGGAATCATACTGCACTGTGGGTAAAATCTGTGACTGTGTGTCTGGGATGTCCCCAGATCTGTCTGTAATTTAAGTCCCCCATTTGGTCCCCTAGGGGAGTGTCCACCAAGTGGGAGACCTGCATAAATACGGGCAGGTAGCCCACAGTAAAGCCAGATTCTGTTTGACCCTCAATGCGGAGCTTCTGTCTCGTTATTGGGGGGATTTCTTCTTCACGTTTAGAGACTGCTGGATGGAACGAAAGCCGCTTGGGGAATATTGCTGTTCGACGGTTACCAGCAGTTCGTGTATTGCCGTTCGGGAGTTTGGAGCCGTTCACGGATCTCGATCGGGAGATTGCCGCTTCCCCTGCATTTGGTTCGTGTGTTACAGAGTAAGCGAACGGAGACTGTACTGCAGCCGGGGAAGGTCTACTAAACGGCGGTTTGGCTTAAAGACACTGGAGGTGTCTTAACACTAACCACTTTGCCAGAGCTAAAGGAATGCATAGTATAAACAAACCAAGTGATAAGGAGAAGGGGGGTTGGATAGACTGTCTAAAATGCTAATGGAATAGATCAAATCTAAACCCAGACATTTGTGACAGAGGAGATTAAATAATTTAATGTTACCTTCTATATGTACAAGACCCCATTGTAAGTTTAAGGTTATACTTAGTTCATGATCTGCCATTTTAGAAATTATAGCAGGAATTGCGGACACTAAGTCTGGACAAAACTTAAAGAAACCCTTTGATCTGAAAGGATACGTAAGTTATGGCCACTATCTAGATAGGCCAAAATGATGTCAAAATAGCCACCAAGAAAAGTTAACTCTTGGATAGGTATGTTTAGTGGGACAAGACTGCCCTCTATAGACCAAATAACTAAATTGCGATTTGGAAGATAACTACACCTCTAGTGCTTCTATTGGGTTATCAACTGATGACGTACAGAGAGTCTGGCCCTTTAAAAGTTAGGACAAAGGGAAGACAGGGGGTATGCAGGAGAGAAGGAAAAAGAGGAGACGAGGAATGCGAAGGAGATGCAAAGAAAGCAAAGAAGTGAGCAGTGGGGAGCAATGACACTCTAGGACACACAAATTCCTACACACCCCCATGCAGAGAGACATCCAAATAAGTTCCTGAGACTATCTACCAATCGTATGAGATATCTACTCAACTGGTAATTATAGTGGTTTCATTTAATTAATTAAATTAATTAAAATGTTGTGATCCTTGTTTGTAGGTAGCACGGTCCTCTAGGGCAAAAACATGCACAGTCCTTGTAAATGCATATACTCCAGGCACTTTATTTTTAAATCCACACAGGATACAGCAGTAAATGAAAAACATAAATGTAACACAAAACCCTATAAACAAAAACCTAGCTCGGTCTGAGCACTAACTCACTTTAGGTTCCCTATCTCTCAGGGTTAAACTAAACAAAACATATGGCACCAACCTTATTAGAGAGCAACACTCTGCTAGCTAGCCTGTTGCTTTCCTTTCTGCACTCCCAGTGCTCCAAGCCAGCCTTGCCCTGACTGCTTTCCTTTCTGCACTCCCAGTGCTCCAAGCCAGCCTTGCCCTGACTGCTTCCTTTCTGCACTCCAAGTGCCTAGTCTCCTTGACTCTATCTGGAGAGAACAGCCTCTCTCTCCTACCTGCTTCCCGGGAGGAAGCCAGCAATCCCTCTCCTTTACCTGCCTAGCAGGGAGGAGTTTATTCCCACTGCAACAGCTCATTAACTGCAGCTGAGCAGTGGGTTGGAGACGATCCAAAAAACCCTGGCCTGGATCCATGTCTCCCCAGAAAACCACTAAACTGTGGAGTGGAGCATTGGCCCACCCTTCTCTCCAAATGTTCCACCCCAGGGGCCCATAACTAAGCAAAGCTTTGTGTTGTGCAACACACAAACTACACGTACTTCCCCTGGGGTTAAAAGGCCTATCTGCCTTCACTTTATCACATATCCTCCCCCCCAGCTCAGACCCATCGGGTCGAGCGACCTTAGAACTCAAACCACAAACATTCACGTCACCTAGGGCTGTACCAGACCTGACTTGCTCCTCAGTTACAGGAAGTGGCCTATTGTAGATGGCTGCTACCTTGCTCCCTTGTAGTTTAAGGAACCCCCACCCAAGTGGATAACCCAAATAGTTAGCTGCCTCAAATCCTAGATAACACTTAGTGTTAGCGGTCAGACCGGCAGCCCTTACATTATTCACAACTAACTGGACCCTCATCAGGTGTGCTTCCAAATCCACCCTGTGAATAGCCACATCACCAAGGTAGGCAGTGGCGTTCTCTCCGTGGGGCCAAAGTATCCTATTCATATGCGGAAAGGGGGCTGGTGCACTATGCAACCTGAATGGCAGTACTTTATGTTGCCATAACCCCTTGGGAGTAGAAAACGCTGTCCTTCCCTTTGCTTTCTCTGTCAGGGGAACCTGCCAATACCTTATGACCAGGTCCAAGGTACTCAGAAACCTGGCCTTACTTATACACTCTTGCGTTTGAGCTACATGTACTACAGGGCATTTAACTTTTACTACCTCTGTGACAAACTCTACCTCTGCCATGGGGTATGTGCGGGTGTCACCATGTGTACCCACAATATCAATCACTGGCTGGAGCACAACACTTTTCAAAGTAGCCTCACTCCCTGAATTAATTAGTGCTTGTGCACTCTTCCCTACCACCATCACCACTTTTAGCTGTGCTGTAACACCACCAGTCACCATACACATCTTTAAGCAAGTCAATACAATCCTATACAGAGCCCTTATTACTATGTCACATTGTATTGTCTCTTCACTCTCAGGACAGATATATGTAATATGTCCTTGCATGTGGCAGTTGAAGCAGTTTTTCTCAGTCTGGTCTCGTAGCCAAAATGGGACGTTTAGGTACGTTCTACCATCATTGGTATATTGTCCCAGTCTTTGTCCTTGCTTTCCAGTTTCCCCGCTTATCTGGTTGCTAGCGGATCTAGGCTGAGGATCAGTACTGTGTGGCTCCTTAGTAGCCAAGTTCCTCTGAATCATCATCTGCTTCCACATCAGCTTCTGGTTTGATAGTCTCTCAACGTCCGAGTTACTTTCAAATGCAAACTTTACAAAAGCTTTGAGTGTAACTAACGTTTCTATATCACTTATACGTCCAGTTCTTTCATAAGACGAATTTGCTGGCTGCTCAACCTCTTCAAGACCTGGTTCTGTCACCAGCTCATCCTCCACTGGAACCGGTCCCTCCGTGAAGGGCTTCACAACATCCTCCATCTGTTCTGTGAATCCCTGGGAACCTTCCTTGCTTTCTACAGTTAATGCTACAGGTCTCATCTCTATATCCTCAGGGGGTTGGCCAAGGAGGCTGTCTAGAGCACCCTCCTCCTGCACGAATGCAGCCTTTGATCCCAGCTCCATCCCATCATGCTCGGCCTGGCTTGGCATGGAGCGCTGTTCTACCTGAGGCCCAGACTCCTGGCGTAGCTCATCTTTCCTTTGCCTGGTTTCCTCCCCAGGGGTATCCTCCACTTGCTCGGCCTTGAGTGGCCACCTCTCAGTGTCAGAAATGCTTTCCTCTGGGCTGTCTGGCAGTCTCCCTGTTCCCTTGGGGGTGTCCAGAGACGCAGTCATGGCCTCTCGCTGGATCATGACAGCCCCGGTATCAAACAGCCGGTCAGGCAGTCCGAGTCCTGCCTTTAATTCCACGACTGTGTTCCCAGAGTCTGGCAGCTGTTCCAGGTAGTTAATGTGCCCAGGCCGTGTAGCAGTAGTCTTTGCCAGCAGATCAAGTTCTACGGCTCCCGAAAAATCATTCAAAGTCTTTGTAGCAATACCAGATGTCTTTGAAATATTTAATTCTGCTACGCCAATGTCACCTACTTTGTGACGTTCGCCTTGGTCTGGCTTAGCTGCGGACGTGCCCATCTTATCATCACAGCTTGGTTCTGTAACTGTCGCTCTCTCTTGGCTTAGATCAGAAGCGGCTACTTTGCCTTTCTTGTTTTGACTTCGTTTTGCCACTACTTCTCTGCCTTGCTTTTCTCTGCCAAACTGTTCAACAGCTGGTCGACATTTTTGGGTAGCCTCTGCTACTAAACAGTGCACAGCATTTTTTAGCTCAACTGGGGTGCTTTGCTTCTCTCCATTTTGCTCAGCTCCTCTGCTGTTGTCTTCTCTGACTCCCCAAGTCAGTCTGCTTTTCATGCCTTTGACTTGTTCACTTGGGTGTACATCAGGGGCTTCTGCTTCATTTTTCTTTCCCTGGCTGTATTCACTAGCTTTACTTACACCTTCTGGGTGTTTTTTGCTTACCACCAACTCTTTTTCAAAGACCTCTTTATCTGTTGTGATGCCATACAGAGCAAGTTTGAGGCTTTCATGTGAAGCTGCAACGTTTTGATTTTCAAATAAACACTCGTCAACTTCAGTAATCAGTTTGTCTCGTTCTCCCTTCTGATTCCTCTGACCTCTCTTACTTTGGCGCATGTCATCACTGTCACCCTCACTGCCTCTTGACAATTCCGGGTTTTCCTTTAGATTTGCTGGTCTCATTACTACCTTTTTCTCTTTTGCTTTTTGTTCCTTGGATGATCCAACTGCCTTTTCACCATCTTACACATTATCACTGCTTTCAGGATCAATTTTATCCTTCTTGCCTTTTAATTCCGGTTCTCTCTCTTCTGTGTGTTTCTCAACATCACGCTTTGTTGCCTCCATGCTATTCAGCTTGCGAAAGACTTCTTCTACTGCCTCTGTCATCTTATGCAGGATGTCAGTAGCTTGGTTACGGGGTCCCTTGTCCCCACGCTCCCTGCAGGGGGCAATCTGCAAAACCTCAGTAATGGCAGCTCTATGCTCCTGCTGAGCGTCCCTCAGGTTCTTAACCTGTGCAGCCAGGAAACTGTTTGTGCCTTGTTGTTTAGCCGTTGCCTGTACCACAGCTCTCAGCAGGTCCTCCATTATAGCACCAAGCAGGTAACAGTCTTAAAGGTGCAGTGCTACTTATTTGATTAGCAGGTCTGCCAAAATAAAAATCCTCAAGCAGACTACCAGATGACTGGCACACCCACAGACCCTCAATGTGCTACTGTGCCCGCATTCTCCACCATATTGTGATCCTGATTTGTAGGTAGCACGGTCCTCTAGGGCAAAAACATGCACAGTCCTTGTAAATGCATATACTCCAGGCACTTTATTTTTAAATCCACACAGGATACAGCAGTAAATGAAAAACATAAATGTAACACAAAACCCTATAAACAAAAACCTAGCTCGGTCTGAGCACTAACTCACTTTAGGTTCCCTATCTCTCAGGGTTAAACTAAACAAAACATATGGCACCAACCTTATTAGAGAGCAACACTCTGCTAGCTAGCCTGTTGCTTTCCTTTCTGCACTCCCAGTGCTCCAAGCCAGCCTTGCCCTGACTGCTTCCTTTCTGCACTCCAAGTGCCTAGTCTCCTTGACTCTATCTGGAGAGAAGAGCCTCTCTCTCCTACCTGCTTCCCGGGAGGAAGCCAGCAATCCCTCTCCTTTACCTGCCTAGCAGGGAGGAGTTTATTCCCACTGCAACAGCTCATTAACTGCAGCTGAGCAGTGGGTTGGAGATGATCCAAAAAACCCTGGCCTGGATCCATGTCTCCCCAGAAAACCACTAAACTGTGGAGTGGAGCATTGGCCCACCCTTCTCTCCAAATGCTCCACCCCAGGGGCCCATAACTAAGCAAAGCTTTGTGTTGTGCAACACACAAACTACACATACTTCCCCTGGGGTTAAAAGGCCTATCTGCCTTCACTTTATCACAATGTATTAATAGCATTATATATGACTGGATAAAGCACGGTCAGATTTCCATATTAAGAAATCTTAGTTAACTAAAGAATATATAGTTATAAACATTCCATTCTGCAGGTGGAATTAAGAATAATTATATATTAAAGTGATTTTATCACGTGTTAGCATACCGCTGTTTTTATCCAGGTGTATTGATTTGCTCTAATATAAGATAAGATATCTTTTTAGGCGAATTAAAATCTGCTTATATAATCATGGTAGATTCTCTTATTGGATGGTTACAGGAAATGACTAATGAACTGGTTTAAATGTTATTTTATTTAAAATGACATAAGAATAGATCTTAATTACCTAAGAGATCTAGCCAGCATTGAAAGGGTTATTCTAACTGTTAGCCAGTGTTTTATGGCCCTTCGCTGTGAAAAGTTTCACTTTCAGTCTGTGTTAAGGATACCTCATAAATCGTGTAAGACTTGACAGAAAATGCTGTTTAGCCATTGAAACGTGTATAGCCATTCCTTTCTATTGCATACCATTTTATACTGGATATTCATTGATTATTGTCACGCATGTTACATATTATTATTATTAATTAATTTGTTATTATAAATAAATCTATTTTTATAAAAAAATTGTGATATTATTATATGAAATACTACTCACTTAACACGATAAATGTTCTTTGGGATCTGAGAATTGAATTAGTGGGCAATTCTCAACTGTTTACTATTATTATCCCATAAATATCCCCACATATTGGAGGCACGGTGCTGAGATCTTTTAAGTTGAAATTATATTTCATATATAATAATATTGGTGTAATTCATGCAATTTAATCTTGATATAGAAAAGAGTTTTGTATTGAGATTAAATCAGTGTATAGAAATATGGCTGAATCAGATAATACTGAAATAATTGAAGACCTAAGAAAAAATGCTCTAGTTCATATTCATAGACATATGAAAAATGATGCAACCTATGAGGTTTGGTTGAAAAGCATAGAATGGAAAGCTAAACACACCATTCTAACTGATGAACACATCATCATATATCTTAAAGAAATTGCTGAACAAAAGAACATAGAAAGGAAAATGGCGTACATAATACACTCTTGGCCTTTCTTTATGACAGCACTTCTTAAGGTGTGTGATAAAAACAAGTCACTGAATGCCAAATTGGACACGTACAGTGACGATCTGGGCATTCAAAATGGGAAATACCAAGATTTACTTGCTGAGCATAAAACACGTCAGGCTGATCATGAAAAAGAAATGAAAGCTTTGACAGATAAATATGCACAGGAAATAAATCAGCTTAAAACGCAATTGGATGAGTATGAAAAGGAGAGTCAGAAATTAGACAGTGAGGTTAATAGTCATCATTCTGTGCCAAAAAGTTGCACAAAAATGCAAGAAAAGACTATCTGTAAATCCCCTCCTTATTATGATTTTCCCACACCAAACCAGGTTTTCATAAAACAGTCTGTAAGTAAAAATGTGAGTAATTCTGAGAAAACACCTGTAGATTCTTGGCAATCATGGGCAGAACAGTTTGAAAAGACTGTCCTGGCCATGCTTGACAGAGGGAATCAGATTCAAGGTGATAGGAATGAAAACAGACATGGTTCTGTTCACTGGCAGAATTCTGATGCTGATCGGAATTGTGACAGTGAACGAGAAGCTCAGAGTGATGGGAGTGAAAGTGATTGCACTGTCCACTCAGAGGGCCATGTAACTGATATGCCATCTGCACTGTTGTACGGGTCTAATTCCTCTTCAGCAGACAGATCGCATAGACGTTTACCCAAACACAGAAACAAAGGTCGTAAATCAACGATGCCTGTTTATGAAACACCAAAGGTCATCAAATTCCTTAGAGAGACTGTCCCACAATTTTCTAGAGGTTCAGGAAACATATCTGAACATCTGGAAAATTATGATAGAGCAATGAATTAATTGGGCATGTATGAAGAAATCCAAAAGAAATGGTTCATTACATGGACCTTTGATTCAATGTGTCGTGTTTATCTAGAAAGTCTTCAAGCTATACAGTTAATGTCCTGGTCCAAGATAAAAATGTGAAATAATCATGGAATATGGTAAGTATAAAACCATTGCTTCTGCTAAGAAGGTGCTTTATAACTTAAAGTGCCGTCCAGATCAAAGCCCCAGAGAATTTTTAATAATTCTTAAAAATGCATACTCCGTGGCCCACAGAAAACCCAGGTATGAAAGCACAGACTTCAAAGAACTGTATTTTCATGCCATGCCGGTAAACATACAAATGAATTTCGCAAGAGATTATGATTGTAAGTTACCATTAGAATGGCAAGTCAGTCAGTGCATGAAATTGTATACTATACACCATGCACATGACGAAAATCAGCCAAAGGTTAAGAAACCTGGTGATAAAATGGTGTCAGAGACTAAAATTCAGTTAGGTTTAGAAACCCAACAGAAAAAGAGGACCTATTCCGAGGTTTTGAAAACACCAAAACCTCAGAAACAGGAAAATTCCGAAAGCAATTCTGTAAATTCCTCTGATAGTAACTCTGGAAAATCCAATGCCAATGGGAATAAACGCCCCTGGGTTAATAAGAACCAAGGCAATTCCCAATGGAGAAGGAATCCTCAGGGAAATAGGAGATATGGAAACAGAAATAACCAATCTGCTTCCAATAACTCCCAACAGTCTCGACCAAAGAGAAAGTATCTCGACCAAAACGGCAATGGGGGAAATAATTTGCGTCGTCAGGTTGGTCAACTGACAGACCGGATGGGCAAATTAATGGAGGAAATGACAAAGATTAACCAAGTCGTTGCCAGAAATCCTTTTTTAGGGATTGCTCCAATTGCAGAACTACCTGTGCAACCGCAGCAACAACAACAGGTGCCGCAGCAATAATAGCTACTGTGACTAAACAGGCTAGGTTATCAGTAGATGTAATACCTAACCCTATTTCCTTTCCAGGTAATAATAGTCAAACAAATAATAGTTGTGTTAGAAAACCTATTGCCTATCCCGCCACTTCACTTCCGGGTGAAGGAGGCGCAACGTGTTCCTCTGTTTTTTCATTGCAGCCGAAGGCTAAAGTAGCCCCAGCAGCCACAAGTTTCCAGGATCCAGACCTGAAAGGGTTAACTGATGAGATGCCGACCACTAGTTCCCGCTTGACAGTTCAAGATATTCCTAAAAAGGATACGACTGTGGGTAAGACTGAGCATTCCTCAGTACAGGTAGAAACTACTGCTGTGACCGGTAATGTATGGAAAACAAGTAATATGTTGACACATTCTAACTTCTTATGTGAGTTAGAAGAACATGAAGGAAGGTACTACATGTCTGTAGAAATACAGGATTCGTTACCCCAGCCTTTCAAAGGGTTAATAGATACTGGTTCACAAGCCACTATCTTATCCAATACCTACTTCCAGCACGTAATGGACTTAGCAACGGATAAGCCGAAGCTAAGAGGTTTCCCCAATGCTCTGTTGAGTGTAGGAGGAAATGCCCTTCATGTTATTGGCAATACCTGGTTAAAGTTTAAAATAGGTAACAAAACCTTTAGACACCCGGTGATAGTGGTAGATCTCCCCTATGACTGACTGATTCTGGGTATAGACATACTCAGAAGACTTAACACAATTATTGACTGTGTGAATGGAATTGTATGGTCACAAGCTAAAGTTCCTATAACATATGAGAAATCACATGTACAATCTGATCGTAACTGCCATGTGATAGAAGAAAGACCTGACTCGATTGAGGTACATTTTAGGAATAGTCAGTCACCTGACGTAACTATCCTGCAGGTGAATGATGCAATCGCACCTGTAGATGAGCATTCCATAAGAATTGCTCCAGAGAGGATCCAGAATGTCTCTCTGGAAGGTGATGTTTTAACCATTTCTCTCCACAGGGACTATGTTGAATCTGTAGATCTGGCAGGTCATGCTCAATTCCTTGCCAGAATTGAAAGGGTTAATAACAACTTATTCTTTCCTATGCAAATAAATGACTTAGGAAGAAGTAGGAATGCAAAGCTGGACTTACAGAGTGAGAACAGCTATATTAGCAGAAGTCTGTTAAGGCAGATCGCTAATCCTAAAATGATCAGGTACGCTTCCCCACATGACAGGTGGATCCAGAACCTGGATGGCGAATCAGAGAGTCACAATGTGATAGCAAAATGTTTACTATCTATTTCCATAGGAAATAAGACAGTTAAACATTTATTCCTAGTGATAGACGAACCTCGCTATCAGGTTTACGTTGGCAATGATGTCATACATCGCTTTGCCATACACCTTGACCTGATTAATTCCAACTTGTGGACAAGGTTAAAAGGTAATCCTTGTGGATACCTACACGAGGAAAACGCCATGAAATCAGGACAAATACTCCCATATGCGGTAAGTATCCAAGTACCTGATGACATAACCATTCCCCAGGGGACAAGTAATTTTCTTTTACCCCTACAGGTAAAGGAGGGTCAGAGATTGGAAAACTCTGATGCCCTAATCTGTTTATCCAACAGGATACAACAATTAGGGATGGTGGTAACACATACACCAATGGTAAGTATTGGTAAGAATCCCACCTATATAATGGTCAACAATGTTACACCCAATAGTGTTACTTTACCAAAAGGAACATTATTAGGTCTAGCATTTCCAAAACCAAATTATAGGCCTCATCCCTGAAGAATACTTAACTGAGGACGAAATTGTCGATCAAGTATTCCATTCCTCCCCAGAAGGATTATTCACTATCCTATCTGTATATCCCTTCAACGTCGAAGAAGGCTCGTGTAAAATCGAAGAAGCATCTATCACCTTCGATCATCCGCTCAATGAGCAGGAATCACAAGAGTATCTCGACCAAAGAGAAAGGGTAAGTCAACAATGAACTGACCTAACTTCTAGGCTTGAACAAGCTTATGAGATAGGCCAGCCTGAAATCTTTCCAGGATTTCAGGAAAGGCTAGAAGAGCAAATATCTTTAGCTGACGGTTGCTCCAACGATGCTGAGCGGCAACAGCTAAAGGAAATCCTTTTGGAATTCCAAGATATTTTTGCCAAAGATTCCTACGACTGTGGGTTAACTAACCTCCACGTAGCCAGAATACAAACTGATCCAAATTTGCCACCTGTATTTATCAAACAATATAGACTCCCATTAGCGTCATATGATGGTCTACAAGACATCATTCAGAATTTAAAGGAAAGGGGCATTATACGTCCAGTGCACAGTTCGTATAATAATCCGATCTTGGGGATTCTGAAACCTAATGGACAATGGCGTTTATGCGCTGACTTACGACAGCTAAATAAACGCGTCTATATGTCTGGTTGGCCAACACCATACATAGACCAATGTTTGGTACAAATGCAGGGATCCAAAATATTCACTGCCATTGACTGTGCGCAGGGATATTGGACTGTACCAGTCCATAATGAAGACCAATACAAATTGGCCTTCACATTTGGAAAGCAGCAGTATACCTGGACCCGTATGCCTTTCGGTTATATAAACTCTGGTCATGAATTCGCTGTGTTCATGCATAAAGCTATGCCTGACGCACTCGAGAGAGGAACGTTATCATATGTCGACGATGTCTTGCTGAAAAGCACTTCCTTTGATAAGCATATCTTAGAGATTAGACATGTTCTCACTCAGTTAAGAGAGGCAGGGATTAAACTGTCTTTACAAAAGGCACAATGGTGTCGCACCCATGTCAATTTCCTCGGACATGAGGTTACTTCTGAAGGATTAAATCCTCAGAGGAAGAAGGTTGAAGCCGTACTTAAGTCTAAAACACCTTCAAACATCAGGGAATTAAGATCGTTCCTTGTTATGACTAACTACTCCCGTAAGTTTATAGATAACTATGCAGAAATAACGAAACCACTCTTACACCTGCTTAAAAGGGAAACTACCTGGAACTGGGGGGAGCCTCAGGACCAAGCGGTAAGTGAACTGAGGAGGAAGCTCACTCAGGCACCCTGTTTAGCATACCCAGAAGGGGGTAAACCCTTCTATCTGGAGACAGGATATACCGATTTAAGCATAAGTGCTGTTCTGTATCAGAAGCAGGACAGTTTAAACAAAGTTATTGCATATGCTAGCAAGACTTTGTCACCTGTTGAAGTTAAATTCAACACGTGTGAGAAGGCGTTATTGTCGACTGTCTGGGCACTACAAAATTTTCGTAGCTATATCCAAGGTGAGAAAATAATTGTAGAAACAGCTCACCAACCTCTACAGTATCTGCAGAGTGAAAGAATTAGAGACGGTAATCTCTCTAACAGTCGGATTACTGCATGGACTCTATCCTTACAGGGATGGCCGTTAGAAGTCCGTTATAAACATAATAAGAGAAGCCCAGTTGCCCAAGGTTTAGCAGAATTACATGACTGTACTGCTCCATCTCTGGATGATAATGACACCGGAGATGACTTCCTAGAAGAGCAATTGCTATCCCCTTATAAAGTTTATGACGAGGAATACTGTCGACCACTACCGTGGGTATACATTGATGGTTGCTCATATCACCACGTCGTTGGTGCTGAGCGGAAGTTAGTTGCAGGTATCGGAATCGCCTGGACAGGTGATTATCCCAATGTATCTATAGGATACAATATTGGTCCCAAAAGCAGTCAGATAGCCGAACTCTGTGCAGTATATAAGACCATTCAAATGGCAATAGAATATGGTATCAAAGAATTTGTTATTATAACTGATTCCAACTATGTTCGCAACAGTTTCGTTGAATATCTGCCTAGCTGGAAACGTAACCAAATGCTGAAGAGCAATAACAAACCTGTTAAACATGGGAAATTGTTTTGTAAAATTGATGAACTGGTTAAGGAAAATGGTTTAACCATATATTGGAAGAAAACCAAAGGCTGTTCTAAAATAGAAGGTATTGACAAGGATGGTAATGACTTAGCCGATTCACTGGCAAAACAAGCTGCCATCAATGGTGAAACCCTAAACATTGATGATCTTATGGGTTCAATTCATGTTGAAGCCATAACTAGACGACAGGCTAGAGATAATGCCGACTTAAACGTCGTGCAATGGAGTCAAGAAGCTCCTAGTGAGGACCTGATTACTAGTCAAAAGTACGATCCCGTCATAGGCATATTCTATAGACATATAGAAGACCCTACTGCCAATCCCATCACAGATGAGGATTGCAAAGATAATGAAGATTTACGAATCTTGATGAAATATAAAGTCCAATTTAGTATCATGGATGGGTTACTGGTCAGAACTTCTAAACATGGTATACAACAATGGGTAGTCCAACTGTATACAGAGGGTTAATGCTCCAACACGCACATGATGCACCTACATCTGGGCATCGTGGTGATAAGATCACATATGAGATATTGCGTGATTATGCATATTGGCCACACATGTTAAGAGATGTTAAGACATACTGTCAGGGATGCTTGATTTGTCCGCAATATCAACCCCATGGTCCAACCCATCGTGCACCACTTCAGAAGAGGGGGGTGTCATTACCCTGGTCTGATATTCAAATTGACTTTATAGGTCCTGTAACAAGATCTTCAAGAGGTAACAAATACATGTTAACCGTTACATGTATGTACACAAAGTGGATAGAATGTTTGCCTTGTAAAGAGAACACGAGTACCGTGTGCGCCACTTTGTTGATTAACCATGTCTTTTCCAGGTTCGGTCTGCCTCAAAGAATTGAATCAGACAGAGGTAGTCATTTTACCAGCGAAGTAATGGCTAAGATGTGGAACATTCTAGGTGTTAAACGAAAGCTACATATTGCATACCGCGCTGCGTCCAGCGGGGGGGTAGAGCGATATAATCAGTCTATCGTTAATATTCTGAAGAAGTATGTTAAGAAGTCTGGTAAAGACTGGGACATTAAATTGCCCCTAGTTTTAATGGCGATTAGAGCTACACCTAGCACTGCTACCAAATTGTCAGCTTTTGAATTGATGACAGGAAGAAAGATGGTTTTACCACAGCATTTACTAAATCATACTTCGGATCATAACTTGATCAATGCTGCCACTATGCATCAGTATATCGAAGATTTGCGCAAGCATTTACAGCATGCGCTTGCTTTTGTCCAAAAGAATCTAGAAAAAGCAGCGACAGGGGTTAAGACCTATTACGATCTAAAAACCACGAAAAAGGAATATGAGATCACAGATCAAGTCTATCTGTATAACTTTGCACAAAATCAAGTCAAGGAAAATAAATTTTTACCTTCTTGGAAAGGGCCATATGTCATCATTGACAAAATTTCCCCAGTAGCGTACAAGATAAAAATTCCTAAGGATGGTGATTTTATGGAAAAGTCGGTTCACATTAACCAGTTGCATGCTTGTCATCCTAAATCTCAATTAAGGATTATAGGTGCGGATTTGGATGCAGAAGGGTGAACGACTAACCTGGATGAATGCTTGATTCACGTGGTATAGTATGATGTGAAATGTTGTAATGTGCCATGATCTCATGTACGTTCATGTCATTAACCATTTCCTTGCCATCCAATAACTACATTTTCTAAGCAGGTTACTAGCTTGTTTAGCTGCTATAGGCGAAATTACTGAAGAGTCAGTAATAAATGTAGTGAGGGATGAAGTTATAAAAATAGAATTAGAGAGAATACATATATTGATGAATCGTAATAATGTGTTGTCCTAGGCCAAGTGATGTCACACTGTTATAAGTTTGTATGCTTAACAAACCTTGAATCATTAGTAGATAAGTCTGAAACGAGTTCCTGATCCGTGACTGTCGAAAGATGTCCAAGAAGGATGTGGCGTGTTTCTGGATCGTACTGCTCCTGTGCCAAGAGCTACGGACCGACCCGATCGCAGAGATGGGACCATCCTCCGGCATCCTGATTCAAGAGACACCAGGGTTCATCTTAACAAAGAAGAGGATCCTGACCCGACGTGTGTTCGTCAGCTTGGACCCCAAGATTTCCATCGAGAAGGCATACAACATTTCATCGATGCAGCTTCCTGAGTTACAGACTTGGTACCAGATGCACCTCCAAAGAGCACAGGACCGTGTGCGAAACATCTTGGAGCAAGCCCGGAAACCATTTGTATCCAGTTCTATTCCGATGAGCAACCGACCCAAAAGGTTCCTCACCGCCATAATTGTTGCATTAGTTTGTGCCACTGTCGGTGCAGTTGTCGCAACTGGAATGTCTGCAGCCAACTCTATTACTGTCCAAAAGCTGGATATGGAAATCTATGCGCTAAAGCAACACATTAACGATATTCATCAGGTGATAAACCAGCAAAGAACACTTCTCCAAGACGTGTTAACTATTGTGGAAGACACAGTTGTTACAACAAATTTGCATTCGGAGTTAATTGCCAAATCCACTGAGTTGCACCAAAGTCATGACTTCTTTAAGCGTGAACTTCTATTTCTGCATGACCCAATATTGTTCCACACACTTGCTTTTCTTGACGAAGTGCAAACTGGAATGATCGAATTGGCAGGGGGACGCATACCTCTGTATTTTGTATCCAAGGATATTGTTCATGCGATGCTTGCCAATGTGGATGGAGAAACAATTGAGCCTATGCAATTAAATCTGACCTTTGAGATGGGGAGCGCTATACCTCTCTTAATTGATCCGGAACGTATGGAGATTTGCTTTTTATTAGCCATACCATATGTAACTCCCAAAAACATTTTTCAAATGAAAACAATGTGCTATGTTAATAATGATATTATGGTTGATTGTACTAAGTGTAAAGTTCAAAACTCTTACAGGTACAAATATATACAAAAATGTTCATTCCATGCACGGGCCTATGTTAGAAATGATGTGATTGCACAATATGTCTGGTAACTTCTATAGTGCTTATTCATAAGCTAAATTAATTTTGGCTACGAAATGCACTAAAGGGGGGTTATGTCAGGGTATTTATATCGGCAGACATCTTGTGCTATGATAGAAATTAAAAGTGTATATTCCGAGTCACTTTGAACAGAGCAGACCCCATTTTGTTATTTTCAAGCTAACAAAAGACACAAGATTTCTATCTGTAAAACTAACCACTTTGCCAGAGCTAAAGGAATGCATAGTATAAACAAACCAAGTGATAAGGAGAAGGGGGGTTGGATAGACTGTCTAAAATGCTAATGGAATAGATCAAATCTAAACCCAGACATTTGTGACAGAGGAGATTAAATAATTTAATGTTACCTTCTATATGTACAAGACCCCATTGTAAGTTTAAGGTTATACTTAGTTCATGATCTGCCATTTTAGAAATTATAGCAGGAATTGCGGACACTAAGTCTGGACAAAAGTTAAAGAAACCCTTTGATCTGAAAGGATACGTAAGTTATGGCCACTATCTAGATAGGCCAAAATGATGTCAAAATAGCCACCAAGAAAAGTTAACTCTTGGATAGGTATGTTTAGTGGGACAAGACTGCCCTCTATAGACCAAATAACTAAATTGCGATTTGGAAGATAACTACACCTCTAGTGCTTCTATTGGGTTATCAACTGATGACGTACAGAGAGTCTGGCCCTTTAAAAGTTAGGACAAAGGGAAGACAGGGGGTATGCAGGAGAGAAGGAAAAAGAGGAGACGAGGAATGCGAAGGAGATGCAAAGAAAGCAAAGAAGTGAGCAGTGGGGAGCAATGACACTCTAGGACACACAAATTCCTACACACCCCCATGCAGAGAGACATCCAAATAAGTTCCTGAGACTATCTACCAATCGGATTAAATATCTACTCAACTGGTAATTATAGTGGTTTCATTTAATTAATTAAATTAATTAAAATGTATTAATAGCATTATATATGACTGGATAAAGCACGGTCAGATTTCCATATTAAGAAATCTTAGTTAACTAAAGAATATATAGTTATAAACATTCCATTCTGCAGGTGGAATTAAGAATAATTATATATTAATGTGATTTTATCACGTGTTAGCATACCGCTGTTTTTATCCAGGTGTATTGATTTGCTCTAATATAAGATAAGATATCTTTTTAGGCGAATTAAAATCTGCTTATATAATCATGGTAGATTCTCTTATTGGATGGTTACAGGAAATGACTAATGAACTGGTTTAAATGTTATTTTATTTAAAATGACATAAGAATAGATCTTAATTACCTAGGAGATCTAGCCAGCATTGAAAGGGTTATTCTAACTGTTAGCCAGGGTTTTATGGCCCTTCGCTGTGAAAAGTTTCACTTTCAGTCTGTGTTAAGGATACCTCATAAATCGTGTAAGACTTGACAGAAAATGCTGTTTAGCCATTGAAACGTGTATAGCCATTCCTTTCTATTGCATACCATTTTATACTGGATATTCATTGATTATTGTCACGCATGTTACATATTATTATTATTAATTAATTTGTTATTATAAATAAATCTATTTTTATAACAAAATTGTGATATTATTATATGAAATACTTCTCACTTAACACGATAAACGTTCTTTGGGATCTGAGAATTGAATTAGTGGGCAATTCTCAACTGTTTACTATTATTATCCCATAAATATCCCCACAACACCCACTTCATTCCCTTGTACTAACCTCATCCCCCCCCATCCACCTCATCCCTAACCTGCACCCACCTCAGCCTTCCTGCACCCACTTCCCCAACACTACCCTCTTCCCCCCTGCACCAACCTCAGCCCCCCTTGCACTAACCTCAGCCCCCATGTCTCCCTGGACCTTCTGCCCAATTTAAAAGATGTGGTTTCTGGCTCCCCTAGTGTACCAGGTTCACTGGCGTACCTGAGCCTCCTGCATGTTATCTTGTACGGCCTGGATTATTTCTTCCAGGCAGTTACCGAACTCCAGCATGTATGGCACGATAGGGGACCCGTACAGCCTGACTTCTACCTCTCGGTGCTCTCTAATTAAACCCAGGAGTCCGCTCACTCAGAACAGTAATTTGATTGCGTAGAACCCTGTGGTTTCCTACGGCACGTCCCAGTATGTGAACAGGAGGTGCGACAGAAATTGCTCCCAGGTCTTGCTGGTGGCTACGAACATTCGCAGCATTTGCTTCAATGTCCCATTGAACCGTTTGCACAGGTCTGAGACTGCAGAGCCTCCAGAGTTAGTATGTGACCTCTGCCATGAATTGGGTGTCCTGTTCCAAAATGATTTCCCAGGGAAACCCCATCTGGGAGAAGATCCAGATCCACATCAGAGCCATCGCTACTGTTTCATCATGGATGTTGGTCAGCGTGTGTCTCTGGGGACCTGGTCACATAGTCCAGTACTTGGATATACCTTTTTCCAGAGGGACTAGGCCTGGCCACTTGGCTAAAAGGTTTCTAAATGATGGGTAGGGGATCGAGCCTAGCCTTGCAGGGGTCTCCCCTCTTTCCTGCTTTCTGACACAAATCTCAGGTCTGGCAATACTGTCTTTGGATATCTTTGTCATACAGTGTTTAGTGTGGCTATCCATTAGGTGCCCTGATAGGGAAATATCATGGGCAATCTGCAGCAATTCCTGCCTGTAACGGCACCCCCAGGCATAAAAGGGTTAAACCGCCGTTTAGTAGATCTTCCCCTCCAGAGACACAGGCACAGTTACTGCAGAACACCAATCCGCCGAACAGGAAACCATATGAATGCCGTAAACAGTCGAATAGGAAAAACCATATGAATAGGTTTACACTCCTAGCAGTCAAACTGGAACAGCATATAATAAATCCCCCCAAGAACGAGACAAAGCTCTGTGTTGAGGGTCAAGCAGTGAACAGCCAGAGCTGTGGGTTTATTGTTCTTATGTACACATTCTTACACATTAGTACCACCCACAGGGTTTTGGAAAACAACCAATAAACACATACAATACACTCAGACACTCCCACACAAAGTCCTCCCCTCTGCCTGTGATACAATTACCTTACACAATGGGTAATGTAATTAGCACAAGCAGAGAAATACAATTTTTCCACATTATTCATAACTTGAAAAGTATGCATCACATTCACATTCTTACGTTTTCAGAATCAGCATACTCCAAATACAAACATACGTCAAAATCATACAAATTGGTCCAGTGGTTCAAAAGATAGATCGTAGTGAGCATGGCTTTTCTGCCCAAAACCAGTTCCACAGAGTCTTCTATCCTGGAGATAATTGGGAAGTAATCCTATTATCTCCAAAGACAGAGGCAAAACTACATTGAACACATGGCAGCAAAAGACGATAAAATACATAAAAACATATAACTGTGCAGCCATTGCACCAAACAGGTACATTCAATGTGCGCTCAGATCTGAGCGCACATTATTACTGAATGGCGCTCAGAGCACACACATACAGTTCAATTGCCATGGAGCCAAAGTCTTTCCCATAGTCTTTCATTATACGAATGGGCTCCATGGCATAGCTATCTGGGGTATCACCACTCAAACAGGGCCAGCACCGAATGACCCGGCTTTCGTGTCCTTGCAGGGGAAAATCAAGCGTTTCAACATGGGGCCATAGTCCAAAGGCAGCAGGCGGGCAACCAGGCTCCTCCAATGCACAGTGGCGAGATTGGTCACGAGGACCTCCTTCACTTGATCATAATTCCTTATGTCAAAGTCGGGGATAGCTCAATAGGCTTCAGCAACTCTGCCAGACAGTTTATTTACCAGGAGGGGAACAAAATCCACACGGTTGATATTGTGTAGATGACACTGTCACTTAAAATCCTCTAAGAATTCATCTATATCTCCTTCAGTCTCCACAAAAGTCTTAAACACCTATACAAGATTTTCTGTTTTATCTTGGAGTTAGAGGACATAGCTTCTGACCCTTCTAGTGTTTGTCTTTTGGACAGCCTGATCTGCATGTCCCTCTCGGCTTGTGCGGTTAGGTATGCATTGACTTCCGCTATTGTTTGTCTGTACTGTGTCCTCTATGGGATGAGCCCCATAAAAGGTCAGCTGGGTTCTCACTTTCCTTTGGAAGTCTGCCTTATCCATGGATGAGTGAGATGAAGCGCTGCTTGTTCTGTCACCCTCCATGAGTTCAGTTACGCAGGTAGCATTTTGATTGTTGCTTGCTATCTGTCCGCTTGCCTCTAGTAATTCCTTGAGGGTGCCTTTGTTTCAGCGTTGCATAGTTCATCTTCATCCATCCTCTGTTCGGATCCTCAGCAAGTTGAAGCTGGCTTCCTTCCGCTGCAAGGTACAATTCCACCGCTGCCACCAGATGTAACGGAG
This sequence comes from Pelobates cultripes, assembly GCA_933207985.1. Classification (NCBI taxonomy): domain Eukaryota; kingdom Metazoa; phylum Chordata; class Amphibia; order Anura; family Pelobatidae; genus Pelobates; species Pelobates cultripes. Next base: position 174,854,354 of record OW240917.1, read on the forward strand.
CTACGATATCTCAAGTGGATAGTGCTGCTGAAATTCCCTCTAGCTGGAAGGAGAGCATCTTGAGTGTTTATAGCCCAATTCCCCAAACTCAGACAACACATAATTCTGAGGAGAACAACAACCTTTATTGGTTACAATAAGAGCTTTTATACACAGACCCCCAGCATGGGGTCTCCAGCACAGGTATAAGTAATTCTTCTGTGTATGGGAGCGAATTGCGATGTCCATCACTTAATTCCATTATCTCCCAGGCACAGAAAGCATAACACAATAAATGCCCCCAAAACAAAATTTTGCAGTAAAGAAAGCCCACACATTATATATTCCTAGATAGTACATAGTTGAGTGCCCAATTAAATTAACACCATGATCCATGGTTTGTAGAGAAAATGCCACTCAATAAAAGTTCTGACTGGCTGGGGCTAAAGTTCAAGCCGAACTTTGGACTGGTTCTTCCCACACAAGTTCCCAACATGAATGATATATATCCCTGGACAGTTCTCAATCCCCCAAGTGTCCAAAGATTAGCCAGATTAGAAGTGTCAAGCCAGAGGGAACGTTGAATGTAGTTTAGACCGGTTGTTGAGTATTTTTCGAAGGAGGTGAGAGGGCGACAAAGATAAGGAGATAAGGAAAACCCTACACAAACCCACACTATCGATTTACTCACACGGCTAGCATGATCCTAAAAATCTCCTCACTTAACATAAAAAGACTAAACAGCCAGACCAAGAGATGCCTCTTTTTCCAGGAATTTAAACGGAATTTAAACAGCTTAACACAGATATAGCCTTTGTACAGGAGACACACATACCAAGGACAGCCCAATTCACTCAAAGATCACATCTATACCTCAACGACTGAGGCTAGGACACACTGGAAACAAAACGGAGTAGGGATACTGATACACAAACAATGTCCATTTATTAACACGAGCGCTGACACAGACCCAGAGGGACGATACACTATCCTGTTAGGATGAATGTTCTCCCAAACACTACACTTGCTTAACTTGCCCCTAACACTCCGACTCAGACTTTCTGGGATAATATATCCTCTATACTTGACTCCTTGCCCCATGGCATTGTTTTACTAGGGGGAGACTTTAACATAGGAGCTCCAGGCCTGGGATGACACACTCTCATGGCCTGGGCGCAAAAGACAAACTTGTCCATCACTTCATTAGGACCACCGGTCTTATCGACACATGGAGGGCACAACACCCTAATACCACAGATTACACTTACCACTCAGACCCATACTTGAGGATTGATTATTTCCTCACAAACAATCTTGGAATGCACAAAATCTTGCAGACAGATACCAGGTACAGAGCATGCCGGTGTAACCATCACCCTCAGCAACATAAGTGCCTCATCTCCATAGACATGAAGGCTGAATGCCTCTCTCCTCAAGGACCTCATCATACTACAACAACTACACAAAGAATTAACCACTTACATCCAAACAAATACAAACCCTGAGGTGTCGACAGCCAGAGTATGGGCGGCACACAAGGCGTTGATTAGGGGGTTCCTAATCAAATCAGCTACACACAGGAAACAACAGAAAACCAAATCACCAACCTCAAAACTCGAGTCGCTTCGCAAACTAGAACAGCAACACAAAACTGACCCTACCCCACAGGCCCTGCAACACTTTATCCTTCTGGAAGACACGGCACAATCCTTACAATGGTCCAAATGGACATTCTATGAAAAATCCAATAAGATGAATACTATGTTGGTATGGGCCCTACGGCCTAGACAGAGACATCCCCACATCATAGCAATCAGAGCCGGAGACGGCTCTATCCAAAACTCCACACAGGAAATAGCATAAACATTTACAAAATACTCCTTATACAACCACTCAGCGGAAAATGACATTGACCCACCGAGGGCAAAAGACCGAATTCGCGCCTATCTCCAACAGATTAACTTGCCCAAGCTTCCCAACAAAGCAGTATTGTCCATAGCAGCCCCAAACATGAAAGACAAAATAGACAAGGCGATATCCGCCCTCAAAAGTAACAAACCCTAGGGGGGCGTGGCTAACCGCCGAACAAGATGGATGCTTAATCCCAAGCTCCGGCACATGAGCCAAGAATCTGAATCAATCCCAGCACACAGAACGGCATCCACACCCAACCATAACAAATGTCCCACCACAAAGGGAAGAAGAACTCAGCAAAGGACGACAAATTTTATTTCTTTCATCAGAAAGCACAACTGTCCAACTTGGGCCTGCACACCGCACTCCAAGATGGCGACGACGGCGCTAAAGATGAAATCGCAACACCATCTAGAGCCCGGGGAAGCCCTAACTAAGGGCTACCTAGCCCAAGCATTAGAGGCCCTCTCCCAAAAGCTGATAAGCTCCTGGCAATTTTCTATGGACTCCCTTTGCAAAGATGTCCAAGAAATTGGGAAGCGGACATCACACATGGAGTCCAAAATGGAGGAAGTGGCGGCAGCACACAATGACCTGGTGACCCATGTAGAGACCTTAGAAGAGAAACTTCAACTTACAGAGACCAAACTAGCAGACATGGAGGATAGGTCACGGCGAAACAACCTGCGGCTGCGGGGAGTGCCTGAATCAGTGCTCCCTGACGACTTACAGGAATACGTAAGAGGCCTGCTCCGGGCCTATGCCCCTGAAATCCCAGCAGATATGCTACTGCTTGACAGGGTACATCGGATGCCGCGACCGCACCATCTCCCAGACACATCACCGAGAGATGTCCTGCTGCGCGCTCACTACCATCATGTCAAAGAGCACATCATAAGCGCGAGCAGGAACAAATCTAAACCACTAGAAGAATATGCAGCAGTCCAGATCTTCCCCGATCTATCAGTGGCTACCCTTCGCAGAAGAAAAGAATTTGTACCCATCACGGCTGCACTACGCAATAATGGTATGCGGTATTGGTGGGGGTACCCCACGAAATTGTTAGTGACCAAAGACGCACTCTCAAAACCATCTTATCCCCGGAGGATGGAGCCTGCAAGTTGAAAGCATGGGGAATCAAACTCCAGATGGAGCCTGCCCACGTCTCACCTGTGGGAAGGATCCGGCTGGAATGGCACAAAGTTTCTGGTGGCCACTAGGCCGCAATGATCATCACATGGTGGGACACGCAAGTATCACACCACATTTTCAAATTGCAATTAGGCACACAGAAACTGAAAGGCCCTAGCTAAATTCCTAACCTTTGTTCCTCCATCATTGTCACTTGGATGATGACGAGCCTGTTCACAGGGTCAGTGCACCATTCACCTTTGGGAGGCTGGTCCGTGAAGGGATTTGACTCAAATAGTGGCCGCAGACGGGTGAGAACTTGCTCCACGGTCTACGCCAGGGTCTTGGCTGCACCGGAGCGAATGCATAGGCCCAGAACTGAGAGTATTCAAGGACGGGTCTCATGGTATAACAGTAAGACATACTTGACAGGCAGACAATCTGAGCGCCAATGGAAGGAAAAGACAGGGAGCCAGCCCGATGCTCGGGGACCCAGGCGTGGTAGGATTTGGTTTAGGGCGGGTGGTGTGGGCCCTGGCGCCTTCCCCCCAGCCCAGTGGGGTTCCTTGTGGCCTGCACAGGTGTCAGTATGTGTATACGGAGGACATATGATTTGTCTAGGAGCTGTGGCAGGGGTCAGAGATGTATTATTGTCGGGTATTGTGTCGGGGGGAAATAGAAGTTACAATCACAGATTCTCACAGGTGTCACCAGACCTACAACTTATACCAGGCAAGAACTTTGTTTAACCCTGTGGGGAATGGTGGAATGAAGGAATGGAGATGGAGACTCGAGACTTTGGAACGGCATGGTGACTGCTCACCATGTATGGTTATTCAACCTGTTGTATAATTATATTGTTTCCTTTCATTTCATTAGGTTTGACCAATATGCACAGCAACAATACTGTAACATTGCGACGTTTAACAAAGCCTCTCATGTAGCAAAAACCCATGCAGCTCTGGTGGGCACACGCTATTGCCATATTTAACAGCATGCACCCGAGCTCCCCTCCCCGCCCATTTATTTCTAAACAACTCAGCTGAGATATAATTAAGTGAGTTAAGCGTGTCGAACCAGTAACCCACAAGCTGTCAGTCAATTAACCTGCCCAGTGGCCTATCTGCCCACGTTCTGACTGACGTGCTGAACTGATAGTTGACGAAACTGTTCATACGTTGTGCTAAGCAAAAAACAAAAATCCACTTCCCTAAAAATACAAGGCAATATGCCTTAAATTTTGAACATGCTCACCACTCTTACAGGCATATTGTAGCCTAACTATAAACCAGGCAAAGTCTCTTAATGACACTGTGAAACTCAAGCTATGTACTTATCAATCTAGCTAAGTAAAAAAAAAGCAAAAAAAAAAAAGCTGCAGCACTCTCCAGATAAATAGATCAAAGCACTATCTCAATCTTTAAAAAAATAGAAAGAACAGGGCGCCACAATCACTATGTTGGTATATAATAATGAGGGAATAAAAAAGAAATAGAATGAAAAAACAGCAAAAGTTTATTGATACAGAATATAATCACAAAACAACATATGTGCCCAAATATCTAAAAAGCCACAATAGGCAAGGAACCCTTAGGTATATTAGGTATAGCAGCTTAACAATACATGATGCTGAGCTGGGCAGTGGAATAAAGTGCAAGTGCTGAAGTGAAAATATGCTTATACAAGAAAGTGCACCAAGCCAATCACTTATACACAAACAAAATAATGAGCCCAAAGTAAATACTGCATAAGCAGTGTATAAAATCAGCACACAAACAAGATAAAAGCCGCTGATACCAAAGTGCAGGGTCCCAGATAGTGCTCAACACGTTTCGTCGTCCGACTTCCTCAGGAGCTTCTTCTTTCTTCATTATCTTCCCCCTTTTTAAATCTGCCGGTTCATCCGCCGGTCTCCGTCATTGCGCATGCGCGTGTGCGTCGTCACGCACGCCGCCATACGTCATGGCACATGCGTGACCGTCACGCGCATGCACAACCATGCTGGAACACAGAAAAAAACTTTATTGTTCCTCTACACGGCCGCAATATGAACGCTCTATGAACTAGAGCGCCCAGATCCATGCAGACCGTGTTTACATAACCTGCCTACCCCACAGCTAACCCCTATCAGGGAAAAGCTATACATACAGGGGAAATATAAATATGACTTATATATAAAAAAGGGAGATAAAGAATATAATAATAAATAAATAAACAAATATAAGTAGAGAAAAATATAGAAAAATATAAGTAGAGAAAAAATATATATATAATAAACCCAAGTAGAGAAAAAGGCAAATATTTAAGAGTATAATAAATCAATATGTCAAATGAGTAAAAGTCCATTTATATTTTCATAATTCACAGAAATATGGTACATATATTCATAAATACATAATTGTGACCACACTACGTGTGCATGCCACTGATAGATACATATAAACATCTAAATGGGAACAGGCATATCTCAACTATAAATATAAATCCCTAAGAATGGGTATACATATAAATATAAATATAAAGGCATACAAATCATAAACGAATGAGTATCGCGTGTATAAATATATACACACAAAAATGGTTGTGATTACAACAAGTAAGTGACAAATCCCATGTTATCATCATAAAACTTCACATTAAAATACATATAGATGTGTGCAAAAAACATAAAAATATGTATAAATATAAAAAACCATAAAAAACATATTTAAAAATATATATTAAAAAATTAAAAAAAATATATATAAAAATGACCATAAAATCCTGAGCTAAAAGGAGGAACAGATAAAAATAGTTAATATTAAAACTCAATATAATCAATCCATAAAGACCAATATGTCTAAATCCGTGTTAAGTCCTGAGGGAACAGAGGACTTCATTCTATATATCCACTCTGTTTCCCTCATGGCTAGCATTTTTTCAGTATCTCCACCCCTACAATAAGGTAAAATCATATCGATCCCAATACACATAAAATCCTTAAAATCAAAATCTTTACAAGCATTACAATGTCTAGGTACACTATGTTTCCCATTTTTATTTTTAATCTCATTAAAGTGTTCTAACAGTCTGATGTGTAATTTCCTAATCGTATGTCCTATATACTGGACCCCACATTTGCACTGTAACAAGTATACCACAAGCTTACTTTGACAGTTAATAAAATGCTTTATCTTCAAAGTTTCTTTCGTCACCGTACTCGAAAATTCCGTAGTCTTATTTCTCTGGAATTTGCATGTGCTGCACCTACCACATCTAAAAAAGCCCTTTGTCCTTTCTGATAAAAAATGAATCCTCTCATTCTCAACCACTTTCTTGGGTAGGATACTAGGAGCCAAGAAAGCGGTGCAGTATTCATATTAATTTTTTTGTATGATTATTATGAGGCATTGTTAGGGTTAACCTCGAATACCTGCACCATTAATGTGATTGAGTGTCAGCACATGTTATATTTTTGTATACACTTTCTTGTATAAGCATATTTGCACTTCAGCACTTGCACTTTATTCCACTGCCCAGCTCAGCATCATGTATTGTTAAGCTGCTATACCTAAGGGTTCCTTATTGTGGCTTTTCAGATATTTGGGCACATATGTTGTGCTGTGATTATATTCTGTATCAATAAACTTTTGCTGTTTTTTCATTCTATTTTATATTCTATATTTCTTTTTTATTCCCTCATTATTATATACCAACATAGTGATTGTGACGCCCTGTTCTTTCTAGTATTTTGTCTTTTATTGGAGTTGGAGTGTCCTACTTACAGAGGCTTGCCTGCACTTGTTTTTTTCGTTATTGTTCACCCACCCACCTTTCTATTTCTTTCAATCTCAATCTTTCAAAGTGCCTATAACAGACCAGAGAAGTCTGCAGATGTCATAAACTGAACTTGCGTGCCATCGTATATAGACCATAAAACGATAAACCCTCCATGTGGGATCAATACCTAAGTTAACTCATGTTTGTAGTAAAATGTTTTCAGTTTCGAAACCCTTTTATATATATATATATATATATATATATATATATATACCATAGTGTTCAAGTAGAGATTGTAGCCGTATTAGTCCAGTGATGTAGATGTAAAAAACAGATACAATTCTTATCTTGTAATACCTTTTTTATTGGACTAACAGAATTTTTTAATAAAAAGCTTCCGGGAGAACCTCCCTTTCTCAAGTCTGAAGCATTTCTGAGCAAAACGACACATAGAATTCAAAGTTGAGTTGTGATACAGGGGTTAAAGCGACATGAGTGTAGATAAGACACAGGTTTGTAAGAAAATAGACACCATCTTAGCAGAGGGTCATAAATATCTTGTTGAAGAGCAGAGCAGGGGGAAGAGAGGGAAAAGAAAAACAAACAAGCAGACTGTGCACAGGATGATACACTTTATACATGCACACACACAGAAATATGTATATGTGAACAGGGCTGCCATCAGAAATTGTGGGGTCTCTGACACAGCTCAAGGTCTGGGCACCCCGGTGCCTGCATCCGAGTCCGCCCAAAGTGCTGCAGCCCCCACACCCCCTCCCTCCCCCCCCGAGTCCGCCCACAGGAATGCAGTGTCTGCAGGGCCGGTGCAAGGATTTTTGCCACCCTAGGCAAAAGTAAAGTTTGCCGCCCCCCCATGTGACATCACAATGCCCCACCCATATGATCTGCCATGTTAACTAACACCAATGCTGCAGTGCCGCCGTGTTTACATTAAAAGGCCTGCAGGGACAGGCTAGACACCAGAACCACTACATTAAGCTGTAGTGGTTCTGGGGACTATAGTGTCCCTTTAATGTGAGGTAAATTAGAGATTAGTGCCACAAATAATATACTAGATTCCCTTCTTACAACCAGCTGAGGATGATGATGGGCTCTAGCTCCCGTCTGGCTCCACTGGTCTGGTGTAGAACAGGCTCTCTGGAGGCGGTTTGTAACTGTTGTCACAAAAATCAATGTTCTGGGATCAACGGGAAGCAGCTCCATTTTTTTGAGGGCCCTTTACACAGCTCAATGTCTGGGTCCCAGGATCCACCTTCATGTTCCACCAATGAGTTTGTTCACAGGGGGTGGAGTGTGTGTGTGGGGATGTCCTGATGGGTGTAAGGAATGCATTGTGTGAATCTGTGTTTGTATGTGTAAGGGCTGCAAGGTGAGTTTGTGTATGTATGGGATGCAGTGTTTGCATCTGTAAGGGATGCATTGAGTGTGTGTAAGGGGTGCATTGTGTGTTGCTGTGTGTAAGGGATGCATTGCTCGTGTATGTGTGTCTGTGTGTAATGCATTGTTTGTTTTTCTGTGTGCAAGGGGTGCATTGTGTGTGTGTGTGATGTATGTCAATCTCTCCCCCTCCCCCCTGTCAATTTCCTTCTCCCCCCCAATTTCCTTCTTCTCCCCCTCCCTCCCTCTCTCCAATTTCCTTCTTCTCCCCTCCTCTCCTTCTTCTCCCCCCCTCTCCAATTTCATTCTTCTCTCCCTCCCTCTCCAATTTCCTTCTTCTCCCCCACCCTCCAATTTCCTTCTTCTCCCCCTCCCTCTCCAACTTCCTTCTTCTCCCCTCCCAGTTTCCTTCTTCTTCTCCCCCCTCAGCTTCCCGGCTTCTTCTCCCCTAGTAACTTCCACCTTCTTCTTCCCTCTCCAATTTCCTTCTTCTCCCCTCCTCTCAATGTGTTCTCCCTCTCATTTCCTTCTTCTCCCCCTCCCTCAAATTTCCTTCCTCCCTCCCCCCCTCAAATTTCCTTCCTCCCTCAAAATTTCCTTCCTCTCCCTCCCCTCCCTCAAATTTCCTTCCTCTCCCCTACAGCTTCCTTCTTCACTCCCCCTCCAATGTCCTTCTTCTTCCTTCAACTTTCCTTCTCCTCTCCCAGTTCCTTCTCCCCTTCCCTCTCATTGCCTTCTCCCCTCCAAATTTCCTTCTTCTTCCCACTTTCCTCAGAGTTTCCTCCTCCCCCCTCAAATTTCCTTCCCTCTTTCTCACGCTTCCCTCAAATTTCCTTTACTCCTTACACTCAAAATTTCCTTCCTCTCATCGCCAAGGTTTTATTCCTCCTCCCCAGCAAGTTTCCTTCCTCCCCTCCAAGTTTCGTACCACTCTCCCCCACAAAGTGAGGTTGTGGCCCTGTTCTCTAGTATTTTTGTGCTATTGGGTTGGGTGTCCCTGCCCACAGAGCTTGCCTGCACTTGTTTTCGTTGTTGTTCGCCACCTTTCTGGCTAGCTTTCTATCTCAATCTTTCAAAGTGCCTATAACAGACCAGAGAAGTCTGCAGATGTCATAAACTGAACTTGCGTGCCATCGTATATAGACCATAAAACGATAAACCCTCCATGTGGGATCAATACCTAAGTTAACTCATGTTTGTAGTAAAATGTTTTCAGTTTCGAAACCCTTTTATATATATATATATATATATATATATATACCATAGTGTTCAAGTAGAGATTGTAGCCGTATTAGTCTAGTGATGTAGATGTAAAAATCAGATAAAATTCTTATCTTGTAATACCTTTTTTATTGGACTAACAGAATTTTTTAATAAAAAGCTTCCGGGAGAACCTCCCTTTCTCAAGTCTGAAGCATTTCTGAGCAAAACGACACATAGAATTCAAAGTTGAGTTGTGATACAGGGGTTAAAGCGACATGAGTGTAGATAAGACACAGGTTTGTAAGAAAATAGACACCATCTTAGCAGAGGGTCATAAATATCTTGTTGAAGAGCAGAGCAGGGGGGAGAGAGGGAAAAGAAAAACAAACAAGCAGACAGTGCACAGGATGATATACTTTATACATGCACACACACAGAAATATGTATATGTGAACAGGGCTGCCATCAGAAATTGTGGGGTCCCTGACACAGCTCAAGGTCTGGGCACCCCGGTGCCTGCATCCGAGTCCGCCCAAAGTGCTGCAGCCCCCACACCCCCTCCCTCCCCCAGGGCCGGACTGGGGATACGAAGCAGCCCTGGAAAAAAATCTATGCCAGCCCCATAAGTCATTGTGCTATGTAGGGTGTTATATATTAAAGGACCACTATAGTGCCCTGAGGGTGCCCCCACCCTCAGGGTCCCCCTCCCGCCCGGAAGGGTGAAAGGGGTAAAAACTTACCTTTTTCCAGCGCTGGGCAGGGAGCTTTCCTCCTTCTCTCCGCCTCCGTTCCTCCTCCTGGGTTGAATGCGCACGCGCGGCAAGAGCTGCGCGCGCATTCAGCCGGTCACATAGGAAAGCATTTACAGTGCTTTCCTATGGACGCTGGCGTGCTCTCACTGTGAAAATCACAGTGAGAAGCACGCAAGCGCCTCTAGTGGCTGTCAATGAGACAACCACTAGAGGAAATAGGGGAAGGCTTAACCCATTCATAAACATAGCAGTTTCTCTGAAACTGCTATGTTTATGAAAAAATGGGTTAACCCTAGCTGGACCAGGCACCCAGACCACTTCATTAAGCTGAAGTGGTCTGGGTGCCTAAAGTGGTCCTTTAATGTATGTATGTATGTATATATATATATATATATTATTGATACATTTCTTCTTCTAATTCACAATATTAGTCATTTCAGGGTAATTAAATTATACAGTAAAGCATACTCACACACAGACACAGATAATCTTACTGATGCACACAAATAGGCTCATTGACAGACAATCTCAATGACACACACAGACAAGGTTACTGGCAGACACAAATTTAGGACAGACAAACTCTGATACACACACAAGCTTACTACAGACAAGCTCACTGTCACACACACACCCTCACTACAGACAAGCTCACTGATGCGCACACACTCTCCCTACAGACAAGCCCATTGACACACACATGCTCTCTACAGAAGAGCTCACTAACACAGATTCACTACAGACAAGCTCACTGACACACACATGCTCACTACAGACAAGCTCACTGACACACACGCTCACTACAGACAAGCTCACTGACACATATGGTCACTACAGACAAGCTCACTGACACACACGCTCACTACAGACAAGCTCACTGATACATATGGTCACTACAGACAAAATCACTGACACACACGCTCACTGACACACACGCTCACTGACACACACGCTCACTACAGACAAGCTCACTGACACACACGCTCACTACAGACAAGCCCACGATCACACCCATACTCCTTACAGACAAGAGCTCACTAACACACACATATGATCCCTACAGACAAGCTCACTGACACACATACAAGCTCACTCACTAGCAGGCACACACACACAAACTCACTAGCAGGCACACACACACAGAGGCTTCCTCACTAGCAGCTGCGCACACACACACAGAGGCAGACAGTCACTGACACCGAGGCAAACATCCACACATACAGACAGGCAGACAGCCACACACACACACAGGCAGACAGCCACACACACACAGTCACACACACAGACAGTCACACACACACACAGTCACACACAGACAGTAACATACACAGGCAGACAGACACACACAGGCAGTCACACACAAAGGCAGTCACACGCACACAGAGACAGTCACACACAAACACACACAAACAGTCACACACACACAGTCACACACTCACAGACAGTCACAGTCACACACACAGACAGTCCACGAAGTGCACGCAGACAGTCACGGTCACGCACACAGGCGTGCACACAAAGGCAGTCCTGCGCACACAGACAGTCACACACAAACACGCTGGCAGTCACACACACACAGTCCGCACACTCACAGACGGTGCAGTCACACACACGGACGATCCGCAGTCCGCACACACACCGTCCTCACACACACACGGTAACACACAGACAGTCACGGTCACACACACGGTCGATTCGCACGCACACGGACGGTCACGGACGGTCCGCACGCACAGAGTCACGCACACACAGACAGACACACACGCAGACGGTCACACACGCACACGCACGGACAGTCACGCGGTCACGCACACAGACCAGTCACACACAGTCCACACTCACAGACAGTCACACACTCACAGACAGTCAGTCACAGACAGTCACACACTCACAGACAGTCAGTCACAGACAGTCACACACACAGACAGTCACAGTCACACGCAGTCGCAGTCACACACACACAGACAGTCAGTCACAGACAGTCACACACTCACAGACAGTCACAGTCACACACACACACAGTCACACACTCACACTGACCTCCTTCTTCCCTCCTGTTTGTTGTTCCTGGAGGCTGGTTGTTGGGGAAGCAGGGACTCCTTCCTGCTTCCCATGCGGCAATTAGCCGCCCCCGCCGCACAGTAAGCTCCGCCTCCGCCGCACGCTAAGCCCCGCCCCCGCCGCAAATTTTTTTATTTTTTTTAAATGATCCCGGGCGGCCATGTGTGAGCCGGCCGCCTGGCTCCCCCTGCTCCCATGGGGTTATGTGCGGCCGCACAGCTCACACACGGCCGCCGGGATCACAGGAGCGGTCAGACCGGCCCCAGGTGCCGCGGCCCACCGGGAAATTTCCCGGTATCCCGGTGGGCCAGTCCGGCCCTGCCTGGAGATAATTGAGAAGTAATTCAATTATCTCCCAGGACAGAGGCAAATCACCATTTTAAATGAAACATAAAAAACACATAAAAATGAGTAATTATACAAATACCGAATATATTACATTCGTGTAACGTATCCCCAGACAGCCTGGATCTGAGTGCATATTCCTACCGAATAGCGCTCAGATCCCATACGCACAGTTCAATCGCCATGGAGTCAAAGTCTTTTACAGGTCTTTCGGTATGCGATTGACTCCATGGGATGGCTATCTGGGTTAAGTTCATTTGTATTATCCAAACGGAATGGTGTTCGCATGCCTCGACGAATGAGAAGGGCGGTCGGTAGATTCAGCGGTGTTTGGTAGAAAAAGTGTCTGTTTTTAGTTCCATAGAATCTGCGCCGAACACCGCTGGTCTTTCGTGTTCCAAAATGGCCGCCGCCTCATGGTCGGCATACGAACGACGACCACCCGGTATTCGGTTATAATTAAGAGGTGTCTTCGGTTAACCACAACGTTCTAATTGGGATCAAGAGGTTAACCAGCAGCACACTTATCTTCTGGGTGGCCGTCCGTTCGGTAAGTTCATTCGGTAGGAGTTCAAAAAGACGAATAGGGGCATACGGACAGGCAATTCCGCGAAGGGAGGCAAACTAGACGAACCAGCAATACTAGACCTACAGATTAATCTGTCACACCCCCCATTGTCTTTTATGGCCCCCACCTGCTGGTTAGGGGTTGTGGCCGGGGGGAGGACAATAGGTCCCCTCTCATTATCCTTTAGGGCCCCCACCTGCCGCACAGGGGTGGAGGTTGGGGGGAGGACAATAGGTCCTTTAGGCCCCCCATTATCCTTTAGGGCCCCCACTCGCTGCTCAGGGGTGGGGGCCGGGGTGGCCAGAGGGGCTGAGGGGAGGACAATAGGTCCCCCCCATTGTCTTTTATGGCCCCCACCCGCCGCTCAGGGGTGGTGGCCGGGGGGGGACAATAGTTATTTATGGCTCCCACCCACCGCTTATGGCTCCCACCCACCGCCGGGGAGGAGAACAAAAGGTCCCCCTCTCATTATCCTTTAGGGCCCCCACCCGCCGGGGGGGGACAATAGTTATTTATGGCTCCCACCCACCGCTTATGGCTCCCACCCACCGCCGGGGGGAGGACAAAAGGTCCCCCTCTCATTATCCTTTAGGGCCCCCAACCGCCACTCAGGGGTGGGGGCCAGGTGGGAGGACAATAGGCCCCCCCATTATCCTTCAGGGGCCCCACCCGCCGCTCAGGGGTGGGGGCCAGGGGTGGAAGACAATAGGTCCCCACTCATTGTCTTTTATGGCCCCCACCCGCCGCTCACTGTTTAATAGACATGTCCCTACTCGCGGTATAGCGAGTAGGGGCAGAATTTACTAATACTTAGTATTAGTATATGTGGCAGAAAGACCAATTTAGGTCTTTCAGCCTTTTGGTAGATAGCTCCCTGATACCGTGGGAATTAGGGAGTTATCAACTATGTGGCTGCAAGATGCAGCCATGGCATGAATCAGATCGGAGTTTAATTCATTCGAATGAAATTCCGATCCGAACGAAGTCCCGAATTGCGTTCTAACACGAATGGAGAAACTGCTCTCATTCTGTTACGACGCAATTCGGCAGTTTGCCGGCGTCCTGTCTAAATGAGCAGAGAGCTCAGGGGAAAGTGCTCCCTCGCCAGCGCCGCCTGCCCGCCCACCCAGCAGCCCAGCAGCCACTGGATCCCCAGGAAAAGGGAGAACCCTCCCCAGCATTCCCAAAGTTAAGGAGGCTGGGGGGGGGGTTGAATTAAAAAAAAAAAACACTGTTAGTGTGTGTGTGTGTCTGTTAGGGAGTGTGTGTGTGTGTTAGTGTGAGTGTGTTAGTGAGTGTGTGTGTCTGTTAGTGTGTGTGTGTCTGTTAGTGTGTGTGAGTGTGTGTCTGTTAGCGAGTGTGTGTATGTCAGGGAGTGTGTCTGTTAGGGAGTGTGTTACTATGTGTGTGTCCTTTAGTGAGTGTGTATGTCTGTTAGCTAGTGTATGCGTGTCTGTCAGTGAATGTGTGTGTATTTAGAAGGCGGGGCAGGGGGGAAGGGTGGGGTGGTGGGGTGGTGCGGGGGGCAGCACAAAACCAGGATGCACAACTGCCAAGTCCCCAGGTATTGCAACCCACCACAAAAAGGAAATAAATATTATTCAGTTTTACATAAAGGAGCAATTCTACAATTACTCACATATGAGATGAATACAGTTTTGTTTTTTTACTGGAGCAAAGAGCGTTATTCACTAAAGTGAGACCCGACATGAAATAAAAGTTAATTTTAAAAATTTAGAATAATTCTCCATGTTAATTTTCTTCAGTTTGTCCTTGCATTTGAAATTAACTTTGAATTATGAATTTAATACCTTTGACACTTTCCAGATTAGGTGAAAGGGAAACACTATCTCCGCATGTATGTTCTTAGTACAAATTTGAATAGTCACTCTAATAGATGCTATTGGCAGGGGCGTACCTAGAGCCTTTGGCACCCATGGTCCTATTTTTGTCACCTCCTCAACTATAAAATGTAAAACACAACCACAATTTAAAAAAAAAGTGTATTTAGCACTAAGCAGTGTTTGTGTTTTTAAATGTTAGCATGTTTTTGTATGGAGTATGTTTGAGTGAATGTAGGGGTGTGTTTGTATGTAGTGTTGGTGTTTGAATGAAAGCATGCATTTGTGTGTAGTGTGGTTTTTGAATGCAGTGGTGTGGTTATATAGAATAGTGGGGTTTGCATGTAGTTGACGTTGAAATGCAGGGGTGTATTTGTGTGTAATGTTGGCGAGATTCTGAGAGGTATGCACATATACACACTGACACATATGCGGATACATACACACACAGACACACACGCAGACACAGAGGTGACTCTAGGAACAATATATGGGGCGGGATGGGGCGGGATGGGGCAGGGCAGCACATAAGATACCACAGTCAAAACTGGGGGGGCACTAAAACTTTTCACTAGGGCATAGGGTAATATGCTGCCATTGGTTGTCTGATGCCAGCATGTGAATTCACATTAGCCACATAGAGTTCTTGTTGTGGGCTGGCTGGCACATATTAACTTCAATTTTTGTTTATCAGATAACTCCCATATTTGCAATCCTTATGTGGGATTGCCATATTTAAGGAAACAAAAAGAGGGAGCTATCTGCTAAACAGCACCCTAATTTAGTATCTTTAAATGTGGAAATCTTACATAAGAGCAGCAATTTAGGGAAGTATCTACAAAACAGCTAAAAGATAAAAATTAAAAAAGCCCTTTTCTTAATTTTAATCTTTCAATTGTTTAGTAGACAACTCACTTATTTGTTACCCTTATGTGAGATTGCAATATTTAAGGACACCAAATAAGGGAGCTATCTACTAAACACATACACATTTATATACACACAATAACATAGATGTATGTCTGTGATATATATATATATATATATATATATACAGTCAGGTCCATAAATATTGGGACATCGACACAATTCTAATCTTTTTGGCTCTATACACCACCACAATGAATTTGAAATGAAATGAACAAGATGTGCTTTAACGGCAGACTTTCAGCTTTAATTTGAGGGTATTTACATCCAAATCATGTGAACGGTGTAGGAATTACAACAGTTTGTATATGTGCCTCCCACTTTTCAAGGGACCAAAAGTAATGGGACAATTGGCTGCTCAGTTGTTCCATGGCCAGGTGTGTGTTATTCCCTCATTATCCCATTTACAAGGAGCAGATACAAGGTCCAGAGTTCATTTCAAGTGTGCTCTTTGCATTTGGAATCTGTTGCTGTCAACTCTCAATATGAGATCCAAATGGCTGTCACTATCAGTGAAGGAAGCCATCATTAGGCTGAAAAAAACAAAACAAACCCATCAGAGAGATAACAAAAACATTAGGTGTGGCCAAATCAACTGTTTGGAACATCCTTAAAAAGAAAGAACGCACCAGTGAGCTCAGCAACACCAAAAGACCACGGAAAACAACCTTGGTGGATGACTGAATAATTCTTTCCCTGGTGAAGAAAACACCATCCACAACAGTTGGCCAGATTAAGAACACTCTCCAGGAGGTAGGTGTATGTGTGTCAAAGTCAACAATCAAGAGAAGACTTCACCTGACTGAATACAGAGGGTTCACCACAAGATGTAAACCATTAGTGAGCCTCAAAAACAGGAAGGCCAGATTAGAGTTTGCCAAACAACATCTAAAAAAGCCTTCACAGTTCTGGAACAACATCCTATGGACAGATGAGACCAAGATCAACTTGTAGCAGTGTGATGGGAAGAGAAGAGTATGGAGAAGGAAAGGAACTGCTCATGATCCAAAGCATACCACCTCATCAGTGAAGCATGGTGGTGGTAGTGTCATGGCGTGGGCATGTATGGCTGCCAGTGGAACTGGTTCTCTTGTATTTATTGATGATGTGACTGCTGACAAAAGCAGCAGGATGAATTCTGTAGTGTTTTGGGCAATATTATCTGCTCATATTCAGACAAATGCTTCATAACTCATTGGACGGCGCTTCACAGTGCAGCTGGACAATGACCCGAAGCATATTGCAAAAGCAACCAAAGAGTTTTTTAAGGGAAAGAAGTGGAATGTTATGCAATGGCCAAGTCAATCACCTGACCTGTATCAGATTGAGCATGCATTTCACTTGATGAAGACAAAACTGAAGGGAAAATGCCCCAAGAACAAGCAGGAACTGAAGACAGTTGCAGTAGAGGCCTGGCAGAGCATCAGCAGGGATGAAACCCAGCATCTGGTGATGTCTATGCATTCCAGACTTCAGGCTGTAATTGACTGCAAAGGATTTGCAACTATGTATTAAAAAGCGAATGTTTGATTTATGACTGTTAATCTGTCCCATTACTTTTGGTCCCTTAAAAAGTGGGAGGCACATATACAAACTGTTTTAATTCCTACACCGTTCACCTGATTTGGATGTAAATACCCTCAAATTAAAGCTGAAAGTCTGCAGTTAAAGCACATCTTGTTTGTTTCATTTCAAACCCATTGTGTTGGTGTATAGAGCCAAAAAGATTAGAATTGTGTTGATGTCCCAATATTTATGGACCTGACTGTATATACACACACACACACACACACACACAATCAGACATACACCCACATAACCACAGATACACACAGACAATCACATACATAAACACACATTCACAACACACCCACTTAACCACAGAGATGCACACATAATCACAATCACAGACACACAATTATCACATACATACACACATTTAAAAGGAGGTTCACACAACCTTCCTACCTTGCTCTGGGAGGGCTGGAGGTCAGTGGTTGCTGCGGCAGATCCCTTGCGTGCACTGTAATGACACCAATGCCGGGATGACATCATATCCCAGCTGCCGACTTACTGCAGGGCGAAGACAGTCAGACACAGTCAGATGCACACAGTTATACACATATACTGTCACATACAGCCACATGCACACAGTCCCTTGCACACAGTCAAACACACATTTACAGGCAGGCAGCATCACACAGTCACAGGCAGACAGTCACACACACTCAGTGACATGAAGACAGTCACACACACACACAGTCACATGTACAGTCATAGACAGTCACACACAATAGGAGGCAGCCACACATACAGTCACAGGCAGACATTCAAACACACAATTACAGGCAGATAGTCACACACACAGTTACAGACAGTCAGTCACACACACAGTTACACAATCACAGGCAGATAGCACACACTGTCTCTCACTTACTGGAGGAGGAGTGGAGTCCCTGGTGTGTAGTTGTTGGGGAAGCCAGTGCTCCTTCCTGCTTCCCCTCCCCAGTAGCGGGTGGAGGCTGCATTTAGCTCCGCCCCTGATTTGGCTCTGCCCCCACTGCTAAACTGGCTCCACACCCAACTCTCTGAGAAGTTCTCCTGCTCCAGGCCCCTGCTTGTGAGAGCTGTGTCGACTGCCCGGTGCCCCAACTGCCATGGCACCCTGTGCAGCCACACAGCGCACACCTCCCCAAACCTAACTAGCCCTGGTGGCACCTGGGGCGGACTGCTCCCACCCCGGGTAACCCACTGGCTATTGGTACTAACCAGTGGAACTACTTTGTACCACTTTATAAATTATAACTACCAATACTGGTAGCTTTAATGTGATTTTTATTCAATTGATTGAATCTATCAGACATAACCATTGTTAGAACTTGTTTTTTATTTTATTTTTTGTAAATATGAGTTTATTTGTGAAGGTTTGCTGTAGCATATACAATCAAACATGCATTAGTGAGTCGGGAAACACGCAGGCCTCACGTACAGTAACTTTTAGTTCAATTTAATATTTAACATTTACACAGTATTCCTTGAGACTTATAGGCTTTATTATCCTCACGTGTCTATAAATTCCGTATCTCCTTTGTTTCTTTTCCCTTTCTCTCTCCTTCCCTCCCCGCTTCCCCTCCATCCTCTAGTTTCCTTCTTCCCATCCTTCCCTTCTTGTTCCCTTTCCTTCACTAACCAGTGGAACTACTTTGTACCACTTTATAAATTATAACTACCAATACCGGTAGCTTTAATGTGATTTTTATTCAATTGATTGAATCTATCAGACATAACCATTGTTAGAACTTGTTTTTTATTTTTTATTTTTTTGTAAATATGAGTTTATTTGTGAAGATTTGCTGTAGCATATACAATCAAACATGCATTAGTGAGTCGGGAGACACGCAGGCCTCACGTACAGTAACTTTTAGTTCAATTTAATATTTAACATTTACACAGTATTCCTTGAGACTTATAGGCTTTATTATCCTCATGTGTCTATAAATTCCGTATCTCCTTTGTTTCCTTTCCCTTTCTCTCTCCTTCCCTCCCCGCTTCCCCTCCATCCTCTAGTTTCCTTCTTCCCATCCTTCCCTTCTTGTTCCCTTTCCTTCTCCCTCCCTCTCCCCTCCCTGCTTCCCTCCTGCTCCTCCTCCCCTTCTTCCTCTTCCCCCCTGTTTTGCATTCCCTGGTATCATGGGATGCTCCTTTTACTGTGGGGTTAGGGCTATCTCCTTCTGCTATGGGAGTCCATATCATATGGTTCGTTGTGTTCTATCTGTGTATTGGCGCAGTCGCCTGGCGTCGGTAGCCCTCTACCTTCTGGGCTTCTGTCTGTGTCGGATATCGTCCGAATGTCCGGTATGAGCGGTTTTACCAGAGCCCTTTAGTCCTTTGTCTCGTGCGTTTTATTCTTGAGTGTTGTGCGGTATACTGTGGCATATTTGTGCGCTGCTGTTGGTCTTTACATAGTATTGGGCTTGTTTTACGGTCCTGGGTCTCCCTTCCCTTGTTCACTACTTCAGCTAGTGTATGTTTGTCATTACCTCCATTTGGGGTTGCTTTCTGTGATGGCCGGCCACCAAGCAGCATATACCGCTGTCGTGGGTGACCATGCCTAGATTGCTCGTGTTCGCCTCTGTGGATTCCAGATGGCGCTGGAACTAGAGCTAGATATGTGTGTTTAACGGTTCAATCGGAGTTTGCTTTTGTGTGGCCGTTGTATTTTCCTTTTCTGTTCCGATCAGCGTGTATTAGTATGTAACTGTTTCTTCGGCTGTGTTTGTACTACGGTGTGGTGTAGCACCTACCAGGTTGTTATGTCTCCGTGGTCTTTGTGTTGTGTTATAGGTTTGGAGAGATAGAGAAGAAGAGGAAGAGGAAGAAGAAGAAGAGGAAGGGGGAAAAAGAGAGAGAAAAAAAAAAGGGGGGGGAGGTGTGAGGAGTGGTCGCCTGTTTGACGTATGGGGTCACCTTCTATGTCACATATGCCAGCCAGGGCCTCCAGGTCTCCGTGTGTCGTTCTTCTCTCCCCAGTAGCTTTGCTATTTTGGCTTCCGCTATTCGTATGTCTTCCACCTTGCGTTTCCATTGTTCTGTCGTGGGTGGTTCTTGTTTCTTCCAGTGTAGTGGGATCAGCGATTTAGCTGCGTTCAGCAGGTGTCTCAGAATCGACTTCTTGTAGGAGGCAAGCGGTTGTTCCGTGTGGTGTAGAAGGGTGGCCGCCATCGTCAGGGTTGGGGGGTCGTCCAGAATGTTCCGGAGTTCACGTTCGATCTTCCTCCAGTATGGCTCAATGATTGTGCAGTCCCACCATATGTGTCGCAGCGTTCCGGGACCCGCATTGCATCTCCAGCAGGTGTTCGGTATAGTCGGAATGTATCGGTTGAGCGCATAGGGTGTGCGGTACCAGTGTGTCAGTAGTTTGAAGTTTACCTCCTGGTAGTGAGAGCTGGAGGAGCTCTTGTGTTGTAGTATCAGGATTTTGACCCATTGGTCTTCTGGGAAAGTCGTGTCCGTCCATTCCTCCCATTGTCGTTTGTACAGGTTGTTGTTTGTTCTATTACCTGTGATTAAGGTTCGGTATATCGCCGACACTTTCCCGTCCGCTTCCGGTGCTTGTGAGCATAGTGTTTCATACCATGTGAGGTCCCTGTGTATTTTAGTTCTGTGCGGAAGGTTATGGTAGTAGTGTAGCAACTGCGCGTAATGGAACCGGTGCATGAGCGTGAGCGGGTTTCCGTCTGCCATCTCCCTTAGTGATTTCACCCCCGTATTGTTGAGTACTGTGTGTATGGGTATGTACCCGTCTTGAGTGTCAACTGGCCACGCGGATGCCGCAATCCATCTCCCAGGTGTGGATTATGAGTTATGGGGATTAACAGGCTTGGTTTGGGTGAGATCTGTTGTTCGTTTCTCATTGTAGACCAGTGTTTTAATGTTTGTGTAATTGGGGAATCTTCTCCCAGGGTTGAATGCGCTTCGGTTTCTTTGTGCCATATCAGCGAGTTTAGTCGGTTGTCCGTGGTATCTCTCCAAAGGGTCACCCACCGTTTTTGTGTTGAGGCCATATGTAGTTCTCTTATCCTTTGCATGACCGTTGCCTGGTGGTAGCGTTTGATGTCCGGTAGTGCTAGTCCTCCCCATCCTCTCGGGAGGCTGAGTTTGTCGAGGCTAATTCGCGCCCTGTCTCCTTTCCATATGTATTGAATGAATACTGTTTTTAGTCTCGCGAAAAAAGTGCGTGGGACTGTTTGTGGCGCTGTATGGAATAAGTATAAAATTCTGGGGAGGATATTCATCTTGATCACTGCTATCCTCCCCAGCCATGAGATGTGGGTGTGGTTCCATCTCTCGAGGTCTCTGAGTATGGTAGTCAAAAGGGGTGCGTGATTGTGTGCGTAGATGTCTTTCGTTTCCTGTGTGATCCATAATCCAAGATATTTCATCCGTCCTTGGCACCATTGGAATGGGTAGTTGCTTTTCAGTTGCGTGCTTTCCCTCTCAGTTACAGTAACGTTTAAAATGTCACATTTCGTCAGGTTGAGTTTTAGTCCCGAGAGGCGTCCGTAGTCCTCGAATTCAGTCAGGAGCGGGGGTATGGAGTCTGTCGGGTTCCTGAGGAAGAAGAGCATGTCATCTGCATAGGCAGCGACTTTGTGTTCGTGGGTTTTATAGCATAGTCCCCTTATTCTCTGATTTTTTCTGATGCGGTCTAAAAGTGGTTCCAGTGTTAGTGCGAATATGATCAGGGAGAGCGGACATCCCTGCCTCGTGCCGTTCTGAATGTCGAAGCTATCTGTAAGAGCCCCGTTGACCCGTACTCTAGTGGTCGGGCAGCTGTATAGTGCCGAAATCCAGGTGAGTATACCCTGTCCCATGCCCGACATGCGTAGTGTAGAACTTGTTTTTTATGTTTCTAACATTCTCTATTCCCAACACTCTCTATAGTCACCAAAACAGCTTTGGCTTATTGAAGCAGTTTTGGTGTATAGATCGCGCCCCTACAGTCTCACTGCTCAATTCTCTGCCATTTAGGAGTTAAATCAATTTGTTTATGTAGCCCTAGACACACCTCCCTGCATGTGACTTACACAGCCTTCCTAAACACTTCCTGTAATGAGTCAGCTAGTGTTTAAAGTTTCTTTATTGCAAATTCTGTCTAATTTAAAATGTCTTATCTCCTGCTCTATTAATAGCTGGCTAGACCCTGCTGAAGCCTCCTGAATAATTAAAGTTCAATTTACAGAGCAGGAGATAAAAACATTTAAAGTAAATTACATTTGATTAAAATGTAACCATTTTATTTTATTGTTTCAGTCACAGCCAGGGGAGGGGTGGCTAGGGCTGCATAAACATTAACAAAGGGATTTAACTCCTAAATGGCAGATAATTAAGCAGTGAAACTTCAGAGGCATGATCTATATGCAAAAACTGCTTCAATTAGGCTAAAATCGTTTTGGTGACTATAGTGTCCCTTTAAGGACATATGTGTAGTTCTATATATGCAGGAAGCAACAGCTAGTATTGACCATGATTAGACTTAAAAAATTTGACCATATCAACTTTTTAGGCATGCTCATAATAAACTAGAGAAGATGGTAGGTACTAGTGCTTTAAAAAGTGTTAGATTAAGTAAATGGAGCATTCCAAGTAAAGTAGCAGCTAAACACCACAGTGTATAACTTTTCCAAAGTAACACCAACAAGTAAGTAGATAAAATTAATAGTGTAGCACTTATATAATAATTTTTACCTTAAATAACAATTCAGGTACTTTAGGTGTTACAACATTCCGGGTGCCTAGTATCTGCCTCCCTGCGCTTCCGCGGTCAGTGTGAAATGCAGGGAGACGGATCAATGCTGATCCTCTTCACCCTGTGGAAAAAATGTAAATTAAAGTTAAATCCTTCCCCTGCTTTAATAAAAATAACCCCTTCCCTGCCTATTGATCACTGACTACAGTGATCAATTGGCAAGGACTACATATTACTGTGAACTGATTTATTTTTTTTAACCCCTGTCGGTTAACTTTCATTTTTTTCAACCCTCAGGGTTACATTTATTTTTATTAATTTATTTTAAAAATTAGATATTTAGCCAGCTGGGGTGGGTGGAAGTTAGTGGGGAATTTGGTGTTAGACTAGCTGGGGCTTAACGTTAAAAAAAGTTTTTAAAGGAAGCTTTAAAAAGAAAAAAAAAATATGTTTTAATAACGTTTAAAAAAATGTTTAAAAAAAAATACCCCCCTATACCCAGTCTTAATAAAAATTAACCCCTTCCCTGCCAGTTGATCACTGCCTATAGTGATCAACATACAGATCACAGTATAATACCGTGATCTGATTTTTTTTTAACCCCTGAAGGTTAATTTTTAATTATTTCATTAATTAATTTAAATATTTAAAAATTATATATTTAGCTAGCTGGGGTGGGTGGAAGTTATGGGAAATTAGAGAATTTACTATTAGTGCTGCTTACTGCTAGTTAGGGTTTAACGGTAAAAAAAGTTTATAATAATTTAAAAAGTGTAAAAACATTTTAAGAAAGTTTAAAAAAGTAAAAAAATATATTTTTAGTAAACAAAAAAGTTTAAAAACAAGTTTTAAAAAGTTACAAAAGTAACAAAATACATTTAAAAAGGCTCATACCACTACACCTGTAACAAACTAGCGAAAAAATTATTCCACGCTAAGGTTCAAAATATGCCTTTTGAATTTGTGGGGAAGTTTGAATAACCAACCAGCTAAACTACTCCGAAATGAAACATGGACACAGCGTAAAACTTCAAAGTTAGAAAAAAACTGAATGGCTGCATCTCAAATGTGCCTCTTACATCCACATATACCTGGCAACGGTACATCCGGGGTTGTTGTTGTATTCAGATGACATAGCTTAGCAACATATGAAATATTATACAGCCGTAGCACAGATAAGATTTGCAAAATATACTGTGCAAACTCACTTTGTGTGTCAAAAAGGCAGAAAAAAATGCTTATTACCACTACACTTGGTACAAGCTAGCGGAAAAATGATCCCACGCTAAAGTTCAAAATACCATGGGATGTCTTCTTTAAGAAATGGTATGCCTTTTTAGTGTAGCTGGGAAATGTAGCCTGTTTAAGTGCTCCAAGGTGGGACACGGACGCATCAAAACACTCCATTAAAATTCACACTTAAAACCTGAACTTGTCACGTCTCTTTTACAGCACTGTAACTTCACAAAATAGTGTCTAGGTCATACATTGGGCATATTGTTTTACTCAGAAGATGTAACTGAGCATAATTTGGGGGATTTTATGACAGTGGCACATATCAAGTGTAAAAAATACTCAACAATGCAACATGAATGTAAAAATGCCATTTGTTCCCCCCTTATCACAAACATTGGCATAAATTGGTGAAAAAATGGTGACAAGTTAAGGCACAATATACACCATATAAGATACCCTGTGGTGTCTGCTTTATCAAATGAAAGCCCTGTGGGTTATTTGAACAGTCAAACTGCTACAATACCCCAAAATGAGACATAGGCCCGTCAAATCCATCTATGAAAATTCCAACTATAGAAACTGAAATAGCCTTGTTTCTTATATGGCATTGTAGATTCACAGAATAATGCCAAAGGAATATAATGTGGGTATTACGCGGCAGATGTAGTTAACCACAATATGGGGTTCTGTGCAGGAATAGCACACACCAGCTTTACGAAATACACATTACAAAAACCTTGTTATATGTGTAAATGCCAAAATAGAGAAAAAACATAATTTTACTCCAATATTTTGCAGAGATTGACGATGAAATGGCTACGTTAAAAGTGTCAAAATAACCTTATGTAAATAGCCTGTAATTTCTACTTTATATAAATATATACTTTTCTGTGGCAATTTTGTTTTCTGTGATGGCTACTAAACCTAAAAGACAAACATATCCACTTCTAAAATTGTTGCACATTGCAATTTTATTTTAGTCCTTGTATTTTGTGTCCTGTAACTTTCAAAATAAGCCGAAATCCAACACATATTATGTAGTCTATAAATCAAGACACATAAATTAATTTATTTTGAATTACTTTTGTCCAGCTGGACATATTATGCACATGCTATTATTGCCAAAATAGTTTTCTTTCCCATTTTTTGGCATTTTTTTTATAATTAATGATAATTTATCTATGTATATGTGACATTAAATTAAAGCCCCCTTTGCCCTCTAAAAATAACAGTATATAATATGTGTTGGTGCAATAAATGACAGAGATGCAAATTGTGTTTGAACACAAACAGCATAAAATGCAAAAATGGCTTGTGTCCTTAAGGGTAAGACAAGCTTTTGAAGTTGTGTCCTTAAGGGGTTAAACCCCAGCATTGATAAGGCACAATAATGTGCACAATAGACTAGAAATGTAGTCTAAAGGCCTTTGAGTTACCAAAGGGCAGCTTCTGGTGTGTGGCTCATAGCAGGAAAACCTGTAATACATCCCTAGTATGGTGTTCTTATGTATTATAGCATGTTTCTTTTACACAACACTGTTATGGACCAATGTTTATTGGAACACCATAATGTTGGAAATCTACATAATCCCTGTCCCAGAGAGATTAGACAAAGGTTGGTTCTTCTCCAGTTTGAATTGTGATGGTTCGGCCCTTATCTAGAAGCAGCTGCATAGTGGCCCAAATGCTAGAGCTAGACATGGTTAATGCATGGCTTTGAGACCAAATGTAGGAAGCATGGAGCTTGGTGTAGTTCAAACTTTGCTGCCTGTTGCACCCGTCCTTGAGCATGTTGTTGGCGCTTGTTAATCATGCATCTACGTTTCTGCAACCTTCTGTTGATCCTTCCTGATCTCAGTTGTTAGATGGAATAGATTTTATATGAAAGACAGGGATCCAACTGACACAACTTGTGACATGACTGTAACAGATCTGGTGATTTAATATGACCTTTACAGGCCCAGTAGAAAGTAGTAAAGTAAAGGAGAACATTAGAATGGTGTATAGAAAATACAATGTACACCTACTACCTGTTTTGTTAAATTGCTTTACAGTAGTATACAACTAGACACATGCTAATGTTTAACATATATAAACACATCTTCAAGTGCATTATGCTAGTGAAATGCAACCCAAACTAGTAAATTTAAGAGTACACAGACTGAGAACCCAAAATAATAAGAAATTAGAAAAACAATTTTGAAAGTTACAGTTGACGCAATATTGAAAGAAACTGAAATAAAACATTGGGGTTTCTGTTAAGTGTTCACACTGGTAGGCGTCAATTTGATGTGCTGTTTAGTAATATTTCGTTTTTTCACATGTTTATTTGTATAGTATTGCTATTATTGAACTTTATAAAAGTTATTTACTATTATATTAGTTGCATTGATGTGCATCCTTTAGTTATTATTAAAATATTGTGCTTTAATACTAGGTGGAGTATCTCAAAAGATTTGCACCCACTATTGATGTTGTTCTTCATTACTCTTATGTTTGCTGCAAATTTGTTATGAATATTTAAATCAATATTGGTGCTGCAGTGAATGCACAATGTGACAAATTGACTATATCCTATGCATAAATACGTCTTTACATGTAATTAAATACAGGAAAGTTTAATTTGTATGAAGTTTTATAAATCAGTCTTCCTTCTATTATTTCGCTGTCTTTTACATCACATTCTTTATTTAAAACAGCACAGTAAATTTGGAAACAATTACCTGACATTTTCATAGGTTTAGTTGTAGTTCAAACTCTGCATGGGTTAGCAATTTCCAGTAACTGTTTTGTGGATTAAGATTAGAAAAAGCTGTTTATGAGACAATAATGAGAAATAATTCAGTTAGAAAAATTCTTCATGTAACAGAAGTTGGCAAAAATATAGCACAGGGAGCATAAACCTTGTCTAAATGTCTAAATGATTTTGCAACTGAATCGCTTTAATTTTTCTTTCTTAGGAATGGAATAACTACTACTGCTATTTAACAGTACATTGATAAAAAATAACATAGCAGAGTTGCAGTAAATTCAGTCAAATGAATTGATCTTAATTTAACTGACATATATTGTGATACTTTTGCAGTGGTGTATTCTGGTTTTGTGTTGCCCTAGACATGACAAAACTCAGGCACCACCCCCCTTCCAAATTTCTCTTCTTGACAGACACACACACACCCTCACTGATGCATGCACTGACAGACACTAACTTACAGATACACAGTCATTGTATAACACACTGTTTAACCAACACACACTTTCACTGAAACATACACATTTACACTTACAGACACACTCGCATTCACCGACAGACAGACCGACACATATACACTAAATGACAAACACATACACAATCACTGACAAGACACACATGCATACTTACTGACCTATCAGTGGTTTTATGTCTTCCCAAATTGCACCGCTGCAATCGATCGTGAATGCGGCATTGAGGCTCATACTCCTGACCGCCCACACCTCCCATGCCTCCCCCCTCTGTCAGTCCCTACATTGGCTTCCAGTTAGATATAGGGCTCAATTTAAGATTCTGGTGCTTGCTTACAAGTCCCTACATAATGCTGCTCCAACCTACCTATCCTCCCTAATACACAAATATGTCCCGTCAAGGCCCTTGTGCTCTGCCGAAGACCTACGCCTATCCTCTGTCCGTACTCCCACATCTGATGCTCACCTCCAAGACTTCTCCGGGGCTGCACCTTTTCTGTGGAACTCCCTTCCCTTCTCCATTTCACCCAGTCTCCACTCCTTAAATAAATCTTTGAAAGCACACTTCTTCAGGAAAGTATATCAATTAAACTGTTAGCGGGTTTTCATCCTCCCCCCCTCCCCTCATGACTCCTCTCCCGCAACTGTCAAAAATAACCTTCTAAGCTCTCAGTGATTACTTTTCTAGCAACCTGTTTCATTACCACTACTTATACTTTGTTTCACTATACACCACTCCCTCTAGCATGTAAGCTCATTGAGCAGGGCCCTCAACCCCTCTGTTCCTGTGCATCCATTTGTCTGGTTACAATTATGTGCCTGTTAGTCCACCTATTGTACAAAGCTATGGAATTTGCTGGCGCTATATAAATAATAAAATAATAATAATATTGTGCACTACATAAACAAAAAAAAGTGTAAGCCCGTACACTACTCCTACCTGCAGTTTTTTTATATACGGAGAACCCCTAAACACTGTATCACACAACTCAGTTTATATATCAGTTCTGCATACTTTTATTTATAGATTATTATTATTATTATTATTATGATATGTGAAGAGCGCCGTCAAATTCCGCAGCGCTTTACAATGGGTGGACGAACAGACATGTAGTTGTAACCAGACAAGTTGGACGTATAGGAACAGAGGGATTGAGGGCCCTGCTCAATGAGCTTACATGCTAGAGGGAGTGCGGTAAAATGACACAAAAAGGTAAGGATAGTATTAGACTAATGACAGTTGCAGAAGAGGAATCAGTCAGGAGTTATTAACAGTTTAATTGATACGCTTTTATGAAGAAGTGAGTTTTTAACGATTTTTTGAAGGAGTGGAGACTGGGTGAGCATCTAACGGAGGAGGGAAGCGAGTTCCACAGGAACGGTGCAGCCCTCGAGAAATCTTGAAGGCAAGCATCAGAGGTGGGAGTACGGAGAGAAGATAGACGTAAGTCTTCAGCAGATCGTAAGGGCCTAGACGGGACATACTTGTGTATAAGGGAGGATAGATAGGTGGGAGCAGCATTATGTAGAGATCTGAAAGCAAGAACCAGAATTTTAAATTGAGCTCTATATTTTATAGGAAGCCAATGTAGGGACCGACAGAAGGGTGAGGCATGGGAGGTGCGGGCGGACAGGAAGATGAGCCTCGCCGCCGCATTCATTATGGACTGTAACGGCGCTAGTTGGGAGCACGTAAGACCACTGAGAAGCGGATTACAGTAGTCAAGGCGAGAAAGGACAGTGGAATGGACCAACACCTTAGTCATATCTGGCATTAAGTAGGGGCGGATGCGCTCAATGGTTTTGAGATGGAAATGACAGGATTTGGCGATAGATTGAACATGAGGCTTGAAGGAGAGGTCGGAGTCAAAGAGAACACCTAGGCAGCCAGCCTGCGTGGTGGAGCTGATGGTAGCACCGTTGACTTGGAGGGAGACAGACACAGGAGTATCAACACTTGAGGGAGGAAAGACCAGAATTTCAGTTTTGGTCAAATTTAGTTTAAGGAAGTGGGCAGCCATCCAGTTAGAAACAGAAGAGAGGCAGTCAGAGACACTAGTCAAGAGGGACGGAGAGAGATCAGGAGAGGACAGGTA
The DNA here is from genome assembly GCA_933207985.1 of Pelobates cultripes. Taxonomy (NCBI): domain Eukaryota; kingdom Metazoa; phylum Chordata; class Amphibia; order Anura; family Pelobatidae; genus Pelobates; species Pelobates cultripes. Next base: position 174,884,035 of record OW240917.1, read on the forward strand.
GATTTGCGTGTCATCTGCATAGAAATGATATTGGAAGTCAAAGGAGCTAATGAGTTTACCAAGGGAGGCAGTATAGATGGAGAACAGTAGGGGACTGATATATACAGTAAGCCTTTAGGATGTCACTTCTAAGAACTATTTGTGACATATAATTTACTCAACATTATTTTAGAAAGATAAATTAGTGGAGCGTGTGAGTTAAAAATAAACACAAAGAGAGCAAGTCTAGTTTTGCCCATGGCCCTAACAGTTTTTGTTTCGCTCCTGATGGCATCATTGAAAAGTCAACCAAAAAAGTTGGCCTTTGTTGCAGGTAAGAGAGATGGCACAGAAAATGAACTGATGATTTATTTTCTCCACATGGTGGTCCAAGCTTTTAAATATCTTAACATGCCCAAGATATGTGTTGATGCTAGACTACACATTCACATCAGATTATCTGTCTGCAACCCAAAACCAGCCCTTGGTTTATGCAGGTACTTGACAAGAACCATCATACTGTAATCCACACTGTAACCTATAACAAAGCCTAGCCAGCAGCTCAGAATTATGGATTTATAGGCATCAATGTGCAAATGTGAGACAAGTCCTGCTTGAGCCTTTGAACTTCTTATATAATTGAATGGCATTCACTACTTAGTGGTAATCTGGAGAAGCTGGTGGAGCTGTCATACCCTGCATCATACATTCTGCAATTGAAGAGGTTACCATGAGAAATATATACAATATAGAAAAAAAAACAGCTCGAAAGAAAGTTTAGATAAGTAATACTTCTTTTTAATTTATGAATGTATTTAAATGTACTTTTAAATCACGAGGTGCAATAAAAATTGAATTTAGATTTTTATTTTTAATTCAAAATTATCATATTGTTACTCTTAGAATTTAAATCTTATAATTGCAACAGCTATATAGTTCATGAAAACTTCTACCAGTCATCAAAGGTCAATGATGAAAAGTAAATATAATATTTAAAATTAATATAGAACCTAAGCCTCACATAAAAATGCTAAAGTAATTACATCAAATCAAAATTTAAAATTAAACGTTAATCAATATAACTTACTATTTTATGGAAATTTTAAATATACATTTGATGTGTTATGTTCATATTAGAGACATGGTTATTGCTTGGAATAGATCTGTAGCAGATGCTACAAGAATTCTTACTTGATGTGGTGATGTCATTATGGGCTTGCGACCAATACAAATGTGCCAATGAGCTTTCATTATGACATATTAAGGGAAGAAAGGTGGAGCGTTCAATACAGGCAGCAATCATTTTATAACAGTGTTTTTCCTAGATTTGGAAATGCAGCCTTTCGGTTGTAGAATAAAAAGACTGAAAACAAGCAGTTTAACCTTTTTCTAATGGCAATTGCTCTTTAAAACAATGAGGTGGCAATCTTGATGGAGCTATGCTTCACATAAAACAATCTAATAATGTCGAGTTTGCTTGGATGAGTTGGACCTATGTGAGAAGTAAACCCCCAACATAAAAAGTTTATTTGGATTTAAATCTTGCCATTGGATGTCACTCTAATCTCTGTTTCAGATATTTTCTAAAACAAAAGCAATGAAATGATGCGATCTGAAAAAATAAGCATCAAGAATAGAGGAAATCAAAATTTCTCACCTGCCTTTTGTGTTTTGGATCAGTAGTTTATTTTGCCAGTAATTACGAAATGTTAGCCAGCTTGCAGGCTTGCTGAACTGTTACACACTGTTCTCTTCCAGTTAGTTTGGCCTCATTAGTTGTGCTGGGAAAAGCACTTTTGTGGATTGAAGATTATTTTAACATATGGGATTTAACTTATGACATTTGTAACTTTAGGCAAAAGTCAGTTTTTGTCATTTAGGTATCTTGGAATCCATTAGTTTAATATATATTGCGAATTCCTGGATATGCCTAAAACTTCCCTTTTCAAATTAAAATGCTGTGTCTAAATTAGTTAAAGGGACACTGTTGGCACTGTAACTACTTAATGGTTTTAGTGCCTGTTTTAAGTGGTTTTAGTGCCTGTAGTCCTCTGGCGCCATCCTCCTAGCCAGTATTAAATTGTTTTTAATGATTTAATGCTAAACAAGAGTTGCCTGCAGCCCCCTTCCCCCAACCTGTGCTGTTTAAGCTAATGAAGTATTAATTTGAACAGCAGTGGGTGGTGATGATTGGTTGATAGTGTCAGCTGACTGCTCTTAGCCTATCACAGGCACTTTTTCCTGGTATGAACTTGTATGGCTAAGGAAAAATGGAGGCACATTGTTTGGAAGTATGGACGGTACTCCAGGTACTATAACTCATTCAATAAGGAGAAACCCTAAACGTTAGAGTGTCATACATAGGGTAAATCTTTAAAGCAATATAATTAGAAAAAGTTGGCATTGACATTTACTAATGCTGTACTGATTTACTGCTCTTTAAGATCAAACCAAGCATATTTTAGCATTTCAAATGAATTAAATGTTATTGAGAACAAACACAAAAAGTTAGCCATTGATTTTTAAGTGTAATTCTGACAACAACGTTGTAGTTTTCACCACCAGCTGAGATAAACTATAACATTTGACAACTAAGGGCTTGCAACATTGTTCTACAAAGTTCAGGAAAATGGGACCAATGTGGTTTTTAGAACATAAAATATTTGCTTGCATTTAATCATAAATCAATTTTATTTGCGCATAAGCAACTCACATCAAACCATTTGTTTTATCTTCATGCAATTACTTTGTGTATTAAATAAATAAGGATTTTAAAGGGTTACTCTACGTAGCATGACTACTTCAATAATTTGAAGTGGTCACGGTGCCTGGAGCTTGTGAAACACTGCAGATGCAGGAATTTAACCCTATTGCTGCCAGAGGTGTAACTCCATCTTTGACAGTGTCATTGGGGCATAAGGTATCAAATGGCAACATAGCTCCACCATATAAGCTTGGGGGGGGGGGGGGCAAGATAACATGCTTAAATCATGTGTGATATATTGGGCATTTGGAGCACATCCTACATCCATGTATCAGGTGGAGAACACATCTGTCTCCAACAAATTACATTTTCAACTCAAGGGGCAAAATATATTAGTGTATCCTAGTTTTGGTGAGAGACCAACAGAAATTTAGGTCTCACTATTTGCATAAACGTATACCTCCCAATTTTTTTCAACTCCTTCCAGATGTTATGGCATGCTATGCAATCCTACAAAAGGAGGGCTTTGACAAAACTAATCATGGCACTCCCTAATGATCAGGCCCTCCTTCCAGACCAAATACCCACGCTCATCAATGGATTTAATTAGAGGGACTGCCTGACAACCCAAGCAGTCCCTTTGCAGCCAATCCCGAAGATCAGAGTCATGTGATCGCGATGACACAGAAATCACATGACTTGAATCAGAGTGACTGATTGCAGGGATCTGCCTGGGTTGTCAGGCAGATCCTCCAATATATAACTAATAAAAAAGCACAAAATTATCTGTTTATATATATATATATATATATATATATATATAAAATTATCTATAAGTAATATCAAGATACATTTATAATGAAATTATATATATGTAATTATAAAATTAAATTACACATAGAATGAAATTATGCATATATTTTAATTCTAGGTTTATTTTGATATTATTTATAGATAATTATTTTATTAATTTTATATTTGGGAGACCTGCCTGACAACCTTGGCAGAAATACTAGAGAATTTAATATGTAAGCCCTATATTTAACCATGTAACTTTCCAAATCCCATAAAACCTGTACATGGGGGTACTATCGTATTTATGAGATATTGCTTAATACAAATAAGTATTTTAGAACAGTAAAACATATAACTACAATGATATCATCAGTGCAAAAGTGCAGTTTTTCTGTAAAAAAATTAAAAAATAAAAATGAACACTAACTTTGGCAACTAAAAAAAAGGCTGGTCATACCCCATTTTTTATACCATGGGTTGTCTACTGTTCTCATTCCTGTGCTGCCATACGGTCTCAAAGGCAAGATAGGGCCAGCAAACAAATCTGGCAAATTTCAATGTGTAATAACTGAATGGGGCATGCTCCATATTTAACCATGTTGCTTTCCAAAATACCATACAACCTGTACATGGGATGCACCGTTGCACTTGTGGGATATCACAGCATACAAATATATGTGTTTTATTGCAGTGCAAGCCAATAGTATTATGACTAGTGATGTCGCGAACCCGAAATTTTCGGTTCGCGAACGCCGAACGCGAACTTCCGCAAATGTTCGCGAACCGGCGAACTGCCCGAACCGCCATTGACTTCAATGGGCAGGCGAATTTTAAAACACACAGGGACTCTTTCTGGCCACAATAGTGATGGAAAAGTTGTTTCAAGGGGACTAACACCTGGACTGTGGCATGCCGGAGGGGGATCCATGGCAAAACTCCCATGGAAAATTACACATAGGAGCCATAATAGACCGGATTAGGGAGTCCGGACTGACCCTAAAGCCCAGTAAGTGCCATATAGGAACGTGTAAAAACCTCCCCAAGATAGTAGTATGGGCCCCAGAGTGTGAACAGGCCTTCCAACAGCTCAAGACGGCGCTCATTAAATCACCTGTACTTTCTTCTCCTGATCCAACTAAACACTTTCTCGTCCATACAGACGCTTCTATGCTTGGATTGGGAGCAGTATTGAGCCAAGTCGGAGCAGATGGTGGCTAGCAACCCGGGGCTTATCTAAGCCGTAAACTTTTGCACAGCGAAGTATATTCACTGCCATTGAAAAGGAGTGCATAGCGGTGGTGTGGGCCCTCAAAAAGCTGCAACCTACTTGTATGGACAACCGTTTACCTTACTCACAGATCACAACAAATTTGGGGCACTGCGCGTGCAATCTAATGTGCCACCAGATAGGAGTGGTGTGTTTAGTACTATTGTTATCAGTTTAATCACTGTTACGCCCCCTATCCGTTGATGTGGAGCAAGACGCAGCAGCAGAAGAGGACTAAGCCGAGGAGGTTATGGAAGAGGATGGAGTAGGAGGAGTAGAGGAGGTGGCAGCGTACTGGCAGAGTACACGCTGTAGGGCTGACACACCTGCTTGAAGATAACTAACTGCTATTCAATCTATAACAGTGAAAAAAGTTTTTTGTTTTTAAATCCAAGCTATTGTGACACCAGATCTAAGTGGTGGCACTGGTCACCGTATCCACTGTTAGCGTAACACACCAGCTTTAAGGACACTGACTGCTATTCAATCTATAACAGTGAAAAAAGTTTTTTTTTTAAATCCAAGCTATTGTGACACCAGATATAAGTGGTGGCACTGACTGGGGAAATGGGCACAGTATGCACTGTGAGCCTGACACAGAAGCTGGCAGCAGTGGCAGACAACTAAGTGCAATTACATACATAGAAATTTTTTTAAAAAAAAGCATACCCTAACCCTAACCTAGCTATGCTTTTCCCTATCTAATGAACAGCAGCTACACTTTCCCTCCTCTTACTAAAGCATGCAGCTTGAGAATGAATCTAAAATGGATGCCTTCCAGGAGGTGGGAGGGTCTGCTAGGGAGGGTGTGCTGCTAATTGGCTGGAATGTGTCTGCTGACTGTGAGGTACAGGGTCAAAGTTTACTCAATGATGACGAATAGGGGGCGGGTTGAACCGCGCATATGTTCGCCCGCCGTGGCGAACGCGAACATGCTATGTTCGCCAGGAACCGTTCGCCAACGAACCGTTCGGTACATCACTAATTATGACATTCACAGTCAAAATTCCATGTAGAACTTGGAGAATAACTACATTTCTTAATTTCTTTTTTTCATTTTATTCATTTTATGTTGTGTTCCATAGATATAAATATACATAAATATTTAATGTGAAATGAAAGCCCTATTTCCCCTGAACAAAATTATATATAATAATTGTGGATGCACTTAATATGAAAGTTGAACACACAGCTCACGATCTAGGTTTTGTTTTGGTTCAGAACTTGGACAATTTCCTTTGTCCATAAGCAGGCTTGTCAGAAAGTGGATAGATTTCCCCTATATAGCAGAGCCTGCATTGCATTTAAAAAAAACAAAAACACAACATATGGTGTTTATCAAATAAAAAAACCATTTATGAGGGTAGGCGGAGCTAGCAGCTGAACGGAGCAGAAGTTTAGCAGTGGAGTACCAAAAAAAATTGTATTTTAGCCTACTTAAATGCTCTAATTTTGCACCAGAAAGCAAGAAACGGTACTCACTAGTATGGGGAAGAACTCCAGATGCCAACGACCAGTAAAGCGCTAACGCATCCAGGATATAGGGGATATTTTGCTCCGCTCTGCAAAGGCCCCTAAAACATTCCCGCCAAAAGAAAAAGGAGATATGTCGGCCTGGAGGAACAGGCCCTAGAGACACTGGATGAGATCCCTATTACAGGGGGACTGTACCACACATTTTCTGATGAGGACGATGAGCTGCCCTCAACTAAAGGGGACATCAAAGCTCTCCTCTGCACCATTTGCCAGCTGTTTGACGCGTACCTCGCAATAGTGCGAGAAGAGATTCACGCTGAAGAGGGCCCTGTGAAGGCAGTGGAGAATACAGAAGACCATACTGCACATGACACCACATTTGAGGCCACAACGACTGAACTTCACAGAGCTCAAAAACAGCTTGAGCAAAGCCTAGATGACATGGAAGACAGGCACAGGCACCTGAAAATCATGGACATCCCTGAGAGCGTCATCCCTACGGAGTCACCGCACTACTTTAGAAGACTGCTGGTAACCATACTTACCTCACAGCAGGCCAAACAGCCTATGGGGGACAGTGTATTATGCATCCCTAAAGCGACAAGAGCACCAGCCGGTTCCCCAAGGGATGTATTCCTCCAATTCCAAACAGTTCCTACCTATTTGAATATGCTACCTTGATCTTCTTTCAAGAACTATCAACACCAACTAATCTGGAGAAGCCTTGTGCTTATAGAGTGTTTTTCTCAACTTTTTGACCACAGCTGAACACAACACTCAAAGAAGCACTCTACTGAGTTTTTAGAGAATGGCTTAAACTCTGTAATTTAACATATTCTCAATGTATGTTACTCAATTTGTTAGATTTTCTTTAACCACAACTTTAAAAAATTGGGCACTATCGCTTATACTGTTTGCATACTATGCTGAAACTGTATGACTTTTATGCCCACAAAAAGAAAGAATTAAATTCATGTAATTTTTTTTTTTTATCCTCTTTGTGGGTGTGTGCAAATCTCTTTGATTACACTCTATTCCATTAGGTATGTGTATGTCCCGTTCTTATTCACTCTTAGTAAGGGGGGTAATCTCCACTTTAACCAGCATTTCTCTGACATAAGTACGGTGATGGGCAAAACAAATGACCAAAGTCTTTTGTAAAAATAACCAGTTAAAGAGAATCATCTTTTTTTTTTTTAATTTGACATAGTAGAGAACATACTTACAGAAGGAATTCAACTATTTTTCTTAGTTTTAGTCATGTTTGTCTATTCTAATTTGTTGGCCTTATTTCTTGCTTCCTGCAAGCCTTGCTCCTTAAATCTGCTCATTATCTCTCAATCCCAGTCTTCTCTCAATCAATGTCTTGTTACTGACAATGCATCTCACCTGCAGCATCAAGCGGTCAAGAATAGATTAAAGTTAAGTTAAAACTCTAAAAAATACTTTTTCTCTAAATAAAAATCTTTTTTTACCCCATCTCTTCCACTTTCTCTCTTTTTCTCTGATGACGTCTTTATTACATTTAAACATGCACATATGCACACACACGCTAACATGCTAACTTTAATTTACTATTTTTCAGAATTATGTAAAAAACCCTAATGTTTCCTAAATAAAAACGCCTGTTTAAATATCAAATTTCTACAAAATTTAGACATAAGTTACATTTTGTTTGTTTATTTTAAACAATTACATGCTTTTTAGATAGATAATGTCTAGTATACTTTAAAATTTAAATATTAAAAAACTTTTTTTAAATATATTCAAAAAAAAGTGAAAAGGCTTCTCATACATAGATATTTGGGTTGGTTTTGGTAGAAAATTATTTTTTGTAAGTGCATTTTATTAATGTAATATTTATATTTCAAATTTCAACATGGATCAACAGATTAAATAATTGGAAAGGTAGAGGGAGTAGTATTAGTACATGTGTGTACTAATTTAATTATACTTTCATTTTTGTGTCTGCTATATTCATCGGGTGTCTAATGCTAAGCCTTGACGCACTGGCATATCATTGTTTATTTTCCACATATGAATCCTGTGCCTTGAGATCTATTAACATTCTTAACAATTATATATATATATTTTAATCATACTGGTTTTGTTAACTTTTAAAAAAAACTTTTTTTTTTCTTTCCAATGGACATAAAGACTTTTGTCAGTGTTCATATGCAGTTATCTGATATAGTAATTGTATGAAATCTTTGTAATTGAAGATTATGCTAGCTTTAGTGTACTAATAATCTTAATTTTAATAATGACAGGAGGCAAGTATTTTGCTTAAACTTCCTTTACTACTCCAGAAGCAGAAAAGAACATAAAAAACAAAGAGATAAGCATAGTATATAATAAGCCCCTCCCACTGATGCACTTCCTCTTGAAATAGCAACATCACAAGTCAAAACGAATCATAAATCCGAATCAGGAAACGTCCAACAAGTTCTAACAAATAAGGATTATCCTCATAAAATCCATACGACAGCCAGAATGTAGAATATCTTCTCATTAGTGATGTCCCGAACGGTTAGCGAACGGTTCGCCGCGAACGGTTCGCCACGGACTCATCATTGAGTAAACTTTGACCCTGTACCTCACAGTCAGCAGACACATTCCAATCAGCAACAGACCCTCCCTCCCAGATCCTTCCACCTCCTGGACAGCTCACTAAGAATGCAGCTTCACAATGAATGTAAAATGGATGCTGTCCAGGAGGTGGGAGGGTCTGGGAGGGAGGGTCTGCTGCTGATTGGCTGGAATGTGTCTGCTGACTGGGAGGTACAGGGTCAAAGTTTACTCAATGATGAGTCCGTGGCGAACCGTTCGCGAACCATTTGGCAAACCGTTCGGGACATCACTACTTCTCATGAATACATCCAAATGCTGTGTTGCGTTGCATAAAGCTGAAACGAGACCAGAATGTTTTAGTGGTATAGCAAATACCTTGAAAAACATGAGCAACCACAGTCTGGCTAACTAGCAATATTACTTGTTAAATGTACTGAATATCCAACATATTCTCACTGACTAACACATCAATAGCATACTGCATGATAGTTAATAGTAAACATACACCAGAAATGCATAGCATACATGTGAATACATTTGGCAGTGAAAGTCAACAAACAACATGGCAAGGACAAACCATATGAGCCATAGCTAAAACCTAAATCCCCAAATCCCAGAGAGGGAAAAGAAAGACATGGGGGGAGGGGGAATACTCGCCTACTGTCATTAATAAAATTAAGATTATTAGTACACTAAAGCTAGCTGTAGCGGAGAGCTGGTATTCCACAGGTTATCTCCACTCAAGTTCCCAGTGAGGCTCAGGAACAAGTATTAAAAATCCATAAGGCAATAATTACAGCAGGCAAGACAATCCAATAATATCCCAATATCAATCCCAATGAATGGACGACACACAACACCAGGAGCAGAGCTGAACTTTTAATCACTCAACCTTCTTTTAAAGCTTTCTCCCATGCAAGGGAGGGATTTACAGTAATTATACAATACACAAATCATACATGAGGTGCCACCCACACTTCCCCTCCCCTTAGTATGACTCATAATCCCATTATGCAGGACATAGTTCCCCTGGTTTTCTGGATGTACCCCTAAACATAGGGGCACCCCTTTAAATATTACAGATTGGACTAGGGGTTCAGGAAATTCCTGGAGATAATAAAAAGACCGACCGCGCTGGGGTTAACAGCCGAAATGGGTTCCATACATTTTGGCACTGCGGTCGGTCACAGAAAAAGGGAACAAAATTCCCTGGGTTATGGAGACTGGGGAGGATTTGGATAAACCCCCTTGTTCGTGGGGTTCTTTCTACCGAAAGGGGAGCCGTTCGGTAGTTGCTACACGAAGGGACGGCAGTGTGGAGGTCTCAGCGGTGTTTGCCTAGCCGAGTGTCCGATTTGGGTTCCAGACACTCGACGGCAAAACACCGCTGTTCGGGAGAGGACAGAGGACCCAGAGGACAAAGCACACACTGCACGGATTGCCAATTACCCATTTGCAACATTGTTGCAAATGGTAATTGGAGGCACGCTTATTCCTGGGGTGGTCTGATTGTTCGGTAGTTTCACTCGCATAATAACTGGAGTGATTTTACCGAACAATCAGGCGAATGCTGCATACACTTTGCATACAAATGGCAAAAATTAACTGAAAACATACGAATACACATAATTCTGAGGACAGCCCAATGCCATCCGCTACACTAGCATAATCTTCAATTTTATCACATGACAGGAGGCTTCATATTTTGCAGTTTTATTGCTACTGTAACAGGGAGAGTGCGGCATTTGGAGGAGGTTCGGGAACCATGGTTGATGTGGCCATAAAGGTGTTAACAGGAGAACCGTCAGTACTTGGATCCTGATGTGGTGGAGTACTCGTGCGATCATAGCAAAGGGTGGGAAGAAGTCCACTGCTGAACTCTCTGGGTCTAGTAACCAGCTGTAGAAGTTTGGCAGCTGGTGGCTGGTGCGAGACACAAAGAGGTCTACCTTAAATGGGCCTCTCCATTCGTTCAGCTCCGCAAATATCCGTGGTTCCAATTGGCTGTGCCAGGAGAACCATTCCACAGTTAGGTTGGTATGCCCTGGTAGATGTTCCATCATCAATGTTAAATTGCGTGGAAGACAGTATTCGAGATTTCCTTCATCAGATTTCCTTCATCAGATCTGCCAATGTTTCAGACATCCATGCACAGTAGGATACAGCAATAGGTTTTGCCTTTCATTAGACACCGCATTATAAAGGCATCTGCCAACAGTTCCAGGGAGTTGATATGGAGAGTGAGTTCGTCCGTCAAACATACTCCACCATTAGTGGTGCCCCAACCCCATCGGCTGGCGTCCGATTCCAGTATGAATTCCGGATGTGTGTCGGAGATGGCCGGTCCCTTCCAGGCTTGCATGCAATTGAGCCACCATCAAAGTTCCTGTTGGACTTCTTCCGTCACAGGCTCATCGTAGGTGGGATTTCGTTTGACGAAATGTGCTTTCAGGCATTACATGGCGCGATAATGCAGTGGACCCAGGAAGATCGACTGAATGGAGGAGGATATGAGACCCACAATCCGTGCCAACATACGGAGGTGGATCGATTCCCTATTCAGGATCCTGAGAATCTCCTTTTGGATTGCTGAGACCTTTGTTTCTGGAAGTCAAAGTGTACAAGACCTTGAGTCGATGTCGAAGCCCAGGAATTGTACACATTGAGCTGGAGTCTTTGCGGACTTTGTGCGGTTTACGACGAAACCCAGGGATTCGAACACCTTCACAGTGCATGCCGTCTGTGACACCAGTTGTTGTCGTATCTGACTGAACAGAAGTCTGTCGTCTAGATACACTATGCATCGCATACCCAATCCTCAAAGGTGCGCCATCACTGGTTTCACAATCTTTGTAAAGCACCATGGTGCTGAGCTTAGTCCAAATGGAAGGCAGGTGAATTGCCAAGGTGTTCCTTTCCATAGGAGTCTCAGGAAAGGACGACTGTCATCGTGCACTGGGACGGACAGATATGCGTCTTTGAGATCTAGATGGAAGAACCAATCTCCTTGTTGGAGAAGATCTCGTAATAGGTGTATACCTTCCATTTTGAAATGGTGGTAGGGAATGTGTACATTCAGGTCCCGCAGATTGATTACTGGACGGTATTCCCCAGCCAAGGTATTATGGTTGTGTAATAGTGTCTTACCTGTCGAGAAGTGTCCACGGGCATGTCCACGGCCTCCGCAGCCCCTGTTGGAGCTCCATGAGTATTGGAATTGTTGATGTCCGCCAACTCCTAGGTAGAACAGTTGTGACCGTGGATATCAGGGGCCTGATGGACAGAATCGGCTGGCGGCATGACCCCTCTGCTGGTCAGCCCTGCCAAAAAACCCTCTTGCAGTATTGCCTCTAAATACTCTGCGCATCGAAGTTTGCGCTTTAGTCAACAAGGTGAACACGCTTACATGTTTGTTCAGCAAATTTATAAAAGGTTTGCCGAACAGTTTGCCGTGTGCTCGTGGGCCTAGTTCCTTGGCCCCAAGATCCACCAATTTCTTGTCAATTCTAAACAGCACTGCTCGGCGTCACTCTGATGAGAGGGCTATGTTGGTGTTGCCCACGAAGCAAAAACACTTTGGTTGAAATCCGTTGTGAGCGCAACTTTGTCAGGCAACGAAGGTTCTGCCTCTTCTGCGTCCTGTTGGTGCTGGGGCTCACCGAGGAATGTCTCCTTAATGAAGGAGTTGTGACCCCAAGTCTCATCATCCGACTGAAACTGTTCGGCCTGCCATTTGTCCAGAATCGACAACGAGGGGGGAACATCACGTTTCTCGTCCAAAACCACTGACTAACATTCAATTAAAAGTTTTAAGTAGAGAACTAAAATACACTCCAACAAAAGCTTTTAATCCCATTTTAGCATTTATAGACGTTAATCAATTTGTATGTAATGCTACACTTAAAAGATTTTGAGTAAAAACAAAGAAGGCACCAAAAATACTGACAGAGCAGGCTACCAATGGAAATACCTATGTAAAAAGTTATTTAAAAGATAAATTAAAATTTTACTCATCCAGTTTTAAATCTAGTGCACTAGATATTTTTGAAAAAAAGTGTCTGTTGACAGCCACTAGAGGCCACTTCCACAATCCTCAATGTGAAAATCATATTGAGAATATGCTGGATGTCCATAGGAAAGTATTGAGTAATGCTTTCCTACGGGTGGTTTGAATGCATGCATGGCTCTGGCTGCGCATGTGCATTCGGAGCTGACGTCGGCAGGGGGAGGAGAGGTCACTAGCACAGAGGGAGCCTGACTCTGGATTAAGGTAAGTGACTGAAGGGGTTTTAACCCCTTCAGCCCTTCGGGAAGGGGGACCTAATAGCCCTATAGTGCCAGGAAAACGAGTTTCCTCCTTTAATAAATAGTGCTCCTTTAATAAATTAGAAAATATTAAGTGGAAAGAAGGATATGCCTTTATAACTTGTGATGTTCAGTCACTGTACACATAAATCACACACAAAGAAGGTTGCAGTGCTGTCAAAAAAAATCTTAGAAACTGAGAATAAAATGTCACCTATCCAAATAAGTTTTCTAATCAAAAGGATCAAAATGATTTAAACTAACAACTATTTTTGGTTTAATGATCCTTTTTATATTCAAAAAAATGGTTCAGCTATTCAAACCACTTAATGACTAAGTGGGAGGAAAGATTGATGTGGAGGGGTTATGGCTGGGTGGGAAGCCTGGTTGCATACTATAGATATATAGACAATCTCTTTTTAGCTTGGGATGGCACCATTCCTTCAGCACAAGATTTTATAAAATTTTTAAATAATAACAAAGATGGGATTAAACTAACTGCAGATTTTAGCACCACTAATGTTACTTTTTTAGATCTAGATATTTTTATTAAGGAGAATAACATTCATGCAAAAATGCACTTTAAGAAAGTTAATGTCAATAATTTTATAGGAACTGACAGTTGTCATTATAAAAGTTGGCTGGATACAATACTAAAAAGCCAACTGCTAAGACTACGGAGAAATTGCTTAGAAATCTACACATTTACTACTCAAGCAATCGAGATAAAAATAAATTTATTGAAAAAGGTTATGATTCCAAATCAATAGATTAAATTATAGATATAACAAAACAAACCGATAGAAATAGCCTGATAAAAAAGGAGGGTTTTGACCATAACATCGAAAATAAAAAAGATTTTACCTTACCCATAATACTGAACTACAATAATAAAAATAAACAGATTAAAAAGATTATTAAAAAAAACATTGGCATCTATTACAGGAAGATGAACTATTAAAACATATGATTCCAGACAATCCGAGAATAATTTTCAGAGGGGCTCCTACTTTAAAAATGCAGCTTACAAGAAATTATATACGAGAAATTGAATCTGGAACCAAAACCATTTAAAAAAAAAAAAAAAACAACCAAGCCTTTTTTTTTTAATTTTAAATTCTTTATTTTTCTCATTCCACACATTACTTTTTTAAGTGCAATTGTTGCATTGCATGGAGAAAGACAAAAAAAACAGACAGATGTATAACAACTTTTAAATCAAATACGACTAATAAGATATACAACTTAAAAAATGCAATTCACTGTACTAGCAAGAATGTTATATACCTGTTGGAGGGCCCTTGTGGCTTCCAGTATATAGGAAGGACAACTAGACCCCTAAAAATTAGAATAAGGGAACATTGTTGCAACATAGATAAAGGCTTTAAAAATTACCTTGTCTCTTCATACTTCACTGTACATAATAATGACCCCAAAAAATCTAAATCATGGGCATTTTAATCCTTACCAAACACAGAGACATGGTTAAAAAACTCAGAAAAACAGAGATGGAGTGGGTGTATTATTTAGATACTTTACACCCTAATGGCCTCAACGGTATTTTGACCTTTTTAATTTTTTATAGTGTCAATTTTTTATAGTATACTTTTTATAGCGTCTATTTTTCCCTAAAAACCTTTTTTTTTCTCTCATTAGAAGTCCCTTCACTTTTTTTATTAATTATGGTATTCTCAGTATTTTTCCTAGACGTATAATTTTAATCATGTCTCAACCCTCTCTAGAATTGAAATATATCTGTAACCTTATGCAATGCAATGTATGATCCATAAAGTTAGTTCATGTTATAATCTTTTAACCTCACTGAATTTAAATATTCTAGTAAATATATGCTTTTAAATAAATGTTTTTTTCCACCCAATAAACATATATATATATATATGTATATATATATATATATATAATTACACACACTGCTATGCACTTTAATTATTATGGTACATGTGTGGGTAAAAATAGTTTCTTTACAGAAATACTATGAAGCTGGCCATGTTGTGATGCATATGTTAAAAATATATTCCTTTTTACTTATTTTAAGTATTTTAGCCAATATATGATTTTAAATATGTTTTTCTTCGCAAAATACCTTCCACATACAAATGTTGCTATGCACTATAATAAGTACATTATCTGTATGAAGAATGCTAATTTCACCCTCTTTATCCCATTCTTAACATACATTCTTAACTTTTATCATGTTACCCTCAACCAAAATGACCAACGAGAATTATTCTGGCCATATTAATAGACATTCAGAGAAAGGGAAAAAGGACTACACATCCCACAATGCAAGTCAGTCGCAGCGCATCACTTCAGGGTGACACATGGGTCAGGGTGACCCAAAGAACCAGGATGTAAATCAGAACATCTTATTCTACTAATTGGAGACAAACTTTCTGTATAAACTTGGACATTCTGAGGATCATTCACACTTCTGAGGAAGCCCTGCTGGGAGAAACGCGTAATGTGTGACCTTAGAGTAGTTCTTTATATCTATATATTTAATTCTTGTATTTTATTTATTTGTAATATTACTTTTAACTAATATATATATATATATATATATATATATATATATATATATATATATATATATATACAATTAATTGTCTACAACATCATATCCAGTTTGTTATTTTGCTGCTGAACAACTATCCTGGTTCCTGCACATTCTCGGGTGGGGTTTATACCACCAAGGCTTTATACCACCAGAGCACGGTTACCGCTCTCCAAAGTGTAAGTAGGATACTTTGCTTTTGTGCACCTTTTATATTTTAACATATGGCACTATTACACTCTCTTTGCTTTATTTTATATGTTGGAGTCGTACTGGACACATAAAATTGTGTATCTACATATATCCCAAGACGGGGATTGTACCGTCAAAGCGCTAAACAGCAGAGCTCTCAGTAGCTCATAAAATTGTGAGTGAGACACCTATATACTTAACTGTCTGAAAACCCTTAAGACATATTACACTATTTTTTGTTGTATTTCTGTTTTATTTTTAGGTTTTCCTGGTACCAAAATATAAAAATCACTTTACTCCAGAGAGAGTACGTATATACATAATTTATTACACATTATTGGATTACTGTTAAGATTGAGTATACCCGTGTGATTTTTCAGTTCTGTTTGGCACGGTTTATCACCTGTTGTTTTGCCATGAGAACCTGACCGGCTGACCTACCCTTAAGGTTTCCACTAACCTGTTACAGGTCCCTGAGACAGGCAGTAAACACAGCAACAGCGAGATATTTGAGGAAGAAACACAAGTAGTACAGCACAAACTCCGATTTACACTCAGTGTTTAAAATGGCCGCCGGGACTCTTGCAATGCCAGATACAAAATGGCCGCAATAGAATTAGCGGAGAAAAACTCATGAATACAAATACAGAAAGAAAAGTCCTGCGTTCATTCCCATCACTCCTGGGCGGTAGCCATGACTACAGTATACGTCAGCTAATACATATAATAAAAACCAAAGAAAAAAAGTAACCTGCGCTCTCTCCTTAATCCCTATGTATATTTAAACAAATGGAGGTCATTTAGTTACTCCAATGGCCACTGGAGGGAATGCCAGCCTGCCAACGTCAAGTCAAAAACTCATGAACAGTTCAGTGAAAAATTCAGTGAACTGCATTAAGCCGCAAACACTGTTGTACGCAAACAACCGTTTGTGGCAAACATGCACACCCAATGGGAAACCATCTGAATTGATTTGAATTGTTAAATACAGAATTTACTCATACATATAGGCATGCACAAGGGGCCAAACTGCCCTTTTTGCCCCTGTCTAGGCCTGCCTTGGCAGTTTTGATTAGCTTATTATGTTTTTGAAGAAATCCTCTTTATACATGTAGTTATCATTAGAGCAAAAATGTGTATGCTCTACCTTTTAAGCTAAATATTTAATTTTGAAGCAACTTTTTCTCTGTGTGAACACTCTGATATATGTGCTGTTCACACCAATGCTCATAAATATAGAATAAAACATGTGCACAAGTTGCTATTCAGGAATGCTTTAAATAAGTAAAATGGCGCACACATACTTATGTTTCAGTTTTTTGAAATGTACACTTCGCAGATATATTGGGAGATAAATCATTTAGGGATTTTATAGAATCTCTTGGCTCGCTATGTTAGGCAGGATCTGAAAAGTAAGCATAATAGGAAAAATACAAATAAAGATAGTGTATTTTTTATAGAACACGATTGCATTTTTCAGGATGCATCTTTCAAAAACATTCACTAGAATACAAAAGTAATGACGTACTCCACAATTCCCTCATGCAGTGAATACCAAATGTCTGTTCAGAGACTTGCTTTTAATATATTGAGTATGTTCAAATAATATCTTACTTTTTCCCCTTCTTGGATGTAGTCATATAGTTTACCGACAAATGTCGATGCAAGAAGGAGTGAGGGTCTATGTACATTCCCTCAGTATACACACTGTTGCTCAAGTATACACACTGTTGGGAGAGAGAGGGTTACATTGATAAAAAAGTGTCATTCAGGAATTAGATTTCACTCACCCCTATTTGAGAGTTAAACATTTCTATTACGCAGCTTAACTGTGATCAGGAGATAGCTTACAAATTGGTAAGACTGATTATATATTTTCACATGGAAAAAGAGGCTTACAAATCCACCTTGTGAAAGCTCTGTAAGGTGAACTGCTACAGCAAGACGCGTAAATAAAATGTAACAGATGGTAGACTCATTTAGAATGAGTTTATGAACGCTAATGGTTTTCTAGTTTTAGATTCATGTAACACAGTTTCAATCGAAGAATATTAAACCAGTATTTTTCACTTTTTTATAGATCTGTAATAAAAATCTAATTATCATTTTGAAACATAAGGACAATAACGTTCCTTTCAGGTAAAGCATTACAGTGTAATTTATAAATACAGCTATCAAAATTACCAGCAGGCACGAATATCATGTTAATTTGTTTAAGGTTGGTTGAACTAATACAGAAATTAGCATTCAATACCTGTGACAGTTATATTTAATGTACCTTTAAAGGAAACATGTCTTAATATCACTTTATGAAATATTTATTTTAAATTTATATGGTGCAAACTAAATTGACAACTAATCTGTATATGACATGTTAATTCTTATTTTAGATTCAAGTTTATAAATCTATGTTGTATTTTGGATTCAAGTTTATAAATCTATGTTGTATAATTATATAAAGTACAATTATAGATAACACACAAACAAAAAGTGAAAAAGCAAACATAACTGTACATAAATACCACTCACAGATTTTCATATACATTAAATCTATAAAAATATATAATAAAATATCACAGAGTAGTATATTATGAACATATGATATACATTTGGTTTTCAATTGGATCACTCACATGAAGTGGAGCCTTATACAAGTAGGCTCAACACATCAACAGCCAGGTAGTCCGGTAAAAACAGAAGTACCCTTGTAGTAGGTATACATTTCTGAGAAATTGACTCCACAAGACTTCTGAATGTGTCCTGTGGTATCTGGACCTAGATATGAATGAACATGAATGACAAAGAACAAATCTTGCAGTGTGGCAGGATGCCTTGACATGAGGACTCACCATTGCCATGGCTTGGTGTTCGTGGTCTGCAAGAGTCTCTAGGTAGGTGATACATGTCAAAGTAACATCCGCATGGGGCGGGGCCAGACCGCCGAGCTGGCCGGTCGCACGCGAGATCAGCTCCTGCATCCCAGCTCTAATAAAACATATTAAACATGGAAAAAGACCAAATTACTGACCGGCAGAGCGGGTCTTCGACGCCATGGGGAGACCGGATCCAAGGAGAGGCTGGCTCCAAGAGCTACAGTCCCCAGGAGGTGAGGCTCCCAACGCCCAAGTTGGGGCTTACGTCGGCAGTGAGAGGGGCAGATGGCCGCAGCCCCACTATCCTGCCACATGGTGCCCAGATGGAGGCCGAGATCCAGGTGGACCTGGCCCTGTTCCCCCCACTTTGGATCGGTGGGGGTGATCCCGGTCCTCACCCAGGGGCTATGCAACCCGAGCCCAAAGCTGCCACTATCCTGCTCGGGGACCCGAGTGTGGCGCCCAAAATGGCGGATGACATGTGTGCCAGAATCGGCGGAAGCGACCGCTCTCCTACAAAGGTCAGAGAAACCAACAGGGCCCCCACACATGGATCCAGAGGGCTAAAAGAACCCATGACTTGCCTGCCCTACACCGTGGCCCCACAAACAACAGCTTACCAGTCCTGTCCATGAGCCATGTTGCGGGCGAACAGCGGTGGAAGCAGGGCAGGACCCACACTGACTGCCGATCTGGCGGCCTGTCACACCGCACAAAGCTTATCCTCGCCAACGACCACCGACCCAGCAGCCGAGCCAGGTATTCCCACAGTGGGGCCGACCTCGAACACTCTCCATGCACGCCCTGAAACACAGCAGCCCCAAGAAGAGGCTAACAAACCAGCCCGGCAGTCAGCCCTAACACTCAGCGCCCAAACACCCACCCTGAAGGACTCTCACCTCTGCAAAAGATACCAACGAGGAGCATGGAGCGGCACAATCCAAACCCTTGCCTTGGCGGACACTCCAGCGTAAATTGTGTTGATATATGCGTGTCTAGTCTAGCATGTTATAATACAAAACACAACCTGTTATACTCATGTTTTACACAAAACAAAAATGTGCTGTCTATTTTGCCGCAATATGAAACGTTATAAAAATGCCTGTAGATGCTATCGTGGCTCTGCACGCCTGTTGTCAAACTATGCACAAGAAAAAGTAAAGAATTATAAAAAAAAAAAGTAACATCCGCATGAATGCCAGGGCCCAAGGTTTATCAACAGAACATTGCCCAGAGCATAACACTGACTTTACCAGCCTACCTTCTTCCAACAGTGCATCCCAGGTAAATGACGCAGACACACCTGGCCATCCAGCTGATCTAAAAAGAAATGTGATACATCAAACCAGGAAACCTTCTTCGATTGCTCTATGGTCCGGTTCAGATGCTCACATCCCCATTAAAGGAGCTTTTAGTGGGGGATGGTGGTCATCATAGCCACTCTGACTGGTCTGCAACTCTGTAGCTCCATATACAGCTGCTCTAGGTTTTTTTTTTACAGCAATTTGAGCTACAATAGCTCTTTGGTGTGATCAGACCAGACGGGCTAGCCTTCACATATATCTGTCACCATTCCTCGCTCAAAATGGGAGATTATACAGTCCATAGTATTTTAATACAGATGGCTATATCGACATAAGAACAATTACTGTGATTGGCAGCATCACAATTTCCAAAACAGTTTTGTTTACAATCCATAGGCTATTTTGGATAAGAGCAAGAGATGAGAAAATATATAGACAAAATAAAAGCATAATGACAAATAGTACAAAGGTGTTAATCACTGTGTTGTTGCCAAAGTTCAACGTATAAACACTCTGCCATCGTGCATTATAATTTTTTTCATATTTTTTTTTAATTTTCCACACAAGTTTATCTATAATTATTCCCAAGTCCTTTTCATTAACAAGATAATTCACTTATGCACGAATGGTTGCTTTCCGAATTCGGGAATGCCTTTCAGTGCTGTAAGAGGTCATTCAGAATGCAATCTGGACATTGTTCACGCTATTTAGAAATGTCCAGATTTTCCAGAGCAGGTTTAAAACAAGCCTGAATTTGATCTGATCTTCAGCTGGACCGAACTCTGTTGGATGGCTGAAAGCCAAACACAGATTGTTAAACTCCGGGCCCAGAAGTTTTAATTCTGGGCATGGATTTTAAAAATCTAAACTACTTGCCCTTTTGCAGCACTAGCTGGTAAAAGACAAATAGTAAAAAAACAAAAAACAACTCTTTTTTCCCCCCATTAAAGGGACACCATGGGCCCCAAATCAATTTTAGCTTAATGCAGCAGTTATGGTGTAAAGCTCATGCCCCGGCAGTCACATTGTTCCATTCTCTGCTATTTAGAAGTTAGATCATGTTAGATCATGTTTGCTACTGATTATGCATCTCTGACCACATATTCCCTGGTTGTGACAGCCTACATGAAAAAAAGTTTCATTTTTAATCAGTTGTTAACTTGCTTTAGACATTTTGTATCCCTTGCTCTGAAAATTTTACTTTACATACACACACAAGACTCCTGCACAGTCTAAAGGGCTATTTACAGAAAAAGATAAAACATTCTAAATTAAAGTGATTTTGCAATAAAAGGAGTTTAAATACGCAATCTCTCTTTACAGGAAGTGTTTAGGAAGGCTGTGCAAATCACATGCAGAAAGGTGTGGCTAGAAAATTGAGCAGTAAGACTACAGAATCATGATCTATACATCAAAATTGCCTTTTTTAACTAAGGTTGATTTAGTGCCTATAGTGTCCATTGAAATACATATTTTGTGGTATTAATGTTTAGCCAAGAACATGTAGAGCTAAAATAAGATAAAGAACAACTATTCCATTAGACAGTATAGAAGATGGGAACATACTCTCTTACTTCATGAACCTACTAAATCTTTTAGCAGTGGGAGAACATCTGAGGTTGCAAAGGTTGCAGCTGGACCCTGGGTGTCCTGTATGTCACACAGCGACCAAGCAGAACCAGACTTGCCTAGCAGTAAAAGTCAGAGGGGAAATGACTTTACTTTGCTCCCTAAGAATTTGGAGAGAGTGTGAAAAGCTGCCAGGGTTTGTGACATCCCAGCAGCAGGATGTCAAACTGAGAAAGAGCCCAACTAGATAGAGATGTTTAATGTGTTTATGCAGTGTCAGTGAGAATGTGTGTCTGTCAGTGAGAGAGTGTGTGCCAATGAGTGCATATATGGGTCAATGAGAGTGTATGTACTTAAAATGATAAAAACCTTTAACCCTTTAAGGACACATGACGGAAATATTCTGTCATGATTCCCTTTTATTCCAGAAATTGTGTCCTTAAGAAAAAAATAATAATTTCACTTAATTCATATGATTTCTCGTGTGTGTGAGTATGTATATATATCTATATGTATATATATCTATATATATATATCTATATATATATATAGATATATATATATTTCAAAAAAATAAAAAAAATACCTTGGCACTCCACCTATAGCTGACAAAATAGTTGGTACTTCCCTGGGTGCAATTTGTTAACGTTAAATATGTAGAAAGTAAACAAATCCCGATGCACTCCCAGGTCTTCAAACATCAAAAAAAGTGATAAAGACCCGAATGGGGTCGAAACGTTGATTTGATGTACACAGCATTCAAAATTTGAAATATCCTTTTTAATGTTTGAAGACCTGAGAGTACATCATGATTTGTTTACTTATATATATATATTTGTATATATATATATATATATATACAGACGCACACATATACACACAAATTACACAAAAATACACACACACCTATTTCATATAAAAAACATGCTTACATTCAAACACACAGACACTGCTAACAAATACAGCCCTTTAAGGATAGACAAATGGTAAATCTCCAGATGTACAACAGTTAAGAGGCCAGGGCCCACTGTATTAATTTTGCACTACTTCTAGGGCAATACAAACATGCAAAAATAATGAGGATGGAATATCTGCTTTTGTTTTCTTTATAAAAAAAGAAATCTCTGAGGATATATGATAGCTCCATACAAATATAAAAAGGGTCAGTACAAACCGCTATGTGATAGCAGGAATGTACAACAGACAAGAAGTCACCCACTGAGACTGGAAGAAAGAGATTTTCGCTTACAGCAGAGGAAAGGGTTATTTACAGTAAGAATAATAAAGATATGACATTATCTACCTAAAGAGGTTGTCTTATCAGATTCCATAGATATTTAAGAAAAACAACTGATTGTGTTTTTCTTCATGCAGAAAAACAGAATATTTAAAGGAGCACTATATGGTCAGGAACACAAACATGTATTCCTGACCCTATAGGGTTTAAACCACCATCTAGCCACCCTGGTCCCCTCATGCCTCTCTAAAAATAGTAAAATCTTACTAGTATTCAAGTCTGGAGCTGCTTGCTTTGTCACTGTTTCCTTTTGACCTGCCCACTGCCATCATCAGAAGTGGTATCCTGATCCAATCACAATGCTTCCCCATAGGATTGGCTGAGACTGACTCCTCATAGAGATGAATTGAATCAATGAATAAGGAAAGTTCAGTGTCTGCATGCAGAGGGAGGAGATACTGAATGTTTGGATGCATTTTAGGCAGCCATGACCCAGGAAAGATCTCTAACAGCCATCTAAGGAGTGGCCAGTGAAGTTATCACTAGGCTGTAATGTAAACACTGCATTTTCTCTAAAAAGACAGCAAAAAGCCTGAAGGTAATGATTCTACTCACCAGAACAAATTCAATAAGCTGTAGTTGTTCAGGTGACTATAGTGTCCCTTTAAGAATATAATTATTATGTATGTGAACAGGTTGTTGATCCAAGTACAAATCTGATTGCCATTATAGAGTCAAGAACATTTCCCCTCTTTTTTTTTTTTTGGCATAATTGGAAGTTGCTATAATTGTGGTTCTTTGCATTCATTTGGATCAACAGCATAATGGACTAGGTTCTAAAGCATGAACTTAATGTACTTTAGTCTTTTTTTCAAATATGTAAATTATAGTGGGTGATGGAATTTATACAATAAAATACAATATTAGTACAGATATATCACTTGTGACTCAATAAGTGTATGATTCACAAAACCGAAAGTAAAACATGCAAAAATAAAGTGAAAGTGCACACAATTCTAAATACAATGTAAAGCTCTATGTGCAAATGATAACTGAACCTACAAGAAAAAAAAAAGCACAACGCAAATTTCATAGTGTAATATACATATGTAAAACAAAGCTTTGCACAACACAACATAGCACTCAATCTCCAGATCAAGCAGTATACCCACTATTGTATAGCTCCAAGGATATTACTTCAATTGACATGGTTATTTCTATCCTGTCCATCATTCAGCCCAGCAATACATGGAACTCACACTAAAATTAAGTTTAAACAAGGTCAAGAAACTTTATTATTGACTTCAATTTTATTTATGCCATCTTCAAAATGGTTAGCTGAAAGACCACCAGATATACATCACAAGATATTTTGTGGTCACCATCTTTAAAGATTCCCAAACCCTTCCATGATAAATTCCACACACAATGAATAGCAACAAGCAAAGGGTTAACACTGATGTCTCATTCTGACATGTTGTAGGGTCCCACACCTTTAGGTCCTTCATGACTTAGCCTTCTCTGAAAGTATATGCTATTTTTACTGAGGCCTTTTTTGCTACCTGTTTGTTTCACAGTAAATTAAAATTTTCTCTTAAGGTGCATACATACACATTATATTTTTTTTAAAGGGAAAATAGGGCTTTCTTATGATAGCCAGAATGTATACATAGCAAAACTCTATAACAGAAATTCTATAATCACATTTTTTATATACTAATTTCAGTTTTTCAATTTCCAATTTTAATCGGTTGATTTACTTTACCCATGTCACTTTTAGAAGGATATAGATATTGCATTTTCCTCACCAAACTGCAGTTTACTGCAATTATGGATTACCATTTATAAAAGAAGATTTTTTTGCAGATAGACATAAGATATCAATGTTGCCATAAGACATCTTTAACTGCCTATCACAGTGATCCTATAATGTGTGGTTCCAATTCAAGCTGTTAGAAGACATGAGTGAGGCTGTCAAGTAACAAAAGTACACCCTGTTATTGCCATGGCTAATGGATATCCTTCCCCAAGCATATGACTGTGCATGATAGACTGGTGGATGGTGGATGTCCCTGTGATCATTTACATTACTTTCAAAATGCTGTTTTTATGAACCCACCCATCAAGGAATAGTCCAGTCTTCCCGATCATAGAGGAAGCTGACTTTCTAACAGTACTTGTAACAGCCACCATAGAGGGAACAATAGCCATCACAAAGTGCATATTTGTCAGCACCATATTCTGTCTACTGGCCACCATGAAGGGGTTAAACATAATACAATTAACACTGTATAAAAATACTGGATCAATATATAAGGGAAGCAACAAACAATACAAATTAGCAAAAGAGAAAAGGGGAAGTTTAGCTAAAACACTTTCACTCTGCACAATTGAAGGATTAACCCATTAAGTAGCTGTGTGTTAAGAGAATAAAATTAATCTGGTTTTAATAGGAAATTAAATCATACATAGAAACCATTAAATGAAAACTATTATAAAAAATATATATATTTTCTGAAAATGTAAATGATGTATTAAGTGATGCATGTTTTTACTGCATCTAGTATACAAACATACACTCTGCATCCACTATACACACTGCGGCCACTACACACTCTCCGCATCATCTATAAACACACACACATCCACTGCATACATACTGCATCCACTAAACACTGACACTCTGCATCCACTACAAGGACTCTGCATGCACTGCACAGATGCACACTGCATCCACTCTACACACACACACACACACACACACACTGCATCCTTGTGGGGGACTCGGGATGGGCCCTGAGGGTGAATTCAGGGTTGGGACCTTGAGCTATGTAAGGGACCCCAGAATTTTTGATAGCAGCCCTGTTTTTATTTATTTTAGTTTTGGCAGTGGAGTGTCCCTTTAAGATCAAGTGGTCTTAGAATCTCTTTAAAGTGATTTTATAACTTTATTATCCTTAGAGAATTATAGAACAATGTTGTTTGTTTGAACATGTGAATACATTGTTTGCCATAGACACATGGGAAAAAAACATCAAACAAATCAAATAGCATCAGGGATAATATATATCAAACATTATGATATAAGTGATATGGAAAAAAGTAAATTTCTCTTTCTCACCAAGTGTGGCATTTGGGTGTTAAAGAAATGATTGATATAGAGTACATTCTGTACATTTACAAATAATGTGAAACATCCAATGCTTTATTTAACCCATATGGATTTCTGTAAACTAACATAGAGCTGTCTGTGAATGAAATCCATATTGCCAACCACCACCTACAAAGAAGGATCGGTAACACCAAACCCCAAAGTAAATAATGAGGTAAGTAGCAGCATATTAAATTAAAACTTTTATGATCAATTATCAGTTAAAAATGCACACCACTGTACTTAATAACTATATATAAAAAATCTCCTTTTATTTCCTAACAATAAAATACACACAAAACCTCAAGAATACTCCCTCAAATCAACAACATTCTCTCTCAATTGATGCCATTATCAAAAGCAAAATATGGTTTAAACAGGTCAAATAAATGTTATGCCACAATAATGAGGCAAATGTTACAAAGTTAATATAAGAACGTAACATGTTTTGGCAGCCTTTAAAAAGACTTGTCTATTGTTAAACCAATGGGGATTGCAAGGAAAGCAAGTAGTGAAATTACAATGAGCAGGACACTAGGGGGAACAACTTTCAGTTTATTGATACCACTGCATGTATCTGTATCTGTGTGTCAAAGTGTGTGTATCTGTGTTTGTATGTGCCAGTGTGTGTCTGTGTATCAAGGTGTGTGTATCTGTGTTTGCATGTATCTGTGTGTCAGTGTGTATGAATCTGACACACAGATAGACACACTGGCACATAGTGTGTATCTGTGTGTGTGTGTGTGTGTATGTATCTGTGTGTCAAAGTGTGTGTATCTGTGTTTGTGTGTGGATCTGTGTGTCAGTGTGTATCTGTGTGTGCGTATGTATCTGGCACACAGATACATTCACTGGCACACAGTGGCACACAGATACACACACTAACACACACATACACTCACCCTGACACACAGATACACACTCCTTGACACACAGTGTGTATCTGTGTGTGTGTGTGTGTGTGTGTATCTGTGTGTCAAGGTGTTTGTATCTAAGTGTCAAAGTGTGTGTATCTGTGTTTGTATGTACCGGTGTGTGCCTGTGTATCCAGGTGTGTATCTGTGTTTGTATGTGCCAGTGTGTGTATCTGTGTGTCAGTGTATATGAATCTGATACACAGATACACACACTGGCACGTAGTGGCACACAGATACACACACCTTGACACAGAGATACACACACCTTGACACACAGTGTATATCTCTGTTCATGTGTATGTATCGGTGTGTCAAAGTGTGTGTATCTGTGTTAGTATGTGCCGGTGTGTGTCAAGGTGTGTGTATCTGTGTTTGTATGTGCCAGTGTATCTGTATGTCAGTGTGTATCTGTGTGTGCGTATGTATCTGACACACAGATACACACTGGCACATAGTGGCACACAGATACACACACTGACACAGATACATACACCCTGACACACAGATACACACACCTTGACACACAGTGTGTAGTTGTGTGTGTGTGTGTGTGTATGTGTGTATGTATCTGTGTTTCAAGGTGTGTGTATCTATGTGTCAAAGTGTGTGTATCTGTGTTTGTATGTGCCAAGGTGTGTATGTATCTGTGTTTGTATGTGTCAGTGTGTGCATCTGTGTGTGTATGAGTGTGTATGTATCTGACACATAGATACATACACACACTGGCACATAGTGGCACACAGATACACACACTGACACAGATCCACATACTGACAGATACACTCACTTTGACACACATACAAACACTGACACAGACACTGAAACACACAGACATGGAAGCACATATATACACACACACACACAGAGTGAAGATGGTATTCTTTTCACTATAGGCCTTGTTGATCCCTCTCCAAACATAGCACTTTTGGTTGTGACCATAAAGCTCTATTTTGTTCTTGTCACTCCAAATTACAGTGTGTCAGAAGCTATGAGTTGTGTCAAGGTGTTGTCAGGCATTTTGTAACCTTTTTTGTGGCATTGGCGCAGTAAAGGTTTCTTTCTAGCAACTTTACCATGCAGCTCATTTTTGTTAAAGTATCATTGTATTGTGCTCCTTGAAACAATCACAGATCAGCTTGTATTTCTCCTGAGGTTACAGGTGTTTCTTTTATCCTGAAAAAATTATTCTGGCAGTTGTGGCTGAAATCTTTCTTAATCAACCTGACCTTGGCTTTGTATCAAAAGATCCACAAATCTTCAGTAAGTGACTGAACAGTACTGACCTGTGTGTGTCACCTTGTGTGTCTGTAACAAGGCCAAACATTCAAGGGTATGTAAACTTTTGATCAGGGCCATTTGGTTGATTTCTGTTATTATGATTTAAAAAGGAGCCAAATGTGATAATAAATGTCTCCATGATCACTATCCTTCAATAAAAGACATTTTTTGCATGATCAGTCATATTTTCAAAATCAGTGCCAAACTTTCACAATTTCTGCCAGGGTATGCAAACTTTTGAGCACAACTGTATATAGAGCTTTGCTTTTCGCAGAAATACTCACTATGGCTTATAGAAAGTTCTTTTTTGTATTCTTTGATTATTTTTCTGTTTCTTATAATTTAACAGACAGGAAAATCATACTACGAACTAGCCTTGTAAAATATATGAATTCATATATTTTCATCAACACTAAATTGTTTCAAACATATATGTTTAAAATTACTTTTCTTTCATTTTCCTTACAGAAGCATGCACTATTAAACATATTGAGTTCTGCATGTTTAATATTTGAACAGGTGCAGTCTCACATTTTTAAACCAGAAGCATAAGACAAACTGAATATGTCAATATTACATGTGCTACTATGCCACATATATTGGGTGTGATTTATTGAGCATTTTTAATGATTTACCAGAATTACAAAATGAAATGCCAGTTTTATGTGCCGGCTTTTGTTTTTCCAAGACTAAAATAATGAGACCCCCAATGGTGAATGAATCATCCTGCTGGATAAACTGCTTTTTACATTTATATATTTTGGAGCCTATGAAAAACCTTAGATCGACAAAACAAATACAGTTCAATGTAGTATATGCCCTTGCAATGGATCCCTAAAAAGATAAAAAGTACAATTCATGAACTATCCCTGACAATAAACAAACCGCAGTGGGTGGGGTTCAGCTACGCTGAAATGTGAAATCCTTTCTTTTATCCCCAATAAGCAAACTACAATGGGTGGGATTCAACTGTGCTGCAATGTCATTTGCCTTTTTTTGACACGCGCTTCTGTCATGGTCACTCTCTCTAAAAAAAGTTAATAATGATATGGCACAACTGAAAGCTTCTCATCCAAACAAACATTTTTTTTAAACCTCTTTATATTATATCCAAAATTAAGAGGATAGGTTTTGAGTGCTGGGGATTCCTATTTTTTGCCAAATTACTTTCAAATAGTTTGACAAAAATTGGAGAGACTACAATGTTATTGTTCTTCCACTGTATCAATAAAATTAGTATCTGTCGCTCACGTTGGCTTACTGTCTTCAATCACATTAACTCGTAATCACTTTCTTTATGTCTTTAACAGATTATTTTTTACTTATTTATATATTCTTAGGATAATCCAGATGTGAAACCCTTTCTCATTATCAGTTTAGCCTCATCAACATGGCCTATAAAAGGTAAAATAAATCAACTATATAGTATCTCCTTTGCAGCAGGGCCTACTTTCATTAAAGACCTTGACTGCCTGAATGAGTGAGACCAGTCTCATGTGCAAATGGTATAGTTTTCCTCTGTGGTGGGAAAGCTCAGCTAAAACACATTTGAGACCTGCGAAGGTGGAGCTAACCATAGTTTTTGTCTATTCTCACCACAACTCTCACTCTATCTCACAATGTATTTGTTTATTCTCTATTTCTCCATCTCTTACAGTTATCCCACTCCTCATGGATTACCTCACCAACAAACTGTATATCTCTTAATACCACAGTTTTATCAAGATAATTTCTTCTTTCATCGCATTTGCGTGCTGTAAAACCAAAGACTAAGACTAAGACAAAATGTCTTAGTTTAGTTAGAAAAAATAAACAAACAAGCTTCAAGCATTGATTTGTGTGCATATGCCAATTGTTCAGACAGAAATTAGCTTTAATCTGTCTAGCTTTTTGGGAACAATATTACAATTAAGAGCCTCTGGTGGAATAGCTGGCCAAATGAAAAAGAGAAACCTGGTCCTTTGGTTCTACTAATGTATATATTATAATATATGTATAAAAAATATTCTGAAATAGTATTGAATTCATAGAGATAAAATTAAGGTAAATTGTTATTGGTCAACAACCATTTAAGAGTTTATTCACTAAGCTCTGTATTTTAGTTTATTGAATCCAATGTCAATTTCTAGCCAAGCTGTGACTGTAACAGAATTAGAGATTTCTTTCAGATCAGCTATTGTTGTCTACATTTTATTATGAAGATTTCAGTTGAAAATTTAGTAAATAAACTACTAAATATAATTTTAAATGCAAAAAAATAAATAAAAATACACTATATAATTGATACAAATTATTACTCTCATGTTCTCCTTCTCTGATAATTACATGGCCTAAAAAAACTAAAACATATACTTTATAATTGTGAATTTTGTGATAATTGAAAATTTTTTTAATAATCTTGCACAGAGGCAACAGGAAACCCATGACAAAGCTTTATTGACTTGAGGATTAACATCTGCTCCTCTTGCACCTCTGGGCTATGCATTTATTTTGTCCCACATTCTGTCAGATCACCCTCTGTTAGTTATTACAGAGTTTGTTTTATAGTATATGGTCTCCTCCTAATTTCAGTAAATACTAAAATAGGGTTATTTAGAATTGTATAAAAAAAAAATATGCATGTATATTCATTTTTTTTCTCATTTATCTTTTTTATTGATGCAAAACAATGTTCATACATATAGCAATGCAGTGCATTATTGACATGCAATACCTATCACAGACGCAGCTGTGGGTACCATTTTCCAGAAGTTTATCCAACATATATCTTGTACAAGCCTGGAGTCACTGCGTCAACTTTCCAAGAGTTTGTACTCTTGGTCTACTCACAGTGAGAAACACTTGTATTGTGTAGTGTGACTCGTATCTTGCTCGTGTTTCATGTTAGTTCGGTGTGAGTAGGAACCGCTACTTTGTGGTGCACCTCTGATAAAAAATATCTGCATTGCTTTTCGTTTTGTAACATTTAACTAGGGGTCGGGGGGGGGGGGTACAAAAGAAAAAAAAAGGGAGGGGTACGGGGTGCCCTAGACAACACTTTGTGCATTTTTTGATTTGTTGATTTGACCCTATGTGTGACCCTATGGCCCCTTTTCGGCCTTTTAACTCACAGCTGGCCAGCTGCTCCATTCTCTGTCATATCTCTCACTACAGCCATTTGCTCTGCTTGCCATCTTTTCATAAGCACTAATCGTGTCCATTCTATTTTTTATAGTGTCTGCGACTGGGATTTTGTTGCTCTTCCAACTGCCGGCCAACATACTTTTCGCTGTTGTAAGGATGTTAAGGATCACCTTTCTATGTGGATGGGAGGCTATACCAGGTGCAATGTGTAGAATGTAGTGTTCTGGCTTCATGGGCAGGGTGAAACCTGTCCTACTTAGTATGAGGGAGTGAACCTTTTTCCACTAGTCTATTAGTAGGGGGCATGCCCAGAAGATATGGAGTATGGTTCCCTCGTTTGTGGTGCACCTCCAGCATTTCCCGGACGTGCCCGGGTACATGCGTGCTAGTCTATGTGGTACCAGATACCACCTCATTAGTACCTTGCAGTAGGCTTCCCAGAGTGCGAGACTTTGTGATGCCCGTTTTGTGGTTATCGGTGCCGTCATCCACTCAGTCGTGGGGATCTGGAGTCCCAGATCCTCCTCCCACTGAGTCATGTATAACAGCTTATCAGGGGCTGACGAGGTGACCAGTGCATTATAGCATGCTGACAGTGGTTTTATGTGCCTGTGGGTGAGTACCTGTTTTAGCGTTAGTTGGGGTGTGAAGGGGAGGCTGGTGAAGTTTTGGATGTGCGAGTGTAGTATGTTTTTTATTCGGAGGTATAGGAAGATATCCCTCGCTGGCAATTGTAGGTCCTTTTGCAGGGCGGGGAATTGCTTAATTTTGTCCCCCTCTAAGATGTCCTGGACCCGGCATGCACCACCCTCCCTCCACCGACTCACTAGCAGGTCAGGGGAGAGTATTTCTAATGTTCCCAGGGGTGCTGCTTGGAAGAGCGATTTGGGGTCCACTATTTGTGGGCTCCAGTTATTCCAGGCCCACAATAAAAACCTTGAGCTCTGCAGCTGTTTTCCTGCTGCAACTTGGGCATGCCCCCCTGCCCATAGATGTCAGGTCATATCGTGAGTATTTAGGCAGGCACTCTCCATTGCTAACCATATGGGACTCTGGAGGGTGTCTGTGGGGCATAGAAGTCTAAGTCGCTGCGCCAGTGCGGATGCCTTATAGTAAGCCTTAACATCTGGCATACCCAGTCCCCCACCTGTACATGGGAGCCCTAGAGTACCCTTTGTTACTCTTGGGGGTTTTCGCTTCCACACATGTGCGTTTATTGTGCTTTGAAAAAGTTTTAGTAGCTTGTTTGGGAGAGCGATGGGCGGGGTTCGAAACAGGTACAGTATATGCGGCAGTGCCATCATTTTCACAAGGTTGATGCGGCCTAACCAGGACACCTCAAGCCCCTCCCACTTCTCGAGTGTGGCTCTAAGTTTTTGTATGACCGGGTAGTGGTTTTCCCGTATAATGGCTTGGGTAGATTTCGTGAGCTTGATCCCTAGATATTATAAAGAGGTTTTGCGCCAGTCAAAGGTATGTTGTGCTTTTAATGATGCAACGATGGCGCTTGACAAATTGATAGGTAATGCTTGTGTTTTCATTGTATTATTTCTGTAGTAAGATACCTGCCTATATGTGTCGAGTCTGTGCAGAAGTTGTGGTAGGGAGGATTCTGGGTGCGTTATAAAAATGAAAACATCGTCCGCAAATAATGCCAGTTTCTTAGTGCCCCCTGGTGTATGGAGTCCCTGTATTGCCGAGTCATGTTTAATGAGACGAATCAGGGGTTCCAGGCTCAGGATGAAAATGAGGGGCGAAAGGGGGCATCCCTGACGTGTACCATTTCTTATCTCTATTTGGTTGGATATGAAGCCTGTGCTAAACACTCTGGCCGTCGGTTGTCGGTATAAGGCAAGAATGCTTGCCTGAACTTTTGGGGAGAAACCCATTCTGGTTAGTGTCTGTGTCATGTAGTCCCAGTGAAGGCGATCAAAAGCCTTTTCAGCGTCCAGCGCCAATATCAGGCCGGTCTGGGACGATAGATTTGCCCAGTCTATTAGGTTCAAAAAGTGTCGGGTGTTGTCCCCCACCTGTCTCCCTGGTACGAAACCTGCCTGTTCTACGGAGATGAGTTCTGGGAGTATTTTTTTGAGTCTCGTTACTATCAGTTTGGCATACAATTTAGTGTCTGCGTTCAGTAGGGAGATCGGGCACAGATTAGCGCAGTGGGTGGGAGGTTTGTTTGGTTTGGGTAGTGTTACAATGAAAGCTTCCAGCATTTCTTTGGGCATTATCCCTGATTTTTTTATGGTGTTAAAGAGTCTGGTGAGGGGGGTTATCAAGTGTGGTGATAGTTTTATATAATAATAATAATTTGATAAGCCATCCGGGCCAGGGGCTTTGTGTTTGGGTAGGGTCTTGATGGCCTCTTCTATTTCCTCCTCTGAGAAGGGTTCTTCCATAGAGGAGCATTGTGCTCGGGACAGTCTCGGCAGGTCAACTTGGTCAATGAATCGCTCTATCTCCGATTTAGATGGTTGGTGAGTGTTATGATCCCTGTCTAAATGGTAGAGGGACTCATAATACCTTGCTAGCTCGTTGACTATGTCCTGGGGATTATATTATTTTTCTCCTCATTCCGAGGTGATATAGGGTATTTTTGTTTGTAATTTAGTTTGGTTAACCTTTTTAGCTAGGAGCTTTCCCGTCTTGTTGCCCATGGTATAATAGGATTGTTTGAGGAACCGCATCCTCTTTTCAGTTTCCATTAACTGTAGTGACTTAAGTTTTGATCTGAGTTCTGCTAATTTTTCGTGTGTGCTGTTTGTGGGTTTTTGTTTGTGTGTCTCTTCGTGTTTGATTAGGTCTCGTTCTAGTTGTGTTTTTTAAGTATTGTATTGCTTTTTTGCCCTCGCCCCTAACTGAATGATGTCGCCCCTTAAGACTGCCTTGTGGGCTACCCATTGGGTGATTATCGACATCTGGCAGTTTGCATGGTTCTCGAAGTAAGCCTTTACCTGGGCCTGTACTAGGGTAAGGTTTCCCGGAGTGTCTAGGAGGCCTTCGTTGAGGCGCCAAGAGCCTCATCCCCTAGGTGGGTACGGGATTTTTATTATTATGAGTTGTGGAGCGTGGTCGGACCACGTGATTGGTCCAATGTGTACACTTAATGCAAATGGCAGCGTTCTGGTGTCAAGAAGGCATAAGTCTATCCTAGTGTAGGTCATGTGAACAGGCTAGTAATAGGTGAAATCCCTCTCTTGCGGATATAGGTTTCTCCATGTGTCAAAGTAATCATGTTCGTGCATGAGGGTACTGAGATATTGGCCTAGGGCCAAGGAGGCTGGCTTTGGCGGATCATCGCTTGCCCTTCTAATATCTAGGGAGGGGTCGGGAGTACAGTTAAAGTCCCCACATATGATGGTGTGACCCTTTTTATGTTGTGCAATGGTGCAGAAGGCCATGTTTAGGAAGGGTTTCTGCAATTCATTTGGGGCATATAGCGAAACTATTGTCAGTTGCAGTCCATTCAGTGAACCCACCAAAATCAGTAATCTCCCATCCCGTCTGGCGTATTGTTTGGAGAGGGAGAACGCCCAATCCTTATGGAAATATAAGGCTACTCCCCTGGATTTGGTCGGAGCTAATGCATGATAGCATTGAGTATATTGTTTGACGTTGAATCTTGGTTAAGATTTTCATTACATCAGCCATTTTTTTCCCTTTGCAGGTTGCTTGTGTGGCACGTGTATTGTATAGCGAAAAATGTTGGTGTTGCCCAGGGGGAAGAAATGTGGGAAGGAGCTGGGGATAACAAAACAAGGGATTGTAACAAAATTAAGTATATACATTGCGCCATTTGTTTCTTCAGCGCTCTACCTGAGTTGGGCGCGATCCGGGCAGTCTGTTCCGTCTCTGCTCTCAAGTCCTAGGGGTTTGTCTGACGAAGAGAGCATGGCGTCTACAACCTCCTCGAATCTAGATTACCACCCTTTCCCCTTGAATACCCTGCCCCCGTGGGAATGGTTGCTATTTTACAGGGCCCTGTGGGTAGGTGGGGATGTATCCATGATTTATATATCTCTCCTTTTGTTTGATTAATGCCTTTTGTCCCTCCTTGATCTGCATTTTGAAAGACAAGGCCTTCTCTTACCCTTATGTTCCCTGGCACCCATTTTTCCCATCTCTGAAAATCTTAGTTTTTAACCTCTCAACCAGTCCTTGCCTTGAGTGTGTGCTGCTGAAGTTGTGGTGTTATATTTCTGTACAAGTGCGCATATGCATATATACTCACAACATTTTGTCAGTTCATTTTGTAAGTGGCAATCGGGGCAGTCACTCTAAAGCATACTGCAGACCTTGGTGAGAGAGTCCTTTGCTTTGTTAAGGTAGGGTGGGTGACCCCGCCATCTGCCATTCTCTCTGCGGGCATTTGGCGATTCTGCCGATGCTCTTTCCGGGGATCTTACTGGAAAAAGGCCCCATTCTTTTAGTAGCCGCATGCCCACCTCCGGTTCATTTGCTGTATATGTTCTTCCATTCCTCCAGACGATGATCTTAATCGGGTAGCCCCAGCGATATTGAATGTTGTTGTTCCTTAGTGTCTTTGTGACCATTACAAACTCTTGTCTCATGCTCATGGTCGTAGCCGAAAGGTCTGCGTATAGCTGGACGTTTTCAAAGGGTGTAGGCAATTTTGTCACTTTCCTTGCCGCCGCAAGTACCGCGTCTTTGGTTTTAAAATAGTGGAATCTCACTACTATGTCATGCGGCGTATCTTGTGCGAGCCTCTGGGGCCGTGGTAGGCGATGCGCCCGGTCCATAAACCACTCTTGTTCTGGTATTGTCGGGACCGGGGTTTTGCATATCAACATGATGCATTCTACAAGGCCGTCATTCGTTATGGATTCCGGGATCCCTCGGAACCTGACGTTGTTTCGCCTCGAGCGGTCTTCCATGTCAGCCATTTTCTTTTTGAGGGACATGTGTTCGTCAGTTAAGCTCTGTACAGCTGCCGCCAGCGTGTCATGTGCTGAGCATAACTCGTCCTGTCTGGCCTCCAAGCTATTTGTCCTCTCTCCCAACTCTGATATTTCTTTTTTTATGTCATTTGTAGCCTGCTGTAAATCCTTTTGCAGGGTTACTCTGAAGTCCTGCAGCATAGAGAAAAGGTTTCTCTCCGTGACCGGGGCATCTATGTAGAGTCTTGCCTCTTGATCTTGCTCATGTAAGGAGTCTGAGCCTTGAGATAGCGCGGGTCCTTCGCCGCCATCTTGGGTGGACCGCGTTCTGTCCTTCTTTTGCTGGCGGATTGGATCTGTGATCTTCATCTGCTTGGCAGGGGCCATTACAGCAGTATGATAGGTACTGTGCCTGCTTTGATTATATTTTTAGGGCGGTTTGCTTCAGTTCTATAGGCTTAGAGGTTCTGTGCTGCCGAGAGCTCTCACGCCATGCGGCCGCTCTCTTCGGCCGTCAGCCACGCCCCCCATGTATATTCATTTTAATGTTATTTTAGGTGAAAATAACATCACACAGTGATATGATTAGCACAAAGGTAAGAGAGAAGCAAATCATATTACATTCATAATGATTTGCACTCATTTTATAATATAGATATGTCTATTAGTCAAATTAAATACAAATAAATGAGTTCCAGGCACTCAGGATTGCTGCAGGAAGGTTTGTTTATTGGAACAAAAAAGCAACTCAAGCTTGATAAAGGCCTATGTGTAGGTTGAAACATTGCACTTTTTGATCCAATAAACCTGCCATCCTGCAGCAATCCTGAGTACCTGGACCTCATTTATTTGATCTATTAAACTGGATTTTGCCAACCCTGGCCCTGATAAGCACCTGGATTTGTAAGTGTGAGTGCGGTATCCTCCGTTTGTTAATTACTAGTCAAATTAGGACTTGACCTCTCACATGGACTTGTGAAGAGAGTGACAAATTCAATATGGGACTTGGAGCAAGGAGTCAAAGGTCATAAAGTCAAGTGGCTGGCAACAGTACAAGGCCAAATTAATGCAACAACTGAAATAGGGCATGTGTTGTATCAGAATAAGAAGGCCAGTGTACAATTATGCAACAAATGAAGTTAATAGAGTTAGAACAGACTGTAACTAGCCAGAAAATATGAATAATTAGCAAAAACTGGCAGATAAAAAAAATCATGTAGAAACAAAAACACATAAAAAGTAAAATAAATATCACAAGGAAATGTGCCTACCACAGATACATTTGTTTGTGATATTTATTTTACTTTTTACGTTTAATAAATTTTAGGGGTCCCTGAAGAAACCAGAGGCAACTGGACAAAACGAGTAGTAGACCTTTAGCTTTTTATATGTGATCGGAATAAATATTTTTTTTAACAAAACAGTGTCCGTTGAGTATTCCTGTGGAGAACTCCAACGGAAAAAATATATACTTTAAAAAAATGTTGGGTCTTTTACCCATTATTCCCTTCAAATTATTATCTGTTCTTAAAGCATGCCAAAATCTTTTAATACTGTGTTTAACTTGTTTCTCATCATGTAAGTACAGAAAATCCTGAAAAACTAAAAAAGAGAAACATTTTTAGAATTAAGGAAGGATAAATTAGTAAACAGTAAATGCTCAGGTGTAAATGATAAAGGTATCCAAATTATTTTACATTTGAACAGTCATGCAAAACAAGTTAAAAATATTAATATGTTTTGGCATGTTTTAAAAACAGATAAGAATATGAAGAGAATAGTGGGTGAAAGACGCAATATTATTTACAGAAGTTCTAAAAACCTTAAACATATGAACAAACTTGGTTAATAGTTTTATTAAATAAACTCCTAAAGGTAATGCGTTTAACCATTTTATTATATATAGCAAAATGTGTTTAACATGTAATAAAATAAGTTTTAATAAAACTGTACGAATGAGTTTTAAATCCAACATCTCCCCGAGGAGGTATAAAATTAAAAGTATTTTGTCTTGCCATAGAACTGTTTTGTTTCTCCTCTGGTGTCCGTGTGGTTTACAATATGTGGGTATGACTACTAAAACCAGCATCCTAGAACACATAAGAAACATCCAAAGGAGGTACATGAAACATAGTGTTTCAGCACACTTTTTAGAAAAATACATAAAGATCCTTCTGAATTAAATTATATGGCCATTTTTTAAAAGTTCGTTTAACCTTAGTGCCCAGACCGTTTTTCAATTTTCTTTCCGTTTAGGACCAGGGCTGTTTTTACATTTCTTCGGTGTTTGTGTTTAGCTGTAATTTTCCTCTTACACATTTACTATACCCACACATATTATATACAGCTGTTCTCATCATTAAATGGTCTTTCTTAATATACCATTATTTTCATCATATCATATAATTTACTATAAAAAAAATTATAAAATATAATTACAAAATTTAAAACAACACACTTTTTCTAACTTTGACCTCCAAAATCTGTTACGCATCTACAACTGCCAAAAAACACCTGTGCTAACTCGTTTCTAAATTTTGTCCTGAGATTAGAAA
The DNA here is from genome assembly GCA_933207985.1 of Pelobates cultripes. Taxonomy (NCBI): domain Eukaryota; kingdom Metazoa; phylum Chordata; class Amphibia; order Anura; family Pelobatidae; genus Pelobates; species Pelobates cultripes. Next base: position 174,922,807 of record OW240917.1, read on the forward strand.
TACCCAATGTTAACATATTCTTAGCTTTTTATGCAAGTTATAGGGCAATAAGTACAAGTAGCACTTTGCTATTTCAAAACCATTTTTTTTTTTCAAATTTAACGAAAGTTACATTATGACATGGATATCTGTCAGGAATCGCTGAATAACCCTTCACATGTATATATTTTTTTAAAGAAGACAACCGTAGGTATTAAACCTGGGGTATTTTGACTCTTTTCATGCAACCATTTTACCACCAATCTATGGCAAATTTTTAAAAAAAATTTTATTGGTGATTATTTTGACACACATAGCAATTTAAGAATACATGTACTAAGAACTTTACGGGTTACTGCCAATGAACACCCTAATGTGTATACAGCAACATCTCCTAAATACAGTAATACCACCCATGTACAGGTGTGTCAGGTTCTCTGGGGACTAAAGACCTTATTTGGAGGGTGCGCATTCCAGTTTTCCAACTTGGAATTTTTACAGCTGGTCATCATGCACCCATGTCCTATTTGGGACATTTGTATTTTAGGAATGGATTCTCACTTTCTGCTATGTGTTACTGACAAAGAACACCCCAGTATGTGTTCAGCAAAATCTCCTGAGTACAACAGTACCACCATTGTACAGCTTTTATGGGTTTATGTAAACTTACAAGGGTCAAATGTAGAGCTTTCACCTTTTCTATGTTTGCACATTGAAATTTGCCAGATTGGTTTGCTGGGCCTATGTTGACTGTATGGCAGCACAGGAATGAAAGTTAACCCCATCATGACATACCATTTGTAAAAGTAGACAACCTACGGTATTCAAAATTGGATATGTCCAGTCTTTTTTAGTAGCCACATAGTCAGAACCCCATGCCAAAATCAGTATTTATGTTTGTTTTCTTGCATTTTTCACACATAAACTGCCATTTCACCAATGCTATTATCAGTATAATACATTTTACTGCTCTAAAACACTCATATTTGTGTAAAGTAATGTTACATAATTACATAGTTACATAGCTGAAAAGAGACTTGCGTTCATCAAGTTCAGACTTCTACACATTTGTTTTTTTGCTGTTGATCCAAAAGAAGACTCAGTTTGAAGCACAATTTTGCAACAAGCTAGGAAAAAAATTCCTTCTTGACCCCAGAATGGCAGTCAGATTTATCCTTGGATCAAGCAGTTATTACCCTACATTGAAAGGTTATATCCTTGTATATTCTGTTTTTGCAAGTATGCCTCTAGTAGTTGTTTGAACATCTGTATGGACTCTGATAAAACCACTTCTTCAGGCAGAGAATTCCACATCCTGATTGTTCTCACAGTAAAAAAGCCTTTCCTTTGCCTTAGACTAAATCTTCTTTCTTCCAGTCTAAACATATGACGTTGTGTCCTATGTAAAGTCCGGTTTGTGAATAGACTTCCACACAATGGTTTGTATTGGCTCCGAATATAGTTGTATAATGTTATCATATCCCCTCTCAGGCAACGTTTTTCTTAACTAAATAGGTTTAAATTTGTTAACCTTTCTTCATAGCTGATATGTTCCATTCCTTTTATTAATTTTGTAGCCCACCTCTGCACTTTTCTAGTGCCATAATATCCTTCTTTAGAACAGGTGCCAAAAATTGCACAGCATATTGAATATGTGGTCTTACCAGTGATTTATAAAGAGGCAAAATGATATTCTCGTCCTGAGAATGAATGCCCTTTTTCATGCATGACAATACCTTACTGGCCTGGGCCACTGCTGATTGACATTCACATTGTTGCATAGTTTGTTGTCTATAACAATTCCCAAGTCCTTTTCGTGTGTTGTTATCCCTAATTTGCTTCCATTAAGGGTATACGTTGTTTGTGTATTCTTTACGCTGAAGTGCATAACTTTGCATTTTTCAACATTAAATTTCATATGCCATTTGAGTGCCCAGTTTATCTAAATCCCTCTGCAGCAAAGTAATATCTTGCTCACATTGTATTATTTTAGAGTTTTGTGTCATCTGCAAACACTAAAACATGACTCTCAATGCTGTGTTCAAGATCATTTATAAACATGTTAAATAGAAGGGGTCCCAGAACAGACCCCTGAGGGACACCACTTTCCACCTCTGTCCAGCTTGAAAATTTACCATTAATGGCAACTCTTTGTACTCTGTTTTTAAGCCAATGTTCTACCCAAGAACAAGCATTTTCATCTAGACCGATTTCCTTGAGTTTGAACACTAATCTATTGTGTGAACCTGTATCAAATGCCAAATATTGTGTGGAACTGTATCAAATGCCAAATGGCAAAATCTAAATAGATCACATCCACTGCAACACCCTGATCTATACTTCTACTTACTTCTTTGTAGAACGCAATCAAGTTAGTTTGACATGACCTGTGCTTCATAAAACCGTGCTGATTTTTGCTGATAACCATGTTCTTCTCAAGGAATTCTTGAATATTATCCCTTAATAACCTTTCAAATATTTTCCCAGCCACAGAAGTTAAGCTCACAGGTGTATAATTTCCAGGCAAGGATTTTGAACCCTTTTTGAATATAGGAACCACATCTGACTTCCTCCAATCCTCCGGAACACTTCATGAAAGAAAAGAATCTTGAAAGATTAAAAACAGAGGTTCACTTATTTCTACACTTAGTTCCTTAAGTACTCATGGATGGATACCGTCAGGCCATGGAGCTTTGTTTATATTAACTTTCTTTAGTTGCTGCAGCACCTTGTCTTGAGTTAACCAATTACAATTATTCGGCAAGTTTTTAGTAGCAATCATTTGCACATCTATTGCCATGGGTTCTTCCTTAATATATACAGAGGAGAAATAGTTATTTAAAATGACTGCCTTTTCCTGGTCTTCATTAACTAACACCCCTGTTTCAGTTTTTAGTATACCCACACTTTCATTTTTGGGTTTTTTGTAATTTATGTACTTACAAAATGCTTTGGGGTTGGTTTTGTTCTCTTTAGGTATAATTTTTTCATTTTGAAGTTTAGCAAATCTAATTGCCTTTTTGCACGCATTTTTTTCTTCCTTATATCTTTTATAAGATGCATCTGATTTGTCCGATTTAAATGCTTTAAATGCCCTTTTCTTATTTTTAATCTCTTGTTTTACTTCTCTGCTAAGCCACATTGGTTTTAATTTGTTTCTTTTATATTTATTTCCCAGTGGTACATACTGAGAAATGTACCTTTCTAATATTTGTTGGAAGATGATCCATTTATCCTTAGTGTTTTTTTCACTATAGAGTTTATGCCAGTCAATATATTGTAAAGCTGCCCTTAACTTATTGAAATTGGCCTTTTTAAAATTATATGTTTTAGTATACCCCATGTGCTTTTGGTTTTTTGAGTTTATTTCATGAATATTGTGATCACTATTTCCCAAGTGCTCACCTACTTGAATGTTGGTCAAAAGTTTGTTAAAACCAGGTCCAGACAAGCGTCTCACGAGTACAACAGCACCTCTTAAGTACAGGTTTTCATAGGCGTGCACACGGGGTGTGCCGAGTGTGCCTGGGCACACCCTAATCCCCGCGGCACGCCTGTGAGTCCTGCAGATACGCTTGGGAACACCGTTCCCACTGTTCCTGCAGACACTCTGCCGCCCTCAAATGCCCTCCTCCCCCCGTGTCCCCCCTGTCATGGGGAGGGGGAGCAAGAGGTGATGGACACCCCCCCGGCCTGCCTTCATACACACATACACTCACAGACACACACACACATACACTCACAGACACACACACATACACTCACAGACACACTGTGTCTGATTAAAAATTGTCCATCCAGCCTCCCTACCTGGAGAGTTGGTGTGGACTTGTCTCTGGGGTCCAGTGGGTCGGGCGCCAATCTCCATATCACAAGCGGTGAGGGAGCTGTGTGCTCTCTGCTTCCTCTCGCCGCGCGCCGTTTGCGACAGCGGGAGCCGGAATATGACGTCATATTCTGGCTCCCAGCTAGATCAGACAGCCTGCGTGAGGTAGGGAGGCTGGGTGGACAATTTTTAATTAGAAATAAATAATTTGTGTGTCTGTGAGTGTATGTGTGTGTGTCTGTGAGTATATGTGTGTATGTCTGAGAGTGTATGTGTGTGTGTCTGTAAGTGTGTGTGTCTGTGTGTGCCTATGTATGTGTGGGTGTCAGTGTGTCTGTGAATGTATGTGTGTGTGTCTGTATGTGTGTCTGTGAGTGTATGTGTCTGTAAGTGTGTGTGTGTGTCTGTGAGTGTGTGTCTGAGTATGTGTGTGTGAGTGTATGTGTGTGTACGCGTATATATTTAAGTGTATATATTTTTTTTTGGGGGGGTGGGAATCTTGGGAGAGTTCCCACACTTTATTCCCCAGCACTTGACCGCTGCTGGCAGGGGAGATTTCCGTGTCTCCCCTGTCGGCTTATGCAGAGCTGGCGCTATCTGAGTGCCGGCTCTGCTCTAATCCTCCATGGGCCGGCGGGGAGATCAAAGATCCACATCACCAGCCCACAGCAGCATGGAAGGAGGCAGGAGAGGACCCGGGAAGCTCTAGACAGAAGCTCTGCCAGGTTCCTCTCGTGAGATCTGAGCGTTGCCGCAGCAATGCTCATATCTCGCGAGAGTGAACTCTAGCCCCGCAGGCTAGAGTTCACTCTCCCTTGGACCACCAGGGATGGCACATGGCAGCAAGGATCCCCCCTCCCTACATAAGGTAAGAAGGGAGGGGGGTTATTTACTAATCTGCCCCCACCTTCACTATCCCTGCGAACATACAGCACCCACACACACACAGCACCCTAACACAAACAGCGCACACACACAGCATCCTCACATACACAGCACACAAACAGCACCCTCACACACACAGCACACAAACAGCACCCACACACATAGCACACATACAGCACCCTCACACACAGAGCATCCTCACACACACACAGCACGCTCACACACACAGTACACTAACAGCATCCTCACAAACACACACACAGCACCCTCACACAAACAGCACACACACACAGCACACTAACAGCACCCTCACAAATACATGACACAAACAGCACCCTCACACACACATCACACAAACAGCACCCTCACACACACAGCACACTAACAGGACCCTAACACACATACACAAACACCCTCACACACAGCACACTACCAGCACCCTCACACACAGCACACAAACAGCACTCTCACACACAAACCGCACCCTCACACACAGATCACTACCAGCACCCACATAGCACACTACCGGCATCCTCACACACACTAACAGCACCCTCACACACACACACACACACACACACACACACAATAAAGTATTTTTTTACCTGTTACCTGGGTCACCAGAGCATATATTGGATCCCACGTACTCTAGGGAATGATCCTCCCTGAGCGCCATAGCTTTGAGTGGGGCTTACACCACTCCTAATTTGTGAGTTTTATCCTACCAGGGGGTTTTAGCTGTTTATGCATTTAAATGATTTTTTTGCACTAGGAGTGCTTCTCATTTTGTATCTCCTTTTTACAGATACCTACAGTGCATATTGTACAGAGTATAAGTATATGCATGTGTGTGATTGGTATAGTTGGTTGTCATATGGGATAACACCCACTTCAATTATGAAAGCACTTTAAGTTATCAATTAACACTTAAGGTTTTATAAATATTATTTGCCAAATTGGCTATGTTGCTTTTCAGACGGTATGGGAGTCCAGAAATGACAAATAACCCCACCATGACATACCGTTTAAAAAAGTAATAAACCCAGGGTATTCAAATTGGGGTATGTCCAGTCTTTTATAGTAGCCATAAACGCTTGCCAAATTAGAGTTCATATTTGTTTTCTGCATTTTTTACCCTGAAACTGCACTTTTACTGGTGATTTCATCGTTGTGATAAGTTTTACCATTTTAAACACTTATATTTGTGTTCATTGAAGTCTCCCGAGTATATAATATAGGGCTTGCCCAATTCAGTTTGCCAGATTGGTTTGCTGGGTTTATGTTGCCGTTGAGACCATATGGTAGCCCAGGAATGGGAATTAACCTCATCATGGCATACCATTTTCAAATGTAGACAACCCAGGGTATTCACAATTGGGTATTTCCAGTCTTTTGTAGTAGCCACTTAGTCACAAACACTGGCCAAAGTTAGCATTTTTATTTGTTTTTTTGCATTTTTTTAAAACAAAACTGCACTTTTACTGGTGATAGCATTGTTGTGATAGGTTTTACGTTTTTAAACACTCATATTTGTATTCAGCGATGTCTCCCGAGTATGACAATACCCCCCATGTAAAGGTTTTATGGTGTTTTGGAAATTTACAGGGTTAAATATAGGGCTTGCCAATTAAATTCTCTGGACTGTCTGCCTGGGTTGTCAGGCAGGTCCCTCAAATTATAATTAATACATTAAATAATTATGTAGTTAATAGTTAAATATATATGTAGAATGTGTGTGTTATATATATATATATATATATTTTTTACATTTATATTATATATTTATTTATATACATTTAATACATGTGTGTGTGTATACATACATACACACATGTATTTTATACACATGTATTATATGTATGTGTGTGTGTGTATATGTCCTATATATGTATAATATATTATAAAATAATTAAAGCATTTTATAATATATTATACATAAATAATGCATATATATGAATACATTATAAGTGCATTTTGAGATATATGTTTATATCTCAAAGTACACTTATAATGTAATCATATATTCTGCATTATATTTGTATGATATATTGTAAAATGCTTTAATTATTTTATAACATACATAGATAATATATGTACTTATAATAATATATATATTTTTTTTTATTTTTTTTTTACACTTTAGCTGCATGGGCGACAGCTGGCAGCTCCATAGACTCCTAATCCTGGAATGCCACGGTGGCCAGAGCTGACTGCTGGGCTCTTGGGCAGTCCCCATTCCTCCATACAGTAGGAGTAATGGTCTGGTAAGGGAGTTATTTAATCTCCCCACTGGTCCATAAGGCCAGTATATATAGTGTTCTTGGCAGTATTAGCTGCTAGATACAGCATAAAGCATAAAGCTGAAGCTAGTTTCACACTAGAATCAATGACTCATGCTATCTCCCACTCCAATATTGGCACAGCAATTACACACTGTGTAATTGATGGTCTCTCTCCTTCAGTAGCTGAAGGCAAAGTTTTGAGATGGAACCAGCTGGGAAAAGCAGATTTATTTTGCTTTTTCTTATTCACCACCTATTGGTTACTGTGACGGACCCTCTGCCGACGGATGCTCCTAGTACTCACCAAGGACCATCAGCACAGCACCAGACACCATAAGCACTGCAGACCCCACAAACCGCCGCAGCTTGGTTGGGGTCTCACCGTCTTCTGCCCACCCTGGACCTACGACAAGGCTCCAGGTTCCAGTGGGTAACTCTCTCCTGCAGGATCAGCTGTAGAGCTCTTACAAGAGCTAGTAGAATCCAAGGGAGTATAATGATTAAAGCAATCCCTGTAGTGATTATAACTGTTCCCTACAACATGAGACAAGGCTGCGAGTTGAGGGTAAGAAGTTCTGAGAGTTTAATGGTACAGGTTGGATTTTTATACAACCTACAGGCCAGAGGAACACCCACTGGACCTTATCGGGCACCAGGACACAAATTGTACAGACCAATAGAAACAATGTAACAATGCCTGACGCTCCCACAAACAGCACACAATCCCTCCCCTCTGCCTGTGATACAATTAAGGTAGATAATGTATTAACATAATTATCCCCAAGCATAAAAAAACACATATTTTACAAAGTCTCATAAGTACCCCAAAATACAACATATCGATAAAAGTCACATCCCTGATAGCCCTGGGTGAACAACATATCCAAAAATCCCCCAGATCAAAGCAGAAGATCAAAAGTTTTATGGAAGTCATATTTTTGCCCAGGCGCAGGTATGGTCCCATGCCCAAAACAGTTCCATAGAATTAGGCTGTGCGGCCGGTCTAGTTCGGTAGTTTGCAAACTAACAAACTACCGAACGGAGTCAATAGTCTTACGCTGGAGCTTGTTCCCTTTATCCTGATGAATGATCTCACAGAACAGTGCCATTCTAAGCTGAATAGAAACGAACGCAGGCGATGATGGAAGTCAATCAGTGTTCGGAAGTTTCTGTATCCGATTTCAGTTCCATGAGATTCATGCCCAAACACCGCTGCCTGCATCCATGTGAACAAGATGGCCGCCACCTCGTGGTTGTTCATAGGAATTGCAGCCACCCAGAACAATTAGAACACTGTGGTGAGAAACGCTCCAAGTGGTTAATAGGTGTTAACAAGCTCCAGGGTGGTCTCTGTTCGTGCAGTTGTTCGGTTAACGAACCAAATAGTCCCAACTGCCCAAACAGAGCCTGTTTGAAGTATATTAGCCAGTTCTATTGCAGGGGTCATAGTCACAGGGTAAAAGGCTGGCAAGTATTCCACTCCAAAGCCCAGTGGCAAAGTGGCTTTCATCACAGTAACTTCACTTGATCTGTAAATAAAATGAACATTTAGTGGCTGTCCCATAACCATCAATTATTATGTTTTTGCTTCCGCTTGATTGAACATGATTGGACAGACCTCTTGACCATCATGGGAAATTAAGAAGTTTATAATCCCTCCCCCCTAAAAATTAAAAAAATACAAAACACAAAACAACCTCTTCTCTATTCCATCCTGCTTTTTTTTCTGGTGCCAGGAACACTCAGAATAGAAGAACTGAACATTTATGGGATTGCACAAGTTTGTTCACCCAAGATACTGCCACGTGGTAAAATGCAATTCAGAGATTCTTTTGACCACAAGATCAGTCCAAATTAGGTTCTATTGTGATTCCCTATTAAGGGTTAATGAGTATGTAGGAGTTTAGAATAATACCCCTCTCTGTCTCAGAGATTTTCACCTGAAGCTGAAAAAAGCAAGGTGAATTGTTAGTGAAGGACTCACCTGGAAACTTTGCCTTGACGTGCCAAGTGAGCTCACACTTAAATGGCCATTGGAATAATACTAAAAACAAACATACATGTTTTTTTTTCTGGTGCCATCTACAATCAGAATAGAAGATTTGAAAATTTGGGGGTTTGTACAAGCCTGTTGCCATGTGGTGGTATGAAATTCAGTCCAAATTAATTCCGTCTGAAATAAATCTCCATGTCTAAAATACATTACATTGTACATTTTCAGCCAGGTTTTACTATGCACTAATTGCCCCCATAAAGCTTCAATCTCCTTTAGAAGGCCCAGCCTATAACCAAAGATGTTCCATACAATTTGATAGAGTCCCTAAAGAAACTGAAATACCTAGAGAACTTTGCAATCCATCTTGAGAGTGATACATACTTGGTAGTGGATTTCCATTTCTTTACTTGAAGCTCTCTTGGTTTAGTATTGTGAGTGTTTTCATGTTTTCTGTGGATTTTCTTCTTTTTATTTTGTCTGCTATTTTGGTGAAAAATTCGTTTAGAATGAAAGAACAGTGATTATTTTTTGTTCATAATAAATGTTCCTTATTAAGTTCTGCCTTTGTCTGGTATAATAATCACATTAATAGTTTTTTTTAAAATTGTGTTTTGTGGGGTTATATTCTAATTTAGTTGGAGTAACATAAGACTCCAGTGTAAAATGTGTATTGGTGGTGGCAGCTTTTATACTAGAATGTGGAGTGGGTAGTGTTAGGAGGAGTTTTCCATTATTATTTCGGGTCTAGTGCAGACAAATAGTAATTTTTACCATTTTCACTAACTAAAGCATTTCATGTGGTGATCTTTAGACAACAGTAGTGGATTAATGAAGGTTTTCATAAAATGAAAGATTGTGACTTTTCAACAGATAAGGTGATTTTCCCTTTAGAAATGATATCGGCTTTATCAGAGTCTGGGGAGTGACTAGTTCATTCGTTTATGCAGGTCTGCCATGTTATCCTCAGTGGCTTTTACTCTACCTGTCAGAGAATTGATCGATCTCCTCCATAATGACTGTTAACCCTATAGACAACAGCTTTATTAATGTCTTTCAAAAGGCTATTTATGCCCTTTTTTTGTTGCAGAGATATCATATTCCTTTGAAGAGATTTTTACCTAGTGGAAATTGGGTCTGCCATATCTGCTACGCCATGCTCCAATGTTAATGAAGGCACCAGTATCTCTGTCTGTCTGTCTGTCTATATAGCTATTTGTGTATGTGCATATATACATAATTATGTATATAGTCCTGTGTATTGTAGTGCATTAAATCATTCCTCTTTTAAGTTTTTTTTAGTTTATACTTTGTGAGCCTAAAGTGTTGCAGTTATAATTGCATATTCATATATATGCATAATCCAGTTTGCATATTTTGACCTTAATTTTAAAATTCACTTTAAATTTACCTTCTCACTTTAGTAAATAACCCTGACAGTGGTGGCCTCTACCCAATTATTTTTTATAAGCTTTTAAAATGATTTAATATTTTTGGATAAACTGTTAAAAATGATTTGTTAAAATATTAAAAGATAAAACATATACCATATAATAATAACTATAGCATACTAACTATATAGTATACTAAAATATTATTAATGGTTTCAACATTTTAAATTATTTGAAAAGTTCATCGAAAAATATTAAATTGAGGCCCATGTTGCACATTATCAGCAGACTCAAACAGTAAGTCTTAAAACTGATTATTTGTGGTTGAGTCCTTTATTTTGCAATCTGTCAGACAGGATTCAATACTTTTACATTTCATACAAAAAGAGGAAACAAAACTACTAACATTTAAAAAAACAAACAAACAAAAAAAAAAACATTGTACTACATGTGTAGTAGTCATGTATTATTATTGTTGGAATATATTTACCTTTATATTGAAGAGGCGTTAAAAATCTGTTCCAATGAGAAAATAAGTAAAACCAGCACAACTGGAAGTTAAGAGGAGTGGTTTTGGAATCAATAATTTATATAATAACATAATATGGCTATAGGAGAATACAACAGCTAGGCATATTCTCTGAACCAAGCATTTTGCTGAAACCTAAGCACACTCTTACAAGCATGACTTTGAGTGGAACTTGAGACAGGACTCAATGAGGTCTGTGATGGTATGGGAGCTTTATTAACAAAATAAAGAAAATAAAGAAAGTTCAAGCAAGGTGTCCAAGAGGAGCAAGCAAAAGTGAGATCAGACAGACCAAAGTCAGGCCAGGCATCAAAGGTTCGTATTTGGATAAACGTAGCCAAGTCCAAGTGGTCAGGAGATCCAATGAGGATTGTCTCTTCCTGGAGGTAGAGTGTCACCCGAAACCATAAATGATGCTAAAGGGTGACTTTGCATATACTTGCAGCATATACTTTGCATATACTTGCAGCAGAGAAGAAGGCCAGAACTCCACCCCAGAAGTGTGGTCAACCACAGCATGGCATGGAGGATGTTGAGGGTGAATCTGGTGGTAGCAGCAGGTAAGGTACTAACCCAAGACCCTTGTGACACCCACTCACTATAATGTTTACCATCTTTGCTTACTCTAATAGCTCTATTTCCTCTAATTGTGTCAGAACCTGATTGTATTCAATCAACTACATTTAAAAGTTTTGCACTAAAAGTGACTTCAAACATTTTGATAATAACCAATAGGGCGTCTGAATATTTCCAGCCCTCTTAAAAGTCAGCTTTGTGTGGGCGCAGGTTTAGCCTTGCCCAAAAGTCACAATGAGTCACAAAGAGTCTCAGAAGGTTTAGTAAATAAGTCCTCCCATGAAGATTGCTGTGTGGGCAGATGATGTATAGGTTGGGCAGCTTCCATTTTATATAGAGGCCTCAAAATTAGTGTTTAGAGAATAAACAAAATCTCTCCATCCATATAAGCTGAAATCTCCTTCAGTGGAGACTGGGATAAACACCACTGGTCCAAAGTGGGGATGGGGAGGAGCCCCTGCCAAAGCTATGAAAGAGCGGGGAATCGGCCACGTACCACACCTCCAGTAGGTTGTACCATCAGAGTCTTTCTTTAAACTTTAGGTAGGAAAATAGTCATTTAAAACAGCAAGATTACTGTAATTATATGTTTACTTTAGATTTGTAGCTGAGAAGTCCATGCAGCCCACATCTTGCTTGCTTGGCGGTCAGGCCTCATCCCCTATTATATTTTCCTTTATAGCCACACCTGTATAATGATAACATTCCAAATATTCAACATTTGAGTCATTTATGGTTAAATGATTCCCAAAATGCCAAATCTACCTTGGGTAAATCATTATACCAATCAGTCAGTTCTACAAATAAATATTGTCCATATGCTTTGAAAATTAGTCAAAGCCAGAATGAAAATGTTAACTTGGAGCTGGAAACATGTGTGAAAGTCATTGTTTTAATGAATAAACCTCTTGCTCTATAAGACTGGCGCAGGCGAGGATAAAGAAGTGCCATAAAGCGTAGGCCTCGGGCACTCAATGTCCTTATAAGCTTGTAAAGTTCAAGTACCATTAACTATTTCACAGCAACACCGAGCTATGGAACGAGAAACAATGCAATGAAAATTCATCCAGACTTTTACATCATTTGTTACAACAAATACTTGCTTAGAGTGGTTAGAGTAATTCAGCTTTCTTTTCTTTTCATATAATAAATACCTCTTGTGGCATCCATGACAGCACATTAAATAATGCTTTCTGGTAAATCATTTGCATTAAAACAGCTAGTTGGAAATTACACTGAAATGCTTATTTCAGCTCCTTGATTTTACAAGGTTTGCCTTTCACCCTTTCCTATGACAGAGAATCATCCTACACAACCTGCTGGAACATTTATTTAAAAGTCAATTAATAATTCTGCAAACATAGATCAAACAATCACACTAATAAGTTATTGCCCTTTTTTACACACACACACATATATATATATTTATTATATTTGGCGAGACATGTTTTAACTTCTTTTGGGATGTCACTTTTGTTTTATTTCTTAGGAGTACTGAATATGTATTTTATATCCAAAAACAACACCTTCAATAGCTGCTCACTCACCACTTTGGATCACCACTTTGTCAGCTTGATAAAGGCCTCTCTGTAGGCCAAAACATTGCACTTTTTGCTCCAATAAACCTATCTTACAGCATCAATCAATCCTGAGTCCCTGGACCTAATTTATTTTATCCACTTAACTGGGTTTTGCCAACCCTGGCCCTGATAAGCACCTGGATTCCTAAGTGTGAGTGCGGTATCCTCCATTTGTGAATTTATATATGTCTATAGACTGTAAGCTCGTTTGAGCAGAGTCCTCTTCAACCTATCATTCCTGCAATTTTTTGTAACTGTCCATTTATAGTTAAATCCCCCCTCTTATAATATTGTAAAGCACTACGGAATCTGTTGGCGCTATATAAATGGCAATAATAATAATAAGTGTTTTATAATACATCACCTATACAATGGCTCTTTTACCATAAATAATATTAAAGCATTTCGGTTTTTATAAAATATTTAGTGCTGTATTGTTTTTGTGTGCCCCCTCAATATTTTTACACATCTATCTTCTTACTAAATATTCACACCACACAAGTGAAGCCCACTTATCTATCATTTTTCCCTGATTATTTTTTTAAATCTTTTTTTGAAATATAGACACCCCTTCTTGTTTGCAACTCTCTTTTCTTACCATGTAAAAATACAGTATCCATGTAGATTGAAAATATAAGTTATTTTTCCCCCAATCAAATTTATTATGAAGTTTTTGCTGAATTAGTTGTCAGTTATTTATTGGTATCTAAGATACAGACAACTGCTGTCTTATGTGGATTCCAATTCAATTTCAGTGAGACAGTATTTTACTTCTTAAATGCTTTGCCATTAAGGTTCTTAAAGCCTTGTGTCCTGCTTTCTTGATTGAACAGATATTTTCTTTCAAATGTTTTATTGTTATGTTGCAAGTTGTATTTTTTATTTTGCATTTCATAGATTAGCAACAACCAAAATATAAAGAAAAGAACCAGTGGAAACAAGAAAATTGAGGGCACAACACTGCTATCACATTTTTTTAAAGGATTTACAACAACAAACATTTTTGGTAAAGGTCAATCAATGTGCAATGCCCAAAAACATTTTAATGCTCTTCATTACAATGTGGTAGCCGAGGTCAGAGCAACAACGTAGCATCAGGTCACCTAGTAACAGTGGAAAGGAATGCGATTACCAAACAAGGGAACTCAAGCAATTGAGAGATCACATAGCAAGTCTTAAATAGAGAAAGTTAATCACAATAACCTGAAAGAATGAGAATCAAAGAATCATTCATTAAGGAATATGTTGCAAAATAAACCTTTAGATGGGAGACATTCTGACATCAACTTTGCTTGGATGCATGGCACTTGTCTCTCCTCTTTGGCCTGTTGCTGCCAGTGCTCTGGGAGTTGAGCAATAGAAGTAGTAGCTATAATGGTAGAACTGGCAAAAGGCAAAGTTCTATCAGACTCTACAGAAAAGGGTATTTAAATACTGGTGGTACATGAGGAGAAGGTGTAAAGATAGGAAGGAAGTACACACTAGCTGGTGGAGAATAGAGAGGACTGGTGTGTCCTGACTCTTCTCTACCAACTACTCCTCCTCTGACTCATAGTAAAGGTCTTCATAACCTAGACTGAACACAACTCATGCAATGCTGAGGGTGAGACGGATATCACATCCAGCAAAAACAGACAATGGCAATATTTGTAAAGCACTTATCTACTCTACCTTAGTAGTTTCTGGAGCAGACGAAGTAGAAACTACTTCAGCAGTTCTACCTGTTCTTTTTCTCTCTCCTGCTCTTTCTTTTAAAGGCTGACTGTAAGGAATATGAAGAGAAAGCAATGGCAATAAAAACAAATATAGTGGATTTGCCAATGATGTCTTGCTACTACTTTAAAACATAGCAGGAGTTTCATTGCCATTGGCCATGTGTACATCATAACACAGGAGTAAGCTGAATTATCAAATTAAATCATTTCACCTACCTTCCCTTTGTGTAATTCAGTGCATTGTCCAAATGAATGAATTAACAAATAACATGGAAGAATGACATCTGTCTTCTAATTTGTTCTTTTTTTAATTGGGCGTTTCAAAGTTCTTACAAACCACTGAATTGGCCAATCTTTGTCTGAATCTGAATGCACAAATCTAGTGTAAATGTACAATCATTCACGGTTTTATACTAAACCACAATTGACTACATTACAGTAAATAAACAAATGTTGCAAGATTGTTATACCTTGGCTAGTATATTGGAATTTTGAGTAACTTCCTAGATGTGTAGAAGATGAGCTTATGCACCTGCAGTACATTTGTCTTGAGAGCATTATGAATGCTTATGCAAGAATAATTTCCCAATCTGCGCTGCCCGTTCGGTTCTCTTCACAGGTCACTGGCTGCAGAAGTGCTGTTTGGATGCGCGACCTGCTTCCACATGGCAATTCTGACACCTGGGAGACCTAATTTTTACACTTTTTGGAGTTGCAGGGGTGACATGGACCAATTAGAACCTTGATAACCCTATATAATTCTGTTTTGCCACTTGTTCTGCGCACTGTCATGGTTTCAACCTTAGTTCCTGATAAGTGCATTCCTTGAGTTTTCTAGATGTTTTCTGGTTTTGACCTTGGCTAGTTTATTGGAATTTTGAGTAACTCTGATCCTGACCACTTTTTTCTATGAATTTAAATTTTATCTGACTCTGACCTGTCTAGCACCTTCTGTTTATCTGTCTATTTGTATTGCTGACTTTGGCTTATATTCTGACATTGTCTCTCTCTGTTTTATAAGTTAAGCCCAAACATTCTAAGGTCTGGTAATAATATGTCCAAGATGAATTATCTTGCACTTATCCACATTATATACCAGCTGCCACAACTCTAACCATTTTTCTAGTTTACCTAAATCATTTGCCATTTGGCTTATCCCTGCTGGAACATCAACCCTGTTACATATCTTAGTATCATTAGCAAAAAGACATACCTTACCATCAGGACCTTCTGCAAAATCACTAATAGAATTTTTAAAGAGAATGGGTCCAAGTACAGATCCCTAAAGGTACCCCACTGGTGACAAGACCTCCCTTATTCACTGTGTCCCAAAATGCCAGAGAGAGAACCAGGAGGTTGCAAAAGATAAAGGTACTACAAATTCCCATTAATAAAAATCTCTTGCTGTCCCTATATACCTCGGCACCACACAGAGCTAATGTCTATCTGAACCAGTAACTCTGAACACTCGAAACAAAAATTCAAACGTGCTTAGTGCTACCCAAACGCAAATTGAAAATAAAAGAACTCAACACGCGTTTCAGCATGCTAAGATGCCATCGTCAGGAGCAGAGTGGCCATAGGTATCCTTTGAGTTGGTTTAAATACCCAGCCCTCAATTAGCCATGTGTGAATGATCCGATAATCAAACGTCCCACAAGCCAATCAGATGGCAGAGGTGTGGCCAGGGAGTGTGACAGCATGAAGGTATGAAGGAAGGTCCAATCTTTATTTGCTGAATACAATCTTCTATTTGATTGTAATCTGAATCTATGTTTGTCAGGGTGAGCGAACGATATTATATTATAGGTGTCGCAGTGGTACAAATCAGTATTTGTTTTCATTTTGATTTTATTTAATATTGTAATTTTTAACATCCTTTTTCAGTTTCACTCATTCACTGTTTAGTTAAAAGTGTCCAACTCTCCCCACTTTGGGCAGCACTTTTCCTGTACATTCCCTCTACAGCTGTTTATTATTACATTTCGTGGCTGCTGTCTCACTATTCATTTCCTGGTATGCTTAAAGCGGCACTGTCATGCCGAATCCCGTTTTTTTTTAACCCCCCTCCCGCCTCCACTAAATCCAATTGACCCACTAGTCACCCCCAAATACCCCTAAGCCCCCCACATTACCTATTTTTTAATCCTTATTCTCTGCCCCGATCTATATTCAGGGCGCCGCCATCTTTGTGCGGGTAGATGAAGTCCCTGTGGGACACGTCATCAGCCCACACTAGGCAGACTGTGAGATTCCCGCACATGCCCAGTGAAACACCTGGACATGCGAACGGGAATTTCATCTATTCATTCATTCACCAGACAGACGAATGAATGAATAGAAATATCAGCCGAACAAACTAACACTATGTATCAGTGCTAGTTTGTTCGTTCAGTTTATTATAAGGAGGGAGCTACCGGCGTGCAGCTCCCTCCTTGTACTATGTAACTATAGAAGCGGCAGGGAGCAGTGCTCCCCGCCACTTCATAAGCCCCCCCAGGTCCCCCTCTCACTCTATGGGGGTCAATATGACCCCCATAATAGCACAAGGGAGATTAAAATCTCCCAAATGCCCCTACTCGCGGTATAGCATGTCTACTACACAGTGAGCAGTGGAGGGGAGGGGACAGAAGTTCCCCCCCATATCTTTATTTAGGGCCCCCACCCACCACTGAGGGGTGGGGGCCAGGGGGGAGGACAGTAGGTCCCTCCCCTTATTGTTTTATTAGGGCCCCCACCCACCGCGCAGGGGTGGGGGCCGGGGGGGGAGGACAGTAGGCCCCCCCCCTTATTGTTTTATTAGGGCCCCCACCCACCGCGCAGAGGTGGGGGCAAGGGGGGGGACAGAAGTTCCCCCCCATATCTTTATTTAGGGCCCCCACAGGCATGGGGGGGGGGGGGTTATTAGGTTTTTTTTGTTTTTGTTATTTTACAGTGAGCAGCTATAAGCTGCTCACTGCTTACTACACATGCCCCTACTCGCGGTATAGCGAGTAGGGGCATTTAATTTACTAATACTAAGTAATCTTTACTTAGTATTAGTAAATGTGGCTGAAAGACCAATTTAGGTCTTTCAGCCTTTTAGTAGATAACTCCCTAATTCCCACGGTATCAGGGAGCTATCTACTAAGCGGCTGCAAGATGCAGCCGCGGCAATGAATAAGATCGGAGTTTCATTCATTAGAATGAAATTCCGATCCGAATAAAATGCCGAATTGTGTTCTAAAAGAAACAAACATACTGTTCTCATTCAATTAGAACGTAATTCGGCAGTTTTGTGTAAAGTGACAGGAAGCATTGTGGGAACACAGAGGGAAGGTAAGGATCATGGGAAAATTGCTCTGACCAGAGGAAATGAAGCACACTTTGCTCCTCCGCTGGTCAGAGCTGGTCAAGCGGAGGAATCCTCCATATGCAAAGAGTCCCTACTTTGTCTTATGATTTTAAAGAAAACTAAAGAAGATAGGAAGAAAAGAATAACAGATCCTGAGAGAGGGGGAGAAGAGGAAGAGATTGAGGAAAGGTAAGTTCGGCATGACAGTGCCGCTTTAAGATCTAGTATTCTTAAAATTCACTATATATTTCCAGCCTTGGTGGGGGCTATTTAATACCAGTTGAGATTTATGTGAGCTAAAGCCCACTATAAGTTTTTATCACTATTTATTACTACTATAGGTAGTAAGCAGGGAAGTGGCTCCCTTAGGACCACTACATGTATTAATGCATAACTGGCAGGAACAAAGGGAAAGTACTCCTACATTCAGTCTCAAGAGCACATTTCTAAAAAGTCTATTTGGGCATATTGGATTGTAACACACTTTTTCTGCCCCTTTAATTCCAAAACTTACCTCTTCTCCTCTTTTTCCTGTCTATTGTTCCTCCAGCAGGGTGTTGTCCCTGAGACACTGCCAGACCAGTTTAAACTGGCTGCATTGTCCCTCCTCAATCTCTCATCAGCCCTTGGTATACTTGGAATAACCCCATGGCGATTTTATTCTGTTCGTGGGATCTGAGCGCTGTTCGGATATATTGAGCGCTCAGATCCAATCTATCTGGAGATAGGTTGAATGTGGGGGTTCTGCTTAGTATAATATTATGTATTCTTATGTATTTTTACTGTTGTTGTAAATGGAGATATTTTCTGTACCAGGAGATAATTAAGTTACCACACCCACTTAAGCCAATTATCTCCAGGATAGAGGAGAAGATAGACTGGCTGCACAGCCTAAATCTGTGGAACTGTTTTGGGCAGGAAAGCCATGCTTGCAGTTGGTCAAATAGGACTTCCATCTAACTTTTGAACCACTGGACCAATTTGTATGATTTTGACATATGTTTGTATAAAACTGTATATTTTCCTGCCTGTGATAATTAAGTTAGCCCATTGTGTACAGTAATTATATCACAGGCAGAGGGGAGAGTTTGTGTACCTTGGCTGGGAGTGTCTGACTATACTGTTCTGTTTTGATTGGCTGATGCAACTGCATGTCCTGTATCCCACAAGATCCACGTGGGTGGTAACCTTGTGGGAAATATTGTATAAAAGAAAGTCCTTTGGTGCTCATTAAACAGATCTGTTCCTGCTTACACTCCAAAACTGTGTGTTGTCCTGTTATTGGAGGGAAAGAAGATTTGCTCTTGTGTCTGCTGTTCCAGCTTGCAGGAGATTCAATGGGGAAAGTCCTTGTAAGGACTAGAGCTAATTCCCCATTGGGTTCCAGAGTTCCCAGGACTGAGTAGCGTCCAGCGCCTGGAGGTGTCTGGTGGAGTGCTTGGAGCCCTCAGGAAGGGCTAGGAGCATCCTTCAATGGAGGTACCAAGTCGGGGTGCCAGGTGATCCGTTACAGACAGTACACCTGCTGCTGAATGGTTGTGCTCCTGGCAGAGGTGTCTAGATATTGGAGTTTCTAGGCATCTCCTTACAGAATTGGCATGTTTATGAATGAGGAGCTTAAAGTGACGAAAGGTCTTCCCTACATATTTAAGTACACATGAACATATCAATAGGTAGACTACTCCAACTGACCGTCAGTTAAAAAAGGAGCGGGACTTAAAAGTCTCCAAATTAGTGCTATTTGTAAATGTCTCACTTTCACACTTGAAAGTACCAACAGGTAGGTATTGTTTTAGGCTACCTGCAGGGATGGATGTTGCAAGGTGACTTTGCACCAGGAGATCTTTTAGATTCCTCCCTCTGCATGCTGTGATTGAAGGTGAAAGGGTAACCACATTCTTTAGATGTCTATCCAAAGTTAAGAGTGGCCAGAACTTCCGAAAGACATTTTGCATGGTCTCCCACCCCGCGTCATAGATAGAGATGTCGTGAACCGTCCGCGAACTTCTCGGGAACAGTTCGCCACGGTTCGCCACGAGCTGTTCGCGTCGAACTCTGGTCAGCTGACACGTCCCGGCCAATCTCCAGAAAAAAGAAAAAGACAAATAGTCTGTATAACAAATTAGAAATATAAAATGTAAATAGTATTGTAACTATTACAAAATGTATTAATGCATAAGTTAAAAACAGTAAATATAAAAATGCTTACGAGATGCAAATTAGTGAGCATCTGTGGTTTAAAGACTCACAAAAGCCAGTTTGTTATCTTCAAGTTTGTTATCTTCACGGTTAACACTGAGACCCAGGAAATCCTTGTTGGCCGGTGTAGCAGTTGAAACTGGAACCCAAGATATCCTTGTTGACCTCTCTCCTAGTCGGTTGGCAGTCGGCAATTTTCATTTTAGCAGTTTCAGTTTAAAATATGGTAAATTGCGGGATTCAAGCTCCACCCACAGCGTGACGTCAGTGTGTCATGCATCTACGCGTTTCTTCACCCCTTCAATTGCTATTGGACATACCTAAAGTCTCATATTTATTTACGGTAAAGCCCCATACACCTAAAGCAGACCCTCACAAAGCATAATAAAATATAAAGACTAAATAACCAAAACAGAATTAAAAATGCATATAGATTTTGGTGTGGCGTGTCCTGACCGTGGAGCAATATAGACGCATGTGAGTGACGCTCCTTACTAACCACAGGACTAATAGCACACAAAAGCACAAAAAACCTTAAAAATGTATGTCCACCTTTACGAGCATGGGCAAACGTACTCCAAGGGAGCACCAGTAGAAAACCCCAGACCCAGGAGCTGAAATATCGCAAACACCGCCAAGAGCCTCCACTCATACACAGCCTGACTCGCCTCAAACTGACTCACAAATATTAAAGAAGCTGACAGAAGTCAAAACTTACCTGACGGACAACAATAACACGCACTACAAATTAAGTGAAAGCTGTGATCAGCACACTGGGTAACAGGACAGCAAGATTGGAACAACGGCTTGAGACCACCACCATCGCTCATAATGAGGTGACCACGCATGTTAACACACTAACCTCATGGCTAATATCAGCAGAGTCGGCCCTGGAGGATCTGGCAAACCAATCCCGGCAAAACAATTAGGCTGCGAAGAGCATCCTGGTGATCTTTAGGCTGCTCCTGACAGACATACCCAATCATCATTGGCCTAGGACCATCAGAGCTCAGAGAGCTGACGCTAAGCAGCCTAGGGATGTGATAATCGGATTCCAGTTCTTCCAGACTAAAGAAGTCCTTATGAGGAAAAGCAGAGAGAGCACTATCACACATAAGGGTGCTTAGCTAGCACTATTCCAAGACCTATCCCCGACAACGCTGCAGAGGCTTCTCTGCAAACACAACATCCTCTACACCTGGGACCATCCCTTCAAGCTGCTGGCACTCAAGGAGAGCCAATCAAGAGTTCTACAACCAGAAGGCGATCCAACCACCTTTCTCCAAGACCTCGGCGTACATGTGCCTGTAGGAATCACCCTGTCATTAACCTCAGATACCATCTTGCCAATGCTCCCAAGAGAATGGTACACAGCCAGAGAGTGAGGATCCATCGACCAGGTACTCTATTTTCTATTACTGGGTCACATGGCTAGGTCCCTGGTTTGAATCTAAGGGGCAAGAGGACATTTGGGGTGAGGGACGGGGTAATGGACCGGAGGGGACTTTCCACCTATATAGAGGGCATTTACAGCGTTAGAACACCCGCAGCCAAGATCACTGTGGCCCTGCACATAGCCACCCCTCACAATGGCCATTGGGACAACTCATGTTCGTTATGGGACAAAATAAGCAAAAAACACAAATAATATATAAAAGAAAAAAGATAAAAAGCAAAAAATAAATAATAAAAAAAAGTACATACGAAAGCACATACGAAAAGAGTCGTTTAAAGATACCCAAAACATGAGGGGTACCTAGAGGCCTTTTAGTGCAGTTGGGTCAGACACTGCTTGGGGCAGGGTGGGACGGGAAGGGCGGAATATATCCGGGCCACTCCAGCAACTGGACTCAACAATGCTACATCTCCCCAGCCCGGTTAACCTCCAATATGATTTTGTACATGTTTATTCTAAAGATTGTGGTCTACTTTGAATTTGTTACCTATTGTGATATGTATCCATTTGGGCCCTGGGGGAGCTCAAAGCATGGTAGGGACCCTATATATCCCCCTTGGAGGCCTATTTGGGAGATGGCTTTGGGGTGATGGAGGGGAGACCCATCTAGTTCTTGCCATTAACCTTTAGATATACACCAGAGGCCACGAGCTGGAGCGCCCAAATTACCCTTTGTTTCAACATAGAAACACGAACGCATGACACACTACTATCAAGTGCATGCATTGGCACGCTAAGACACCGTACTCGGGTGGTCGGGTGACATTACAACTTCAACTCAGCTCCCGGCTTCCCCCATTGCCCATCCACCCAGATTGAGATTATTAACACTTTACTTTTAGACATGGATGTACAAAGCTACTTTTAATACAACTATAATTTGTGTTAAACACACGCATCAAACTACCACAATACACACATTCAGGAGATGCTCCCAGAGGCAATAGAATCAGTATTAGAGGGACAGTCCTTACTAAGGGACAACCACCAAATCGTCATTATGGTGGACCGCCAATAAATCACCGCCATGGATTTCCTTTTCCTCAAATAGTACAGCACCAATAATACTGAAAGTAAATATCGCCAGTATCTCATATCCCCTCACACATGAGCCGAGGCTTAATGCTGGGAGTAGAACTGTTTAATGCAGACATAGTCACAGAATTTATACATACAGTAAACTCCTCCCCTGTGCCTGAGAGATAATTGAGTCAGGAAGTGTACAAACCCAATTATCTCCAGGTACAGAAAAACATAACAATTTTCAAACACCCCAAAAGCATCCCCAAAATCCATGGAATCCCCTCAAAAGTCACATCATCGGATAGTCCTGATCTGAGTGACCATTATATCCAAAAATCACGCCGATCGGTTTGGTAGTTTTGAATTGACATTACGGGGAAGCTTTGACTGGCCTGCCACGAGGTTGAAGCCCAAAATAGTTCCAAGGAAATCGTGGCAAGGATCGGTCTCTGTTCGCGGGATTTTGTATGAAAACCACATAGTTTATATGAAATCTCTCAAGTGTAGAATGCTCCCATCATTTGGTAGTTAATATTCCCGAACGCCGTTCGTATAGGTGGTCGGGAGCTTGAACGAGCAGGTTTATTTTCACTGGCGTTCGAGGGAGTGCCTGGCTGAAATCAGTTCCAGGCACTCAACAACCAAGTCCCACTGCCTGCGTTCGAGAGACAAAATGGCCACCATCCATTCGGTTGCACGAAATGGCGGCCACCCAGTGGAGCATTCTATTAATTGTTTCCTTTGCAATTTTCGGACTGGATACTTAGTGTTCCACGTTCTAATGAGGTTCTGGGGTGGTGCCAAATTAACGATTATCCATAAAAAGAAATGTGCTGAACCAAGTGATGGGGTAATACTTCATAGTCATAGATATAACATTTTGGTTCACACATTTTGAGAAGTTGGCATCCATATGGTGTGAAAAACAAATGGTCCATGCATCCGTGCTCCCTGCACGTTTTTAAACCCAGGAGGCGCCAATGCACACCACCCAAGTCTGGCAAATAGTAAGAACAGACAATGTCTTTGGTTAATTGTATTTTATTCTCTGTTTTATACATTGTTTCTTCCTCTCTCAAGTTTCTTCTTTATTCTAGACCTTGCTGTGCCGGGTCTTGCTAAAAGCTGACATAGACCTGACCGATTGTGTCAGGCCTCGAGAGAGACACTACCATAGTTAATATAGTGTGCAAAGAACTACAGGCATACTTCCAGCTGAATACTTCAAGAGAACAAACACCCGCATTTGTATGGGCCGCTCACAAAACAGTAATCCATGGGATACTCATTAAGGAATCCACCCAGAAAAAGCAGCGGAAAACTCAACTACTCGAAGCCTTATTGGAATCCCTATGCAAGGCAGAACAACAACACAAATTAAACCGAACACCGGATAAACTACAGGAACTAAGGACCCTCCGATGCTCCATATGCGAGACTCTTTTAGAGGATACAGCCAGGGCCATCACATGGTCCAGACAGACCTTCTACGAACAATCAAACAAAATGGACACACTGCTTGCCAGATTCCTACGCCCCATACCCTCATATAATGAATATAAAAGACACAAGAGGAAAGTTGAGAACATATCCAATGGAGATAGCATTGGCTTTCACTGATCACTACAGGGCCCTATATAACCATACTCCTCAAGAAGAAACGGACAAAACAATGGAAAAGGATGCGATACACACATACCTAACAAAACTATATCTGCCAAAATTAAATACAGAGGCTATAGATGTACTGGGGGAAAAAATTACAAGCAATGAAATTGAAAAAGCAATAACATCTCTCAAAGGGAACAAAGCTGCTGGTCCAGATGGCTCCAAAGGAGCCATCAAAACCTTCCAAAAGGAGATAATACCCCACATGACTCAGTGGTTTAATGACCTTTTGGAGGGACCCATCTCCCTAATAAATCATAATGCCAAATATTGGAACCCCATACTGGCATGCTTAGTCCATGCAGACCAGGTGGGTTTTGTGCCAGGGCACGAACGCTTTACCCCAGGTACTCTTCTTCTTTCAGGTGTGACCAGTACCTATACAAAGAAACTAGTCCTGCGCTCTTTCCACATCCCTATGTATTTTTAAACAAATGGAGGTTTTTAGTTACCTCCAATGGCCATGAGAGGGTATGCCCACCTGCCACGTCAAGGCAGACCTCTAAGGTGGGTCCTAACTCTAACCATTCTGGCAAAAATATCTCTAATGAGACAGAAAGGGGTATTTTATATATACATCTCTACATGCTTATTAACCCTTAATAGGGAACACATGGGATGAGGAGCAGCATTGCAACCTAGCTGTGTGATACAAAAGTGGATACAAATACAAAGAAATTAGTCCTGCGCTCAAACTCCCATTACTCCTGGGCG
This sequence comes from Pelobates cultripes, assembly GCA_933207985.1. Taxonomy (NCBI): domain Eukaryota; kingdom Metazoa; phylum Chordata; class Amphibia; order Anura; family Pelobatidae; genus Pelobates; species Pelobates cultripes. The sequence continues at coordinate 174,947,957 of OW240917.1, forward strand.
GCAACAATGACTATAGTACACATCAGCCAAAATACACATAGTAAAAACCAAAGAAAAACAGTTACCTGCGCTCTTTCCACATCCCTATGTATTTTTAAACAAATGGAGGTTTTTAGTTACCTCCAATGGCCATGAAAGGGTATGCCCACCTGCCACGTCAAGGCAGACCTCTTAGGTGGGTCCTAACGCTAACCATTCGCCTTGCTTCCTTAAGCTTCTGGCAAAAAATATCTCTAATGAGACAGAAAGGGGTATTTTTTATAAACATCCCTACATGCTTATTAACCCTTAATAGGGAACACATGGGATGGGCAGCAGCATTGCAACCTAGCTGTGTGATAACAAAAGTTACCAGTAACCATAACCAAAATGAACAAAAAATCAGTTGGGGACTTCAAATAGCCATGTGGCACACCACACCAAACAAACGCGGGTGGGTAGACCTGGAATCCCTCATGATGGGAGCTGATGCTCAGGAAAGGGGCATTCCCCTCGGCATGCAAGCTCATGACTTGCAGGTACTAGAATACACAGGATCTATGATGGGACTAGAATAGTGACCTTTGAGATGCTGCAGGAGAGGGCTATCCTAAAACCAGACGATTTCTTTAAGTATCTTCAGAGCAGGGATTTTGCCAAACAAAAACTAGTGAAAGGGGCTGCCCAAAAAGAGATGACCTTCTTCAAAAAATGATGCTACAATGAAAACCATCAAAAGTGCCTCATAACACAGATATTGGGGAAGTACTGGAGGGCTCAGACTGGGTAGACCGATGGGAAGCAAACAAAGCAACATCTATCTGGATAACCCATCAAAAGCAATCTTTCAAGACTATGCTTCGGTGGTACACCACCCCAGTGAAGCTGTACCACATGTACAAAACCCCAAACGAACAATGCTGGAGGGGATGTGGACACAGGGGTACCTATAACCACATGTGGTGGGTAAGCAACCTATTGACAGAGATTTTTGATAGAAGAGTGGAATGTGACCCCTGGATCTTCCTCTTGTTGAGACCAATGGATGATTGGGAAAGGGTAGAACAAAAACTTTTGCACAAATAACTCTAGCAGCTAGACGCAGGCCATGGCACAAACCTAGCTCAAGAATGAAACACCTCAATTAGATATAGTTATATACAAAATCAAAGACGCACACCTCATGAATAAATTAACAACTCAGGTCAGAGACACAATGAAAGCTTATGAAAAAGTGTGGGAACTCTGGATGGCCGGATATTGAGGAGATTAAGGGAATGAGGCTGGGAGGGATCCATAGACAAGACTTAGTCAGGTAGAAATATATATCTGTATAAAGACACAAAAAAAACAGAAAAACTCCATATGATGTTATATTGTTAATAAGAAATGGGAAAGGAATGGGAAAGGAGGGGGGGACACTCACAAAACATCAGAATAAGCAGCTTGTCTCCCCAAAACGGGTGACCATGTAGGTAAAACCTCCCTTTGATGAGCAGTTCAATGTTACCGTCAACTACCGTAGTCTTTTGGGAACTTGTAATATAGGAAGCAGAACTGCCAAAGGAGTAAATAAAATAAAATTATTTATTGGAATATTTGAAGAAATTGAATTTTAAAAGTCCCAACATGTAAATCCAATGCGTTTCATCCGGGAGTGGACTTTCTCAGGGATCTGGGACAGCATCATGTTGTCTTTTTTTTGTAATGGGGATCAGCTGGCGGCCTGTTGCGTTCCCCCTCGCACTTCCTTCTTCCTGGCTCATGATCTGACATCCGACCTTCTATTTGATCTATTCTGCTTTAAAAATTTTTGGCACATGTGTATCAGATATCGTGTGCTTTCTAATTCCGAGATACATTATGCATTAAACAGTCCATTTATGGGAACCAGAACGCAGCTGATAAAAATGAATATACATAAAAAGGAATATATAAAAAAAAAAGGAAGAAAAGACAAGGCAGTGCATCCTAGGTAAAAACTTATTTTTCACATTGGTTGTAGTGTGCAGGAACCAACGATTGCATAGGTCTGTAAAAAGAAGTCAAAAGTTTAATAGTTTACAACTTAATACATGTTGATATTACATAACCAATACTTAAATATTTATCAACATTATAACCATACCTGAAAGAGAAACAGTTTGTTAATAGGAGATACTGTATAACACCCAAGTACTGGCTGACCCTTATTAAGCCAAGTGGCAAAACGATTAAGCTAAATTGGTGACTTGGGAATCCAGCTACTTGCCAAGTGGCGATGAGAGGCTCTACCTATCTGATTTGGCCCATGGGGTAGGTTTTCCACTGAGCGTTGGGGCTCATTGAGAACTAAAGAGATATATTATAAGTTGGACTGATGAGGCCCTACTGCTTTGCCAAGAGGGCGGAGAAGCAAGGCAGTAACTATGATTTGGCCCGAGGGGTGAAATATCTTTGCTGAGTTGGCCTCACGGGAATGGCACAAGAGGCCAAAACTACCTATGGCCACCTAGGGTACCCTAACAGCCAGACCAAGCTAATTATAGCATTCTGTAGAGCAAGTGGTTGTTGTACATAGGGAGGTATTATCGTAAAAGCAAATCACTTGAGTGGTGATAGGAAATGTGAAATACGAAATAATTCACAAGTGACATGATTAAATAGACGTATTGTTCATAGTAATAAGTGAACATGTAATAAAGGGCAAATAAATACTTGTACAGTGATTAAATTAACCAAACCCTGAGAATTATCCCAGAGAACTTGTATTCACAATTACTAACATTGAACAATTGTTTATCAGCAGTCTGTGCCAGAAAAGTAGATAAAATAAGTACTATGAGCTCAGAAAACCGGATTACTCTAGTGACAACAGTTGTCAACCTAACAGAAGTAAATTTAACAGCATAATAAAGACACAGTTGACAATATCTGACGATCGGCCCCAGATATGCAATGACCGGGAAGAAGTAGACACGGAGAGACTTTACGTAAGGATATGACTTTACATAACTCGATATTACATGAAGCCTAGCAAGAATAGAATCACTGACTGAATTATGTATGCAAAAGAACAGCCTGAGAAATTAAAAAACAATCACGTAAAAAGAGGCCTAAGATTCTTGGGAGTGTTCTGTGAGAGGGATGGGAAGAACTTAAGTGGGCCTACCGAGGCCGTGTGTAATATTGAAATGTAGAATGGAAGATTTGTATTTTATTTTATCATTATAAATGTATTTAGGTGCCCTACTGATGTGTGGTAACAGTCGTAGTGGTTGCCCCACAGGGCCGTGTAACGTATGGAGTGAAGGGTTAGTAATGGCTGTGAGTAGAGGTACAGTAGCTGAAGGCAGAGATTGCCCAAAGTAAGTCATGAGCTGCAGGAAGAAGAAATAACGCTGAAAAAGGGTAACGGATGGATGGAGTGAACAATTTAGGTATGTTTAGAATGCCATTAGGGATGTCCTGGCATAGACCTGTGCAAATGTAGAGGTAGGAAGAGTAGTCAGACTGAAAGGTGGCAACATGGAATGTGGTGGAGGGCCATCTATAAGACCGATGTCAAATGATGACGAGTATGTAACCGACACTAAATATATTTTATAGTGTGATGAAGGAGGTGACTAAACACCTATTACTTACAAATACTGTGCAAGATCGAAGCGGCCCAATATTAGAAGTAAGGAGCAAATGTATAGGATGAGTAAAGCTGGAGAAAAAGTCCTGAGAGGCAGGATACAGAAAAAGAGCTGTATAAGGGGAATAGATATATGCAATGAAGAAATGAAGGATACTTGTATAGGAGTTGTGTAATACCTGTGTAAGGTCAGGTCTATAAGAATGGTAGGAAGATTAGTTAGGCTAGAAGGGTAATAACAAAGTAATTAGTGTAGGCATTCTAAGGTCAAAGCCAAAGGACACTCTTCGGTGTTACCAATGCCAAAGAGTATGTAGTGTCCTGATGTAGGTGACTTGATAAATAATACTCTTTATTACTGTGCAATAATAAAGTGACACAATGCTTAGAATAAGGGATTAATTTACTGTGTAGACGGCCGAGACAGGGCCATATAGGCTGGTTAATTTAGGCCTAGCGAGACTAAGTGATGTAATGAAATGTTGTTAGAAGGATTAGTATATATGAAGGGTGGGTATGTCATAACGCCGCTCACAGAGGGCCATGTGATGGGAATGTAATGAAGGCCTAGTAAGGCCATGTGTGAAGGCTTAGGACCTGAAACAAGACCAGTATAATCATATTTACTTACAACTTTAGCTATGTACACAGTTTCAATCTGAGACCTATGAATGAGATGATGAAACTACCCAAATAGATGCAGGTGTATCAAAGTGCTTAATGTGAAGAAAAGATCTAGTAGGTGATGATGGAATTACAGTTACTCAAGGAGAATGTGTATCGAGGGCCTGGAGGTGCGTTCTTGATAATATGTAGCATAATGGGGTAGTATGCAACCCCTGTGAGACAGATGTAATGGAAAATACTCAAAAGAGTTTCCGCAAGGTTAGTTGCCCACTGCCAGGCATACGAACAAACATGATAATTCTTAGTGAGGACTACATGTAGGAAACATATTTATATAAACCGGCGGGGTTGGGGAGGCCCGATTGCGTCTAGTGTTACAGGGTGGCTACGTGATCTGTGTTGGGATTAATGCAGGTTACAGTTAGATGCGAAACTGAAAAATGTTGTGTAGCTGTGTAACATTTGTATAGGAATGAGGCATGTTGATGATGAGACAGGAGAGTTACTAATAAAGATCAAGTGTATGAAATGTTGAACAGAATAGAGACCGTATGTAAACTCTTATACACTTAGTATTAAAAATACCCCCTGATCCAAATAATTGTGGTGTCTGCAGACTGACTCATAACGGGAACTGAGGCCCATGCCTCTAGAATGCAACAGTGGGCAAAAAGCTTTAGTGGCTTTGATGGCCATAAACCACACATAAGAGTTTAATGAGATATAAGACAAACGGTTACTTACATACTTATGGAACTCTTAGGAGGATGATAAATACTTATAATTGGCCTGGAAAATTAAGGTTGAAGGCAACAGCACATGCTAGAATAATTGTAGAAAAACAGTAATATTAGCATAACATTCGGACAACATTAGGAAGATTCTGAATGTTATCCATTACGCAAGTCAGCATACGTACCCCTTCGCTCTGTTTGCCCTCGCAGAGAAAGCCTTTGACCACATTGGCTGGAGGTATTTGAAGAAGGTCATGGGCTTCTTTGGCATCGGGGGCACCTTCAAGGATTACACCATGGCTTTATATGGTGACCCGCAAGCCAAAGTGTTGGGTTCTATGTTTCAGTCAGACTGGTTTCCAATTCGGAATGGATGTACTACTGTATGTCAATTTTTTGTCACACACATAGCAATTTAAGAATACATGTACGGGGAACTTTATGGGTTACTGCCAAAGAACACCTCAATATGTGTTCAGCAACATCTCCTGAGTACAGTGATACCACCCTTGTTTAGGTGTGTCGGGTTCTCTGGGGGCTAAAAGACCTTATTTGGAGGATGAGCATTCCAGTTTTCCATATAATACAACGCAAAACACTTCATAAAATATTATATAACAGCAAGATGCTGATAGAAAATACAGCTGGAATTTATTAAATTCCTCCTTAAACAAAGAAGAAGATATAGCTACTTAAAGCATGGAATTCCCTCCTCAAAGATCACTTTTCAATATTGTTGAAAGCTGCATAAGAAAGATTCAACCAAAGAATGGAAAATTTAGTTCTTTGGTCATTTAATAAAACAAAAACAATACAGAAACCCCATATTACAAATTCCCAAATGATTGAATGGGTCATTGACTGCATGTCATTTGGAGCCAATCATTAATTTAATAATTGTGCATGCACAATGCTACAGCCAATGACAGTGTAGTAGCATTGGCAGAACTACTGCGGTCGCAGGGGTCGCAGCTGCGACTGGGCCCATCACTCCTGCGAACACGGTACCCACCAACATGTGTTAAAGGGCCCATCGGGTGGTCCATGCTGTTAGGGCCACAGAATGGTTATAGATTTCCAGGGGGCAGGTCAGCACTGTGGTGCTTTAACAGCGCGACCAGGCCCCCTTTAATAAGGTCAGAGGCTGTGAGGAAGTGACAGCCCCGATCACTTCCTCAGAGGGAGAGGAGGGAGTCAGAGTGAGAACTCTGACTCCCATCAGGTTGAGCCACCACTGGACCCCAGGGAAGTACCCCTCCTGCATCTAAAAGGTATGAAACAGGAGGGTGACTAAAATATTTTGTATATGTGTGTGTTTGTTTGTATGTATGTGTGTGTGTGTCTGTATGAATGTTTCTCTGTATGTGTCTGTATGTATATATGTGTATGTATGTGTGTCTGTATGTCTGTCTGTGTGTCTGTCTGTCTGTGTGTGTTTCTATGTATGTGTCTGTATGTATGTATATGTGTCTGTATGTCTGTGTGTGTGTGTGTGTCTGTATGTGTGTCTGTATGTATTTATGTGTGTCTGTGTGTTTTTGTATGTATGTGTGTATTTGTATCTATGTGTTTTTCTGTGTGTATGTGTGTGTCTCTGTATATGTGTGTGTGTCTATGTGTGTATCTGAATGTGTGGGGGGCAACGTATGTGAGGGTAGACATATCGGGTTGTGGTGGGGGGTAGACATATGGGGGGCCCAGGGCAATTTTCCCCGTGTTTTCCCCGTGGTTTCTAGTTACGCCTCTGTGTAGCAGTTATGTCTAGTGAACATTTTTTGACCAATCCTGTGACCAAAATCACTGAGCAATAATCACAGAGTGCTATTTTATATTGATTGAGTGTTATCTGTTAATCAATGCCAAGTTAATGCAAAGTTAGACCAATATTGAACTTTAAAGGGTTGCCTTTGAAAATCTGCAAATAGGACCGTCTGTTACTGGAACACTGAGACAGTGTAGTAGCAGCATTATGTTTGTTGTTGGGTTGTATTATATTTACTTACCGTGTGTCACTGATTCTTAGCACTAAGACTAATTGAGGCAGCACTAAGACTAATTGAGGTAGCTGGTGCTTGTTAGAGAGAGACTTAATCTTATCCATTTTAACCACTGGATATATTCCAACATTTTATTTAGCTATTTTTTTATTTGTATCTGTTTTGTTTTTTTAATCATAGAAGATGCCAGGAAGGTAGTGGCAGTTTATGGTAGAGGAGCTTAGCACCGTAAAGCAAATAATTAAAATTAAAAAAATGTTTAAACATTTTTTAAAAAAGTATTAAACATTTTCTTTTAAGAAAAGTTAATTTCTTTCTAGCAAAAAAAATATTTTTCAGTTAATTCAGTGCACCTACATTTTGTAATTATGTCTTTTGTCAAGCATTTTCCATTCCAATTAATTAAACATTAACTGTTAGTGAAACTGGTCCCTCAAAACCAAATGCCATCTAGATCTGCAATTTCTTGTTGCAGGAGGCAGAGCTATGGGTTAGTGAACTAAGCAGAAAGAACCTCGAAAAGAAATGTCTGACATTATGCTTGCATGCATGTATTACATTCTAAATGGGGGAAAGCAAAGTGTTAGTGCCAGTATGAAAGTTGTAGAGGAGGGTCAGTCAATAGCGCTTGTGTCACCACTTTCACCCTCAGATCCACCAAAAGAGGGTTTGAAAAAAATTCAATAGACTTAAAGCATGAGGATGAATTAGATTATCAAGAGGAAAAAGAGAAACATCAAAAGTCTATCGCTATGACTCCATCTACAGAAAAACAAAAAAAGAAGGATGGTAGCAGTAGTAGCAGTAGCACTACTAGTTTGACAGAGGCAGAAGTTACACCCCTACATAACGTCCCATAACCAGTGTCACTCTCATTAATAGCACTACTAGTAGCAATACAGCAGCTAGTGGTACAACGCAATGCAGTTTGTTACCATGCCTGGAGCACTGCAGTCACTTAGAAGTATTAAAAATGAAATTCCAAATTCTTCACAGAATAGTGCAAATCACTGTCAAGGAGAAAGGTGAGTACACAGGGTCAGAGAAAGTCAGTCATAGGAAAAATACACAAGAAAAAGTAGTCCCTACTTTGTCTTATGTTTTAAAGAAGACTTCATCAATAATGAATAAAAGAAGAACAGATTCTGAGAGAGGAAGAGAAGAGGAAACAATAGGAGAAAGATACATTTGGTGTGACAGTGCCGCTTTAAAAGAAATGGGTGAGGGAGAAATAGACAGCTCTTCAGTCGACCTTTGATAATTGTGGTGTGGATATATAAGATGTATGTCACAACAGCTATCAAATAGGGTCGATGAGCCAGTGTATTGCTGCTAGGGAAATGTATTTTGCCGTAGTAGAATGGGAGTCCTTGATACGAACTACAGCTCCCAATTGCCACCTGACTTCCTGAACAAATATTTAGCAGGAAAGTAGTAACGTTTAATTGAGGAGCTGTTTAATTGCACTTCACCACAGACATAGGAATTGCCCTGGAATGCAGCAAGCTGTCTTTTACCAAATTGTGCATTGGTGTCAGCATTCCTTGTGCAGTAGCAGTCACATCAGGTGAAATGACTGTGGATTTATGTCCGAAGTCTAAAAACTAAGAAGAATCCATGAGTATTCTTTCTTTGTTTTTCAACTTTTATTGTGCAAATCCTTGTAGAGTGGGCTTGCTTGGATCTAGTATCTTTTTTTTTTTTTATATATATAACATTAGGTTGGTTTGATTTATTTTATTTTAATTATATATATTTTAATATCCAAAGTCTGTTGCTGCTGGTCTGTGTGAATATCCCCTTTTAGTGTTTGTTGTGAGTAGGGCAGGGCTGCTTGTGCCTTGCTCTGTAAAGCACAGCAGTATTTGTTTTACAATTTTGCAGGGACCTAATATTAGAAACTTAACTGCTACCTCTCTCCACTGTATTACATCCAAAAGTCTACTGCTACCTTTGTTCTAAGTGAACCCCCTGTAACGGATCACCTGGCACCCTGACTGGGTACCTCCGTTGAAGGATGCTCCTAGTGTTTCCTGAGGGCTCCAAGCACTCCAGCCGACACCATAACCACTGTAGAATCCTCCAGAGAGCAAGACAGGAACAAGCTTTTACAAGAGCTTAAAAGTGATATAGCAAGGGAGTATAACTAGCATAGCAATCCCTTGTAGCAGATTCCCCCAATAATGAGACGACACTTTGTTTTGAGGTCAAACAGAACTGACTGTACTGGCACATACAGCCTCTTTTATTCCCAATCCACAAACTTAGTACTGCCCACAGGGTTTTACAGAACAACCAATAACACATGTACATTACAGAAAACACTCCCAGCAATTATACACAAAATCCTCCCCTCTGCCTGTGATCTAATTATGGTACACAATGGGTTAACATAATTATCACAAGCAGGAAAAATACAGTTTCTATACATGTGCTATAACTTTAAAAATATACGTCCAATCTTCATAAATTACATATTCAGATTCTGCATACTTGAAATATACCCATATTCAAAAATCAGGGCAATTGGTTCGGTGGTTAAAAAGTTAAGGGAAAGTCCTATTTGACCAAATGAAGCATGGTTTTTCTGCCCAAAACTAGTTCCACAGAGTCTTCTATCCTGGAGATAATTGGGAAGTAATCCAATTAACTCCAAGGACAGAGGCAAAACTCCATTAGCCACATGGTAGCAAAATACATAAAAATATATAACTGTGCAGCTATTGCATAAAACGGGTACATTCAACATATCCCCAGATAGCTTAGATCTGAGCACAAATTATTTTAAATTTTTTTTCAATATCTTGTTTTTATTGATTTTTTGGTTATATGTCAAACAACGTTCAGATGATATTGAGGGGTACAGAAAGGAAAAAAAGGGGGGGTTAACATTGCATCGACTCATACATTTACTGCTGTTACATGCATTGAAAAATGAAATCACATCTTGCGAACTGTGTACAGAAGGGGGTACCAATGTGTGGCCCCAGGTGATATTACATGCTTGATATCATGGGTCACTAGTAAGGCTACCCTTGTCAACAAAAGGTTTGCGTGGCCCTCTTATGTCCTTGCGAAATGTCGGCTATGGTGAGGTTTGAACGGCTATGGGGCAGTTATATGGTTTTGGTTGTGCGTTGCTACGTGTCCCCGCGTCCGTGACCTGTCCGTCTGATGGCCTACTCAGCAGGCCAAATTCCTGTTACTCAGGGGTATGAGCTTTGTACCAACTGTGCCATACTTGTGCGTGGTTAGCCTCTCGTCCTTGCAGCCTAAATGCTAAGCGTTCGTACTCGTAGGTCGAGTGGACCCTGTTTCTCACCTCTTGAATAGATGGGGGATCAGGGCTTTTCCATCGACTCGCTATACTGGTCTTGGTGGCCAGTAGGATGTGACATATGACTACTTTATGCGGTGAAGTCAGCAGACCAGCGTGTATGTGTAGGAGACAGCACTTTGGGCGTGAGGGGATGTCAGCCGTTGTGGTTGTTTTAATCAGGTCTCTAACTCATTGCCAGAAATGTGTCAGTTTGGGACAATCCCAGAACATATGTAGCAGTGTGCCCAACCCGTCTCTGCATCTCCAACAGGACTGCGTTGCTGTATGGTACATCTGGGCTAGTCGTGCAGGGACTAAGTACCATCTCATCAACAATTTACAATAAGCTTCCCAGTGGGATAGATTATGAGAAGAAGATCGGGTGGTTTGGAGTGAATGCAGCCACATAGGGAAGGGGAAAGAAACCTCTAGGTCACGTTCCCATTGTATCATATACGGATGTTTTGTGGACCTGTCAGCATAGTTTATTGCATTATAGCACAGGGAAAGAGGTTTACATGTATGATGGATGGAGATACACCGTCGGCCAAAGGCCATCAATTGTTCTGCTTCACAGTATTGTAGGTTCAGCGATGTTAGTGTATGTTTGATGCGTAAGTAGGTGAATATTTCCTTGGGGGGCAGATCATATTCTGTTTGTAACTCGGGGAAATGTTTAATGCCCTGTGGCATGAACAGGGACCCTACGGAAGTGATCCCGTTCTCTAACCACGATCCCAGCGGGAGGTCGCTGGTTAGGTCGTGTAGCCGGAGAAGGGGGGGCGAAGAAAAGTGGGTGAGCTTGACCCATGAGATCCCCTGCCCATCTTTTCCAGCTGGCCAGTAAGAATTTGGTGTTGGGTAGTCCAGTTATGGGGGACTTTGTGCTCTTATTTGCGGACCATATTTTTTGGTTTATTGTGTCTGGGTATAGGCAAGCATTCTCCAGTGGCAGCCACACTGGGGGTTTGGGGCATGTTAGGACCTCTAGGCCCTGTGCCAGCACTGATGCTTTGTAGTATGCCTTTATGTCGGGGGCCCCTAGTCCACCTTTGTTCGGTGGGAGCCATGTTAGTCTGCGTGTGATTCTAGAGGGTTTTTCTTCCAGATGTAGGAATTGAAAATAGATTGGAATTTCTTGAGGAGTGTATCTGGTAATGCTATGGGAAGAGTGCGGAATAGATAAAGTATATGAGGCAAAGCCATCATCTTGACTGTCTGCACCCATCCCAGCCATGAAATTTTAAGTGATTGCCATTTGTCCAATTGTGTGTGCAATTTGTGCGCTAAAGGTAGATGGTTTTCTCGTGTGAGTTTGGAAGGGGAGGCGGTCAGGTTGACCCCTAGATATTTTAGGGATGTGTTTCTCCAATCAAAGGGATATTCGGTCTTTAGCTTTCTTATCGTTGCGTCGGCTAAACTGAGTGGTAACTCCTGGGTTTTGTTAGTATTATTTTTATAATAGGATACACGTCCGTAATGAGTCAACAGAGTCATTAACGCCGGGATTGATCTGTCTGGTTGTGTAAGGAAAAGTAAAACGCCATCTGCAAATAGGGTTAATTTTTGTGTGCCCGCTGGTGTGTTGAGGCCCGTTATCTCTGTGTGGTGTTTGATGTGGTGGATGAGCGGTTCCAGACACAGAATGAATAGCAGGGGTGATAGGGGCCACCCTTGCCATGTTCTGTTACTTATTATAAGTGGTCAAAAAAAAAGGAATGCACACCAACTGATACAATAGTATCTATCTATATATATTTATTATAATCCAAATCCAAATCATACATACAAAAATGTAACAATGTAACAGTGACCAAATAGGCAAAAAAAGCTAAACCATATATTTACATAATTTCACAAGCCTATATGGGCAGAAACACGAGTCACAAACAGTGCCCCAACGTTTCGGCTCCTCCTGGTAGCCTTTATCAAGGAGGAGCCGCAGATCACTGACTACCTGACATAGTGCTGTCCTCGTGTGTGTGTCTACGTTAAGGGTAGACTTTTTTTTTTTTTTATGTAAATCGACCGTCAGCTTGTATACCATTGCCTCTCATGTAAGAGGGGGCCAACCTCTCCACCCTGTTTCCCTCGGGGTAGGCATGGTCTTGCGGCTTGGGGTCTCTCCACGTGTGGCTTAAGTCGGGAGCAATGAAGAAAGACCTCCATGCATAGTCGGGGAGCCCCGGGTGTAACTCGACAGTGGCCATGTCCACTAAGGGCGGTGTTGTCAGTCTACTCAGTGGTTGTATAATGCGCCAGTGAAACCCCCCTGGGGTTCTCTACTGTCAGGAGATGAGGTCGCCCTCTCTTCCCTCACCCGTGCTGGCACGTAGTTCCCTATGAACCATCTAACATTTTTGCATTCATAAACATAAAACAGTATCAAGTAACAGGTAGTATACAACATACAGGCTCAGTGTGAGTATGAAGTGAGACTCTTGGTGACTGGTGCTCTATTCAGAGTGGACACTTAATTGTAATCAAGGTCTAGTGAAACCATGGGGGGTAAAGATCTGCTATTATGGGTGCTTTACTAATGGTTAGGGTGGTTTATCATAATTGGGAGCTTATCGCTTGTCTAGAACAGACCTTTATGTGTGAATGTGGGCCAAATGACCTGCTCTTCATGGCCGGATCATCAACCCAGTCACATCTGTTAACATGTATTCTATATCCTCTAAACCCTCCCGCCCAGTGCCACACACTAAACCTTAACACAAAACAAACAGTTGTGATACTCAAATGTCGGATGACGTGGTGGTCTCCAGGCATGCAAGTCCCAATTGAGAGGGGCCGTGGTGGCGCACCCATCCTCCACTCCGGCGTAAGCTTCGTCGGGGAGGTGCGTGTAGGAAAAGCCTGTCCTTGGGCATGATGCAAGCCCCACTCTTTCAGTTTTGCCATACCCGCCTCTGGTTCCAAGATTGGTACAGACCAGCAGCTTCGTTGGTTACCCCCAGCGGTAGGGAATGTTGTTGTTCCGTAGTGTCTTGGTAACATCTACGAATTCCCTCCTCTTCGCCATTGTTGCAGCAGAAAGGGCAGCAAATATTTGAATGTGTTGATAAGGCTCAGGCAGGTTGGTGAGTTTCCTTGCCGTTTAGGAGTTGCTCCTTGGCATTGTAGTGGTGGAACTGTGCTATAGTGTCCTTGGGGGTATCCGTGGTAAATCGGGCCGGTCTTGGAAGCCTGTGTACCCGGTCCAGCTCTCATGCGGAGTCCTCTGGTTTGTCGGGGCCAGGGCCAGGGCCAGGGCCTTGCATAGGGCCTTAAGATATTGTGGGAGCACCTCAGTAGTGATGGCGTCGGTGATGCCGCTGAATCTCAAATTGTTGCGGCGTGAACGATCTTCTATGTCTGCCAATTTGTGTTTTAGGGTCGTTTGTTCCTCTTCAAGCCTCTGCAGCTTATCGACCACATCGTTGTGGGCTGCACATATCTCTTCTGTTTTAGTTTTCAGGTGGCTAGTGCGGCCTCCTATGTCTGCAATATCCTTCCTCAGCTCGTTTGTAAGTTGTCGGAGGTCTGAGCGGAGTGAGGTCTTCAGGGCCTGGAGCATAAAGTGCAGGCTTTTATTTGTGACCAGCACATCATCTGGTGCTTGCAGTTCGCTGTCCAGGTCTATGTGGCATTCCGGCGATGGTGGTTGATCCGCGTGGATGTCGCCATCTTGTGTCGGCCACGCCTTGTCTGTGAGTTTCGTTTGTTTGGAGGGTGCCATGGTGCCGCCGGGCGTTGTCCATCTGGTTTGTCGGGGTTTGCAGCGGGTTTTAGTTGCTCACTTGTCACTTTGGGCCTGGTGGAGCGCGGAGCTATCACAGCATGCGACTACTCCTCACGGCAGTCGGCCTGCTGGAAATTCTTCTGAGCGCAAATTATTACTGAATGGCGCTCAGATCACATACATACAGTTCAATTGCCATGGAGCCAAAGTCTTTCACATAGTCTTTCGTTATACGAATGGGCTCCATGGCATAGCTATCTGGGGTAACACTGCTCACATAGGGAAAGTACCGAATGCAGGGGAAAATCCAGCATTTCAACATGGGGCCATAGTCACAGGGCAGGAGGCTGGCAATCAGTCTTCTCCAATGCCCAGTGGCGAGGTCGGTTTCACCACACCCCCTTTCTGTCAATCTATCTTCTTCTCCATTGGCTTACATCCAATTCTTAGTTTAACTGGCTATGAGTGTGTGCATGCACTTTTTTATGTTTAAATTTTGTTTTTTGCTTTATTTATTTGATTTAAATTTGCATCAGCTATATTTTACAAACATTATTAATTTCCATAGATATTCATGGTTGATCAAAAGTCATTAAATAATCAAACATATTATTGAATTTCAGATACATTTTTATTTTCCAATAAACCCAATGTCCAGCAAGGGCTTATATGATAAGAATCATTTCCCCTAGAGTGCATATCTATATATTACATAGGATGTCAGTGTAAAAAGTTTAACCGTCCTGCCCTTTTCTATGTTCGCGGCCATTTCATAACACTCTTTCTCGTGCTATCTAACTCACGCCATCTTGTGGGCATTCCTGGCGTATGTTGTCATAACCGTCGAACTAAAAAAAAAAAAAAAATCCCGAGCGCAAAAAAAAAAACCAGACGAAAAAGAAAAAAACCTGAGCGCAAAAAAATAATCCATCTTCACCCATGGAGGGCTCCGCAGACTGAGCTCTGCAGGGCGGGGGAAAGCTTCAAGCCATCCAATCACAGTGCTCTGTGTCATTTTACACAGTGGGAAAATTCTTCTGAATTTTCCCACGCTGTGTAAAATGACAAAGAGCACTCTGATTGGCTTAAACCAGCCAATCAGAGTGTTCTAAGCCTAATTGCAGGGCGGGGGAAGCCCTCCCCGCGGAGCCCTCCATGGGTGAAGATGGATTATTTTTTTGCGCTCGGGTTTTTTCTTTTTCGTCTGGTGTTTTTTTTTGGCGCTCGGGATTATTTTTTTTTTTTTTAGTTCGATGGTTATGATGGTTTTTTATTTGGCCTTTTTTGGGGCTGAAAAAAGAAGATTTGAGAAAAAAGAAGACGTCGAATGGTAAGTTTAATTTTATTTTACAGGTTAGTTATTTTATTCCCCCTCACTATTTTTTAGGGTGAGGGGGGTAGGTAGGGACTTTTTATTTGGGGGGGGTGGGTGACTAGGGGCTTGGGGACCCCTAGTCACCTTGGGGGGGGGGAGAATTTACTTAGGGCCCCCACCCGCTGCCAAGGGGTGGGGGCCGGAGGGGGGTGGACAGTATGTCCCCCCCCTCATTATCAATATGGCCCCCACCCACCGCACAGGGGTGGGGGCCGGGGGGGGACAATAGGTCCCCCCCTTATTGTTCATTTTAGGGCCCCCACCCACCGCTCAGGGGTGGGGGCCGGGGGGGGACAATAGGTCCCCCCTTATTGTTCATTTTAGGGCCCCCACCCACCGCTCAGGGGTGGGGGCCGGGGGGGGACAATAGGTCCCCTCTTATTGTTCATTTTAGGGCCCCCACCCACCGCTCAGGGGTGGGGGCCGGGGGGGACAATAGGTCCCCCCCTATTAGTATCTAGGGCCCCCACCGGGGGGACCCTTTTTTTTTTAACAGTGAGCAGCCACAGGCGGTATTGCGAGTAGGGGCACAATTTACTAATACTAAGTAATTTTTACTTAGTATTTGTAAATTAATAGGGGGCGGATCGAACCGCGCATATGTTCGCCATCCGTGGCGAACGCAAACACGCTATGTTCGCCAGGAACTATTCGCCAGCGAACCGTTCGGGACATCACTAATTATCAATTTCTTGTCATTTCTTTTTGATCAGGGCAAATCCTACCGGCTCCTAAATATAGTAAATTCAGGGATGTCGCCCTCATGCTAGCATTCTTAAAATCATGGCCAGACAACGAGGCGCTCTCTCTACACCAACTGTCAGACAAATTAGCACCTCTTCTCTGTTTGGTCTCCTTCCGGAGAGTCTCTGACATCAGGGCTTTTGACTTTCATGCCCTCAATTTCAATTCGGAGGGGGTGCACTTTCACATTACTAGGAGCACCAGGACCAATTAATCTACGGTGAGTTACCCTTATTTTTCGGAGAAACTCCTCCTCTAGGTAGCTGGAGGCTCCCTGTCCTCTGCTGATTTTTCTAGAGAGTCTACTTTCCGTACTCCACATATTTCTCTATCCATGCAATCTATGCGTTAAAACAGCAAATATGAAATCTCCTGTCTTGCCATAAAATTTGTAATTATTCTAACATTGAGTGACCGGATAATCTAAATTTTATTAAAGACAGGAGACTAATATTTTCCCACCCTGAAATTCTTTTACCCACCCTACTAGGTAAGTATCTCTTAGTGCCTCCATCTCTAACTAGGTGGCTAGTGTTCTCTTGGCTTGTCCTCTTTATTTAACCTTTACTTGTCAGTTGATTTATAACTTTGTATTTCTTGCATTCAATTTGAACATTAGTTTCATTGCATTTTAATTTGGTTTTGGTTTTACTTTCACGCTGAAGATCTTTTGTCATCCCTGTTTAAAGTCTCCCCTGCGGGTTGAGCACTGTTTTCCTCCTACTTGATCTTACACCCTGTTCCAAATTATTATGCAAATTATATTTTTCTCATTTACCTAAATAATTGATGTAAATAACAGTCAGCATATTTCTCATGTTATCAACTATTAAGAGTACAATTCAAATGTTATTGAACAAATCTTCTAATGATAACAGTATTTTGTTTAAACATAAAAACTTACAATGCACTGTTCCAAATTATTACGCACAGTAAGTTTAAAAACACTTTATTGGTTGTAAAGAACTGAAAATTGTCATTTGTTGTGTTTGCAGCATATTTACTGAAATCAAAAGCTATTTCAATCAAACTTATAACAACATTTTAACTTTTAAACATTTTAACAGGTCACGTTACATTTTAACATAGGACCCCTTATTTGATAGCAGCTTCACAAGTCTTGCATCCATTGAACTTGTGAGTTTTTGGACAGTTTCTGCTTGAATTTGTTTGCAAGATGTCAGAATAGCCTCCCAGAGCTGCTGTTTGGATGTAAACTGCCTCCCACCCTCATAGATCTTTTGCTTGAGGATGCTCTAAAGGTTCTCAATAGGATTGAGGTCAGGGGAGGGTGGAGGCCACACCATGACCTTCTCTCCTTTTATCCCCATAGCAGCCATTGATGCAGAGGTATGCATGAGATGGTGCATTGTCATGATTTTATTATGGAAAGCATAGTTCTTCCTTCTGTACCAGGAAAGAAAGTGGTCAGTCAGAAACTCCACATACTTTGCAGAGGTCATCTTTACACCTTCGGGGACCCTAAAGGGGCTGACCAGCTCTCTTCCCATGATTCCGGCCCAAAACATGACTCCACCACCGCCTTGCTGACGTTGCAGCCTTGTTGGAACAGGGTGACCATCCACCAACCATCCACTACTCCATCCATCTGGACCATCCAGGGTTGCACTGCACTCATTAACTGTTTGAAAATTAGTCTTCATGTATTTTTCTGCCCAATGCAGCCATTTCTGCTTGTGAGCATTGGTTAGTGGTGGCCGAATAGAAGGTTTATGCACAGTTGCAAGACTCTGGAGGACTCTACACCTTGATGTCCGTGGGACTCCAGAGGCACCAGCAGCTTCAAATATCTGTTTGATGCTATGTAATGGTATTCTAGCAGCTGCTCTCTTGATCCGATGCATGGATCTGGCAGAAATCTTCCTCAATGTGCCTTTATCTGCATTAACCCGTCTGTGCTCTGAATCAGCCACAAATCTCTTAATAGTGCGATAATCACGCTTAAGTTTTCATGAAATATCTAATGTTTTCATACCTCGTCCAAGGCATTGAACCTTTTTACTCTTTTTGGCAGCAGATTCAGTCTGTGTCTGTGTGCAGTGTCCCTATTGCCCTTAGTGCTGAAATGTTAAACATTGCAGTTCCATAGAAACTGCAATGTTTACATTGCAGCACTAAGTCTGCCTTCAGTGGTTGTCTCCCAGACAGCTACTGGAGGCGCTTCCTGCATCCAAACAGACTAGATGTGTCAGATTTCTCCTCATTGATTCATTGCTTTGCTATGGGGAGGTCTAATGTGCTCATGGCATTTGCTGCACATGCGCATTATTGCCCGCTCGTCGAGGGACAGAGGAAGAAGCAGAGCCGTGCCCCAGCACCAAGGGACATCGGTGCTGGGATCAGGTAAGCAAATAAAGAGTTTTTAATTCTTTATTTACTGACTGGGGTTAGCACAAGGGAGGAGAAGGCAGAGGGAGCTATAGTGCCTGGAACACAGCTTTGTTTTCCTGGCACTTAAAATATCCCTTTAAACTTTAAATCAGTAAAGGTGAATATAAATATATTTGCGGAAACATGTAAGTCTATAACTGTGTTCAGAAAATTGTTACTATGTTCAAGCAGTTTAAAACCAATATGTTAAATCATCAAGTATTACATAATTCTTACATAGTTTTGCTTTTGATGACCTTTGTATGAAGATTACTTTCATTTTCCCAGAATTTGACAATGATTAGCTTTTCTGAGTGACTTTAACAGCTGTGTTGTTTTTTTTATCCTTTTATTATTACTGTGACATTAAGCTGTTTAACCCCTTTCACGACGTTAGGACATTCCATGTTGTTCTAAAAATAGTGATCTTTAACACCATAGGAACTGCAAGGAACCAGTCAAAATCAGTTACGCATACAGCCCTTTAAATCTGTTTAAATCACCAATGCTACGTATTCGTGCCCAGCAATTGTGATTCTCAGCATGCCCCTAAACAGAGGGAGACTGAAAATACCCTGATATGGTCTGCCTGTATGCTTATCTGCCAACAGCGATTGGCGCTGGACTTTGCCAGCTATCCAGCAACAATCACTGTGTCAGCAGCAGGGACAGCAAGCAGTATGTGCAGCGTTAGAGAAAGATCTCCCTATCATGCAGCAATAACGTCACAGAGAGCCCTCATAGAGCACTCTGTATTGTGCAAGCTGGGAAAAGTGCTGTCAACTGATGTCAGTGCTCACGTCAGTAGAAGGAAACCATCTGAGTTAGGGGTACTATTACGGTTATTATTAGACATAGATTTTGTATTAGGGTAAGGTTAGTGTTTATACTTGTTCTGCTAAAATTTTGGCGCGAGAGAGAGACAGTGTAAAACAATATGTGTCTATCAACATAACAGGCAAAGTATATGTTTTACATATGAGCAAATTTCTTGCCACTGCACTTAAGATTTAGGCCAGGGGTGTCAAGCTCACTGTTTCTGGGGAACAGAATTTACCAACAAGAGATAGAAATGAAGGACCTACTATAGAAAACTATATTGTTTGTGCTCATGACGGATGATACATGCTGAATGCTCATATTGTCAGAGCAAACACATATATACACTGCACACACACACACTTTCAGCTTACATACATGCACATGCTGAACTCTCATGTTATTATTATTATTATTTTATTATTTATATAACGCCAGCAAATTCCATAGTGCTGTACAATGGGTGGACTAACAGACACGTAATTGTAACCAGACAAGTGGACGCACAGGAACAGAGGGGTTGAGGGCCCTGCTCAATGAGTTTACATGCTAGAGGGAGTTGGGTATAGTGACACAAAGGTTATAAGTAAAGGTAACAAAATAGGTTGCTAGAAAAGTATTCACTGAGAACTTAGTTGGTTATTTTTGACAGTTACAGGAGAGGAGTCATGGGGGGGGATGAAAACCTGCTAACAGTTTAATCGATATGATTTCCTGCAGAAGTGTGTTTTCAAAGATTTTTTGAAGGAGTGGAGACTGGGTGAAAGTCTAATGGAGAAGGGAAGGGAGTTCCACAGAAAAGGTGCAGTCTTGGAGGTGAGCATCACATGTGGGAGTACAGACAGAGGACAGACGTAGGTCTTCAGCAGAGCGCAGGGGCCTCAACGGGACATACTTATGTATTAGGGAGGTTGGAGCAGCATTATGTAGGGACTTGTAAGCAAGCACCAGAATCTTAAATTGAGCCCTATATCTAACTGGAAGCCAATGTAGGGACTGTCAGGATTACTAATTGATCCCACACGCAGAACTATATCACACCTAGGACTAAGGATAATGTCTAACCGGACCTTAGAATGGCCGGACTTAACGTATCCAAGAATAATCTGAAAACTTGCCGAGGTCAGGGATAGAGAATCAAACACAGCGATGAGGAAACGCCAAAAGTCAAGGATACCAGAAATCAGAGAAGTCAAAACAAAGCCAAAGTCAAATACCAAAAAATCAAGATCAGGAATGCACTCTTGGATGACCATCAGGCAGAAACCACGACAGGGCAATGAGAGAATGAAAAAATACGTTTAAATAACCCTCCTGTTATTCCTATTGGCTGTAATCGGCCTTTGACGCCAAAATGTGGGGTCAAAGGTGGCATAGGTCTGCAGCGGTCAGCATCCCTAGACATGCTGGGATTATCAGGTATCTGGGCACAACTATTCCTGTTAGGCCGGTAAATACCATTAATCACTTTCTCATACGTGGATGAATTTGTTACAGGGACTGACATAAGGGCAAGCGTAGGAGATGCGGGCACACAGGAAAATGAGCCTCGCCGCCTCATTCGTT
This sequence comes from Pelobates cultripes, assembly GCA_933207985.1. NCBI lineage: Eukaryota > Metazoa > Chordata > Amphibia > Anura > Pelobatidae > Pelobates > Pelobates cultripes. The sequence continues at coordinate 174,968,854 of OW240917.1, forward strand.
ACAGATTGCAGCGGTGCAATCTGGGAACACATAAGACCACTGAGAAGGGTAGTGAAGGCGAGAATGAACAACAGCATGGACCAACATTTTAGTCACGTCTGGTGTTAAATAGGGGCGAATGCTAGCTATGTTTTTGACATGGAAGTGGCAGGATTTGGAGATCGACTGGACATGAGGGGTGAAGGAGAGGTCGGAGTCATAGAGAACACCTAAGCAGCGAGCCTGCAAGGTAGAGATGATGGTGGCGCCGTTGACTTGGAGGGAGACAGACACGGGAGTTGCAACACTTGAGGGAGGAAAGACCAGAAGTTCTGTTTTGGACATGTTGAGTTTAAGGAAGTGAGCAGCCATTTAGTTGGAAATCGCAGAGAGGCAGTCAGAGACACGAGTCAAGATAGGTGGAGAGAGATCAGGAGTGGACAGGTAGATTTGCATGTAATCTGCATATAAATGATAAATTATAATGGAAGTTTACCAAGGGAGGCAGGAGGCTGATGAGTTTACCAATGGACGGAGAACAGTAGGGGACCATGGACAGACCCTTGGGGAATGCCAGCAGAGAGGGGTTGGGGAGAAGAGGCAGAGCCAGAGAAAGAAATAATGAAAAAGCGCTGGGTGAGGTAGGAGGAGCAATAGGAGAGAGTAGTATCTCGTAGACCAAGATTACAGAGAATGAGAAGAAGCTGTTGATGATCAACAGTGTCAAAGGCAGCAGAAAGATCAAGGAGAATAAGGATAGAGTAATGTCCATGAGATTTAGCAGCAATTAAATCGTTGGATATTTTGGTCACAGCTGTTTCAACAGAGTGACGAGCGCGGAATCCAGACTGAAGCAGGTCAAGCAGAGAGTTGGATTTGAGAGAGTCTGTCAATCTCGCATACACAGCTCTCTCAAGGATCTTGAAGGCAAATGACAGTAGCAATTTAGGGCGTTAGTTGGATGGGGAGTTAGTGTCAAGGTTTGGCTTTTTCAGAATTGGCGTTATGGTTACATGCTTGAAGGATGAAGGAAATGTGCAAGAAGAAAGGGAGAGATTGAAAATTTTAGTGAGAATAAGAGCAAGAGAGCAAGGGTGTGGATGAGATATGAGGGAATAGGATCGAGGGAACAGGTGGTGGGGTGGGAGGACTGGAGCAGAGCAGAAACCTCTTCTGTTGTAGTAGGTGCGCATGAGCAGAACAGTGGAATGAGTGGGGTTGGGTGATGTATTGGAAGATGTATTGGAAGGAGAGGGAGATAGGTTGTAAAGTTTGAGCAACAGGGAGAAGGAGAGCATTAAAATATATTTAAGGTACAGTGTGCTTATGAGGGTGTTGAAGTAATTTACTTTTGTAGAGGAAAGAGACAGAGTGTAGGAGCGCAGCATAAATTAATAGTGGAGGAAGTCAGGTGCAGAGTGAGACTTTCTCCACCAGCGTTCAGCAGTTCTGGAACATTTTTTGAGATATCGGGTCAGCTTGGTGTGTGAGGGTTGTAATTGGAAGCGCTGGGAGAGGTAGGAGGAACACCAGGAGAGAGCAGTATCTCGTAGACCGAGATTACGGAGAATGAGAAGAAGCTGTTAATGATCAACAGTGTCAAAAGCAGCAAAAAGATCAAGGAGAATTAGGATAGAGTAATGGCTGCGAGATTTATCAGCGATTAAATCGTTGGATACTTTGGTCACAGCTGTTTTAACAGAATGACGAATGCGGAATCCAGACTGAAGCGGGTCATGTTCTTTGTGCACACAGACTGCATTCATATATTGTCTTTGCATATGCATATATACTGCATTCACACATCCTCTGTGCACACAGATAAATGCTGCATTCTTACATTTTTAGCTCACAAAAACAAAGAAACGGAAATTGTGCCAACATCACTTTTACTATGGTCAGTCATCAGATCATGGCATATTCTCTGCTGGTTTTTGCTTCACACTTACTCATTAGCTGACACCTGAGAGAGACTGGAATTGGAGGTTAATGCCATGTAAACACTTTGCAAAAACAGACCATATTTTCTAGTAACCTAGCAAATGTTGTACCATAAGTACCAGCATTGATGTCAGAGAATGGAAGCCGGGCATTGTAGTGCCTTAAGATTGTAGCATAAACACCAAGGCCTGGTTGGGGGAGGGAGTAAAGGAGTACACGTCTTAAGATGCTGCTGCATGGTAATGTTGTCCACCACCATAAGCAAATAATAATTTTATGTTTCTAGAACCAAAATATCCTCAGAAGCATAAACTGCAACTTTTAGAGCTTCTTAATTTAAAATGCAAAAAAAAAGGATTTCAAGGTGCCTCAAAAGAAAGAGAAAGAAACTATATGCAAATATTCTATAGTTAATATAAAGAAAAGAAAGATAGACATAAAGAAGAAATAGAAACACATTTTATGGAAATGGAGATATTCATGTAGTAAGTGGTAAAATATGATTCTGTATTTAAGGTACAGCATATTACAAATTTAGTACAATAACGCTACGTGACAGTAATTGGGAAAAATAAATATAAAACATAAATGTCTGAAATAAACAAGTAAAATAAAAGGAAGGCTGATTAGAAATCAGCTATTTAGTAAATGTATTTCTACAATTTGGCAGATGCAGATATAAGGAACTTACAAATGTGCTAAGAAAATAATTACAATTTCATGTAATTTGGAAACCTCTGGGAGTAATAACTAATGCCATGTGCATGGACAATTACTTGTAGTAATCATGAAGAATGCTGATGCTAAAGTAGCTAAACTGCAACAAATTATCTCCAACAAAGGTATTTCTAACTACATTTTGCAGTTTTGCACAATTCCTAGTTTAGTGAATAAAGTAGACTTGGTGATTAATTTCGGACAAATAGCTATTTGTCCAAACTTGGGACATTTGGGTGGTTAATGAAAATTCAGATTTCTGAACTGCCATGTGCCAGAATGTCAGAAAACTGAGAACATGCTCATTTTGATTTATGTTCAAGTACCCTTCCTGGAATGTGAAGAAAGAGAATTGAATTATTTTTGGGTTTTTTCTTTGGTGGGACAGGCAAGACGCTTGTCCAATTACGTGGGCTGTATCCATGGACATCCACGGGCGTAAGAGGGGGCACTTGCACCCCCCTGGATTTTTCAACTTGTTCTGCTATTTTTCGTGTGAGATTGAAAATACACTGCAATACCGGTGCCGGCCAGTAGGTGGCTGTGTGCGGCTGTGTATGGAGAGAGACAGGGATAGGAAGCTACAGCTTATCCCAGCTTCTCTCTCCTGACTGAATCCGCAGGGGTGTAGCACATGCAGCCAGCAACTCCCAAAGTGCAGAGACAGCCTACCGATCAGGTTAGTGAGGCATGGGGGGGAAGCCTAGAGATCAGGGAAGTGAGGCATATGGGGGGCAGCCTATAGATCAGGGAAGTGAAGCATGGGGAGCAGCCTATAGATTAGGGAAGGTCAGGCATACGGGGGGCATCCTATAGATCAGGGAAGTGAGGCATGGGAGGGGAAGCCTATAGATCAGGGAATTGAGGCATGGGGCAGCCTATAGATCAGGGAAGTGAGGCATGGGGGGCAGCCTATAGATCAAGGAAGTTAGGCATGGGAAGGGCAACCTATAGATGAGGGAAGTGAGGCATGGGGGGCAGCCTATAGATCCATGGGAGCAACCTAGATCAGAAGTGAGGCATGGGGAGCAGCCCCTTAGATCAGGGAGGCAGGGCAGCACCATATAGCCTGAGATCAAAGTGAGGCATGGGGGGCAACCTACAGCAGGGAAGTGAGGGATGGGGGGCAGCCTATAGATCAGGGAAGTGAGAGATGGGGGATCACCTACAGATCAGGTAAGTTATAGATGGGGATCCACCTACAGATCAGGTAAGTGAGGGATGGGTGGGGAGACAGCCTATAGATCAGGTAAGTGAGGGATGGGGGCAGCCTATAGATCAGAGAAGTGAGAGATGATGGGATCCACCTACAGATCAGGTAAGTTAGAAATGGGGGATCCACCTAGAGATCAGGTAAGTGAGGATGGGGGGAGACAGCCTATAGATCAGGTAAGTGAGGGATGGGGGAGGCGCCTATAGATCAGGTAAGTAAAGGATGGGGGAGACAGCCTACAGGAAGGGTCAGCAAGGAGCAGGAAGGTAATGTAAGATAAGGAGTAGAAAGGAGAACGAACAGAAATTAGCAGGAATGTACATCAAGGAGCAGAAAGGGCCAGCAAGGAGCTGGAAGGGACAGCAAGGAGCACAAAAGGTAAAGTATGAGAAGGAGCACAAAGGAACAGGAAGAGGCAGGAAGGATCAGGAAGGGTCAGCAAGGAGAAGAAAGGGTCAGCAAGGAGCTGGAAGGTAAATCAGCACAAAGGTAATGTAGAAGGAGCAGAAAGGGTCAGCAGTGAGCTGGAAAGGGCAGCAAGGAGCAGGAAGGGACAGCAGGAGCACAAAGGTGAAGTGGGAGAAGGAACAGAAATAAGCAGGAAGGGGCATGAAGGAGCAGAAAGGTTCAGCAATGAGCTGGAATGGGCAGAAGGGGCACAAACATAAAGTAGGAGAAGGAGCAGAAATTAGCAAGAAGGGTCAGCAAGGAGCAGGAAGGGTCATCAAGGAGCTGGAAGGTAAAGCAGCACAAAGGTAAAGTAGAAGGAGCAGAAAGGGTCAGCAAGGAGCTGGAAAGGGCAACAAGAGCAGGAAGGGACATAAAGCACAACGGTGGAGTAGGAGAAGGAACAGAAATAAGCAGGAAGGGACATCAAGGAGCAGAAAGGGTCAGCGATGAGCTGGAAGGGGCAGAAGGCACACAAACGTAAAGTAGGAGAAGGAGTAGAAATTAGCAGGAAGGGTCTGCAAGGAGCAGGAAGGGTCTGCAAAGAGCAGAAGGGGACAGAAGGAGCACAACGGTAAAGTAGAAGTAGGAGAAGGAGCAGAAAGGGATCAGAAAGAGAAATGAGCAGAAGGAGGAGCAAGTAAGCAGAAAGTAGCAGAAAGTTAAAGGAGCAGAAGGAGCCAAGGAGGAGAGAAGACAGTGTCAGAAGAAAAAGAAGACTGTGTCAAATGAAGGAGAAGAAAAGGACATTGGAGCAGGAAGGACAAGTGAAGTGAACCCTCCACTTTATTCTGGACACCACATCATAAGGCTTTGGTACCTGGGCCTGGCAGGGAAACTTTGGACCTTCTCATTTCCCCAGGTAAAAAAAAGATATCAGTGTTAATGTGTTCACTTTTATTTACTGAGTGTCAGGAAGCACAGAGTGCCGCTGGGTCGGGGTGTTGCTGATTGGCTAGAGTGGTCACTCTAGCTAATCTGCAGCACCCATGCCTGACGTTAATCAGCACTTCCTGACACTCCATTTCAGAAGCCGAATACCACTGAGTGACCTGGAGATATGGAGCTGGAGGAAGTCTTTGGGGTTAAACCATTTGAGAGAGGTTTAACCCCTTAAAGGAAAGAGAACACCCAGGGTCCTCCTGGCATCATACCATTTTCATTTAGATGAAGTTGTTATGGTGACCAGAATGTTCCTATAAAGCGGCACTGTCATGCCGAACTTACCTTTCTTTAAGCGATTCTTCTTCTCTCCCTCTCTCAGGATCTGTTCTTCATTTCTTCCTGTCTGCTCTCGTTTTCTTTAAAACATAAGACAAAGCAGGGGCTACTTGTCTTTTGGAGGTTTCCTACGCCTGACCATTCTTACCTTTCCTCCATGTTTCTGTGATGCTTCCTTTCACTTATCCCGAATGTCCTGTCATTTAGACAGAACACCGGCAAAACTGACGAATTGCATCCTAACAGAATGAGAACAGTTTCTCCATTCGTATTAGGATGCAATTCAGGACTTTGTTCGGATTGGAATTTCATTAGAATGAATGAAACTCCGATCCTATTCGTGCCACGGCTGCGGCCGCGGCTGCAAGATTCCCACGGTATTAGGGAGCTATCTACCAAAAGGCTGAAAGACCTAAATTGGTCTTTCAGCCAAATTTACTAATACTAAGTAAAATTTACTTAGTATTAGTAAATTCTGCCCCTACTCGCTATACCACGAGTAGGGACATGTCTATTGAACAGTGAGCAGCCTATGGCTGCTCAGTGTTAAAAAAAGAAAAAAAAAATCCCTCTAGTGTCCCCCCTCCCATGCCATGCAAGTGGGGGCTATTAAACTGAAGGGAGGTTCTAGAGCCCCCCCCCCGGTCCCCACCCCTGAGTGGCGGGTGGGGGCCCTAAATAACAATAAGGGGGAGGGGACACCTAATGTCCTCCCCCCACCCCCACCATTGAGTGGTGGGTGGGGGCCATAAACACATTGGGGGACCTATTGTCACCTAATATCCTCCCCCCGGCCCCCACCCCAGGGCGGCAGGTGGGGGCCCTAAATGAAATTGTCCCCCCCAAGGTGATTAGGGGTCCCCGAGCCACTAGTTACCCCCCCACCCAAAACAAAAGTTAATAAACCCCTACCTACTCCCCTCACTCTAAAACAGTGAGGGGGAATAAAAGAACTAAGTGCCTGTACAAAAAAATTAAACTTACCATTTGATGTCTTCTTTTTTCCAAATATCTTCATTTTTCAGCCCCAAACAAGGCCAAATAAAAACCATAATACCCGTCGAACTTGTAAAGAATAAAATAAAAAACGCAAGCGCAAAAAAAAAACAGACGAAAAAGAAAAAACCTGACGCTAAAAAATTTATTCATGTTCACCTGGTGAGGGCACGGCGCAGACTGAGTTCCACAGGGCAGGGATAGGCTTGTAAAGCCATCCCACGCCCTGCAATTTAACTCAGAACACTCTGATTGGTTGGCTTGAAATCCTACCAATCAGAGTGCTTTTATTCCCCCCTCACTATTTTTAGGGTGAGGGGGGGTAGGTAGGGGTTTAATAATGTTTGTTTTGGGTGGAGGGTGACTAGGGGCATGGGGACTCCTAGTCACCTTGTGGGGGGGGGGGACAATTTCATGTAGGCCCCCCACCCGCCGCTCAGGGTTGGGGGCCGGGGGAGGACAATATGTCCCCCAGTATTGTTATTTATGGCCCCCACCCACCGCTCAGGGGTGGGGGGAAGAAAATAGGTCCCCCCCTCATTCTCATTTATGGCCCCCACCATAAACAAACAGGGGTGGGGGCTAGGTGGGACAATAGGTCCCCCCATTGTGTTTATGGCCCCCACCCGCCGCTCAGGAGTGGGGACTGGGGGGAGGACAAACTGTACCTTTAATGACATCTCTCTGTACTCTATTTTTAAACCAATGTTCTACCCAAGAATTAAGTTTGAACACCAACCTATTGTGTGTAACCGTATCAAACTACAAAATCCAAGTAGATCACATCAACGGCAACACCTTGAGCTATACTTCTACTTACGTCTTTGTAGAATGCAATTTAGTTTGACATGACCTATGTTTCATAAAACCATGCTAATTTATGCTGATAACAATGTTCTTCTCGATGAATTCCTGAATATTATCCCTTAATAACCTTTCAAATACTTTCCCAGCCACATATGTTAAGCTCACAGATCTATAATTTTCAGGAATTTTTTTTAGCCCTTTTAAATCTAGGAACCACATCTGCCTTCCTCCAACCCTCCGGTACAATTCCTGAAAGAAAATAATCTTGAAAGAATAAAACAGAGATTAAATTTTTTTCACACTTGGTTTATTACATACTTGTGGGTGAATACCATCAGTCACAATTGTTCTGCAAGTTTTTTGCAGCAATCATTTGTATATTTCATACCATGTTCTTTAATATACACCCTGTTCCAAATTATTATGCAAATTATATTTTTCTCATTTACCTAAATAATTGATGTAAATAACAGTCAGCAAAATTCTCATGTTATCAACTATTAAGAGTACAATTCAAATTTTATTGAACAAACCTCCTAATGATAACAGTATTTGTTTTAAACATACAATGCACTGTTCCAAATTATTACGCACAGTAAGTTTCAAAACGCTTTATAGATTGTAAAGAACTGAAAATTTTAATTTGTTGTGTTTGCAGCATATTTACTGAAATCAAAAGCTATTTCAATCAAACTTATAACGACATTTTAACTTTTTAAACATTTTAACAGGACACGTTCAATTTTAACATAGGACCCCTTATTTGATAGCAGCTTCACAAGTCTTGCATCCATTAAACTTGTGAGTTTTTGGACAGTTTCTGCTTGAATTTGTTTGCAAGATGTCAGAATAGCCTCCCAGAGCTGCTGTTTGGATGTAAACTGCCTCCCACCCTCATAGATCTTTTGCTTGAGGATGCTCTAAAGGTTCTCAATATGATTGCGGTCAGGGGAGGATGGAGGCCACACCATGACTTTCTCTCCTTTTATCCCCATAGCAGCCATTGATGCAGAGGTATTCTTTGCAGCATGAGATGGTGCATTGTCATGCATGAAGATGATTTTATTAAGGAAAGCATAGTTCTTCCTTCTGTACCAGGGAAGAAAGTGGTCAGTCAGAAACACCACATACTTTGCAGAGGTCATCTTTACACCTTCGGGGACCCTAAAGGGGCCGACCAGCTCTCTTCCCATGATTACGGCCTAAAACATGACTCCTCCACCACCGTGCTCTGCTTAATAATGTGGAACACTCTCCTTTAGTAGTTTTTCCTTAAAGGAACACTATAGTCACCTAAATTACTTTAGCTAAATAAAGCAGTTTTAGTGTATAGATCATTCCCCTGCAATTTCACTGCTCAATTCACTGTCATTTAGGAGTTAAATCACTTTGTTTCTGTTTCTGCAGCCCTAGCCACACCTCCCCTGGCTATGATTGACAGAGCCTGCATTAAAAAAAAAAAATGGTTTCACTTTCATAAAAGATGTAATTTACCTTAAATAATTGTATCTCAATCTCTAACTTGAACTTTAATCACATACAGGAGGCTCTTGCAGGGTCTAGCAAGCTATTAACATAGCAGGGGATAAGAAAATCTTAATTAAACAGAACTTGCAATAAAGAAAGCCTAAATAGGGCTCTCTTTACAGGAAGTGTTTATGGAAGGCTGTGCAAGTCACATGCAGGGAGGTGTGACTAGGGTTCATAAAAAAGGGATTTAACTCCTAAATGGCAGAGGATTGAGCAGTGAGGCTGCAGGGGCATGTTCTATACACCAAAACTGCTTCATTAAGCTAAAGTTGTTCAGGTGAGTATAGTGTCCCTTTAAATTGGGTTCACCTGGCAATCTAATTATCACATTGTCCGAGATTGTTTTCAGTGATCAAAAGAGCCCTGAGACACAATGTCATCCATGAGTTAAACTGAAAAACAAAATATTTAATCTTTGTTACACTTAAATAGAATTTGCATAATAATTTATGTATATTGAAGAAAAATAGTTATTTAACCCCTTAAGGACACATGACATATGTGACATGTCATGATTCCTTTTTATTCCAGAAGTTTGGTCCTTAAGGGGTTACAATTTCTTTTTCCTGGTCTTCATTAACTAACACCCCCATCCCAGTTTTCAGTGTGCCTACACATTAATGTTTTAGTTTTTTTAGCATTAAAAAAATGCTTTGGGGTTGGTTTTGCTCTTTTGGGCTATCACTTCCTCATTTTGTAGTTTAGCGAATCCAATCTCCTATTTACATGCATTATTGGGTCCTTTATATCTTTTATAGGATGCCTTTAACTTGTCCAATTTAAGTGCTTTAAATGCCCTTTTCTTATTTTTAATTTCTTGATTTACATTACCCCTAACCCACAATGGTTTCAAATTGTTTTTGTTTATTTTATATTTATTACCCAATGGTACATACTGAGAAATGTACCTTTCTAATATTTGTTTGAATATATTCCATTTAAGAGTTTATGTCAGTCAATATATTTTAAAGCTGCCCTTACCTTAATGAAATTTACCTTTTTAAAAATATGCTTTAGTATACCCCATGAGCATTTGTTGTTGTTTTTTTAGTTTATTTCAAAGGACACTCTATTGTGATCATTATTTCCCAAGCGCTTCCCTACTTTAATTTTGGTCAAAAGAGTAACATTGTTTGTTATGACCAGATCCAGAAAGCATATCTCTAGTTGGTGCTTCTACAATTTGTGACATGAAGTTCAAAAAACCTGATTCCATATGCTGAACTACTAGTCACTCTATCCCAATTTCTGTCCATGTAATTAAAATCTCCAATAATTAACATGTTGATCCAATTTTCAGCTTTCCCAATTTGCATATGTTCTTCCTCATAAATATTAACATTAGGTGGTTTTGGTTTACAACATATTTCAACTGATTTCTCTTCTTTTGTCCCAAGCAAATATTTACCCGTAAAGCTTCCAAATTTTCTTTTTCACATTCCACATGCTTGAGATTTGACTTTAACTCATGGTTGACATACAAACATACCCCACCACACTTCCTGTTTTTTCTATCCTTCCTAAATAATGTGTAACCATTTAAGTTAGCTGCCCAGTCATGTGTCACATCCCACCATGTTTCTGTTATGCCTATTATGTCATATTGCTTAGTGTACGCTTTTGTCTCTAGTTCTCTCATTTTGTTATTTAGGCTCTTTGCAGTCGTAAGCATACATTTAATATTACATGAGTCACTTGTACTTTATGTGAGTTTTAATTACTATTACATACTTCCTTTATTCTGATTTTGCCCCTCCCCCATCTCCACCCTTCCTTTTACTGAGCTAAAGTCCATCTCCTTCCTGTCCTATCTCCATTTTGTAGATTTCTGTGTCCCTCCCTGCCTCACCACTACTTTAACCCCTTAAGGACACAACTTCTGCAATAAAAGGGAATCATGACGGAATATTTCTTAAGGGGTTAAAACCTCCTCCAACTTTCTAACCATCTTGTCCCCCAGCACTGCAGACCATTTCGTATTAGAAGCAATCCCTCAGGCAAAATTGGTCCAGTGCTTTAAAAACCCCAAAGCCAAATCTTCCTTCCTACTCAAGACTTCAGCAATGCATTGACCTCCCTAATCTCTAATCCATCCACTCTGTCAGCAACATGCTGGACCCAAGCACTCGGTAGACAGCAAACTGTCCAGTTGAGACGATCAGAGTGGCAGATTATCTTAATAACATAATCCCCTACCACCACAACCAGTCTAGCCTACCTTACTTTATCCCCTGTACTAGAGGGACTGTTAGAAGAAACAGTTTCCTCTAGTACAGCTACTCCTGAGCTGATGCTCCCAATATTTTCTCTCAAACGGTCAAGTCTGCTATGTTGTCTAAAGTCAGGACTAGCTAGCCCTTTCCCTTTCCATCCACTCCACTAGCTCGTCCAACTGTCACCCAACTACATGTCTTTCCCCCTAGCTTTCTTATCTCCTCGCACTCCACTACCTGCCCCCACTAAACTCTGCTCAGTGAGCAGCAGATCCCTCTCAAGATTGTCGATATCCCTCAGTGTTGGAATTTGCTTCTCCAGATCTCCAATCTGAGCTTTCAGAGGAGGGAAGTGCCAGACAGACCCTGACTCCCAACAGCCCCAGCAAGCAGATACCAACTTCCTGCACCCAAAAGGTAAGAAACAGGAGGGTGGCTAAAAAAAAATCAGCGTGTGTGTGTCAGTGTGTCTGAGTATATATCTATGTGTCAGTGTTTACTTGAGTGTATATGTGTATATCTGTGGGTATGTGTATCTGTGTGTGTGTCTTTCTGTTTATGTATCTGTGTGTATTTGTATGTATATGTGTGTCAGTGTGTACCTGTGTATATTTTTGTGTATGTGTATCTGTGTGTACCTGAGTGTCTCTGTATGCTTGTATGTATCTATATCTGTGTGTATTTGACTGTCTGTATGTATATCTGTGAAAGTATGTGTCAGTGTGTGTGTATCTGTGTGTAACTGTGTCAGTGTATTTGCATATATGTCAGTGTATGTGTCTGTGTATCTGAATATGTGTTTGCGTGTTTGTGTTTTTAGTGTGTTTGTCAGTGTGTGGCAAAGTATACACTATAAAATAAAGTATAAATAGTTTAAAATATATGTGGAATAAACTCAATAAGATGGAGCCACATAGGCTCTATGTAAATTGCCCTTGGGTGCCTGTCCAGGCTCTCAATATGCTTCTATGAAGAACTCAGTGTCCACAATGTTAGGATAATTAGATACAAATTTATTAAATAATATAATTAAAAATATATAGGAAATATATATATTAAGGGACAAAGGTAAGGCAGGTATTAGAGTATAGTATTGCACAGTACTGCACCGCAAATATGGCCAAAAATTAAAAGCAGTGAAAATACAAAAGCATGTAAACATAAAATACCGCCAACAGGAAAGTCCCAATAAAAGTCAAGTGGTAGGCAAACGTGTTTCAGCCCTAGATAGGGCCTTCCTCAGTGCTGTATCACTGGAAAATCTTCAGGGTTTAAATACCCCTCTTGATATGTTCAAGCTGTTCTGGCGGTGGTTCAGGGATATTGCCAATTGCATCACTTCCGGTTCGGCAAAACCACATGACTTCCGTTTTGACGTGGTCAAATGATAGTATTGCGCTCCACCATGCGTTCCATACACAGGCATGGTGGAAATAGCCTCAGTAAAGTCCATACTAATAGTGGGCACTTGCCCATATGTGCAGATAAAATTAAAGTTAAAGAAGGAGACAAAGTATAAAACAGTGAATAAACTGTGAATTAACCCCTTAAGACCGGAGGGCGTCCTCTAATAGGCGGCTCTAAACGCCGCCGGGCGTAATAGTACGCCCTCCGGTCTTTCTGTACTTACCCGGTCGCCGGCGGTCCCACGCCGGCGATCGCGGTGGGGGGGACTCCCAGGGAGCCCCCCGCGGCACGACCGTCCTCCAGGAAGCCCCCCGGCCGTGTGAGAGTGGGGTCCTAGCGAGGACCCCACAATCACATGGCCGGGGATAGCTGGCTTCTGTATTGCCAGCAGGGGGGCTGCCTGTAATGACAGGTGGTCCCCCTGCTGGCTGAAAATAAAAATGAAATAAATAAATAGTGTAAAAAAATAAATATTATATACTTAGATCATATATATATATTATATATATATGATCAAAGTATATATATACACATATACATACACACATGTACACCGTCTAGGTGTATTTTACTATTAATATATATATAATTATATATATATATTAATATCAAATTACACGTACACTGATACTGATTAAATATATATATAATTATTGTTATATATATATTTATATATATTATAAAAAAAATTAAAATGTAAATACGTTAAAAAATAAAATTACAAAAATAATTAAAAATAAATAATTAAAAAATATATAGATGTGTGTTATTTCGTTCTAACTGTATTGTGAAATTAATATATATATATATATATCAAAATACACATAGAACGAAATAATATATATATTTATACACATAAATATATACGTATATATCACTATATATATACCTATATATAAATAAAAATATTTTTTAAAAATTATATAGATATATACATATATATACACATACGTATATATATACATATATTGATTCTACATATATATTTATGTAATATTTTTACATAATTAGGTATCTTAATTAATTACAATTAGCAGGACCTGCATGACAACCCATGCCGAAAGTAAAGGGAATTTAATTTGCTAGCACTATATTTAACCCTATAACTTTCCGAGACACCATAAAACCTGTACATGGGGGGTACTGTTCTACTCGGGAGACTTCGCTGAACACAAATATTAGTGTTTCAAAACAGTAAAATGTATTACAACGATGATATCGCCAGTAAAAGTGACGTTTTTTGCATTTTTCACGCACAAACAGCATTAAACGGACAATATTATTGCTATGATACTTTTTACTGTTTTGAAACACAAATATTTGTGTTCAGTGAAGTCTCCCGAGTACAACAGTACCCCTCATGTACAGGTTTTATGGTGTTTTCAAAAGTTACAGCGTCAAATATAAGGCTTGCGTTTCATTTTTTTCACATTAAAATTCGCCAGATTGGTTACGTTGCCTTTGAGACCTTATGGTAGCCCAAGAATGAAAATTACCCCTATGATGGCATACCATTTGCAATAGTAGACAACCCAAGGTATTGCAAACAGGGTATGTCCAGTCTTTTTTAGTAGCCACTTAGTCACAAACACTGGCCAAAATTGGCATTTTTTGCATTTTTCACACACAAACAAATACTAACGCTAACTTTGGCCAGTGTTTGTGACCAAATGGCTACTAAAAAAGACTGGACATACCCCATTTGCAATACCTTGGGTTGTCTACTATTGCAAATGGTATGCCATTATGGGTGTAAATTTCATTCCCGGGCTACTATACAGTCTCAAAGGCAACGTAACCAATCTGGCGAATTTCAATTTCAAATGTAACGTGCTATATTTGACCCTGTAACTTCCCAAAACGCCATAAAACCTGTACATAGGGGGTACTGTTTTACACGTGAGACTTTGCTGAATACAAATATGTGTATTTTATTGCAGTAAAAGCAAACAGTATTATGACACTGACCGTTTAATTGTCATGTAGAACTAAAAAAATCCAATAAAATCGTATTTTCTCCCATTTTTTTCATATTAAATTATGTTTCATAGCTAAATATTTGATATTAAATGAAAGCCCTGTTTCCCCTGAATAAAATGATATATAATAAGGGTGGGTGCATTTACTATGAAAGAGGTGTATTACGGTTGGACAGACATGTAGCGCAAATGCCAGGTTTTGTTTACATTTTGTTTTGTTCACAACGTGTACATTTGGCTCCGTCCTTAAGGGGTTAATATCTAATAAAAAAAGGGTATATGTTAATATAAAAAAATACTTGCATGAAAGATAAAACATATAAAATGAAGCAGAATGAATGTCTAGGGGGGAGAGAATGCCCAGTATAATATATATATATTTTTTTTTCATTTATATCTATATACATATAAGATTTATATAAAAAAGTATATATATATATATATATACATATATATATATATAAATTTTTCTTTTTTATAAAAAAAATCTAATATTTAAATATAAAAAATGGTATAATCATAAAAAATGAACTAATTCAAAGTCTATATTAAGACCTTTGGGGCACATGGTATCCAAAGTAAAAATCCATTTGCCCTCTAATTTGCTGAGTTCTCGGACATTATCCTCTCCTCTCCAGTTAATCCGCTTTTTCCCAATCACCATAAAAACTTAGAAGGGAAGTGTCACCATTGTGTTTTTCAAGAAAATGTGCTGATACACTATGTTTGGTGTATCCCCTCCGTATGCTCCCCATGTGTTCCATAATGTGGGTTTTTAAACTTCTGGTAGTCATACCCACATATTGGAGCCCCCATATTGGAGTTCCGAAAATCCCTGTGTTTTATACCCTCCCCAAAATCCACAAGAACAATACGAATCCCCCAGGCAGACCAATAGTCGCTGGAGTGAACTCCCTACTGAGTCAGTTGTCTGCGTATATAGACAGATTGTTGCAACCAGTAGTTACTTCTCAACCCACTTACCTCAAGGATTCTTCATATTAGAGAATTACAACATATAATATGGGAGGAAGGTTACATATTGGTACCTGTAACGTAAATAGTTTGTACACTATTATCCAGCACGAATTGAGGTGTGAATCTGTGAAACATTTTTTATCAGGCAGTTTGGTCCCTGAGATTCAAAGAGATTTTATTTTAAAGGCATTCAACTTATTCTACAGAATAATTTTTGGGGGTTTGAGGGCTCATACTTTTTACAATTAATTGGGACTGCGATGGGGACCAAGTTTGCACTGAGTTATGCTAATCTATGCATGTCCTTCTGGGAGGAATCTTTTCTCTCAGGGGATGTATCTTGGAGTGCGAACTTGGTCCTCTACCGCAGATATATAGATGATATTTTTTTTATTTGGAAGGGGGGAGAACAGTGTCATACCCAATTTTTTAAATTTTTAAATGACAACGCCAGAAATATCACCCTAACTAGTGAACATAGCACTACCCACGCAAATTTTTTAGACTTCGTTATTTATATAGAGGATATATGCATCAAAACTAAGACTTTTTTTAAACTAGTTAATGTCAACAGTTATATTGACACAACTAGTTGTCACTATGCACCTTGGATTAATAACATGCCAAAAGGGCAGTATATAAGAATGTTGAGAAATTGCACTGATCCCCATCAGTTTGACACTCAAGCGAATATATTAACTTCATTTTTTAAAGAAAAGCGTTACAATCCCACTTTTCTAAAAAAACAGGTTCATCAAGTAAAAAACATGGAGAGAACTGAAGTGCTTGAGTACAAACCAAAAAGAGATACATTAATAAGGGAAAACTAATGTGTACCTTTGATTTTAGATTATAACGTTAATAATAAACAGATTAAACATATAATTAACAAACACTGGCATGTCCTTAGAACAGATGAGGATCTAAAAGATATTATAAGTTATAGGTTGAATATTATTTTCAAAGGTGCTAAAAATATTAAAGATTGTTAAGTTAAAAGTTTTATAAATTGTAAACAAAGAGAAAAAAATGTTTTTAACCAAAAACAAGGTTTTTATCCTTGTAAAATGTGTTTACCATGCAAAAATACTCTTTTTAAAAAAGATACAAAGACTATGTTCAAGTCCAAAGTCATGGGAAGTTGTTTTAAGATACGTGATATCGCTACATGCCATTCTACTAATGTGGTGTATCTCCTCTGGTGCCCCTGTGGGCTCCAATATGTGGGTATGACTACCAGAAGCTTAAAAACCCGCATTATGGAGCACATGGGGAACATACAGAGGGGATACACCAAACATTTCCTTGAAAAACACAATGGTGACACTTCCCTTTTAAGTTTTATGGTGATTGGGAAAAAGCGGATTAACTGGAGAGGAGAGGATAATGTCCGAGAACTCAGCAAATTAGAGGGCAAATGGATTTTTACTCTGGATACCATGTGCCCCAAAGGTCTTAATATAGACTTTGAATTAGTTCATTTTTTATGATTATACCATTTTTTATATATAAATATTAGATATTTTTTATAAAAAAGAAAAATTAATATATATATACATATATATACTTTTTTTATATAAATCTTATATGTATATAGATATAATTTTAAAAAATATACTATACTAGGCATTCTCTCCCCCCTAGACATATGAACCACAGCCAGAACAGCTTTAACATATCAAGAGGGGTATTTAAACCCTGAAGATTTTCCCATGATACAACACTGAGGAATGCCCCATCTAGGGCTGAAACGCATTTGCCTACCACTGGACTTTTATTAGGACTTTCCTGTTGGCGGTATTTTATGTTTACATGCTTTTGTATTTTCACTGCTTTTAATTTTTGGCCATACTGTGCAATACTATACTCTAATACCTGCCTTACCGTTGTCCCTTAATATACATATTTCCTATATATTTTTAATTATATTATTTAATAAATTTGTATCTATATATCCTAACATTGTGGACACTCAGTTCTTCATAGAAGCATATCGAGAGCCTGGATAGGCACCCAAGGGCGATGTACATAGAACCTATGTGGCTCCATCTTTGTGAGTTTATTCCACATATATTTTAAACTATTTATACTTTACTTTATGGAAAGCACTATGTATATCTCATTTCTTTTTCAGATGAAACTACGGTATTTATACTTGTAATAGGTGGTATATTTATACATTGCACATTTTTTAGTGTGTGTGAATCTATTCGTACTTTCTTACTTTGTCTTTAGGTGATAAGGGATTACACCTTTTTTCACACCCATGCTAATTGTTATATTTATATTGGAAGCGCCTGCACAACCTTTTGAATATATTTGTAAAGTATACACTACACACAAATGCACGCTTCTATTTAACCCCTTAAGGACCAAACTTCTGGAATAAAAGGGAAACATGACATGTCACACATATCATGTGTCCTTAAGGGGTTAAACACCCTGGGTGAAGGCCACAAGGGGGTTACCCTATAATTAAACACAATACAAACCAAAAGAAAAAAATAATACGTCACACAAAGGAGAGCAATAGTTTTAAACCCTCACCACTTAACACAGTAATTAAACTTTATTAAATTATTGCTCATTAAAAACTCATAATATTCAAACTACCCCAGACCTATGAGGTGTGTGTAAATCAAAGATAGATTAATATAATTCAAAGGATAAGCAAATCTCCCATATAGTTCACTAGATTGATCAAATAAAAAAATAAAAAACACTGAAAGGGGATATATGATCAAGGGATCTAATTATACTATTCCATGCATTAAACAGACAAATTATATTAAAAGTCTATTTTCAATGAGAAGTATATATATTGGTTTTATTATGTTAACAGAGAATAATCAGTTTCCAAAAAGCCTTTAATGGTGTCTATTTAATAGTTCCGAACCGATAAACTCCTGATACAGACAATTAATATGGCCTTTATATGGCCTATGGTATGTCCTTGATACAGACTTAATTTAAATAAGGCCATACCTATGGAATTCATAAGGCTGTCCTCCATATCTACGGCATTCATAAGGATGTGCATAACTGCTTCTGGATTTTCTGGCACGAGAGACATTTCGTTGAAGGAATGTTTTTATAATACATTCCTAGCACTTTATTTTTCTAGCAATATGTTTCTAGAGCATTTTTAGCAACCATCCTTCTGGTTACAAGGTAGTAATTGTTTTTATTAGTATGGGAAACGGTATGTAAACTTTTTTTGTATGTACAAAGGTATTCTCATTTACTCACTGTAAGCCAAAAAAAGAAATGTTGCTTATAATAAAACTTTCATAGAATGAACAAATTGAGACCATGAATACATTGAGGCACTCATATCTAGTGATTTTTTTTTAAAATTAATAATATACTGTGGGTAATCTAGAACCAAAATCAATGATTGTTGTCCACCAAAGACTCAACAGTAGCAAATTTGCCCAAATAATTCAGGGCAGTTTGAGACAGTTCTGATATTTCAATCTAGATCAAATTTGGTACACTATATATACTGTCCAAACTGAGAAATTACATTCTGATCTGTTCAAAGTTCTCCTCAAGCCTAAGACTCCCTGTTGGGGAATGTGGATTAATACAAGAGAAAAGTATAGAGCTGTAATATTCCCTTTGAATCCTATTGTCAATTAACTTCCATGTAGTCAAGAGGAAATGAATGCCAATTTCATAAATATTCTGCTTTAAATCATTTGTCAAAGCACTGTGACCCTTTAAGTCTTTTAAAGTTGTCATGGTGCTTGGAGTCTGTATGTGCAGCTCATAGTTTGATACATATCTCTGTGCTGCTGGATGTGTAACTCCATGTCCTACAATGTCATTAGCCCAAAACAAGAGTTCAAAATCAGGCCTCAGTGTGGGATCACAGCTACATTTTATCTTCATTTCTTTATTTATTTACACCTTATTTTGTTAGTTATATATAAGAAAATGTATGGACTACTTTTTCTCATGGGGAGAAATGGGCAGAACTTAAAGTTCCATTTTAGTTGCTAAACTAATTTACCCCCAATCCATCAGTTGAAACAATCCACAGTAGGGCAATTGTAGACTTTATAGAAAAAGCAGAAGAAAATGGAGGCGCCCATGTATGAAGATTTGACACAAGGTAGAAGATAGTAAATATTATTAAAGGCAAGTGGCAAACAGGGTAGTGTAGTCATTGAGATACAAGGGGCATAAGGAAAGGAAAATGTAAAGACAAACAAAAGATGACTCTTTAATTTTAGGACTTGGGGTTGACTACATTACTTAAATCATCCTTGTTCCATAATATGGAATTTATGGAGGAAATTAAGCTGTCTACTCCATTGATCTGAATTATTAACAAACACTACATTCCACTATAGCATAGTGCTCCTGTAAAATACTGATGCTCTGACTTTCTTCACTTTTTCTCATATGCAGATAAAGCATGATTGTCATTTTGTTAAAGTAACACCCCAAGCACAATAATCACTACAGCTTGCTGTAGTGACTATGCTACCAGATGTTCTCTGGCTCCCTTCCAGGGAAGTAGTCAAACCATTTTTCAGAATTTACAGTATTTAAAAATATATAGATTCATGCAGGCCCGGACTGGCCATCGGGCAAACCGGGCAAATGCCCGGTGGGCCGCGATGGCCATGGACCAAGGCCGGTAGGAAAGATCAAGAGATCTCCCCTACCGGCCCATGCGCAGCAGCACCGGCCCCAAGATGGAGTTCTATCCCATCATGGGCCGGAGAGGAGATCGGGCAGTGAGCCGATCACCCTCTGCGCATGCCGAGCAGCTTCCTTTCTCCTCTTCTCGCGAGCTCCGAGATGATCAGAGCGTTGCCATGGTAACCCACGGCAACGCTCTGAAAAAACGGCGCTCGCGAGAGGGAGAGAGACCTTGTCTGTACCCTGCGGGGTACAGACTGAATTACCTGCCGCTGGACCGCCAGGGATGTGTGTGTGGCGTAGCCCCCCTCACTGGACCACCAGGTATGTGAATGCTCCCTCCCCTCCTGCAAAGTTAAAAGGGGGAGTAAATGGAATTATTAGTATTATATTTTTTTTTAACTTTTTAATAATAATAATAATTTAAGGCCATATACACACACAAACACATTACACACACTGCACCACTAACACACACACATTCTGCTCCCCACCACTAACACACAAACACAGACTGCACTAACACACACTGCACCACTAACACACACACACACACACTGCACTAACACACACACACACACACACACTGCACTAACACACAAACACAGACTGCACTAACACACAAATACAGACTGCACTAACACACACTGCACTAACACACACACACACACTGCACTAACACACACACACACACACACTGCACTAACACACAAACACAGACTGCACTAACACACAAACATACTGCTCCCCTGCACAAACACACACTGCAGTAACACACAAACACACACTGCACTAAAACACAAACATACTGCTCCCCTGCACTAACACACTACACACACAGCACCCCCTGCACTACACGCAAACACACTACACCCCCTGCACTAACCCACAAAAACACTGCATACACTCTATACCCCTACATACACACTACAGCCCCTGCATTAACACACAATACACACTCTATACCCCTATATCCACACTGCACCTCCTGCACTTACACACAAACACACTACACACACTCTATACCCCTTATATACACACTAGTCCCCTGGCACTCACATACACACACTAAACACACTCTATACACCATAAACCTACACTACACTACACTCCCTGCACTCTCATACGTTATACCCTTATTAACACACACATTACACCCCCTGCATGCACCCACACTAATTTATATCGCCTATAAATACATATTCTGCACCCCCTGTACACACTACACCACCTATGCATACATTATCCCCCCTATACACATGTGCTCTACAGCTCCTATATGCATACACACACTAGAGCCCCTAGATACACTCACAAACACACAGTACAGCTCCTTACATGCACACACTCCACAGGCCCTATATAAATACACACACACAAACACACATACTTTACAACCCAGATACACAAACACTACAGCCCCTAGCCACATGCAGTACGCCACAAACAGACCCCTTCACACACACAATTGCTCTACACACATGCAATGTCCAAACATATACAACAACACAAGGAACATCCCCACACATGCACAACACTCTTTAACAGTCCGGTTCCTGTTTTGATCTCTGGTATCCCACTATTGAGGACCCTAGAGACAAATCGCCAGCAAACACAGCACAAACTCAACCCCCCTTGCCCCCTAGAAAAACCTCATGGCATTTATTTTAGCCAAGAGCACTGGATGCTCTGGAGGAGCGTCACATTAACATACTCATTTGGTGGGGGTGAAGGGGGTGTGCGTGTCAATGGTGGTGACATGACATGCCCCCTTTCTGGCCCCGCCCCTAATAGTGGGCTGATCTGCCTTTAATTGCCCGGGCTGAATTTTTGTCCCAGTCCGGCCCTGGATTCATGTATGTATGATACTATCATCTAATACTATGGAGAACTATTTAATAATTAAGAGGGACAATTATTTAATTTTTAATTCATTTTTTAGTAAAAAAATAAATTTCAGTTGTTATGGTCATTGTACACTTGTCTCTTATCACGTAAAGATGATGCAAATTGCAGTTACCATTTAAGTTTACACCTATGAATATTAATACTTGGAGATATAACATATATAGTGCATAAAAGATTATTCCTTCATGTTGCTGCTGATACTAATGTTGTTTTTCTTAATAGATATGTACCATCCTCTGTTTTTTTCATTATCCTTGCTATTTGTTTATTATTATGCTGGCGACCACCAGGGGGCTATAATTATATATCCTAATACCATCTCACTTGGAACGCATGAGACCGTGGAATGCTTAAGTGTTATGCCGTTCACACTTCCAGTTCTGACTGACCACAGATGCAAACTCATTTGGAACGCATGAGATTGTGGATAGTGGAAATATTATGCAGATCGTACTTCCGGTTTCGGCTGACTGCAGATGCAAGCGATTGCGATCATGATGAAATGAAAATAGAAGATTTAATTCCAACAGCTGAACAGGACCGGCTTTTACACCAATAACAATGAGGAATAATGGAAACATCCACGGATCCACCAATGGACACAAGGAGTAGCCCTATATAAGGGGACTAGTAGGTGGGGAGAATAGGCTGCTTTTCTACTGTTATTGCTATTTGCATTAGATTTTATTTATTTTTTTATTCTTTATTTTTGGTGTGCACAAGAGTAATTACAAACTTTGGTGCGCCACAACAGCGACATCAGGGTACACTATTGAACATTTGCATTACAGGTTGTGGTAATTGATTGTCAGACACATTTTTAAGTTAAAGTAACAAATTAGCAGTTGTTTAGGTTCTCGAGTAGCGTAAACATTTAAGTATTCAGTGCAACTATCATTTATAAACACATTTGACTCAGTAGCTTAAAGTAAGTGTTCATGGTGAGTGTCGTTGTTTTAGTTCCTCGATAGTAATATGATGATGCTGAACTACGCTTATCTGTGCTTAGAAGAGGGACATGCATACCATGCCAGTTACAGTCTTTACCGCGTCTCTCCATGGGAGGTATGGTGGCAGTCTATCAAATGCAGCAGTAGCCATAAAACGTGGGGGGTTTCCCCCGGTGTCTCCAGAGCTTTGATAGTCCCAGTGCTAGGCACCCTCGGAGCCCTCTCATATGTCACCTTTCGTGGCTTTCGCTGGATGCCTCCCTTACTTTGCTGTGGGCCCTTCACCCCGCTGGCTTGCGCTCTGCGGCTGCATAAGGCCCCTGGCTCTCGTAGCTGGTGCCTCCCGCCGGATTTACGGTGCATGATAGGGGTCTCCTGGCTTTATGGTAACAGGCGGTCCCCTCTAGTAAGCTGGTGAAGTAACAATAAATGGTTTTCTTTTTAGCTTCGTTGGTTTCTTCGCCATAAGCGAGCATCAGCTCGATCACCCTGGCAGCTCGCGCACATGGCCAGCGGCCATCTTGTGGACTCTCGCCCTTTTGATGTTCCTCGCCAGGGAGGACTTTTAGGCCCAGGTTGGTGTGCTGGTTAGTGCCTCCACAGACCGGAATGACCCCCCCGGTCCATGGGGGGGGACGCGAGCCACCAGCTAGGAGACCCGGGAGGGCGGCCGTCCCATCCCAGTTCAAGCCCCAACTAGCTCCGGGCCCAGCCGGGTTACTGTCAGTGCCAGACAGGGTCCTATGTGGTATCTCCGTTCTACCCAGTAACTGGGGGTTAGGTGGACTTCAGTATGGTTTGCCGGTCGCAGCCAACCTACAATTTGCTCCGACTTTCGGGCCCTGGAGCGGGTGCTCAGACAGAACACGTATGATCCTGTCGGCGGTCCTGTCCCGCCCCCCTGCATTTTATTTTAACTTGTATGGTTCCTGAGGAAGTCCCAGGACCTTTGCTGTTTATATTTTATTATTTATGGGTGATTGTTCACCTTCCAATAAAGCTGCTGACCTTTTTACTACCTACTGAAGTCCTGTTTTACATCCACCCTACCGGATCAACAGGAGGGATAAAAAAGCCCCCCAGCAACATCGGGGGAGGCACCCTTGAGTGCAATTATCATCTTAATCTTGTGAGTGCATTTCATTGAGCGCATAATTGCTCACAAAACTGTATTACACTACAGGGAGTGCAGAATTATTAGGCAAGTTGTATTTTTGAGGATTAATTTTATTATTGAACAACAACCATGTTCTCAATGAACCCAAAAAACTCATTAATATCAAAGCTGAATATTTTTGGAAGTAGTTTTTAGTTTGTTTTTAGTTATAGCTATGTTAGGGGGATATCTGTGTGTGCAGGTGACTATTACTGTGCATAATTATTAGGCAACTTAACAAAAAACAAATATATACCCATTTCAATTATTTATTATTACCAGTGAAACCAATATAACATCTCAACATTCACAAATATACATTTCTGACATTCAAAAACAAAACAAAAACAAATCAGTGACCAATATAGCCACCTTTCTTTGCAAGGACACTCAAAAGCCTGCCATCCATGGATTCTGTCAGTGTTTTGATCTGTTCACCATCAACATTGTGTGCAGCAGCAACCACAGCCTCCCAGACACTGTTCAGAGAGGTGTACTGTTTTCCCTCCTTGTAAATCTCACATTTGATGATGGACCACAGGTTCTCAATGGGGTTCAGATCAGGTGAACAAGGAGGCCATGTCATTAGATTTTCTTCTTTTATACCCTTTCTTGCCAGCCACGCTGTGGAGTACTTGGATGTGTGTGATGGAGCATTGTCCTGCATGAAAATCATGTTTTTCTTGAAGGATGCAGACTTCTTCCTGTACCACTGCTTGAAGAAGGTGTCTTCCAGGAACTGGCAGTAGGACTGGGAGTTGAGCTTGACTCCATCCTCAACCCGAAAAGGCCCCACAAGCTCATCTTTGATGATACCAGCCCAAACCAGTACTCCACCTCCACCTTGCTGGCATCTGAGTCGGACTGGAGCTCTCTGCCCTTTACCAATCCAGCCACGGCCCATCCATCTGGCCCATCAAGACTCACTCTCATTTCATCAGTCCATAAAACCTTAGAAAAATCAGTCTTGAGATATTTCTTGGCCCAGTCTTGACGTTTCAGCTTGTGTGTCTTGTTCAGTGGTGGTCGTCTTTCAGCCTTTCTTACCTTGGCCATGTCTCTGAGTATTGCACACCTTGTGCTTTTGGGCACTCCAGTGATGTTGCAGCTCTGAAATATGGCCAAACTGGTGGCAAGTGGCATCGTGGCAGCTGCACGCTTGACTTTTCTCAGTTCATGGGCAGTTATTTTGCGCCTTGGTTTTTCCACACGCTTCTTGCGACCCTGTTGACTATTTTGAATGAAACGCTTGATTGTTCGATGATCACGCTTCAGAAGCTTTGCAATTTTAAGAGTGCTGCATCCCTCTGCAAGATATCTCACTATTTTTGACTTTTCTGAGCCTGTCAAGTCCTTCTTTTGACCCATTTTGCCAAAGGAAAGGAAGTTGCCTAATAATTATGCACACCTGATATAGGGTGTTGATGTCATTAGACCACACCCCTTCTCATTACAGAGATGCACATTACCTAATATGCTTAATTGGTAGTAGGCTTTCGAGCCTATACAGCTTGAAGTAAGACAACATGCATAAAGAGGATTATGTGGTCAAAATACTCATTTGCCTAATAATTCTGCACTCCCTGTATATATTTTTTTTGTTCCTTATTTTTAGATTTTACAACCATATCCCAAATGTTTCTGTTTTTTCTATATTGCTGTGTAAAGGTCATTTTGTCTGGGTAATGACCTGGGGAGGCTGTTTCATTTATTGTTAAGATAAGAATATTTTTACTTAGTATTCACCAAACACATTCACATTGTGGTGATACTTTTTTTCTGGTATGACAACTTATCTGGGTACATTGGGAACGGATAGTCTCCTTCTGTAGAGTTGAAAGCTCCTGAAAGGAAATTCCTCTAGCTCCACTGAGGTAAGCAGTATTATGCAGGTCTGTTTGGATAACTTACATTGTGAAGGCACTCCTGGTACCATAACCACTGTGTCTGGCATAGTTTAAAAATGGTGAGGCTATAGACTCTACCACTGAAATCTGATTCTAACTCCTGACTTTTTTGGTTCTGCTCACTTAAACTCCATGTTTCAAGTGAGCAGAACCCAAAAAAGTAGACGTCATGCCATGATCAGCACCATATACACTTAGGTACATGTAAGTAGAAAATATTACTTTAAAGAGTTCAGAATTGACCCTTGATGCTATTAATCAGTAAAATCCCTATTCTTTTCAAATAATTTTTATTAAAGTTTTTTTTTTTTGTATAACAAATGATAATAATACAAACATTGTATTAGGGGTAGGAAAGGAGGGGTAACATGGAAATGGGAAGGGGTATCCATCCATCAATGAAATAAACATATTAAAGTATACGGCAAAAAGAAAAATGTTTTACAACAATGCACTTTAACAATAAATATATCAAAGACCATAAATTGTTTTGATTTTTTCTTCCCATTTATCCCAGTTGTATTTTAGTATTGGGAAACCATGCATATTGGCTCTGTGTGATAATTCATGTGCCTTATTTTCTAAAATCAAATTAAAAACTTCTCTGAGAGATGGCACATTTTGAGACTTCCAATGTCTAGGTAAACAGGATGTAGCAGCGATCAGAATGTGGCCTATGATTATTTTATCTGATCTATTAATGGACTCCGGGAGTTTTTTAAATAAGCCTAGTTCCGAGGTTAAGATACTAATGGTTCCGTTCACTTTAATAATCAGATCGTGGATCATTTTCCAATAATTAATTAACTTGGGGCAGAACCACCAGATATGGGCCATATTGCCCACTCCCCCACAGTCTCTCCAACACCGGTCAGTAAAATCCCTATTCTATATGACAGTATGATGGTATGTATTTTATGTTGTCCAGAATCTCATGGCCCAAGGCAAAGCCAATAAAATTGTTACAAATTTTGTTACAACAGATTAAACATGTCTGAATGTCTTCTATTGAGAAAATTAGATATTTTTAAAAAAATGTCTGAAAATTTGATTAGTTTCAAGGTCCTTCAGCAGCATTTATATCGATCAAGCAGGCAATTAACAAAGCAGGAGATAAGAACTTCTAAATTAAACTCACTTTGCAATAAGGGAAGTTTAAATATTAGAACCTTTTTTAGGAAGTGTGTAGGGGGCTATTTAGGTAAGGGAAGATATGATTTGACTCCTAAATTGCAGAGAGTTGAGCAGTAAGACTGCAATGGCATGATTTATTCACCAAAACCACTTCATTAAGCCAAAGTTGTTCTGGTGCATACATGGTTATTCATTAAAGTGAAAATGGTTAGAATTTTAAATTTAAGGACAAAACTGTTAATCTGAAAAAACATAAGTGCGAACAGTACCGAATTTGTCAAGACTGTCACATACTTTGGACCACTGTCCCAGCACAAAGAGATTCCAGGGACCTGTCTTGCATTTTGAAATCTGCCAGCATGGTCTGCCTTGAGTGGGCAGGCTGTCAGTCTTCACTACTTCTATGGACCATCCTCCCCTTTTTTTTTTTAAGAAGAGAAATAATATTAAAATAATAAAACAGCCATAACCATTAAACATGAAAAAAGAAATGTTTAAAAATATTTTTAGCAGAACAAGTTACTTATTCCGTACCAAAGGTTCTTCAGTCATTGTCTAGACATTGCTTAGAGCCTTAGGGGGTTTTCACTTAGGAAATGTGTAATATGTATTACATAAAAGATACAATCTTAAAAGCCAGTAGCCATGAGCTATTTTCTTTTCCCATGAACTTTGATATTTTATTTATCTACACTCACTTAGGAACTGGGTCATGATGTGGACACTGACACTAAAGTTGCTACATTGTGAGTAAAATGTCACTGATGCATTAAATTAATTGAGAAAATAAAAACCTCTATATAAGTCTATTTTTAGCAGAGTTGAAAGATAAGTGAAATTATAAACTAAATTATCTGGAGCTCAGTAATGAGTATTGTATGGGTTAGTGATGGCTAACCTTGGCACCATAAATTGTTTCTGGACTACATTTCTCATGATGTTCAGCTAGCTTTTAGACTCTAAAAGCTAGCTGAGCATCATGGGAAATGTAGTCCAGAAACACTTTATGGTGTCAAGGTTAGTCATCACTGGTATAGGTGTTGCTCACATTTGGACAACATGGAACTCTCCATTGACAACATGGAACTAATAATACAGAGGAACTATATATAGCACTCAGGGTTAGTGCAAAGATTATGACTACACATGCGCTGTGTCTTATAGCAAGGCAACCTGTCTCTATCCCATACACACACTATACCTTAGTGTATCTGTACATGAGGAACCATGTTTTTACAGAAGAGAGAGATAGGAGAGTCAGAGTGTCTATGCATAAGTGGTTTCTCTATGGTATTCTGCAGGGAGTTAGCTGCCTCTGTCAAAGTGAGCTGTCCAGGGCAGAATCAGATATCAAAGTTTACCTCACAGTACAATGCAGCACAGAGAGTCTGAGTAATGAGAGGATATGATGTCTCATCCTCTCCTTCTCTCTGAATACGTTGTGTGGTATGTAAATGAAGTGTAAAAACTGCCTCCACCGTTGTACCTGGCACTTGAAGATAGAGTCACCCCACTGTCTAGGCTCAACTCTAGTGGAGAAATGTATTGCTTCTTAGACACTTTGTGTATATATAGTTCTAGAATCTAGAAAAATAGTGCAGATGTAACCCTGATCAATTACTTTTTTTTCCTGTTGGCAGATCAGCCAGACAGTCCATTGTTTATAGGTTTAACAGCTTATCTAGGCCTCCATTTAATATTTTGGATACGTTTAAAAAAAATTTTAAAAAAATTGTATTTTTTAGATAAACTTTTAAAATTATTTAATATTATTAAAAATATTTTTAATTTTGTATTATTTTGATAGTTTTTGGCATATTGGTATATTTGTTTATATAGGATATGAATATATATATATATATATATACATATATATATATATACATATATATATATATATATATATATATATAAATTAAGTTATTTCAAACATTTAGCAAAAATAATTGATCATTTCAAAGTCTTATCCAACAATATTAAATCAAGACCCTAACGAGACCAACTCAAATATTTTATCACTGCGTAACAGTGGTTTGATAGTTTGACTGCTGTTTTATATTGACGCTTGGTTCTCATAAATAACAAAATATCACATACCTTAAAATTGCATACCATATTACATTAATTCCCAAGAATATTCCCTTTTTTTTATTTATTTTTTAAATAATGCTTTTCTTTCATAGGAAGTGCATGTAATATTTAAGTTGTTGAAATTATATTTCCAAATAAAAAATGTTCTTACATAATATTTAAGTTGCTGAAAGTTAATTGAATGAATGAATTAAACAAGTTCTAATTCCATACAGCATTATACCCACACATTAGGATGAAACGCATGTGTTTGGACTCATTTCCTTTATTCCCTATTACAGGACACTATGTTCTATTTGCAAGTATAGTTTAATGGCTCATTTGTTCTGACATAGACATGTGTGGCAAGGCAGAGATATACTTATAATAGGTTATTACTAGTATGTCTAGAAATGTGTATCATACCAAGGCCTCAATTTAATAAGCCTTCCAAATGATTCTATAATGTTAGAAAAACCTTTCCTAATTTATCTAGAGAAATCACCATTAAAGGGGAGTCTATGGGGATTTTTTAGATAGATCATTTGAGAGGTTTTTCTAACCATATTTAATTAATTTGGAAAGCCTATTAAACCAAGGCCCAAGTGTTGCATTTAATTAGTCCGCTTGCTGGTAAAGCTTTTGCTCAAGCTTTATTGTTTCTGGATATTTGCAACAGTCTTATTTAATAGTTCAATTATGAGAAGAGGTCAGTAACTAGCAGTTATTCCTGTTAATCATTCTTTTTCTGAATGACTTACTGTAACTGGAATTCTTATGTATGTCTTTGGAAAAAAAGATCATTGCTCATGCGAATGAATTCCAATATACGTGATATTTAACTTAGTACAAACATCTTACTGCTTATCTTTTTATGTTATTTAAACATAGACGTTTAAAACACCCATATTTAATGGACTTACAAGTACTATTACAAACACACATATGTTTGCCTAAATGGATAATCAGGGCCGGACTGGCTCACCGGGACACCAGGAAATTTCCCCGTAGGCTGGCACACTATCGGGCCGGTGCGTGGCCACATAGTGCACACTGACCGGTGGGTCGCAAGGTGAAATTACACAGTAACCGACACGAGGGGATGCGCTCCCCTCCTGCCGGTCACAGAGTGTAGCATGGCCAAGCAGGCAGACCGCGGTAGAGGAGCTTCTGTTCCCCTACTCGGTCTGACAGGAAGTGCTCACAGAGAGCACAGAGAGTACCGTGGTCTGCCTGCTCGGCCACGCTACAGCAAGGTACAGGGAGGGGGGAGAAGGGGATATAATGGGACACATGCTCCCATTATATAGGGGGCTATACTGGGACACATGGGGGCTGGGGAAGGGGCTATAATGGGACACATGGGATCTTGGGGCTACATGGGAGCTGGGGAGGGGGCTATAATGGGACACATCAGGGTTGGGGGCTATAGGGATACATGGAGGTTATAATGGGACACATTGAGGCTGGAGAGGGGGCTATAATGGGACACATGGGGGCTGAGGGGCTAGAGGGACACATAGGGCTGGGGAGGGGGCTATAATGGGACACATGGGGGCTATAATAGAACATATGGAGGTTGGGAAGGGGGGCTATAATGGGACACATGGGAGCTGGGGAGGGACTATAATGGGACACATCAGGGCTGGGGGGCTATAGGGATACATGGGGGTTATAATGGGACACATTGGGGCTGGGGAGGGGGCTATAATCAGACACCTGGGGGCTGAGGGGCTATAGAGACACATGGGGTTGGGGAGGGGCCATAATGGGACACATGGGGGCTATAATAGAACATATGGAGGTTGGGAAGGGGGGATATAGGGACACATGGGGGCTGGAGAAAGGGCTATAATGGGACACATGGAGGGTCTGGGAGTAATGAGACACATGGAGGGGCAGGGGAGCAGAGCAAGTAGAGGGGAGCAGAGTGCACAGCAAGTAACTTGAAGTAAGGGGGAGCAGAGTAAGTAGAGGGGAGCAGAGCAAGCAGGCAAAGAGGAGCCTTACATACCGGAGACTATAGACAGTTACAGTGCAGCCACACGTAAGGTGTGAAACCTTACCTACCTGAGAGTGCAGTTTGCAGAGGGAGTGAGTGGAGCGGACAGTGCGGCTACACCTTACCTAGTACCAGGAATACAAACCCGTTTTCCTGGCACTATAGGCTTTTGGAGTGCCCCCCTCCCTCAGGGCCCCCCTACCTCGGCGCTGAAGGGGTTAAAACCCATTCTCTAAAGTAGAGCTAAATCTTTGAGTTATCCTTTTAAAAAGCATATTTTTATAGTGTTTATAGTGTTTGTTAAAAGGACTCTGTCACTTAAAAATGCTTATACTGTGAATGTAGAGAATACACTCTTAAGTTACCATTTATTTTATTTGTGAAATATTTATATAAAAATGTTGTTAAATTCAATTCAAATTGCATGTTATATATTATTTTGAAAATAAATACTATTTAAAAAAACTATAGTTTTGTAATCATTATGGCACTTTGAGTTATTGTTATTGTAGGTAGACTTTAGCATATTTCACAATGTTGCTGGAAATCTGAATTTTGTAAATGTATACGTGTGTGTGTGTGTGTATATATATATATATATATATATATATATATATACACACATTTTATAATTGCCCCCCACATTTGTCACTGGCCCCCCATGTGCTGCCCCTAAATATGAATGCTGGAAGCGCCACTGCACTAGAGCAATGCATCTCTACGAGGAGATGCTGATTGGTGTGCTGAAGCACAGCATTTTGCCACACATGCGCAATAGCCTCCCAATGCTTTCCTACTTTCTTTGCTTTCCAGTTGTCAGCCAAAGTGAAGAGCACACTCTTGTTACTTCAAAATAAGCAAGATAACGTCATTTTTTTTTACTGCTGTGCAATAGCATACATTCACAATTTCAGTCCAATAACAAAACTTTCCTTAATATGTCAAGGTAGTTGGACTGAAACATTGATTATATGCAAATGCACATCTGCTTACAATAAATCTGCTCTTTTTGTTTATTTTGAAGCCTATGAGTGTTTTCTTTCACGCTTGAGTGCTAGTTTTCAGTTTTCAGTTTTTTTTTCCCCCTTTCATATCTGGACACTATGCTGGCGCAATGCATTATGGAGCTGGTATAGAATTTTTTTCCAGGGCTGCTTTTCATTCCCATTCTGGCCCTGTGGATAACCTTCTGGTCTGAATTTCTTTCTGTGTAGATCAGTTAACCAGGACAGTAACATGAACTAAGGCTTTAGATTGCAATAATTCTTGAAGTATAACACTAACTCTAAAAACTATTAATAAATATGAATAACAAAAAATATATTTTTTTTCCTAATTATGGTGAGAGTTCATGAGTTGTGATATATGGGATAAAGTCTCTCTCAACCAAAGGTGGTATAAATACTCATAATGTGATGGTTAAGAATGCTTCTTTCTCTCTAGCCATCCTCTAAAAACCTCAATTCTATGTATAGTCAAGCTTAAAATGAGGAAAAGGTTGACGAAACAGCAAAGTGAACAGGGCAGTAAAAACACAAGTCAGAGCACCAGCACCCATTATTATTATTATTATTTTATTATTTATATAGCGCTATCAGATTCCGTAGCACTGTACAATGGGTGGACTAACAGACATGTAATTGTAAACAGACAACTGGATGTACAGGAACAGACAGGTGGATGGCCCTGCTCAATGAGCTTACATTCTAGAAGGAGTGGGGTATAGTGACAAAAAGAGTAAAAGTAGGGGTAGTTAGAAAAGTAGGTTGTTAGAAAAGTATTCACTGAGGGCTTAGTAGGTAATTTTTGACAGTTGCAGGGGAGGGGAGCCATGTGGGGAGGGGGATAAAAACCTGCTAACTGTTTGATTGATATGCTTTCTTGAAGAAGTGAGTTTTCAATTATTTTTGAATGAGTGGAGACTGGGTGTAAGTCTTACAGAGAAGGGAAGGAAGTTCCACAGAAGAGGTACAGCCCTGGAGAAATCTTGGAGGCGAGCATCAGAGGTGGGAGTACGGACAGAAGATAGACGTAGGTCTTTGGCAGAACGCAGGTGCCTTGATGGGACATCCTTGTGTTTTACGGAGGATAGGTAGGTTGGAGCAGCATTACATATGGACTTGTAGGCAAGCACCAGAATTTTAAATTGAGCCCTATATCTAACTGGAAGCCATTGCAAGGTGGAACCTCCATCATCTAGTAGGAATTCATCACAAATGCATACACAGACACAAATTTTGTTTTCCTTTCTTGGAAGATGAGAGCTGTAATATGATCGTATACTCAATTGTAGCAGTCAAAAAGTGTAATGTGGATATTGATGGTGATTGAACAGAAACAATTGCCTGGAACACACTCTTGATAAAAGCAGCAGCATCAGGTGCACACACATCAAAATAATAACATTTTGAAAATGTATGAAAGTACTACCAAATGGCTTCCAGGCATATTTGGTCCTTAAAAGCGACATGACAAAAGGCCAATAGTCCTTTCTGAGGAGCTTGCAGACCATGTCCAATTGGCGAGAGTGATGGCAAAAGCTCTGTTGACCCAAGCCAGGTCCAGAAAAATGAACAAGAAAGGAAAAACACTTCCCAAAGGGTTCAGTGGCCTCAACATAAAACTTGAGATCACAAACAAAATCAACACAATGCAACAATTTTTACTTGTCATTCAAAAATTAAGTGGGAGTTGCAGTGTTGAGTAGCAGCTATTTTAGATGCCATTATATTAGATGCCATTATCTATTTTATCTTATTTTCTATACATATATATATTTATCATCTACCCACTCATTCATTTATCCATCAATCCTCTATATGTGTGTGTTTGTGTATATTGGCTGTCTTGTCATCTCAGGAAACTTGTGACCAAAGCAAGTCTCCCACCACAAATCTAGACTATACTTACATAGATAAATCCACTACTGTTTATTAATAGGAACTAACAGTGAAAAGTTCAAATATTAAACTTTCTGAATAAACTTGATTTCTTGGTTTTTGAGTGCCAATATCAACAGCATCATAGCGGATAGTTCATGTTTCTGTCTCGTCTGTGGTGAATTGCTGAAATGGCACATATGTTAAAGTAAGTAAAGTTTTAAGACTTAAATATTGCACCCATTGGAATTAATTTGAATATGAAAGATTTAGTATGGTTTTGCAAAATGATAAATATCCCCTTTCCAAGCACACAGAATTTACTAGCAAGGCCATGGCCACTGAATAAAATGTACTTTATGACAATGCACAGCCTTATAAAAATATTTGCCTTTCCACTATAGAACCATAATATGCCATAAATAGTCTTACATATGCCAATACAAGGTTTTTATAAGAGTTTTAATAGCAAAATGTCATTATCATATCCAGAGGATATTCATCACTGTAAGTAGCAAAGAAATGTATTGGCAGACTTCTATAGAGTAGTTTTATTTGATACTTGATATAAAGGCTTTGAGTACAAAAAAATGTAAACTTAAAAATAATTGTTGGAAATAGATTATATAGGGTATGATGATAGTTGTTATTTTTTTATTTTTAGTTTGACAGTATTTTAAATCATAAAGCACAGGGTTTGATTTAGAACTAAAAAAATAAGATAGGTGCCTGGAGAACATTATAATAAATTGATGATCATAGACAGATTGGCAATTACCAACACTGAAGGCCAACACAGTCAGTAATACCCTGGCCCAAATATAACACAAACCACGCCAACATACTCACACCCATGTTAAGGTTTAATCGCAACTAAAAATGTCTGTGTAAAACCATTGTGCTGCATGTTTTAAATAAGCAATTTGGGTTTAATTTTAATTGACCATGCAGATTTTTAACACACTTATTAAAGAAACATGGCAAACACTTAGAAAAAATATGGATACCTACCACATACTTTTAAGTGTGAATAAATGTGTGTGTCATTTGTATAAATACCTAAGGAAACTGTCCCAGTTAAAACTGGTAGCAGACTGGTAGCACACTATTATGCTGAGAAGTGGGCACACTTTCTGTGCATGAGGGATACATTCTTAGACGTGAGGAGTACATAGAGTATTTAGCATCCAGACCAGAACTGCCCATATTTATGAAAATATGTTATCCCCCTTTGTCTCGCCCCTCGCTCTTTGTGCTTCTTTCCTGACGTCCTTACCCTCTTGAAAATCATAAACCACTTTAACCAGTCAGAGAGTTATTTCCAGTTCAGGTTGTCCAATTCATGAAGTTTTGTTAAGTCGATTTAACAAAAATACTTATATTCTCCACTTCAATTCCTGAATTTCAAATGTACTGTTCTTTGTTAGAGTTTTATACGCACTATAAAATATGCAAACATGTTACAGTTGTTTACATTTCAACTGCATTTTCTCTATTTATGTGGCCCTAACCGTCTTCATCACCTATTTATGTTATCTGCTCTTTATCATGTAGTATAGATGGTTGTGTGCTAGTTGTCTTCTTTACAGGAGGCCATCTAACATACGAATTGCCTTAAGTATACTTTATACATTCAAGATTTACCTAAGTGGGACATTCTAAGATATTCCCACTGCACAATGATGAGATTTTAGCTATTGGAGATGTAGGGAGAGGCAGTAGGTGAGGGTGGAGAGGGCAATGTATAGTGTTAAAAACATTTTGACTAACAAATTCTATATGCCTAAAGTGCATATGCAAATGTATGAAATTAGCACAAGAGATATACTAATAGTTGTAAGATAATTAGCTTAAAATATCACAAAGCATAGACTTTCAATCTTATTTATTTATTTTATTTATTTATAAAATATTTTACCAGGATAGATACATTGAGATTTCTCTCGTTTTCAAGTATGTACCTTAATTGTATGCAGGGTATACTGCAAAACCTTTGATTTCACAGCACTAACAAATGGGGTTTCAGCTTCTCCTATATAGATACAAATGAAACTTATTTACCATTTACAAATGTATGTAATGCCAAATGCCTTAACACCACGCTTTTCCTTTCTGTAATTTCAACGCCGCGACACTGATTTAGTGTTTGCATACGCATATGACCTTGTACTGAGACGCTTCCGTCAGAATAAAAAAAAAAAAAGAATCTTATTTATTTATTCCATTATTTATAAAATATTTTACCAGGATGGATACATTGAGATTTCTCTCATTTTCAAGTATGTCCTATAATATTGTTTAAGCAGAGATAACCGCTGGAATAGTGAATACACTCACAGGACAGATGATGGTAATGTGCCTCAAAGACTCCCCGGGAGTGTTCCAAGGGGCTATAAATACACCTCCTCCTTGAGTCTTTCTTCAAAATACTGCTCAGGAATACCAGGTGCAGCTATTGAGAATGTATTCAATAAAATAATGTTTAAAAACAAAGTTGGCCCTATGCGTTCAGGGGTTTACCTAGAGTATTTGGCACCCGGGGCGAATCCTGTGATTGGCACCCCCCTCCTTTAAAATGTAAAAAACACACACTTTTTTTTATGTTTTCAAGAATATATATATATATATATATATATATATATGTATATATATATATATATATATATATATATATACTGTCAGACAGTCCCACAGGCTGCTAAAGCGTAAAATATATATATATATATATATATATATTATACATATATTATTTGTGTTCGGGGCATTCTCATATGATATAGAATAAGATGGGTTGTAGAGATGTAGCTTTAGGAATAATCGGTTGAGGTGTGGCGAAACCGACGTATGCTGTAGGCCGGTAAAAAGTGGGCTTACATAGAGGAAATATGAACAATGGGAGTGGAGGGTGGGGCTAATCGTCTGACCAACAAAGGTAAGTAGGGAAAGGGGGGAGTCCATTTTATAGGTCTATAGCCCCTCCAACAACTTCAGGCCATGCCTTCCAATTTGTGTTCGGGGCATTCTCATATGATATAGAATAAGATGGGTTGTAGAGATGTAGCTTTAGGAATAATCGGTTGAGGTGTGCCGATACTGACGTATGCTGTAGGCCGGTAAAAAGTGGGCAAAAAGAGACATATTAATGCAAAACATTATACAGGATCATAGTGCATTTGTTAACCATCAGTTAGACATTTTAATGAAAGCTTCCTAATTCCTGAATCGGCTGTGGTATGTAAGTTGCATAAGCCTATGATTCCCAGCGGCCCCGTGTCTTAACGTGTGCAGGGATGTCTTGGCTATAGGCTGTGTAAGCTGTTCCTATCCTAAAGGAGTGCCCTGAGTAGTCGCTAGTGTTTAATTCGAGCCCGGTGAATGAGTAGGTGGACATAGTGCATGAACTTACCTGTGGTAAGGACAGTATCGTACAGCGACAGTAATGGTTCAGTGGTGCGTATGGTGGCATGCCCAAGAACGTAATCAGTACCTTAACTGGGCACCCAGCATTGCTTGTAAGGTAATAGGTTATATGCACTGGTTCGCCCATCTGACTCGTCTTAGTTTTAGGAAGGGACCGGAAATAGTGCTCTGTGTGTTTTAGAAGATAAGAGGTCAACAGGCACTCTTGTTTATGATGTTGGCCGCTGATAGTGAGTTATTGTTTTGGCCTGAGAAAGCCGATAAAGGCTAGATAGGTAGCAGTTTTGATAACTGCATTGGTGCGTGGTTCGGAAGTGCATGGTCGAGTGGTTCTGACATGGTTTGAACATTGTATGTCTATGGCCAGTATTTAGTTATAGCGGGAACCTCCGTCTTGCTATGTCTCTAAGGTATGGATGGGGTAGGAGGATAGGAACCCTTGTTGTTTGGGAAGGAGAAATACGTATAGTGTTGAATGCCCATGAGAAAGTTTAACCGTGTTGTGCGAGAATTATTAACTTAAGGTGGCAAAAAGAGGCGAAGGCCATACGTGGTGAAACCTCAAACCAGCTATCTAAGTGATGGTCCGAGATGAAACATATTGTATAAGTGGAAAACCCTGTAGCAAGCGTGTTGAGTGCTGGTGGACAAGGCCAGTTTAGTCAGAGCCCGGCTATGTTGGCGAGGTTCATGTAATCCATGACCTTGACCATAAATGACCCCCTTGCCATGGTGGCTGTCACGGCAGCTGCCACAATAGTTTACCATTACGTGTGGTTAAGAAAGTCCACCATATGTGTAGGTCTGCCATGGCTTGGTTGTCTAGGGACAGCCCCTGATCATCATTCGGGAGGGAGGAAAAAGCAAAGTGGTCTGAGATGAAAGCGCAGCCTGCATTATGATGCGCATGGCAAAATTTAAGGTACCTGGTAGGGATTGTAGTTCCATGTGGTTGCAAGTACCAAGAAGGA
Organism: Pelobates cultripes; assembly: GCA_933207985.1. NCBI lineage: Eukaryota > Metazoa > Chordata > Amphibia > Anura > Pelobatidae > Pelobates > Pelobates cultripes. The sequence continues at coordinate 175,007,332 of OW240917.1, forward strand.
GGTGGCAATTGGTGTTGTTGCGACTGTTCCTATTTCTCCCGTGGTAACTTGTTGGCATAGATGCCGAGTCAAGTTGTATGCCCAGGAATGTAACAATAGTGTCTGGGTCTTCTGTGACCTTAGGGAATACTGGGACACCCAAGTGTTCAGACATACTAATGGCTTCCTTGAAGCTTCTAGAGGGAAAGGCATTCCCTTTGACGAACAAGAAATCATCTCGGGAGTGTATGACTGTGGGGCATCTGGATATGTTTAACCACAACCAGTAAAGAGTTCAACGAATATATTGAAGATTGTGGGCTGCTCTTGACCCAAAAGTTAAGTGGGAGAAGAAATATATAACTGCTGTCCATAAATGCCCTCTAAGTGCCAGTGCAGGGTGGATGGTGGCAGTCTGAATTGCGTTTGTGATATCAGTTTTACTTAACCAGGCTTCCCCCCCTGCTTGAGTGATAGTTGTAATGGTATGAACAATGGTGGCATACTGTAATGAAAACTCCTTGGAGGGTATGAGGGAGTTGAGACTATGGGGTAGCCGAGGCATGAGGTGCAGATAAGTCTATGATCAGTTACAGTGTGAGGGAAGATTCCCTGTGACAATCCCAATAGGATTGCGCCACACTGTAAATGGTGTAGATCGGAGAGGCCCAGAGAGAAATCTTTCTGCCATTTCTTGGGCCATTAGTGTAATGCCAGCTGTTGGATGCTGCTGTGCAGTATAAAAGCGAAAATGCTGTAGTTAGTTTGTTTGCTTATGACGTGAAATAAAGTCTGAGAAGCCTGTAGTATACCGATTGACCAGTAGGGGTTAGCATGTAGGCGAAAATGCCGTGGTTCGTTAGTTTGTACATGAAATGCAATAATGTCTGAGAAGCCTGTAGTACACCGAATGACCGGTAGGGGTCAGTGTGTAGGCACAAATGCAGTGGTTTGTTGGTTTGTACATGAAATGCAATAATGTCTGAGATGCCTGTAGTACACAGAATGACCGGTAGGGCTCAGTGTGTAGGTGAAAATGCAGTGGTTTATTGGTTTGTACATGAAATGCAAAAACATCTAAGAAGCCTGTAGTACACCGAATGACCGGTAGAGGTCAGTGTCTAGGTGAAAATGCAGTGGTTCGTTGGTTTGTACATGAAATGCAATAATATCTGAGAAGCCTGTAGTACACTGAATGACCGGTAGGGGTCAGTGTGTAAGTGAAAATGCAGTGGTTTATACATGAAATGCAAAAACGTCTAAGAAGCCTGTAGTACACCGAATTACCGATAGGGGTCAGTGTGTAGGTGCAAATGCAGTGGTTCGTTGGTTTGTAAATGAAATGCAATAATGTCTGAGATGCCTGTAGTACACCGAATGACCGGTAGCGGTCAGTGTCTAGGTGAAAATGCAGTCGTTCGTTGGTTTGTACATGAAATGCAATAATATCTGAAAAGCCTGTAGTACACTGACTGACCGGTAGGGGTCAGTGTGTAGGTGAAAATGCAGTGGTTTATTGGTTTGTACATGAAATGCAAAAACGTCTAAGAAGCCTGTAGTACACCGAATGACCAATAGGGGTCAGTGTGTAGGTGAAAATACAGTGGTTTATTGGTTTGTACATGAAATGCAAAAACGTCTAAGAAGCCTGTAGTACACCGAATGACCGATAGGGGTCAGTGTGTAGGCGCAAATGCAATGGTTCGTTGGTTTGTACATAAAATGCAATGTCTGAGATGCCTGTAGTACACTGAATGACCGGTAGGGGTCAGTGTCTAGGTGAAAATGCAGTGATTTGTTGGTTTGTACATGAAATGCAATAATATCTGAGAAGCCTGTAGTACACCGAATGACCGATAGGGGTCAGTGTGTAGGCGAAAAATTGCATTTCGCTTGTAATTTTAACCCAACAGATTTTAACCAACAGATTTTACATGAACAGCTAGGTGAGTATAAAGTAACGAAATAACCGTGCAAAGCGAAAGGAAACCGTAAAGTGAGGACCCGTGTTGTGCTGAACGCCGTGGGAGTTAATCCCGGGCATTCAATTTACGGTTTGACAGTCCCTGAGACATCAAATGCGATGCTGACTGGAGAGAAAGCCACTGGATTAACGGAAATCCCTGCTGCAGGATTCCTGGACACAGCTTGGAGTAGGAGACCTCATGGAGCAAAGTTGAAACCAAAATGGCATTTTGTATGACCTGGAAGTGGATCTCATGCAAATGCTGACCTTGAACAGTCTATTCGTCTGACCAACAAAGGTAAGTAGGGAAAGGGGGGAGTCCCTTTTATAGGTCTATAGCCCCTCCCACAACTTCAGGCCATGCCTTCCAATATATGAATAATATATTATAAAATAATTAAAACATTTTATAATATATTATACATATATAATGCATATATATATATATATATGATTTCATTATAAGTGTACTCTGACGTATAAACACATATATCTCAAAATACACCTACAATGAAATCATATATATGCATTATATATGTATAATATATTATAAAATGATTTAATTATAATATAGTATACATATATATGAAATAAAAGTGTATATATTTGTGCTCGGAATTTATCGAATACGTAATGGAATGTAGAAGGGGAAGCAAAGTTGGTTGAGGTGTGCTGAAACCAACATACGAGTAGGCCTGTAAAAAGAGGGCCCACAAATGTGAGTGTTAATATAGATGGGTGTAGGTGGGTGGGGACAAACAGCTTGTAAGACAAAGGTAAGTAGGGGGGTAGGGTTTATATAGGATCATTGCTCCTCCCACAAATTCAGGCCAAATGGCCTTCCAACTTGTGCTCGGAATTTATCGAATGCGTAATGGAATGTAGAAGGGGAAGCAAAGTTGGTTGAGGTGTGCTGAAACCAACGTACGAGTAGGCCTGTAAAAAGAGGGCAAAAGAGGATTCAAAGAAACCACACTTTATTGCAAGTTAATACAGCATGAGTAACGAAAGCTTGTAAGGTGCTTCACTCTTATTGAGGTATGTAAGTACCTGAGCTGATGCTTCTTGTGACCCCATTGTTTGTGATGTAGACTTGGGTGTAAGTGTTTGAAGCTGCTGCTGTAGTGCCTTTGGAGATGTAACAGCTGAGTGACAGCACAGAAGGTTTTAAGTAAGAAGCTTGGTTTGTGAGTTTAGAGAAAAAGGCAAAAAATTTGATAAACATTAATATGATAATAACAGCGAGGTTCTCGAATTTAAGCCAGCTCCTGTATGTGTCATGGTGCAATACAGTAATCCCTGGCGTATGTGAAGGGAAAGTCGTGACCCTGCGTGAAGCGTGAGTACCTGTGCAAGGTGCAATTGTGTGCTTAGTCCCAGATTAGCTTGTGGAAAGGTGGTATCCTTGATGGAAAGTGGTGCGCTGTGGGGAGTGCCTGGAAGAAGGTATCAAATTGGGAGCGTGATAGAGCATCAGCTGCTGTGTTGCGGACACCAGGAATGTGGATACAGACTAGGAAGAACTGAGAGGTAACTGCCAACCACATCAGCCTGTGAATCAGCCTCATAATTCTTAGGGAGGAGGACCAACCTTTGTTAATGATGTCACAGGCTGCAGAGTTGTCGGAGAAGCATCTAACTGCCTTGCCTGTCCATAGGTGACCCCACGTGTGGGCGGCCGCTACGATGGGGTAGATCTCGAATAAAGTAGATGTTTCTCTAAAGGCCGTCAAGGCATCCGTCTCAGGGGGCCAGTCGTCCCTAAACCAGTGGTTGCCATCGATGGCTTCGAACCCTGTGTGTGCCGCTGCGTCTGTGTGAATCGAAGATGAGTGCTCTGAAAGTGGGGGAATGAACAAAGAGATCCCATTCCAATTGGCCAGAGAACTACTCCACACGTGTAAATCCGCCCTAGCCGGATCATCCAACACGACTGGGCATGAGTTGGGCACACCGTGGAGCAAGTTGAGATGCCTGGAGACAAAAGATCTACCCTGCGGAATGATGCGCATAGCAAAGTTGAGGGACCCCAATAAGGACTAGTGCACGCGACACTCCGCAGGAACAGGACAATCTCGTTCTTAATGTGGAACAGCTTGTCTGGTGGTAAACTGGCTCGGAAGGTAGTGGTGTTGAGTACTATGCCCAAGAAAGCTTGGTGGAGGGACAAAGTGTTTTTCTAGGTGACAAGGGGACCCCGAGTGTCATGAAAAAAGCTGTGGTGGAGTGTATGCAGTGAGGGAATTGTGAACCTGGTTCTATCAATAGAAAATCGTCTAGGTAGTGGATGACAGAGGGGCACCTGAGTATATTTAGGAGCAGCCAGCAGAGGGTTTCTGCAAAGATATTGAATAACCTGGGGCTGCTCCTAGAGCCAAAAGTGAGCCGGGTGGCGAAAAAATACCTGTTTCTCCATTTAACACCGTGTAAGTGCCATAGTGACGGGTGAATAGGTAGTAGTTTGAAGGTGTTTGCTATATCTGTTTTGCTCAACCAAGCCCCACTACCCGCTAATAAGATGGCCTCCATGGTGTCATCAATTTTAGCGTATTGCAGTGAGAACTCCGTGGCGGGAATGAGGGAGTTGATACTAGGAGTGGACGAAGAGTGGGGTGCGGAGAGATCAATAATTAAACGTTTTTTGTTGGATTATTTGTGAATGGCTATACCGATGGGATTGGTACGCCAAGATGAGAAAGGTGAAGACAGAAACGGACCGATCAGAAAGCCGGCTGTGATTTCTGTAGACAGAAGGTGGTCCACAGTGAGTGGGTCAGTGGAAGCGGATAAAAGGTTATGGCATTCAAGTGTACCTGTGGGGATGGTGATAAGGCCCGTGTGAAGCCCCTGTGAAAACCCCATCACCAGATAATCTACCAGGTGCCTAGCTGGATGTGACTGGAAATAGTATTCCAGGATGTCAATGTTAACTTCGGTCAGGTGTTTCTTAGGTGACAGAAGGGCAGGGCAAGTGGACTTGGTGTGGATTCTGAAGCATATGGAGCAGATGTGCAATGCCCCGCATGTCGTGAGATTACATACCCTGGCATTAAAGTCACTGCACACCCGAGCCTTGCTCAGATATGTAATGTGACTGTCCGGCGTGTCACTCCGACTGGTACCCTGACTAGTGTGTGGGGTGGGGGGATGGTGAACCATGGAAGTAACTGTCGTGCTAGTGAGCGTAGTTTGGGAGGTCAGCAGTAGGGCCAAGGAGTTAACGTCATTACCCTTGGAAATGCCCTTTCTGATGAAGTCAGGGACAGGGTGAGCCGGGGAAACGTATGAAGTGGGTATGGCTGAGACCGTCAGGGGAAGGTTTGCCGAACCCAACAAGGCACCTGGTGTGGCTATAGCGGATTCCAGTTTCGCTAGTCTGTGATTGAGGTTGGAGGTTGGTGAGTATAGCAGCCAGAGTGTCTCGTGTGGAATACGAAGTGTGAGCTGGCAGGATTTGTGAACTACAGCCTGGCCTGGGAACGTCGGCCTTTCTGGCCGTGGCAGGAAATGGGATACTCCTGCTTCTGAGCTCCGCTGAGATTTTTGGAATGATTCAGTATCTCAGGGACCTGTGGGTAAAAGGGGTGAGGGATTTTTCCAGAGACCCAGGCCTGATTGGTGCGCTGGCTATGTTGCCCGATGGTAGATTGGTGATCGGCTTTTGTGACATCTGAAAGAGAATAATGATTTGAATAAGTAGGGTGAAGAGGAGTTGAAGGTGAGACCTCCTGAGAACTGGCCTGCTAGCTAGTGCCGAGGCGAAAAGTTTACCTAGACCAAGTGACAGGTGAGGCCATGCTAGTGCAAAGTGGCGGAGAGAGGCTCTAACTATGATTTGGCCCGAGGGGATTTTGTGGCCACATGCACGTGGTGGCGGGGTGTAGGCCTCTCGGTGACCGTACAGAGAATCAAAACGTGTGGCCATGACTTGGGAAGCCCTGGCTATAGATCAAAAGAAGGGCGAGCGAGGTGGCTAACTATGATTTGGTCGTGGGCCAAACCTCTGTGTATGAGGTGGGGGTGTAGACCTTGCGGAACCAGATATTAATTAGATAGCTAAGGCCAGAACCTAACCCTAGGAGCCAGTTCTCTAAACTACTGGGTCTTGTCTCTCGCAGTGAGGTATATGTACGTATGTAAATACTAACCTTGAATAACAGCAGACACAGGAGTAAATCTTCTTTCCCTCAAATAACAGGACAACACACAGTTTTGGAATACAAGCTAGAATAGGATTTTAATGGAGGCACACTGGCCTTTTATGCAAGTTTCCCAACAAGGGTGACACCCAGGTGGACCTTGTTGGGCACAGGGACACAAAGTGAGTAACCAATAAAAACAGAGTCATACAATGAGACACTCCCATAAACAAACAATAGAATCCTCTGTGCTTGGGAGATAATTGAATCAGGAACTGTGCTGATCCAACCCAATTATCTCCAAGCACAGAAAAACATAAAATTTTATGAAATTCCCAAAAGTCCCATAAAAACACATAAAACCCCATTACATCCCCTGATAGCCCCGATCTGGGTGAACAACATATCCAAAAATCACCCAGATCAGTTCAGGGGTTTAGGAATTTCCTGGATCTCATAATTTTGACCGACAGTGCACCTGGTTCTATGCCCAAAACAGTTCCAGGGAAATCAGTGCTAACAGTCGGTCAAGTTTGGTAGTCTTTTACAGGTTTCCCTGCACGGCCCATAGTCCGTGGGCAGGAGGCTGGCAAGCAAAAAAAAGAAAAGAAATTGTTAGATTCAGGGAGGGGGAAAGGGGAGAGAGCCATACGCACTGTAAATAGTTATTCTACTTTAATTTGAATTTACCTACTTTTACGATAAATACTCTGAGACGGCATACACGTCACTGAAAAGTATTTAAGTCATCAACTTAATACTCAGTTACGCACATGGCTGACATTAACGTAGTCACGTTAAACGTACGTGGACTGAACTCCCCGGCTAAACGCTCCCTAGCATGCCATGATTTGCACAAACTTAGAGCAGACATCGCGTTTCTCCAAGAAACTCACTTTAAAGCAAATGTTGCCTCCTCGCTCCGTAACCGTCACTATCCTCAAGGCTATTTGTGCAATTATTCACAAGCCATAGAGCCATACTGATAGGAACCCACACCCCATTCAAATATGTAAACCACCACCACCAGGCCCAGATGGGTATACTAGTGTATACTATGCTATATTTAAAAATTAATTAATTTCAGCCCTTACTAAATTTTTTAATAGCGCTACTTGATTGGGTTCCTTCCCGATGCAGTTCCTGTCTGCTCATATAGTCACCATTCCTAAACCTGGGAAATCATTAACAACGTGTCAAAATTTTAGACCAATATCTTTATTAAATGTTGATGCTAAACTTTATGCGAAGATTTTTGCAGAAAGACTCAGTAATATTATACCGACATTAATACATACAGACCAAGAAGAATTTGTGATGGGCAGACAAAGACCAGATAATATTCAGAAAGTGTTAGATTTACAGGGAATCCTAAACCGCACTAAACAGGAAAGTATTATGATATCCCTTGACGCCGAAAAGGCCTTTGATCGCTTGAATTGGTTATTCCTTCAGGAAACCTTATTGGCCTATGGATTCCCATCCTTTTTTCTTTCTGCAGTTAGAGCTTTATACAGTGTACCTTCAGCAACAGTATTGTACGCAGGTTTTCAGTCACAAGCTTTTTCAATCACTAATGGGACCCGTCAGGGATGCCCATTATCCCCACTTCTCTATGTGTTAGCTTTGGAACCTCTTGCAATATCAATACGGAGAAATGGTAATATCCATGGTGTGTTAGTAGGCAATAAGGAATATAAACTTAGCTTATTTGCCGACGATGTATTTCTTACAATAACACAACCACTTATCACACTCCCCTCTCTGCATAAAGAACTGCAATTATACAGCCAACAATCATACTATAAACTTAATATTGTAAAAACGCAAGCTATGTGTCTTAACACTACGAAGGCAATGGAAGACAGATTAAAAATAAGCTATCAGTATGATTGGAGAGAAGATTATTTAATTTTCTTAGGTGTCAGGATAACTAATAAAGAGAAAGAGCTCTTCTCAGCTAACTACACAAAGCTTCTGAAAGAAATTGATAAACAATTGGATTCATGGAAACATCTGTTCTTATCTTTGATGGGAAAGATCGCAGCGTTTAAAATGTCAATTCTACCAAAGATTTTATATCTTTTTAGAGCATTGCATATTAAACTTCCGCAAAAGTATTTACTGTCTCTTCAAGCATCCATTGTACGTTTCAGCTGGGGTGGTAAACACCCGAGAGTACCTAAAGCTTTACTTTTGAGATCTGTGATGAATGGTGGAATGGGAATACCAAATATAAAAGCATATTATCATTCAGCTATTTTAAGGAATGTTATTAGTGTTCATTCAAAGGATTATTTCCCCCAATGGGTAGCAATAGAAAGTAATTATTGTGGAACACAAGACCTTTCAACAACACTTTGGAAACCGTATCAAATGAGACAAAAAATGGAGAATATCTTACCTTTAACTAAACATTTTCTCAAAATCTGGGACACTTGTAGAGACAAAATATGTTCAGCATATCCATGGGCCCTTGCGACCCCAATTAAAATTTTATTTTACTGTAATGGCACGTTTCCTTATCAGAAATGGGAAAGGGCTGGTATTACACATTTATTTCATTTATGCAGTATAAAGGGCCTTAAATCTTTTCCAGCATTGCAAGAAGAATTTTCATTACCCTCAAATTTTAGATTTGCTTATCTCCAAATTAAAGCGATGGTAACCATAAATAAGATTTCAACAGCAGAATTAACGCTTCAAGCTTCCATAACAGAATTTGAAAAACAATGCTTATCGTTACGTCCTCCGAAAAAGACATTGTCTATTTGTTATCAAAAACTGGCTAACCCTGTTGAGCAGAGTAATTGGAAATTTATGCAAGATTGGCAAGAAGATTTAAAAGTTAACATTCCCCTGACGGAATGTAAACAAATGTTTACGGCCCATATAGGGCTAACTACCAGTACCGCCCATCTTGAGGCAGCACGGAAAATTCTCTATAGGTGGTACTTAGTACCAACACGTTTAAATTCTATGTTCCCCTTAACGTCAAACCAGTGCTGGGGATGTCATAAAGCTAAAGGTACTATGTTACATGTTTGGTGGTCATGCGAAGCAGTTAATTCTTTATGGAATGATGTTATCAAGATGATAAAACATGTGACAAATATTGAACTATCCCAAGATCCTAAAACTATATTGTTACGACTACTTCCAAGTAATTTACCAAAATTAATCAAGAAAATGATTTTTCTCTTATTAAGTACAGCATCTATATTAATTGCTAGACAATGGAAGACCAAGGTTTTACCTTCTCGACGAGAAATTGAAGAATTAATGACCTCAACAGTGGAACATGAATTGTTAATGTGGAATCAAATGAAAATAGGGAAATCGAGCCCTGGTATAGACCAAATGTGGCGGATATATTTACTATCACATACTAATTAAACTCCGGAATATTTAGATAAACCTAGAGGCCTCTATACGGAATACATTTTGCTGACTATAATCAACATATAGATGATCTCACTTAATCATTTAATTAGTTATGGAAGAAAATAACTTTATAAATTAAGCTAGGTTAACACTCTTCCCCTACCCTGCTTTTCTGTTTCTGTTTTTTTTTTTTTTTTGGCATGATTGGTAAGGGGATATTCTTTAGAGTGATAACTGTCACTATTAGTGGCTAAAGCAATGTAGACAATATAAGGGTTAGTTTAGAAGAAAAGTAAAAGGATAAAGAAGAGGGGAGGGAGGGAGAAGGGGAGAGAAAGGAGAGAGGAAAAAATATTTTGTGAATATGTATATTAGTTATTACTGTAATTTACTGTATATAATTTAAGATACATGAACTATATAAGATAGGTTATATCTTGGAATTTAGGCATATATAAAGTGATGAACTATATGCTTCCCTTTTTTTTCTTTCTGTATCCCTTATTATTTGAAAAAGATAAAATAAAAAAGTAAATTGGAAAATATGTAAACCACTATTCAGACCCTAGCAGTAGGTTGTTGAAAGTTAAGGGCTTGATGGGTAACACGATGGTGACACTGGCGAATATCTATCTCCCAAACTCCAAACAAAGTAGTTCCCTCCGGAAATTTCTCCACATAATAGGGAGACACACAGAGGGGATACTCATAATGGGGGGTGACATGAACGTATCTATAGACTCGGCCTAGACACCACCTCGCAATCCAACACATACCAAGCTTCAACTAGAACAAGAGTGACACACCTATTTGACCAAGCAGTTATTTGATAGCTGGCGAGTGACTCACGCCCAAACAAAAGACTACTCGTTCTTCTCGAACGTTACACACTCATACTCCAGGCTTGACATGCTATTTATGCAACACAGACACCTCCACCTGATCCAGGCATGTGAGTACGGCCCCATAACGTGGTCAGACAACGCCCCCCTCTCCCTGACTGTCCGCATACCTGCCCTTCCCCCCAAGATCTTTCAATGGCTTAACGACATGCTTCTCAATGACAATAACAGAACAGATATCTAACGACCTGCGCCAATATTTCTCCAATAATACACCCATAGTGACTTCACCCCCAATCATATGGGAATCACATAAAGCTTTGATATGGGGACACCTTATTGCTCTCGCAGCAAAACATATAAAAGCTCAGATACACACACTTACGCAGGACATTAGACGACTAAAACAAACACACAGCAACACACATTCTCTAGACATCAACAAACAGCTAATTGATAAACGATCCGAATTACAATTGCTCCTAAATTCCCAGATTAAACGTAAACTACTCCTGTCCAAACACTTATATTTCGCCCAAGAGGGGAAATATGGGCGAATGCTAGCCAAAGCCCTACAAAATGACAGGCAACAAACATTTATATCCCAGATAAAGACACCAGCAGGGAAGACATCTCACCACATGCCCGAGATACTAAAGACCTTTCATTCTTACTACTCCAATCTCTCCAATCTCAGACAAGAACCACAATCTAAATCAGATATAGACAACTTCCTATCCAAAAGACTCACTCAGACGATACCACCAAACCTCCAACAAATCATCGACAGCCCACTAACAACACACAAATTTCTCCTAGCAGTTAAACAATTACCACTGGGTAAAAGCCCAGAACCGGATGGATACACGGTGAAATATTATAAGACCTTCTCATCAGAACTAGCAAAATCGTTCATACACTCCTTTAACTCACTCACACAAACGAACCATCTCCCAGAGGCAGCTCTAGAGGCCCAAATCACCTTAATACCCAAACCAGGGAAAGATCCAGCAGAACGTGGAAGCTACAGGCCGATATCTTTGATCAATATTGACCTGAAGCTTTTCACAAAGATTCTGGCAACTAGGCTCAAACCGCTCCTGGCGGATCTACAGGGAGTGCAGAATTATTAGGCAAATTAGTATTTTGACCACATCATCCTCTTTATGCATGTTGTCTTACTCCAAGCTGTATAGGCTTGAAAGCCTACTACCAATTAAGAATATTAGGTGATGTTCATCTCTGTAATGAGAAGGGGTGTGGTCTAATGACATCAACACCCTATATCAGGTGTGCATAATTATTAGGCAACTTCCTTTCCTTTGGCAAAATGGGTCAAAAGAAGGACTTGACAGGCTCAGAAAAGTCAAAAATAGTGAGATATCTTGCAGAGGGATGCAGCACTCTTAAAATTGCAAAGCTTCTGAAGCGTGATCATCGAACAATCAAGCGTTTCATTCAAAATAGTCAACAGGGTCGCAAGAAGCGTGTGGAAAAACCAAGGCGCAAAATAACTGCCCATGAACTGAGAAAAGTCAAGCGTGCAGCTGCCACGATGCCACTTGCCACCAGTTTGGCCATATTTCAGAGCTGCAACATCACTGGAGTGCCCAAAAGCACAAGGTGTGCAATACTCAGAGACATGGCCAAGGTAAGAAAGGCTGAAAGACGACCACCACTGAACAAGACACACAAGCTGAAACGTCAAGACTGGGCCAAGAAATATCTCAAGACTGATTTTTCTAAGGTTTTGTGGACTGATGAAATGAGAGTGAGTCTTGATGGGCCAGATGGATGGGCCCGTGGCTGGATTGGTAAAGGGCAGAGAGCTCCAGTCCGACTCAGACGCCAGCAAGGTGGAGGTGGAGTACTGGTTTGGGCTGGTATCATCAAAGATGAGCTTGTGGGGCCTTTTCGGGTTGAGGATGGAGTCAAGCTCAACTCCCAGTCCTACTGCCAGTTCCTGGAAGACACCTTCTTCAAGCAGTGGTACAGGAAGAAGTCTGCATCCTTCAAGAAAAACATGATTTTCATGCAGGACAATGCTCCATCACACGCGTCCAAGTACTCCACAGCGTGGCTGGCAAGAAAGGGTATAAAAGAAGAAAATCTAATGACATGGCCTCCTTGTTCACCTGATCTGAACCCCATTGAGAACCTGTGGTCCATCATCAAATGTGAGATTTACAAGGAGGGAAAACAGTACACCTCTCTGAACAGTGTCTGGGAGGCTGTGGTTGCTGCTGCACGCAATGTTGATGGTGAACAGATCAAAACACTGACAGAATCCATGGATGGCAGGCTTTTGAGTGTCCTTGCAAAGAAAGGTGGCTATATTGGTCACTGATTTGTTTTTGTTTTGTTTTTGAATGTCAGAAATGTATATTTGTGAATGTTGAGATGTTATATTGGTTTCACTGGTAATAATAAATAATTGAAATGGGTATATATTTGTTTTTTGTTAAGTTGCCTAATAATTATGCACAGTAATAGTCACCTGCACACACAGATATCCCCCTAACATAGCTATAACTAAAAACAAACTAAAAACTACTTCCAAAAATATTCAGCTTTGATATTAATGAGTTTTTTGGGTTCATTGAGAACATGGTTGTTGTTCAATAATAAAATTAATCCTCAAAAATACAACTTGCCTAATAATTCTGCACTCCCTGTAGTCCACCCTGATCAGGCGGGATTTGTACCCAGGAGAGAGGCTAAAAACAACACCATTAAACTTCTAAATCTCATCCATCTCTCAGGGAGACAGAATGCACAGAGCCTTCTACTCACTATCGATACAGAAAAGGCATTCAACAGGGTGGACTGGTCCATGCTAATCAGCACCCTGAAAGCCATGGGCTTCAGTCCTAACTGGTTAAAGTGGCTATCAGCCATATATTCCAAGCCAAATGCCCAAATCAGGGTTAATGGCCAACTGTCAGATAGAGTAAACATCACCAACGTAACGAGGCAGGGGTGCCCCCTTTCCCCACTCCTCTTCATCCTAACCATGGAACCCTTCTTACAGGGAATCAGGGACCACCCAGGTATTAGTGGTATCACAATACAGGGACAGGAGCAGAAAGTGTCAGCGTTTGCTGACGACTTGTTGTTCACGATCACAGACCCGCTCAGGTCTCTCCCCCACATACTCGCAGAGATAGACGCATTCGCAAAGATATCCAACTTCAAGATCAACATCACCAAAAGTGAGATACTACCTCTTAATATTTCTGACAGTACCAAAGAAAACATCAAAAGTCAATACCCACTTAGCTGGGCACCTAAGGCAGTCAAATACCTAGGGATACAGTTACCACGGATTCTCTCACAGACATTTGACCTTAACTTCCCACCCCTACTAACATCCATTGTCATAGACCTCAAGACATGGAACAAGCCATTCTTCGGGTGGCTTTGCAGAATAAACATTCTAAAAATGTATGTACTACCCAAATTACTCTATCTACAACAAACCTTACCAATCAAACTGCCCTCCGCTCTCTTCAGGCAGGTGAGACACCTCTTCTCAACCTTCATATGGGCACACAAACACCCCAGACTTACATACACATGCCTCTCTAAATGGAAATTAATGGGAGGTCTGGGCCTCCCAGACCTGGAAACCTACCACCAAGCCACAGTGCTTACCAGAATATATGAATGGGCACATCTCCACAACCCCAACCAATTGGTAGTACTGGAAGCAAATACTTTCACAACTCAGGGTCAGTCCTATACAAAACAAGGACACACACCACATCCCACAATACGACTCTACAAGTATGGTTTAAGATTCAACAGTCCCTACAAATAGCACCACACCCCTCCCCTCAGTCCGGAAGTTCTCAAGGCATTCGCACCCAACATGACCTACCTAGCTCTAGGACCACTACTAGCAAATAATGGAATATGGCCCCTAGACAAACTCGTTCCACATAACGACCAAACAGAGATGCTCCGGTTTAGGTACAGACAACTCACACACTACATCCAATCAAACTCTACTCTACTAAAAGGCTCAAGACCTTCAACTGAATTTGAAACAATATGCTCCACACAAAGTCTAAAAACAAAACACGTATCTACTTTATACAAGCTGATCCAAGAAAGATGACCGATCTCCCATAGTTTACCAAACAATGGGTAAAAGATATAGGGATCACCCTATCGCCCAAGGACTGGACACGAATATTTGCAAATATTTTTAAATCATCCTTATGCTCAAACACCCATGAAGGAAAATACAAAAGGATAGCGAGGTGGCACAACACACCGACTAGGATACACTGTTTCTTTCCTAACACACCCAACACATACCTTTGATTACATCTCCAACATGTGTTGGGTGTGTTAGGAAAGAAACGGTGTATCCTAGTCGGTGTGTAGTGCCACCTCGCTATCCTTTTGTAGTTTCCTTCATGGGTGTTTGAGCATAAGGATGATTTAAAAATATTTGCAAATATTCGTGTCCGGTCCTTGGGCGATAGGGTGATCCCTATATCTTTTACCCATTGTTTGGTAAATTATGGGAGATCGGTCGTCTTTTGGACACCGGGACACATATTCTAGACATGCCCAACTATACAAAAGTATTGGGGGAAAATAAGAAACCTCATGAATGTAATTTCAGGAGTCAAATTCCCGCACACCCCTGAGGCCACTATATTCATGTTATACCCCACCCCTTTACCCAAACACACTAGAGTGCTCTTGAATCACCTTCTTACAGCAGCTAATAGCCTCATTCCCGCAAAATGGAAAATGCCCACAAACCCTTCTATTAGAGAATGGATCCAGAGGGTAGAGTCCATCAGGATTATAGAGGAGCTCACATACTCATTTACACATAGGTACGATACATACCTGGACACCTGGAATCCATGGCTGACTTTTTAAAAAAACTCTCCAACCAAGGGGGAAGACAACTCAGACTCTTAAACAATCACCACACCTCTTCCCCCCCACCACGACCCTCCTTCTCGACCTTACCACTAATAGCCAACTTAGGCAGGAAATATTTGCACCCTTTTGATGATACATAGGATAAAATCCAAATAAAGATAGGGGAACAGGCAAGACAAAAAAAAAGACAGTAATGTACGAGACCACAGGATGAGAAATTAGAGAGGGATTAGGAGGACGCACTACTTAGAGAGGGCGTTAAAGGTACGAAGTAGAAGCAACCTAGACCAAATCAGAAGCCACTACACCACCAACTTTGAAACACATAGCTATAAGCACCATGAATGCGAAACAGAGTAAACCTGAGTAAAGCAACATTTGTTACAAAGACTAGTTTAACATATTAACACAATGTGTAATGTCCTTAACTGTATTTTCCTAATACTATATGTCATGTTACAACATTATTGTAATGTTTGTACAATTTTATATTTTCCACAATAAACATTTAAAAAAAAAAAAAGTAGAAGCCAAAAACATATATTTGATATAAAAATATATTTTATGTGTTATATGTAACAAATTAAAAATGTAAGTTTTGTAAAATGGCATACAATTTATACATAAACATTAACATATTTATGTGCAAAGTATGTATTGCAAATTCAAAATAAATATCATGCTAAATTCTAATTTTCTATTTTGATAGTAGAGGCTTATATGATCATTATGATTAAAGTGGGTATATTAACATATTAAAGGGACACTATAGTCACCAGACACTATAGTCACCAGAACAACTTCAGCTTAATGTAGTTGTTCTGGTGAGTATAATAGCTCTCTTCAGGCATTCTCATGTAAACACTGCCTTTTTAGAGAAAAAGGCAGCGTCGCTGAAAATAAGGTGAGTTTTAAACTTTTATAAGGGGTCAAGGGGGGGCAAGCCACCTATATGGTGGGTTTAGCACTATAGGGTCAGGAATACATGTTTGTGTTCCTAAACCTATAGTGATCCTATAATGAAATGTATCATTAAGAAAGCATTCATTGAGAACGCTGACCCTATTTTGAGATGTATTGTAATTATATGTGAAAATTTATTCCTGGGCAAAACTGAGCAACCACTCATGACTTCTCTCAGAATTCTTTAGAGAAATCATTATTATAAGTATTTACGGCAATATTTTTATATTCATGTATTTTGCAGAATGAAATTTAGTCCACAAAGCCTCACTCACCCTCATTTATACTCTAATTATGATTACCAGCCTATAGAGGAACACATTTTTCTTCCAGAAGTCAATGGACACTGATACCTGAAAATTTGCTAAAAAAAATTCGGATCACCTCCTGCTTCCAAATATTAAAAGGTCATAGAGTTCAATGGGTCATACAATGGACTTACAATAGCATTGCAGAGATTGATAAAGATTGCTACAGTTTTAAATAACTTTTTCTTTTTTTTTTTTAAATATATAGTTTAACTGTGTTTACAGTATCAGAGCATTATACTCAAATGTGGACATTCCGTTTACAATCTGTTGTCATTTTATGGCAAGCTGCACTATGAGTAATGCTTTGAGGGTCCTTACAAATACCCAGTTATTTGACCATTTTTATTTCTCTATTTTTTATCACACCAACTGTATGTGAGTGAGAAAATTGCATTTTTTTATTTTACTAACAGTGCAGACCCTGTGTTCTTAAAATTTTGAGTACAATTTCTGTTTTTTTTTAGTACATCTATTTTGCAGACTGGCTTCTAAGTCAACACAACTCGCATAGATTATTTTTACATAAAAAACTAAATTTTTGCAAATTAAATCCAAATGATAAAACTGTGGCAAACAGATTCAAGTTGTGATTTTATTTAAATTGGAGATTTTTGCCAGATTAGATTTTTAGATTTTTGCACAACATTTGTCCCTGTTTTCTATTTTGATTACATTTTGAGTTTAGTGAATTCTCCTGTAAATGTGCATGTTTAATTACTAGTTCAATCACAATGCATTTATTGTACCTAAAATGTTTAGTTCTTTACACTGTGGTACTCTTCACATAACTAGACACTCTGTAACATAGCCAACATTTCTCAAAATGATATGTTCCTATTCTGAACCTAGATGCTGCACATATTTGAGGGATCCAGATTTATGCTCTAGACTGCTTTAAATAACAAGAGGGTTCAGATTTCTCTTAATATAATTCAGTGAAAGTACAAGAGTATTTATAAAATGATGATGTTTAAAATATTGCAGATAGATTATTCAACTCATAAGTAATGAAGGAAATAAGGTAATAAATATATAAAAAAAATAAAATAAAAAAAAATAATATATATATGTATCCATTCACTGAAAAAAAAAAAGATTTGAAAAATCATGCTTATTATAACTACACTTAGATTGTTCTGTCTAATCCAGACTATGGAAGAACACTGAAGGCCTACATACTGACAAATAGGGAATTCATAGGTGCTGTGTAAAGTGCTGTCATTGTTGCTGTCTAATTTCAACCTCAGTTGACTGTTTGTGTTCCTTATTCAACATGCGGTGTAGATTAGGGAAAGTATTTTAAAACCATATGGATATCTTCCCCAGAACTTCAGCAAATTTAGCTCATGTGTAGATTTACAACACATTTGTGGAAATGTATTCAAAACTTCCTAATGAGTATTTTTGTTTTTTTTTAACCCTTTAGTGACCAGACCACTTTTCAATTTTCCCTGGAAGATTTATGGTGGTTTATTCTACCAAGTTATTGTAGATATATTGATTAGCTTTGTTTATTAAGTATTGGCTATTCATCTACCAGTTTTAAATCCCTCACTTTTGCTGAGTCTGGGATCCCCTTCTTTTTTTTCTTATATATTGTATCATTTACAGGGTTTAAAAGCCGAGGGTGGATCTGATACCACCCACACTGACCTTACTGTCATAAATCCAAGTTTATCCTGGACTCAGTGACAGTTCTCTTCTATCTGAATATTTCAAATGGTGGTATTTTAACACTTTCCATGCACTAATTCTACACCCAATCTTTGTCAAACTTTTGTGTAGTTATTTTTTCTTTCACACACATTGTACTTTAGGCATGGATTCTCAGCTCCTGTTATGTATCATTGCAAAAAAAAAAAAACAACAACAATATGTGTTCCACAATATCTCCTCAGTGCAATGATACCACCCATGTACAGGTGTGTTGGGTTCTCTGGGGGCAAAAGACTTTATTTGGAGGGTGCGCGTTCCAGTTTTACAACTTGGAATTTTCACAGCTGGTCATCATGCACCCATGTCCTATTTGGGACATTTTTTAAGCTGGCCAATGTAATTTACCCCCAGCAAACCATATATTTATGAAAAGTAGACACCCTAGGCTATTTCAACACTTTCCATACACTAATTCTACAACCAATCTTTGTAAAACCTTTGGGTAGTCATTTTTTGTTTTGTTATTTTTCTCTCACATTGTACTTTAAGCATGAATTCTCAGTTCCTGTTATGTGTTACTGACTAAGAACACACCAATATGTGTTCCGCAATATCTCCAGAGTACAACAGTGCCCACAATGTACAGGTTTTATGAGTTTTTGCAAACTTACAGGGGTCAAATGTAGGGCTTTCCCCTTTTCCATGTTTGCACATTGAAATTTGCCAGATTGGTTTGCTGGGCCTATGTTGCCTTTGAGACCGTATAGCAGCCAAGAATGAAAATTAACCCCATCATGGCATACCATTTGTAAAAGTATGTCCAGTGATTTTTAGTGGTCACTTAGCCACCAACTCTGGCCAAAATTAGCGTTTTTATTTGTTTTTTGCATTTTGCTACACAAAAACTGCACTTTTACTGGTGATTTCATTGTCGTGATAAGTTTTACTGATTTATAACACTCATATTTGTGTTCAGCGAAGTCTCCCGAGTATAACAATACCCCCCATGTACAGGTGTTATGGTGTTTTTGAAAGTTACAGGGTCAATGTAGGGTTTGCCTGATTCAGTTTGCCAGATTGGCTTGCTGGGTCTGTGTTGCTTTTGAGACGATATGGTAGCCAAGGAATGTGAAATAACCCCATCATGGCATACCATTTTCAAATGTAGACAATCCAGGGTATTCAAAATGGGGTATGTCCAGCCTTTTGTAGTAGCCACCTAGTCACAAACGCTGGCCAAAGTTAGCTTTTTTATTTGTTTTTTTAGAAATGTTATATATATATATATATATATATATATATATAATACACAAGATCCAGCACACTCACCTATCCACTAAACAGCAACTTCAATGTTGAAAGATTTTATTTGTTTTTTTAAAAACACCTAATCTAGGCAAAAATAATGGGGGTTTAGTTACATTATATGATCATACATTGCATAAGCCTGCCACAACGTCAATGTATGCAATGTATGCTTATGCAATGTATGATCATATAATGTAACTAAACCCCCATTATTTTTGCCTAGATTAGGTGTTTTAAAAAAAACAAATAAAATCTTTCAACATTGAAGTTGCTGTTTAGTGGATAGGTGAGTGCGCTGGATCTTGTGTATTGTATTATTTGGCCCTCAGCAGCACCCCCATTTATGCATGTTAAGGTGAGTGCAGCCAACCCCTTCTTGTTTTATATATATACAGGGAGTGCAGAATTATTAGACAAATGAGTATTTTGACCACATCATCCTCTTTATGCATGTTGTCTTACTCCAAGCTGTATAGGCTCGAAAGCCTACTACCAATTAAGTATATTAGGTGATGTGCATCTCTGTAATGAGAAGGGGTGTGGTCTAATGACATCAACACCCTATATCAGGTGTGCATAATTATTAGGCAACTTCCTTTCCTTTGGCAAAATGGGTCAAAAGAAGGACTTGACAGGCTCAGAAAAGTCAAAAATAGTGAGATATCTTGCAGAGGGATGCAGCACTCTTAAAATTGCAAAGCTTCTGAAGCGTGATCATCGAACAATCAAGCGTTTCATTCAAAATAGTCAACAGGGTCGCAAGAAGCGTGTGGAAAAACCAAGGCGCAAAATAACTGCCCATGAACTGAGAAAAGTCAAGCGTGCAGCTGCCACGATGCCACTTGCCACCAGTTTGGCCATATTTCAGAGCTGCAACATCACTGGAGTGCCCAAAAGCACAAGGTGTGCAATACTCAGAGACATGGCCAAGGTAAGAAAGGCTGAAAGACGACCACCACTGAACAAGACACACAAGCTGAAATGTCAAGACTGGGCCAAGAAATATCTCAAGACTGATTTTTCTAAGGTTTTATGGACTGATGAAATGAGAGTGAGTCTTGATGGGCCAGATGGATGGGCCCGTGGCTGGATTGGTAAAGGGCAGAGAGCTCCAGTCCGACTCAGACGCCAGCAAGGTGGAGGTGGAGTACTGGTTTGGGCTGGTATCATCAAAGATGAGCTTGTGGGGCCTTTTCGGGTTGAGGATGGAGTCAAGCTCAACTCCCAGTCCTACTGCCAGTTCCTGGAAGACACCTTCTTCAAGCAGTGGTACAGGAAGAAGTCTGCATCCTTCAAGAAAAACATGATTTTCATGCAGGACAATGCTCCATCACACGCGTCCAAGTACTCCACAGCGTGGCTGGCAAGAAAGGGTATAAAAGAAGAAAATCTAATGACATGGCCTCCTTGTTCACCTGATCTGAACCCCATTGAGAACCTGTGGTCCATCATCAAATGTGAGATTTACAAGGAGGGAAAACAGTACACCTTTCTGAACAGTGTCTGGGAGGCTGTGGTTGCTGCTGCACGCAATGTTGATGGTGAACAGATCAAAACACTGACAGAATCCATGGATGGCAGGCTTTTGAGTGTCCTTGCAAAGAAAGGTGGCTATATTGGTCACTGATTTGTTTTTGTTTTGTTTTTGAATGTCAGAAATGTATATTTGTGAATGTTGAGATGTTATATTGGTTTCACTGGTAATAATAAATAATTGAAATGGGTATATATTTGTTTTTTGTTAAGTTGCCTAATAATTATGCACAGTAATAGTCACCTGCACACACAGATAACCCCCTAACATAGCTAAAACTAAAAACAAACTAAAAACTACTTCCAAAAATATTCAGCTTTGATATTAATGAGTTTTTTGGGTTCATTGAGAACATGGTTGTTGTTCAATAATAAAATTAATCCTCAAAAATACAACTTGCCTAATAATTCTGCACTCCCTGTATATATATATATATATATATATATATATATAAAATATCTGTGTGTGTGTGTATATTACATAGTTACATAGTTACATAGCTGAAAAGAGACTTGCGTCCATCAAGTTCAGTCTTCCTTACATTTGTTTTTTGCTGTTGATCCAAAAGAAGTCAAAAAACCCCGGTTTGAAGCACTTCCAATTTTGCAACAAGCTAGGAAAAAAATCCTTCTTGACCCCAGAATGGCAGTCAGATGTATCCTTAGATCCAGTTATTACCGTACATTGAAAGATTATATCCTTGAATATTCTGTTTTTGCACGTATGCATCTAGTAGCTGTTTGAACATCTGTATGGACTCTGATAAAACCACTTCTTCAGGCAGAGAATTCCACATCCTTATTGTTTTTACAGAAAAAAAAAACCTTTACTTTGCCTTAGACGAAATCTTCTTTCTTCCAGTCTAAACACATGACCTCGTGTCCTATGTAAAGTCCGGATTGTGAATAGATTTCCACACAATGGTTTGTATTGGACCCGAATATATTTATCATATCCCCTCCCAGGCGACGTTTTTCTAAACTAAATAGGTCTAAATTTGTTAACCTTTCTTCATAGCTGATATGTTCCATTCCTTTTATTAATTTTGTAGCCGGCCTCTGCACTTTTTCTAGTGCCATAATATCCTTCTTTAGAACAGGTGCCCAATATTGCACAGCATATTCAATATGTGGTCTTACCAGTGATTTATAAAGAGACACAATTATATTCTCGTCTCGAGCATGAATGCCCTTTTTCATGCATGACAATACTTTACTGGCCTTGGCCACTGCTGATTGACATTGCACATTGTTGCATAGTTTGTTGTCTATAACAATTCCCAAGTCCTTTTCATGTGTTGTTATCCCTGTTTCGCTTCCATTAAGGGTATACGTTGCTTGTGTATTCTTTACACCGAACTGCATATTTATACACACACACACACATATATATATATATATATATATATATATATGCACACACACATATAAAATGTGTGTATATAATTCGTATGCGTGTGTGTATGTGTACTTTTACAAGAAACTTTTTGAGTGAAAGTTCTAGAAGACATTATTCACAAAAATATTCACACATTTTGGCGCATTCCAAACATGTAATACTGGGTTTGATGATATTTGTGCAAACTAGTATTATTATTGTTACTACTAGCATTTATATAACACCAATATATTCTAAAATGCTTCACAATTATAGTATGGGGATATGTGACAACAAGTAAATGACATACCAAATTTAATAGAGACAAGAGGAGAAGAAGGCCATGGTCAAACCATGTAAGTAGTTAGAAAGATACCCTCATTCATATAAAAATAGTATGGCATGAAACTTAATTGTAGACTGCACATTTAATGTAATGTTTTTATTGCATTGAGTGTATTCCTTTAGATTTCTATAGGAATACGATCAAATAATAATAGGATAGATGTGGTGATCAGGTGATCAAATAATTAAAATAGTTTTTGTTACATAAATAATAACAACAAAGTATTTAACCAGGAAAGGTACATTAAGATTATTCTGGTTTTCAAATACCTTAACCCAGAATCCAGGGGTTGTTACTATCACCTAATTTAGGTACTCATTTTATCTACCTCAGAAGGATGAAGGGATGTGCCAAACCTGCTGGGACCTGTGACCCAAGGGTTAAACAGATTCCACTGATGATGCATTAGCCCACTGAGCTATCTCACCAGCCAATTAATATAGGCAGATAAGATCCAACTAGCAAGGCAAATAAATAAAAATTTAACGAATGCATATAACCTGGCCTTAGATCGCCTGGACTAAATGCTAAATAGAATGGTACAAGACAAGCCAAGGTCAGGGATTATAGAAATTATAATAAGCGATATAGAATAGCAGGTCAAGGATAATCAAAATGAAAAATAGTCAAGGAAATGCCAAGGTCAATAAAGCCAGAAGATATAGATATATAAACATGCTCTCGGATTAACCAAATCAATGGAAATCACGACAGGGCATTAAACAATAGAATAAGTGAGTTTAAATAGCCCTAGGAGGGCTCTAATTGGTTAATTGGACCTGGTGGTGCCAAAACGTGCGTGCAGCATCAAAACCAGTGTCATTCACAGAGGCAGCACCTTAAAATGTATTAAAAAAAATTAAGAAATGTACATTTATTAAATAAGAAATTGCTAACCATAAGGTCGAGGGCTCAGAAAAACATGGCATAATACAAAATATTTCTAAAGTATGCTTGCTGACAGTACCTATGGATACTAGGAGCTCAGCACTGCAAGAAGTTTAAAAACTATAATGTTTATTTTTATCACATTAAAAATATTATGCATACAGCCAACCCCTCTCCCTCCCTTAAAAAAATATAAATAACTGCAAGAATAACATAGGTTCAGCAGTCCTGAGCTCTTATAGGAACACTGTAGGCACTTGAACAATTTCATCTTATTCATCAATAATTAAATTATTATTTTCCTGCATCCTGTTTTCCTTTTTTTTGCAGAGTTAACAATGTCTGATCTTTAGCTTTGACACAATGAGAAATCTTTGCTGCCTACTCTGACCATAGAATGCATCTAGTGACAGTACTTTGCAGACTGGTTTTACACTATGCATCTTTTTTTAGCACTGACGTTTTCTTTCTGTCACCACCATAAATCCATGCAATTTCTGGGAATCTGCCTTACTTGATGCAAGGGTCTTAATGTAAGAGTGTATAATGAATATATTTCTAAGACTTCAAACATGTGTTAAAACGGTTGCTAGAATAGGACAGGTCAGCTTTCCTAAATGTAACTGGATGGTTCCTGGGCATATAATTATTCTGTATTATGGAAAAGTATTCATCACAGTGTAGGCATAATTTCCTGCTATTTATCAATGTTTATCGGAGTTATTTACATTTTGTGGTTGTGCCCATGGATTATGTCTGATTTGAATCAAATTGATGACTGCATAAAAAATATAACAAGTACTGTGATTACTTTTAAACCTGCTACACTACTGCCACATAGTTCCCTACCCACTAATACAGAAAATGTCCTTACTAAACAGGTGTTGACCACAGCTAAGAGCTTGATGCCCCGTTCCCCACTCACACACATAACAGTAGTTAAACCCCTTGTTACAGATGCTGCTGTATTTTACACTTATACAGAGTTTACACTTCTATCAACCTTTGCAAAAATTGCTGCTAGTAGGTAAAGTATCAATCCCAGTGTATGCTGTGCTCACTTTGAGTCTGTCTGGGGGCACTAAATATGGGCACCACTTCCAAACGAGAGCCCCAGGTATCAATCAATGCCTGGGTCTCCCTGATACGAGCAGGGATTTAATTTTGCTCACACCATGTTGTACCATTGGGGAATTTAAATCCATACCTAAAGAGCTGAGTGCAGCATTCACTTTGACTGCTGCATGCAGCTCATCTTTCTTTGTGTGGCCATTAACACTGGCCATAGCTGACAGAGTGTTGGAGGGGGTGGGCTGGCTTCTATACATGTGGTTCCCCTGTCATCAGCCGGGAAACCATCACTGATAGTAAAATTAATCCACCATAAGTCCTTAAGAAAAGAACATTAAAAACAAAATAAATCCATCATACATTGGTAAGGGGTTAATAATCCATTTCACTATATATTTATTGAACATCTTATCCATTAGTTTTTGTTGAATAATTTGAGTATGATCCTTAAAACCCAAATCTTTTGAATAATTGTGTCTGATTCTAACTATTTAAATAGATAAAAATGAGTAAAAGTCTAAAAGGTAAAAGAAGATAAAAGATATATGGCACAAATAAAATAGCCAATATTCCTTTAATAGTATATATAGAACTCTTTAAAATAGTCAAAATGCGTTTCTCCACACAGGACTTTATCAACTGGCATTTAAAAACACAAACCTGGTGCAGAGCAGTATATAAAAGCAGTAAATCAATTAACAATTCAAATTATGGCCAAGCTGTCACCAAAGATTGATGTAAACCGCGTTTCGTCACAAAAAGGACTTTTTCAAATGGTTCCATTTGAAAAAGTCCTTTTTGTGACGAAACGCATTATGGATATTTGAATATTGTGTTTTTATATATATTAAAGTATTATTGGTCATTTGTTTGTGCCAATTATCTTTTTTATAAGACACATACTCTTCTCATTTACCCTGGCCCTTTTATTGCTATTTTAAACACCTTTTTTTTAACTGGTTTTATAAAAAAAACCTTAAAAATTCCTGGAAGTTTCCTGTACCCAAAGAAATCCGTAGGTGGGGATCAATCCACCCAAGCTGTCACCAAAGAGCAGTGCGTCTGCTCCTACTTTGTAAGTACATTTCTTTTATTATTTCATTATTATTCGCCATACAGTGAGCACTATTGGCTGTTTGTTTTATCCCGAGAATTGGATACCATTCACGGAGAGGAACCTGCCCTATATCCCATAAGCGGGGATCAAACCGCTGTACGCGCTTAACTCCAGAGCTGGACAATAGCTCTGGTAAATGTGAGTTTTATACCATTATAATTTTTTACCTCTAGACTTGAATTTTACATACTACACCATTGGTTGTCCCCTTTTCTTCTCTTTTTATCTTTTATTAAGCGAAACCACCACAAAAAAATAGAAGACCTCACCAAACAAGGACATCAGTAAGAACAAACCATTTGGACTTTCTTTATTTTATTTTATTTTACTCTAACTGGACTTTATTTATCTTTTGTGCGCAGCCTTTTATTGTTTTTATTGTAGTCTGTAATGAATGCTGCAGCTAGACTGATTTTCCTCTCTAGTCGGTCCTCTCACACCTCACCCCTCTGCCGGTCCTTACATTGGCTCCCTGTATGCTATAGGAGTCAATTCAAAGTGCTAACCCATACATTTAAAGCACTGAACAGTTCTAGCCCCGCTTATATCTCTTCACTGATCCATAAATATGCCCCTCCACGTACCCTCCGCTCTGCCCGTGACCACCTCCTGACCGCTGCTCGCACCCGTACGGCCAACTCGCGCTTGCAGGACCTCTCGCGGGCGGCTCCTCTCCTATGGAATAGCTTGCCTACTGCCATCAGACTCTCCCCTAGTCTTCAATCATTTAAGAAGGGCCTTAAAACCCATCTCTTCAGGAAAGCTTATGGCCTCCCAGGGTAATCTCTACCTTACATACCTGTCTCCTGCTCTCTCCTATGGGACAGTGCTTTGCTCTCTCCTCTAGCTCTGCTTCACTACTACTTGATATTTATTGTCCTAATGTTTCAAATACCCCACCTCCAATAGTCTTTAAGCTCGTTTGAGCAGGGTCCTCTTCAACCTATTGTTCCTGTAAGTTTTCTTGTAATTGTCCTATTTATTGTTACACCCCCCCTCTCGAAATATTGTAAAGCGCTACGGAATCCGTTGGCGCTATATAAATGGCAATAATAATAATAATAACTGATGACGCGCTTGTGTCACGTGATTCGCCCCAATGGATATTGGGAAATGTAGGCTCTAGTGGGCTCACGCGTGTAATGCGGCTGCCAAAGACGGCAAAAAGCCAGC
The DNA here is from genome assembly GCA_933207985.1 of Pelobates cultripes. Lineage (NCBI taxonomy): Eukaryota > Metazoa > Chordata > Amphibia > Anura > Pelobatidae > Pelobates > Pelobates cultripes. The sequence continues at coordinate 175,034,294 of OW240917.1, forward strand.
TTTGGCTGGGTGGGGACTTCCCCTGTAGGGGACGTACTAAGACACTCCTCACTCTAAGGTCGATCGCGGGTTGCGCACAGGACGCATGCGCAACCCGCGATGGAAAATAACATTAGTTAAAACACAGTGGTTTACAAACCTGACGGATAAAGAAGACTGAGATCATTCTTATAGGCATGTTACAAATAAAATAACATCAAATTGGGGGAGGGGGAAAGAGAAGGATGAACAATAAAAATGGATATAAAAATAATACCTTTGTGGTCAAAAATGGATATGAATTATTCTACAATGGTGTATGGATATCTTAATAGGAGAAAAGGAGACATATAAAAATAAAATAATGGGGAGGGGGAAAGGAAGGGGGAGAGGTTAAAAATAGTAGTGATAAAAAAATGTAAAATAATTATGTAGCTAAAAATTATAAAAAAATTATAATAAATAAATAAAAAAGAGGAAAAAAGGCAATCAAAATCAAAAAGTAAAAGTAGATAAATAAAAATCAGAATAAATGTCAGAAATAAAAATAAAGATCAGAAAATAAAGTAAAAAAAGGATAAAAATAGAGGTGTAAAAATAAAAATATAAAATCAGAATATAAAAATAGTATAAAATAATATGAAATAGAGTAGACATTGGGACCCGTTCGGGGTAAGGAGCTGAATGAAAAAAAAAATTACAAATAAAAGTCATAAAAAGTTATAGGTCGCATTCGGCATTGAGGCCACCTGGAGAGAGGGTTTTGAGCTGGAACACCTACTACATTTCTTTCTTTCCCAGAATTTTCTTCATATCTCCACCTCTACAGGGGGTGCTACATTGTTCTATTCCCATACAGTCAGGTCCATAAATATTGGGACATTGACACAATTCTAATCTTTTTGGCTCTATACACCACCACAATGGATTTGAAATGAAATGAACAAGATGTGCTTTAACTGCAGACTTTCAGCTTTCATTTGAGGGTATTTATATCCAAATCAGGTGAACGGTGTAGGAATTACAACAGTTTGTATATGTGCCTCCCACTTTTCAAGGGACCAAAAGTAATGGGACAATTGGCTGCTCAGCTGTTCCATGGCCAGGTGTATGTTATTCCCTCATTATCCCATTTACAAGGAGCAGATAAAAGGTCCAGAGTTCATTTCAAGTGTGATATTTGCATATGGAATCTGTTGCTGTCAACTCTCAATATGAGATCCAAAGAGCTGTCACTATCAGTGAAGCAAGCCATCATTAAGCTGAAAAAACAAAACAAACCCATCAGAGAGATAGCAAAAACATTAGGTGTGGCCAAATCAACTGTTTAGAACATCCTTAAAAAGAAAGAATGCACCGGTGAGCCCAGCAACACCAAAAGACCCGGAAGACCACGGAAAACAACTGTGGTAGATGGCTGAAGAATTCTTTCCCTGGTGAAGGAAACACCCTTCACAACAGTTGGCCAGATCAAGAACACTCTCCAGGAGGTGGGTGTATGTCTGTCAAAGTCAACAATCAAGAGAATACTTCACCAGAGTGAATACAGAGGGTTCAACACACAAGATGTAAACCATTGGTGATCCTCAAAAACAGGAAGGCCAGATTAGAGTTTGCCAAACAACATCTAAAAAAGCCACCACAGTTCTGGAACAACATCCTATGGACAGATGAGACCAAGATCAACTTGTACTAGAGTGATGGGAAGAGAAGAGTATGGAGAAGGAAAGGAGCTGCTCATGATCCAAAGCATACGACCTCATCAGTGAAGCATGGTGGTGGTAGTGGCATGTATGGCTGCCAATGGAACTGGTTCTCTTGTATTTATTGATGATGTGACTGCTGAAAAAAGCAGCAGGATGAATTCTGAAGTGTTTCGGGCAATATTATCTGCTCATATTCAGCCAAATGCTTCAGAACTTACTGGACGGTGCTTCACAGTGCAGATGGACAATAACCCGAAGCATACTGCAAAAGTGAAAGAAGTGGAATGTTATGCAATGGCCGAGTCAATCACCTGACCTGAATCCGATTGAGCATGCATTTCACTTGATGAAGACAAAACTGAAGGGAAAATGCCCCAAGAACAAGCAGGAACTGAAGACAGTTGCAGTAGAAGCCTGGCAGAGCATCACCAGGGATGAAACCCAGCGTCTGGTGACTTACAGACTTCAGGCTGTAATTGACTGCAAAGGATTTACAATCATGTATTAAAAAGTGAAAGTTTGATTTATGACTGTTAATCTGTCGAATTACTTTTGGTCCCTTAAAAAGTGGGAGGCACATATACAAACTGTTGTAATTCCAACACCGTTCACCTGATTTGGATGTAAATACCCTCAAATTAAAGCTGGAAGCCTGCAGTAAAAGCACATCTTGTTTGTTTCATTTCAAACCCATTGTGTTGGTGTATAGAGCCAAAAAGATTAGAATTGTGTCGATGTCCCAATATTTATGGACCTGACTGTACATTTCAAGAGTCTTGGGTCTTTATTGTGTTTAATGAAATGTTTTGATACGGAGTGATTTTCATACCCTTAGCAATATTCCGGCAGTGCTCCGCTAACCTTATTTTTAAACATCTCTTGGTCAAGCCTACATATTGTAAGCCACAGGGGCACTCCAACAAATAAATGATATTTTTTGAGTTGCACCCAATAAAATCTTTAATTGGATATGATTTGCCAATCTTAGTCGAGGAGAATTGGGTAGTCTTAGATTTAACTGATGAATCTGTGGTTCTGCATACAATACATTTGTTGCATTTGAAAAAACCTTTTGGTTTAGATAGAAAACTTGTAGTGTATTTTGTGCTTTTTTAAGTGTAGTTTTTCGTAAGGATGCTTTTGAAACTGGAAGCTCCTCTAAATGTGATATTAGGTCTATCTGGGATTTGGTCTTTCAAAAGATCATCATGTTTAAGAATGTGCCAATGCTTGTTTATTATTTTTTTCACGATTTTGTTTTTGTTATGATAATCCAAAATGATGGGTAGGGGGGTCTTTCTTATTCGTACTTGCTTTATATTCTAGCAGGGCTTTTCTCTCTTTATTTTTAGCTATGTCTAAAGTGTCATCTAATTTTGTTGCAGAATAGTTCTTTTCAATTAATTTGATCACTGGTTTGGGAGCAATTCCCGTGGAGGTGAAGGAATTGGTTCTTTGGGATGCCATCCAACCACGGTCTATGGTGGCAGCTGGATTGGTCAATTATTGTATTTGTGCAAACTTTTTAAAAAAATGTCTTGGTCTGGATGGACCCATTTTGAATAAAAATATTGAGATCTAAAAATTTAATTGATACCTTACTAAATTCTGAAGTTAAAATAATACCTTTATTATTGTTATTAAGATGATTTAAAAACTGTTTAAGACTTGATTCCGAACCCTGCCAGATAAAAAACAGATCGTCTATATAGCGGAACTAGGAAACCAGGTTTGCCCGCCATTCATGATCCCCCCAAATGGCCAAAGATTCCCAATCGGCCATAAAAAGGTTAGCATAGTTGGGGACAAATCTAGTTCCCATAGCTGTCCCCTTTCTTTGTATAAAAAATGAATCTAAAAACCAGAAGTAATTGTTAGTTAAAATTATCTTAATGCCCTCTATGATGAATTTAGTTTGACACTCAGGAATTATATTCTCTTCTCTTAAAATTTTCTCAACTGCTTCACACTCTAACTCATGTGGTATGATAGTATAAAGAGATTGCACATCGCATGTGACCAGGATGTAATCTTGGCACCAAATAAAATTGTTTAAAACTCTTAAAAGGGACATGGAATATTTTAGGTAGGACCTCATTCGTTTTACTGAAGGTTGCAGTAAGATTTCTAAATATTCAGAGAGATTTGCTAAAACTGAATCGATGCCGGACACTATAGGCCTGCCTGGGGGAATTTTGTCATTTTTGTGTAGTTTCGGTAGAAAGTATAGGACTGGAAATTTGGGATAAGGGGTATTCAGGTAATCAAATTATTGTTTATTCAGGATCCCAGACTCTAAACCTTTTAGTAGAAATTCAAACAGAGCACTTTTTATCTTTGAGGTGGGGTCGTAAGATAGTTTTTCAAACACTTCTAGGTCTTGAAGTTGGCGATTTGCTTCTTTAATATACATGTCTTTTAGGAGAATGACTAGACCACCACCTTTATCGGCAGGTTTTATTATGAGATCCTCATCTTTTTGTAATTCTTTTAAAGATTTCCACTCTTTATTTGAGAGGTTTTGGTGGTCATATTTATTGTGTTTGATGTTTTCAAAATCTTTGAGGACGAGTTTTTCGAAGACCTCAATAGGGCCCGATTTAAAATTAGAGGGATTAAATTTGGAAGAAGTTTTTTAGTGTCTAGATGTTTTTGTCCAAAACGGTGTCTCTGTGGTTTGGAAGTGATGTTTCTGGATGTTCAAGTCTTATGTGCTGGTAGATTGTGGTTAAGTTTTGAAGTCACATTGTAGTGGGAAAAGTTTTGATAATCAGGTGATGATATGTGGTGTTTTCTTATTGAGTCTGAAGATTTTCTGTAGTTGGGGGGTGATCTATATGTTCTGGATGATGGGTGATGTCTTCTGTAGTTGCTGCGGTGTGTTGATGATTTTTGGTATCTGTGTTGTGGATAATAGTTTGCCTGTCGGTGGTGGTCTGGAGGGGGTGAGGAGCGGTTATGATGGCTGGATATACAGGGAGTGCAGAATTATTAGGCAAATTAGTATTTTGACCACATCATCCTCTTTATGCATGTTGTCTTACTCCAAGCTGTATAGGCTCGAAAGCCTACTACCAATTAAGCATATTAGGTGATGTGCATCTCTGTAATGAGAAGGGGTGTGGTCTAATGACATCAACACCCTATATCAGGTGTGCATAATTATTAGGCAACTTCCTTTCCTTTGGCAAAATGGGTCAAAAGAAGGACTTGACAGGCTCAGAAAAGTAAAAAATAGTGAGATATCTTGCAGAGGGATGCAGCACTATTAAAATTGCAAAGCTTCTGAAGCGTGATCATCGAACAATCAAGCGTTTCATTCAAAATAGTCAACAGGGTCGCAAGAAGCGTGTGGAAAAACCAAGGCGCAAAATAACTGCCCATGAACTGAGAAAAGTCAAGCGTGCAGCTGCCACGATGCCACTTGCCACCAGTTTGGCCATATTTCAGAGCTGCAACATCACTGGAGTGCCCAAAAGCACAAGGTGTGCAATACTCAGAGACATGGCCAAGGTAAGAAAGGCTGAAAGACGACCACCACTGAACAAGACACACAAGCTGAAACGTCAAGACTGGGCCAAGAAATATCTCAAGACTGATTTTTCTAGGGTTTTATGGACTGATGAAATGAGAGTGAGTCTTGATGGGCCAGATGGATGGGCCCGTGGCTGGATTGGTAAAGGGCAGAGAGCTCCAGTCCGACTCAGACGCCAGCAAGGTGGAGGTGGAGTACTGGTTTGGGCTGGTATCATCAAAGATGAGCTTGTGGGGCCTTTTCGGGTTGAGGATGGAGTCAAGCTCAACTCCCAGTCCTACTGCCAGTTCCTGGAAGACACCTTCTTCAAGCAGTGGTACAGGAAGAAGTCTGCATCCTTCAAGAAAAACATGATTTTCATGCAGGACAATGCTCCATCACACGCGTCCAAGTACTCCACAGCGTGGCTGGCAAGAAAGGGTATAAAAGAAGAAAATCTAATGACATGGCCTCCTTGTTCACCTGATCTGAACCCCATTGAGAACCTGTGGTCCATCATCAAATGTGAGATTTACAAGGAGGGAAAACAGTACACCTCTCTGAACAGTGTCTGGGAGGCTGTGGTTGCTGCTGCACGCAATGTTGATGGTGAACAGATCAAAACACTGACAGAATCCATGGATGGCAGGCTTTTGAGTGTCCTTGCAAAGAAAGGTGGCTATATTGGTCACTGATTTGTTTTTGTTTTGTTTTTGAATGTCAGAAATATATATTTGTGAATGTTGAGATGTTATATTGGTTTCACTGGTAATAATAAATAATTGAAATGGGTATATATTTGTTTTTTGTTAAGTTGCCTAATAATTATGCACAGTAATAGTCACCTGCACACACAGATATCCCCCTAACATAGCTATAACTAAAAACAAACTAAAAACTACTTCCAAAAATATTCAGCTTTGATATTAATGAGTTTTTTGGGTTCATTGAGAACATGGTTGTTGTTCAATAATAAAATTAATCCTCAAAAATACAACTTGCCTAATAATTCTGCACTCCCTGTATTGTGATGGTGAAAATTGGTGAAATGTGTTCTGTGGGTGTGATCAAAGTCTGAGTGTTTTTGTCTGTATGTAGGGATTTTAGATGTGTATTTTGTCTGTAGGTGGTATGTTCTGACTCTTATGTATTTTTAATTTTGATATGTGTGGTATCTGTTTCCACTTTTTCTATTTTGCTTTGAATGAGAACTGAGTTTTGTTTATAGGCTTGAGTTTCAGTAAAGGGTAAGAGTTTGTCTTTAAGTTCATTTATTTCAACATCTAAGAGCAAAAGGTTTTTGCTCTTTTTTATGATTAGGGTTTCCATGAGTCCTAAAGTCCATAATTCTAATTTATTGAACCATTCGTTCATGAATTCCTCAGCGTCCTGATCTGAGGTAGGTAATTTGTATAATCTTAAACCCCTAGGAGTGATTTGTTCATCTTTATATTTTTTTGAGGGTAGCTATCTCCCATTTTAGTTTTATCTCTGAGGATAGTGCTTTTTCTAGTTTTCTGAATAATTCTTGTTGGTTTAAGTTTGGACGTTCATCATAAATAAGATCACTATTTTTAGTGTTAGAAACATGGTTAATATCAATGGTATAATTGCTTCTAAAATCAAAAATTGACATTGCTTCTATTGGTCACTCAGCTGCTGGCGCCTGAGGGAAAAAAATGGAATGAACAAACGGTAGTGGGTTCAGCGCTTGGTGGTCAATAGAAAGCTTAAAATAAATATGGAAAAGGCTGCAACCTAAAAATATGACGTTGCCTCTCAAGTCATCAAAAAAGGATGAATCTAGAGAATAAAAGTTATAGGTCGCGCCACAGAAACCGATAAAAGATATAATAAAACCAAACTTAAATAACAGAAATGAAATGATCAGGATAATCACACCGCAATAGACTATAGGGTGGATCAAATACAGTTTTGTACTTACATATATCAAAATAGGGCACGATAAATAATTAATAGTCCCAATAACAATGGGCCTATAGAAGGCCAAGTCCACTTGCGGGAACTTGAGTATAGTGTAAGTCTATGCAGATTTTAGAACTGGAAGTAGTCAGGTTCTCTTGATCCAGATGGAGATATATGAAAATAAAAGGAAAATTCCAATAGTGCAGACTGCAACTGAAAATCACATGGAAAGATGTACTTCATGGCAGGGAGGTATTTAAACTCACCTATTTGAGAGCTAGAACAAGCTCAGGTATGACCAGTGTTCAGTGGCGTCGATCCCCCACTGGTAGGATATAGGTGTTATATTATAGAGATAGAATCCAATATAGTGCTCACTGTTTATATATAAAGGCAGGTAGGTATAGAAACATAGAATACTCACATTTGAGTGAGCAGGATCTACTGCTCACTATAATAGAGTAGGTGGTATAAACCCCACCTGGGATTCTTGAGTGAGTGAGTTATCCGATGTGATGAATGACCAGGTTAAAATAGATAAAAATTAGTTAAAAGTCTAAAAGGTAAAATAAAAGGTATATGGCACAAATAAAATAATAGCCAATATTCCTTTAATAGTATATATAGAAATCTTTAAAATAGCCAAAACACGTTCGCCACACAGGGCTTTATCAACTGGCATTTAAAAACACAAACCTGGTGCAGAGCAGTATATAAAAGCAGTAAATCAATTAACAATTCAAATTATGGCGCCAAAATTACGTCATCACTATGAGACATACGAGTGGTGAAAACATAATAAAACAAGATAATATTCAAAATACAATGGTATACATTTTTATATAAAATATCAATATATGTGTGGTTTCTTGAGACACAAGTTATGTGGTCGATAACAAAATAGATGTGCAAAATATTTGCACTTCCGTTTTCGTACGATCATGTGGGGCGCCGCAACTGATGATGCCCCAATGGATATTGGGAAATGTAGGCTCTAGTGGGCTCGCGCGTGTAATGTGGCTGCCCAAGATGGCAAAAGGCCAGCTTCGGCTGGGCGGGGACTTTCCCTGTAGGGGACGTACTAAGACACTCCTCACTCTAAGGTCGAAATGCCAGTTGATAAAGCCCTGTGTGGCGAAACGCGCTTTGACTATTTTAAAGATGGTGTCTGTGTCCGTCTGGGAGATTAGACCGCCCAGGCAGACCCTGTAACAGATGGCAAAACTGGCCAAATGTCCAGAGGCACAATAAAACTCTGTATGAGAGCTGGGTGCCAGTGGTCGCGGTGCTGTCCTTACTCACACAGCACCCGGTGCCCTCTCACTGACTTCATCTGATCCTATTCCATCAGGCAGCTTGTGTATGTGGCAGAGTGCAGGAACCAAGAGTGAGAGGGACCAAGAAAGAAAGTGCAGCAGACCGGGTAAACTAGAGGATCTCTCCCAATAAGCCTTTTACTTGGAGCACTTTGGATGATATGACTTTCTGATAAAATAACATTTTCAATGGCAAATTGGGGTTTATTCTCTAAACAGCTTGCAGTGAGTGCCAGTGAATGTATGCATGCCAGTGAGCTTGTCTGTGTGTCAGTGTGAGCTTGTGGATAGTGAGCTTGAGTGTGTGTGTCAGTGTGAGCCTGTGTATAGTGAGCTTTCCTATGTGTCAGTATGAGCTTGTGCACAGTGAGCTTGTCTATAGTGAGCTTGAGTTTGTTTCAATGTGAGCTTGTCTACAATGAGCTTGAGGATGTGTCAGTGTGAGCTTGTCTATAGTGAGCTTGAATGTGTGTCAGTGAGCTTTTGTCTGCATGTGTATGTCAGTGAGTTTTAGTTTATTGTGCTTGTGTGTGAGCATGACATGAAATTGTCTGTAGTGAAATTATGTGTAGTTAGCTTGTGTATCAGAGAGCTTGTAAGCAGGCCCGGACTGGCCATCGGGCACACCGGGCAAATGCCCGGTGGGCCGCGGTGGCCATGGGCTGAGGCTGGCAGGGGAGGTCCCAGGATCTCCCCTGCCGGTCTATGCAGGGCCTGCACTCTCCTAGCGCCGGCCCCGCTGTTTGCCACGACGGGCCGGTGGGGAGATCAAGGATCTCCCTGACCGGCCCACATGCGGCCGCGGCGGGGAGGGAGCCAGCCAGCCAGGAGAGAGGACCTGGCGGAGCTCTAACTTGCAGCTCCGCCGGGTTCCACTCGCAAGATCCGGCGCGTTGCCATGGCAACAACCGGATCTCGCGAGAGTGAACTCTAGCCCCACAGGCTAGAGTTCACTCACCCACGAGGACCACCAGGGAACACAGTGTACCGGACCCCCCCTCCCAGGCTAAAGGTAAGAAGGGAGGGGGGGTCTGGGGAAATAATGACTGGTTTTTTTTTATTTACCCCCCCCTACACACACACAATAACATTTATACAGCACTCTCACACACATTACACACAGCACTCTCTCACACAGCACTCTCACACCCATCACACACGGCACTCTCACACCCATCACACACAGCACTCTCACACGGCACTCTCACACCCATCACTCTCACACCCATCACTCTCACACGGCACTCTCACACCCATCACACACAGCACTCTCACAGAGCACTCTCACACCCATCACACACGGCACTCTCACACCCATCACACACAGCACTCTCACACGGCACTCTCACACGGCACTCTCACACCCATCACACACAGCACTCTCACAGAGCACTCTCACACACACAGCACTCTCTCACACAGCACTCTCACACCCATCACACACAGCACTCTCACACCCATCACACACAGCACTCTCTCACAGCACTCTCACAGAGCACTTTCACACACACACAGCACTCTCTCACACGGCACTCTCACACCCATCACTCACACACACGGCACTCTCACACCCATCACTCACACACGGCACTCACACACATCACACACACCGCACCCTCACACACACATATACTGCACCCCTCACATACACACAGAACCCCCCCAACACACTGCACCACACACATACACAATACTTCCAAATATATATATATATACACACACACACACACACAGGACCACTCTAGCCACCCAGACCACTTCAGCTTAATGAAGTGGTCTTGGTGCCAGGTCCTTCTAGGGTTAACCCATTGTTTTATAAACATAGCAGTTTCAGAGAAACTGCTATGTTTATCAGTGGGTTAAGCCTTCCCCCAAAGCCTCTAGCAGCTGTCTCATTGACAGCCGCTAGAGGCGCTTGCGTGCTTTTCACTGTGAAAATCACAGTGAGAGCACGCAAGCGTCCATAGGAAAGCATTATAAATGCTTTCCTATGCGACCGGCTGAATGCGCGCGCAGCTCTTGCCGCGCGTGCGCATTCAGCCGACGGGGCGGATCGGAGGAGGAGAGCTCCCCGCCCGGCGCTGGAAAAAGGTAAGTTTTAACCCCTTTCCAAAGCCGGGCGGGAGGGGGTCCCTGAGCCACATATGCATCACATTACACCACAAACACAACACGACTAAAACCGACCTTATTACACAATACCACACCACGACCAGCTCACTCTACACACACGCAATACCACAAGCAGGCTCCAAACACATGCACAATACTCTTTCCTGGCCTTTTGTCTCCTGGTATCCATTTATAGACACCAGAGACAAGTTGCAAGGAAACACAGTGCAAGCATGTTATTAAATTTGCTTGCACTGTGCAGAACAAATACAGGACCTTTTTCTCATGCTAGAGCTCTTCAGCAAAGCCCTGCCCTGGTCTGCCCTGGAAGAGCATTGAACCAACATGCTCACTTTGAGAGGAGGCGTGTTTGTCATTGGTGATGACAAAACACACCTTCTCTGCCCCGCCCCCTTTTTAGTGGGCCGCTGTGTTAAAAAAATGCCCGGGCTGAATTTTTCTCCCAGTCCGGCCCTGCTTGTAAGTATGAGCTTGCTTGTGCATGTTTGTTTGTGCCAATGATATTGTGTGTTGGATCATATGGGCAGGACATTAAGATGCCACACCAATTTTGAAGCATATGTGAGTATGGTACATGTAATGTTACACTGTTAGTGGAGCGTACAGGGCAGCAAAAATCCTTTCACTGCCCCTGGGTATATATAATCACTTCTTTGAAGGATTTACACCAGGAAATTTTACACCTGAGCTGTACATTAACACTACTTCCAACACTGTAAGTAAGACTATTAAATCCCATGGATATTTTCAAGTGTAAATCTCTTTCTTTCATTTACCTGCACTAACAAATCTAACTATAACGATATTTAGGGTATATACACTAAAATAATATTGAATAAGAGTTCATACTATGCTACATATTCTCCCTGAGTTAACAATGCTTTTCTATGAGAAATATTTAATTAAACAAAGTCCAGGAAAAGCAGGGAAGTTTATGCTAAGCAAAAGGAAGGAATTCAAAAAAAAATTATAAATGCATATTTTTCAGCTGAATTGATTAAATGCATTAATAAATATGCAATTTGTTACCTAAATATAACATTTAAGCTGACAGCAACTGACCAATATTTCCACTCTTGATTTTTGCTCACTTCATGTGGTCTTGCATTCATGCTCAAAGGAAATTGCCACACAATGTAGACATGTACTGCAATTGGGGGCATGAGCTTCTACATTTGACATATGTGTAGGATGGGCTTATAGATGGACTATTTTTTATTTGTTTTTTTACTGCGTTTATAAGAAACTGAGTGCAGGGAGACAGGATAAAACCTTAGACTTGTCTTTCCTATTGTTTCCTCATAAAAAAATAATATAATTGTCATGATTGCGCATTACAAATAGTCATGAAAATTGACACAAAAAGTGTATAACAAAAAATGAAGCATAGTCTGAAAAACATTCTTTCTTTCAAAGTCTGAAAGTGTAGCACCATCTAGTGTTAATTATACTGGTAGGAAGATGGGAATTTTTTTTTTTTTTAGTGTAGCATTATTAAAATTCCATTATGAATTGCCTACTTTCGCCAAGAATTGCAGTTTGCTTGGTTACGGAAGGTAATTGATAGGTTCTACCAAAACCATTCTGGGCAATTTCAGTGAAATTCATAAAATTCACTGCAAACCAAGGTTCTTACTTAGACTTCAAATTACCCTTAATTTATATTACCCTTAGTTGACAAACATTGTGGTAAAATAGCTCAGGAATGAATATCAGACTAATTTTGAAATGAGTCATGTAGCGGAGAGCTGATTTCCCACAGCTTAACTCCACCAAGTACTTTAACAGGATGCAGGAACAAGTAGTCAATCCAAGAGAATATCCAGCACAATCAGCAATACACTCCAATAATATCCCATCACTTTCCCCAATCACTGGACGACACACAGTATCAGGAGTAGAACTGAACTTTTAATCATACAACCTTCTTTTAAAGCATTCTCCCATGCAAGGGAGGGATTTACAGTAATTACACAATACACCAATCATACACAAGTTGCCACCCACACATCCCCTCCCCTTAGTGTGACACATAATCCAATTATGTAAGACACAGTCCCCTTGTTTTCTGGATGTACCCCTAAACCTAGGAGTACCCCTTTAAATATGACATCCCCTGGTAGCCCTGATCTGGGTGAGACACATATCCAAAAATCACCCAGATCAGGTCAGGGGTTCAGGAGTTATGGGGGTTTAAAGTTTTGTGGAGGTCCATTTAGGTCTACTGAAGCATGACTTTCCAGCCCAAACCAGTTCCAACTAGTCTGGCAGTGTGCCTGGGACATGCCCTGCTGGAGAACAATGGGACAGGAAACGGGGGTGGGGTACACCTTCCTATACACAATCTATGCACAGTCTAATAGAAGTCCATACACTGTGCTTAAAGGGCCAGTAGCCGCTAATAAAAATCTATCATGCCCAAATACTGTCTTTAAAGGGCAATACCCCCAGGGCTATAGTCACATGGCAAGAGGCGGGCAAGCAAGCCCCTCCAAAAGCTCATGGCAAACTCTCTTAAAGGGGTGAGTTAGCTACAAGTCATATAAACAAGAAACTAAGTAAGTAAAAAAAAAAAAGTAAAAAATAAAAATAAATAGGCCTGTGTAATTTTCGTATCAATAGGGTTAGTTTTGCTTATCAAAAGATAAATGAGACATCATCGAGAACCTGCAAAAAAAAAAACATTTGTTTCTCTGTGTTTGTGAAGTGGATGTATCTTTCCACTCAAGTGGAAAAATATAGATATATTTATTGGGGCATAATCACAGTTTCATTTGCTCAGTAGTTGCCAGAGCTTTGATGGTTTTGCACATTGTCTCTATTTAAGGAATATTGACTAAAGTGTGAATTACTGTAAATTCAAAGTGAATTAATAGTGAATTTTATATTATAAAACAAAAAATCAAACCTGAAGAAATTCTACAGTTTGACTATGCTTTCAGTTCTGTTACCTGGACCTAAAATGTATCATTTGCTTGAAATCCACTACTAATTCCTGACAATTCTCACTTTAGTGATTAAACTTGTATGTGTTCCAACCGGGGAAATAAAACACTGGACCATTTTAACCCTTAAGACCGGAGGGCGTACAATTACGCCCTATTTTAGGCGGCTCTAAACGTCGCCGGTGTAATTGTACGCCCTCCGGTCTTTCATTACTTACCCAGTCGCCGGTGGTCCCACGCCGGCGATCGCGGTGGGGGGGACTCCCAGGGAGGCCCCCCGCGGCAGATCCTCCTCCTCAGGTGGTCCCCCTGCTGGCTAAAAATCAAAATAAAATAAATTAAAAAGTGTAAAAAAAAAATGTATACTTAGATCATATATTATATATATATATATGATCTAAGTATATATATACACATATACATACACACACACACACTGTCTAGGTGTATTTTACTATTAATATATATATATTATATATATATGTATATATATATATATATATATTAATATCAAATTACACGTAGACTGATACTGATTAAATATATATATCATTGTTATATATATATATTTATATATAATATAAAAAAATTTAATATGTAAATACGTAAAAAAATAAAATTAAAAAAATAATTAAAAAAAAATAATAAAAAAATATATAGATGTGTGTTATTTTGTTCTAACTGTATTGTGATATTAATATATATATATATATTTATATCAAAATACATGTAGAATGAAATAATATATACATATCTACATACATTAATGTATATGTATATTTTTCACTATATATATATACCTATATATAAATAAAAATATTTAAAAAAAATTATATATATATATACACATATAGATTCACATACGTATGTATATACATACATTAATTCTACATATATATTTATGTAATATTTTTACATAATTAGGTATCTTAATTAATTACAATTAGCGGGACCTGCCTGACCACCCATGCTGAAAGTAAAGGGAATTTAATTTGCTAGCACTATATTTAACCCTATAACTTTCCAAGACACCATAAAACCTGTACACGGGGGGTACTGTTCTACTCGGGAGACTTCGCTGAACACAAATATTAGTGTTTCAAAACAGTAAAGTGTATTACAACGATGATATTGCCAGTAAAAGTGAAGTTTTTTGCCTTTTTCATGCACAAACAGCACTTACATGGATGATATTATTGCTGTGATACTTTTTACTGTTTTGAAACACAAATATTTGTGTTCAGCAAAGTCTCCCGAGTACAATAGTACCCCTCATGTACAGGTTTTATGGTGTTTTCAAAAGTTACAGCATCAAATATAAGGCTTGCGTTTCATTTTTTTCACATTAAAATTCGCCAGATTGGTTACGGTGCCTTTGAGACCCTATGGTAGCCCAAGAATGAAAATTACCCCTATGATGGCATACCATTTGAAATAGTAGACAACCCAAGGTATTGCAAACGGGGTATGTCCAGTCTTTTTTAGTAGCCACTTAGTCACAAACACTGGCCAAAATTGGCGTTTTTTGCATTTTTCACACAAACAAATACTAACGCTAACTTTGGCCAGTGTTTGTGGCCAAATGGCTACTAAAAAATACTGGACATACCCCATTTGCAATACCTTGGGTTGTCTACTATTGCAAATGGTATGCCATTATGGGTGTAAATTCCATTCCTGGGCTACTATAAAGTCCCAAAGGCAACGTAACCAATCTGGCGAATTTCAATTTCAAATGTAACGTGCTATATTTGACCCTGTAACTTCCCAAAACGCCATAAAACCTGTACATAGGGGGTACTGTTTTACACGTGAGACTTTGCTGAATACAAATATGTGTATTTTATTGCAGTAAAAGCAAACAGTATTATGACATTGACAGTTAAAATGTCATGTAGAACTAAAAAATCTAAAAAAATCTTATTTTCTCCCATTGTTTTCATATTAAATTATGTTTCATAGCCAAATATTTGATATTAAATGAAGGCCCTGTTTCCCCTGAATAAAATGATATATAATAAGGGTGGGTGCATTTAATATGAATTACGGTTGGACAGACATGTAGCGCAAATGCCAGGTTTTGTTTACATTTTGTTTCCTTCACAACGTGTACATTTGGCTCCGTCCTTAAGGGGTTAAATAACTACATTAGAACAACCTGTAACAGCTAAAGTTAACTCATTAAGTGAGAGTGACTGTTTTGGACTGGAAATGAAGAGCAGCAAACAATTGACATCTTTGAATATGACTCATTAGAAGGGCGTCAGTGGCGGCACCTCCATAAGAACACTTAAGGCACTGCCCCACCAGATAATTGCAAAGGGGTGAATTACTGACATAGTTTGCCTTGGGAAAGGGTTTACACACACACCATACAGTTCAGCAGTGCTATAATCTCACCAACACCTTCTTCCACTATAGCAAAAACTGACTCACTGATAACAAACGATGGCTGTCTGGATAAGCCATTGAGAGCACGTTGGCATATGTAGAATTTATGTCATTTGTGAAATCTGCCCAATCTGAAAGCAAATAGTGCAAACAATTACTAATAAAGTGACTTTTTTAATAAAAAGTGTAGATGTGCAAAGATGTATAAAAAGTAAAAACAGTACATTTATACTCAAAAGTGCTGCCAAGTAGACTGGAATTCCTCCAGATACAAAAAAAATACAAAATGCAAATACCAAACAAAGATGTCTCTGGCACAAAATGCTCTAAATGTTTTCTTATTTTCACCAACAATCATGAATTAATAAACAGGTTAGATTTACTTTACAGGAACTGGTGTTTTACCAGAATTCTCATATTTCGAGACAAGAAATAAATAATAACATAGTGTAGTATAATATAAAAAGTCATAAAAGGATAGCACTCTCAGGATTTGAAAATAAAGCTTAGCTTTTATTACCTTGTAAAAAAATAGCATCAACGTTTCAGCTTGATACCCTCAAGCTTTCATCAGGTCCTGATGATAGCTTGAGGGTATCGAGCTGAAACGTTGATGCAATTTTTTACAAGATAGTACCTTCTTTGACTTTCTGCATTTTTGCTGGATAAGCACCAGGCAAGGAATAGTGTCTGATGGAGTGCAAGATTATATATATACACACTCACAAGTAAAAAGCACAAGATAAAATTGTGAAAAACCGCAGGTGCCCCAAGGGTGGCAAACCTCACAATATGTAATGATGTATTTTTTTAGAACAGGTGCCCAAAATTGCACAGCATATTTAAGGCCACACCTTGAATATGCACTGTGCAGTTTTGGGCACCTGTTCTAAAAAAAGATATCATGGCACTAGAAAAAGTGCAGAGACGAGCTACAAAATTGATAAAAGGAATGGAGCATTTTAGATACGAAGAAAGGTTAAAAAAATTTAAATCTGTTTAGTTTGGAAACATGGCGCCTGAGAGGGGATATGATAACATTATACAAATATATTCGGGGCCAGTACAAACCTTTATCTGGAAATCATAAACAGGGCTATACATAGGACACAAGGTCACATATTCAGGCTGGAAGAAAGGAGATTTCATCTAAGGCAAAGAAAAGGTTTTTTTTACAGTAAGAGCAATACGGATATGGAATTCTCTGCCTGAAGAGGTGGTTTTGTCATAGTCTATACAGATGTTTAAACTGCAATTGGATAAATACTTGCAAAAACATAACATACAGGGATATAATTTCTAATTAGTGAGGTAATAGCTGCTTGATCCAAGGAGACATCTGACTGCTATTTTGGGGTCAAGAAGGAATTTTTTTCCTAGTTTGTTGCAAAATTAGAAGTGCTTCAGACTAGGTTTTTTGCCTTCTTTTGGATTAACAGCAAAAACATATCTGAGGAATGCTGAACTTGATGGACACAAGTCTCTTTTCAGCTATGTAACTATATAACTATGTAATCTCACCAAGGAAGCTCCATTCCTGGTCTGTGTAACCCTTTAATACCAGGAAAAGCTAAGAGGCCTCAATAATATTGTAAAGCGCTACGGAATCTGTTGGCGCTATATAAATCGCAATAATAATAATAATAAGTGGCAGGTAGTAAATATAACACCAACCACTAGCCGGATCTAATCGATACTAGAAGTAAATTTACTGATAAATGAAAATCATAAACATGAAAACAATTATATACACTCAGATTCCGTTGTATGTAGATGGCTACATTTATTCAAGAGGAAAGATAAATAGAAAAGAAAAGAAGGTGATAATCCTATAAAGATGGACTAAAATTATGACAAAAAAAGGGATTTCAGCGCAGATGATTGTGTTTTATTTGCTCAATACACAAGATCCAGCACACTCTCTCTTCCCTAAACAGCAACTTCAAAGCTCACAGATTTTATTCGTTGTTTTTAGTTATTTTTTTTATTTTTTTTAGAAAACACCTTATCTAGGCAAAAATAATAGGGGTTTAGTTACAATATATACATCATGCATAAGACTGCAACAACGTCAATGTACCACATTTTTGGCAGGTCCTACTCTAACCACCTAATGTCCGCTCTTATGAGATTAACCCACTTACTTGGGGAAAAAATTCCACCTGGGGCTCTCTGCAGTAAAAGGATAAATAGGGCCCTGGAATGAGGCACCTGTGACAGGGAGGGGTGCAACACCAAGGGGTTGACCTAGAGTCCCAAATATATTAAACCAGAGGGCTGCACTCACCTTAACATGTATAAATGGGGTGCTGCTGGGGCCAATTCGTACAATACTCAGGATCCAGCTTACTCACTTATCCACTAAACAGCAACTTCAAAGCTGTAACTAAACCCCCATTATGTTTGCCTAGATTAGGTGTTTTTTTAAAGAAAACTAATTTAAAAAAAAAATAATACAATCTTTGAGCTTTGAAGTTACTGTTTAGTGGATGAGTGAGTGAGCTGGATTTTGCGTATTATACAAATTGACACCAGCAGCACCCCATTTATGCATGTTGAGGTGAGTGCAGTCCCCTGGTTTCATGCATCTTATTTGCTCACATTAATACATACATAAATATGTATAAGAAACATGCAGAGATACATTAAAATTGCATGTATATATAAATAAAAGAGAATATAGGTGAAAAAATTTATTTTAGGCTATATCATGTTTATTCTGACCCACAATAATGTGTGGTTCAAGGAGACATACTACCCCCAAAAGTAAGGTATTGAAACGGGCACAAGATTTGTCCCAGTTATGATAACAATATTGTTGCAGACCAGGAGACTAGTAACATCTGGAGAGATAACACATTCTTCAAAAATCTTGTGCTCTGAAAAAGGTACATTGATGATATCTTCATGATATTTGAAGGACAAGAAGGGAATTGTATTACTTTTTAAAATATGGTTAATAATAATAATTATGATTTTTTTTTTTTAGACATCACATTTTATGTAGAAAATGTTCAAATAGAAAGTAAAACTTTTTTAAACCTATGGATGGCAATAGCCTTATTGATTTTAAAAGTTTTGGGCATTAAAACCATGCGTGCGGTCGGTCAAAAAAAGAGACTTCCAGGAATTTCCTGAACCCCTGCTCTGAACTGGGTGATTTTTGGATATGTTGTTCACCCAGATCAGGGCTATCAAGGGATGTAACATTTATGGGGATATACTGTGTCTTGAGGTACTTATGCAACGTTATAAAATATGTGGTTTTCTGACTGGAGATAATTGAGTTACATAAATTTTACTCAATTATCTCACAGGCAGAGGGGAGGGATTGTATGTTTGTTATGGGAGTGTCGTACATTTAATTACTGTTCTGATTGGTTTGTAAGCTTTGTGTCCCTGTCCCCAACAAGGTCCATGTGGGTGTATCCCTTGCTTAAGGACTTGCATTAAAGATCAGTGTGGCTGCCATTAAACTAGTCTTACTTCACCCTCAATCTAGATTCTTTTCTCTTATTGGGGGAAACTGCTATAAAGCTATCACTACTAGCTCTTGTAAGAGCTGGTCCTGCTAAACTCTCTTTAAGGAGAGGTTTACTCCCTGGAAACTGGATCCTGGTCTTGGATCCAGGGTGGGTGGAGG
This sequence comes from Pelobates cultripes, assembly GCA_933207985.1. Classification (NCBI taxonomy): domain Eukaryota; kingdom Metazoa; phylum Chordata; class Amphibia; order Anura; family Pelobatidae; genus Pelobates; species Pelobates cultripes. Next base: position 175,053,847 of record OW240917.1, read on the forward strand.
ACAGCGAGACCAAGCTGCTGCGGATTGTGTGGTCTATGGTGCTTATGGTGTCCGGTGTGGTGGTTATGGTCCTCAGTGCCGACAAGGGAGCGGTCCTTGGCAGAGGTACCCAGCCGGGCTACAGGGAGCTCAGTTACAACATACAAAAAACTTCTGGTGTGTCTGAGTGTATAACAGAGCTCCATAGCAACAACACAACACTTAATGTGTCCATAAACTATGATAGACGTGTTTTGAATTCTTCCATCCAAATCAGATACACTTTCCTTGTCCTAAATTGCACTTTAGTCACTAAATTGTTACTTCTCATTTACCTAACATTTTTTAGAACAGCCCCACACTTTACCACACAGCCACTCACACCTCAAAAATGAGTGTCCCACTTTGTTCATCTGAAATGTTGGGAGCTATGCCGAATGATCATAATACTGCTGGTTTAATAACTTTTTGAACATTATTCTTTAATTTCTTAAGAGCTTTATATCCTTGTCTTGTTAAATTAAGAGACAGTTTTACTATCTGTGCAAACTCAGTTCTAAAATGATACATTACAGTGCTAATAAAGGAAGTAGAAAAAAGTTAATTTATTTTGTATTTGCTATATTTATAACCAAAATCATCCTTTTTATATATATAATAATGTAATTATTTGTGTATTTGGGGGAGTAGGTTGCTTTTAAGACAATTAAGTACAGGCAGACACAAAACCCCAGGACATCAATGAATAAATATATATAGAAGTATTTAAGGAAGAAAGAAAGTAAAATACCTCCCCTTCCCTAATTATGGCATCTCTATTTAATTACTATTTTATCGTGGTGTGGAGTAGTCATTCAGAGACCAGAGCAGGACAATAAGAATATTTCTTACTTTCTGGCAAGCCAACAAGACAGAGGTTGTTATGAATTCTCTTATTCAGCAAATTCACTGGACCTCTTGTCAGTTTGGCCATTCATTCTTTTGTTTTTTGAAGAGGAGCAACATCATCTTCTAATGTAGACGCATTCTTCAACAATTTTATCTGACATTTAACTAAGGGCTTAATACAGATTTAGATATACTGGTTTTTATGGACTGACACTTTCATCACATGATTTTACGTATATTTATTTTTTTGTCTGGTTGTAGACAATTGATGTTTTTTTATATATATTTTTTTATATATATTTTTTATATATGTTTTTTATAATCTTTTAAATTAATTAATTTTTTTATTTTTTATATTTGCCTTCACTTTTCTCTGTTCGTTTGCTCTAGTTAGCCCTTGTAAGAAGGGAGTATTCACGTGATAGATGGTTTGCCGTGACCCTGAAGATTCCACTATGAGCTCTGATGTCTTTTTTATATGACACTTGTATCATATATGGTTATACATATATATTTAATACACCTTTATTTCTGATGTACATATAGAACTATCTATGTACTTTGTATATGTTCTTGTCACCTATTGGGAATATAAATAGACTTTTCTTCCATCCATACACATATATATACATTTTCCTGTATTATTAATTTATTTATTTTTAACTTTTCTCCTTTTTTCACATAAGTACTATTTGTACTATTTATATTTCCCCTTAGGCTGTTAGCATTTTATGTTAGGGGTCAGTGGGGAGATAGGTAGGATTTGTACACTCAGTTTGCACTTTATAGATGTTTTTTCTATAAGAACGTCTTTTGTACGACTGTGTAAAGTAGCCATAAAGCTTTTTGGGTTCCAGCTTGGACGCGCATGCGTGGGCCTATCACGTGTGCGTCATGACGTATGACGGCGCGCGTGATACGGCGCACGCATAGAGAAGTTCACAGAACCGGCGGATTTAAAAGGAGAATGGCGTTTGAAGAGAGAAGATGCTCCTGAGGAAGTCGTAGGACGAAACGCGTTGAGCTTACCAGGAGACCCTGTGATTTGGTATCGGCAGTTTTATTATCACATATGCTGGATCTATTTTTTTTGTGCAATATTGTATCTATTTGGACTATCAAGTGCTCACTCTGTTATTCGAGTCTTTTATTTATGGTATAATACTGTGTGTTTACCTGGATGACCAAGCTAATCCTATTGTGCACTTTATTCTTGTTTGCACTTTTTGCATTTTGCACTTTATATATTTAGTCCAGTATTTATTGTGTTAAGCTGCTATACCTATGGGTCTCTGGCCCATTATGGCCTTTTAATATATATTTTATTGCACATGTTTTGTGCTATATATTGTGGATTTTTTTTTTATGTAATAAATTTCTGTTCACTTTATTTTTTTCCTCTTGATCTCATTTTTTCCTTCCTTTACCCCTATATAGTACTTATATAGTGATTGTGGCGCCCTGTGTTTTTCTGGTTTTCTTTGGTACATATTTGAGGTTGGAGTGACCTCTTCACAGAAGCTTGCCTGCACTTATTTTTCTCACTGCACCTCACCTATCTTTCATTTTATTTTTTAACTAAGGTTGGACTAAGTTTTTACAGTTACATTATGTAAAATTTTAGCCGATGGTACAAATTTTAGTACATTCATCACCTGGACCTTCAGACAGACTATTTGTGTAGGTTACTGGAAATTTCTTATGCTTTAGTCAACCTGTACCCATTATAGGTGCAGGGTGTGTGTAATGTAATTGTTTATAATGTGTATAATATACTGTTAAATGTTTTGCCTGCTCTCCTGTACTGCTGAGGATTGCTACCAACTAGTTAGAGTTGGCTTTGGAGCCTGTGTAGTGCCCTCTGTTGGTAGCAACAGCAATATGCACTTCCTGAATAGCAAGGTTGGTAATTTGAATATTCGGGTAGATTTGCATATTGCTAATTCTGCAAGCAGGAGAGATATTTTCTGTTAATTATTGTCTTAGCCTTCTCTTTATAAATATGTCATTGTGTTATAATAAGTTGCTGTTTGTTGTCTGCTGTAAATTGACTGTTTGCATTTTTATTGAGTTGTCACAGCAATCTTTATGTAATAATCATATGGGCTAGCCCCGAGAAAAATAAAGTTTTGCATGTCAGTTCCCTTTGCAACTTGTGTCCTGTGTTGATTTTTAGAGATCCTAGTGACATAGTTTTCAGATCTGTTTGATTGTTGAGGGATCTCTCTAGCCCTGAGAGCTAGGCCTGAGAGCTGCAATTGATTTTGTAAAGGCAATAATTAGAATCACTGTATGAGGCAGAGGGGACAATACCAGCCTGGAAGGAGAGCTACAGCCTGGTCGGGTGGGAAAGCTCCAGAAGGACCCCAGTCAAGCGTCTGTGACTTTGGCTGAAGTGTTCCAGGGTCCCTACAAGTAGCTAGGAAGCAGACTGGGCAGTGGTACTGGGTTGGAGTACAGGAGCTCTGTCACACATACCACCCAAGATTCACATGGTAACATCCAGTGGCGTACACACAATCCATGGGGCCCTGGTGCGAAACTGATCCGTGGGACCCTCCCCTCTCCCCCCGACAGACACACACACACACACATACAGACACACATACATATAATCCTGAAAAGTAACCCTACATGTAATTTCAAAAAAAAGTTATATGAGATTTTGGATGAAGGTTTTAAGAAGGGGATCATAGATAAAGATGAATTTGATTATCTGTTTATTTCGTCCCCAAAGACAGCTGTCTTTTACTACCTGCCAAAGGTACACAAGAGCCTTATATCTCCACCGGGAAGACCTATTATTAGTGGGATTGGCTCTATGACTAGTAATATTTCCCAATATATCGACTTTTTTCTTCAGAAATATGTGACACAAACAAGATCGTACGTTAAAGATTCCGCTCAGATCATTAGGGAATTTGAAGATTTTGAGTGGGATGAAAATTACCTTTGGGCGACTGTGGATGTGGCATCTTTGTACACAGTTATAGATCATGAGAAGGGTATAGATGCCATCCATAGGATTTTAATGAAAGATCCTGATATGAACACAGAACAAATTTCGTTTATTTTGACTCTTATAAGGTTTATCCTGTTCCATAATTTCTTTTGGTTCGATGAGGTTTATTACCTTCAGATATGTGGAACAGCCATGGGTACCTGGTTCGCACCAAGTTATGCCAATATTTTTGTGGCAGATTGGGAACTTCAGAATATTTGGCAGAATAACCCATTTGGTGCGAACCTGGTACAATGGAGAAGATATATTGATGATGTTTTAATTGTCTGGAAGGGGGAAAGGAAGGTTTTGGAGCAGTTTTTGTCTTTTATTAATCTTAATACGTATGGTCTCAAATTCACTGAGGAGATACAGAATACTCATATTAATTTTTTAGATTTGACTCTATTTATAAAAGAAGGAAGAGTAAGAAGCAAGACCTATTTTAAACCTACAGATGGGAATGGATTCATTGAGTTTTCTAGTTGCCATAACCGGAATTGGTTGACGAATATCCCAAAGGGGCAACATATGAGGATTTTTAGAAATTGTACTGATAGGGATGATTTTAAACAACAAGTACAGGTTTTAAACAAGAAATTCCAAGATAGAAATTACCCTGAGGATCTTTTATCCAAAACTCAACAAAAGGTAGAAAGTTTCCAAAGGAAAGATCTCCTAGTAGACAAAAAGAAACATAAAATTATGAATAATAGAAGCCAGAAAAATGATTTCGATTTTGCTTTCCTCACTAAATATAATGGAAGGGCGAATTTAATAGAAAGATCTATACGAAGGAATTGGCCCATTCTATTGCAGGATCAGTATCTGAAAAAGATCTTACCATCAAGACCGAAAGTGCTATATAAGAAAACTAATAACTTGAAAAATATTTTAGCACCTAGCATATTACCTAAAGAGGGCAAAGAGAAGGAGCACTTTTTATCTAAGAAACCTATGGGCTTCTTTAAATGTGGTAGGTGCAGCACCTGTAAATTTCAAGCAAATAAAACCACAGAATTTAGGAGCACTGTAACTAAGGAGGTCTTCAAAATAAAGCATTTTATTAACTGTCAAAGCAAAAATGTTGTATATCTACTACAATGTAAATGTGGCGTCCAGTATATAGGACGCACCATTAGAAAACTACATGTTAGATTACTTGAACATTTCAATGGGATTAATAATAGAAACATGAAACACAGTGTTCCTAAACACTGCACCACCTGTGATGTTTTTAATTTGAAAGATTTTATATGTATTGGAATTGACTTGATCATACCACACTGGAGAGGGGGTAATACCGAAAAAATGTTGGCAATGAGGGAAACCGAATGGATATACAAGATGAAATCATCGGTTCCCTCGGGCCTCAATACAGACCTTGACATACTTGTTTTTATTGATTAATTTGCACATATTAATCTGTCGTTTTTATATCCCCTTTTCATATTTCCTTTTTATATTCTCTTTTCATATCCCCTTTCTATGAGCAATGAAGAATGAAACAACAGAAAAATTATGTCTACTCTTCGGAAAATTATCTCTACTCTTTGGATTGTATATATATAGGGTTTTATGATCTATAATTTATTATATATATTTTTTAGTATATTTGCTACTTATCTCTTTCTCTTTTAAATATGGCTTTTGTTTAAATTTATATCGCTGGGATTTGTTCTCATCTTGAACTTTGTATACATTCAGATAAATTTAATTTTTGATTTCTTGACATTTTATATTAATGTATATAAGATCTATTATGATATTAAAAGGACAGCTATTTATGTTAGCCTTAGCAAAATGTATGTATTCAAAACATGAATGTAGCAATGCAAATGGGCTTTGAAGCTTTTTTCCTCTTTTAATTGAATTTTTTCCTCTTTTTTCCTCATTTTTCATTTTTCTGTTTATATTTATATTTATACACATGTATGTGTTTATATATTTTTAAATTATATAATAAATTATTTAATTTTTCACAGCGTTATAGCTGCATATAATATGCTTGTTGGCCCTATTAATCATCATTTTTATTGTATCCAGCCTAATTTGCATCTTAATTTAGGATGCCACATATGTAATATAACAGATTGTATATAGGCAGGTCTGTAAATTCAGACCGCAATTGCTATGAGCATTCCAAGTGGATTGTTGCTCACTTTGCGGCTGCATACATTATACATAAAGTTTATTTGCGTTCCAGCTTGGTTTGCGCATGCGCCTTCCGACCAGTCGCACGTCATCACGTATGAAGGTGCGCACGGTACGGTTTGTGCATGCGCGATCAATTAATGGCGGCCAGACCGGCGGATTTAAAAGACGAACGGGACCAACAGCAATTCAGCAAGCTCCTGAAGAAGTCGACATCGACGAAACACGTTGAGCATTGAGCACCTTCAAGATCCCTGCATTTTTTGGTATAGCAGTCTTTTTCTACAAGTATTACATCTCATAGTATTTGTGCACTTTATGCTGTTTTTGTACCATTGGTACTTTTGTACTTGGCACTTGCACTTTTACTTGTATGATTTTAGCTGCCATCCATAGGGGTTCTTGATTTTGATTATTATTGTTTTTATTACTGTTATTTTGTGCATGTTGCACTTTTGGCTATTATTGTTTCAATAAAGTGGACCCTTTACTTCCACAGTATACTCTGCATTTATGGGATTATTCTATACCATATTGATATTTATCTTAGTGGTTGTGGCGCCCTGTAGTCTGCACTAGTGTTCAGACTTTGTGTTTATTTTATTTATATAGAGGTTTAGAGTGACCTCAATACAGTGGCTTGCCTGCACTAAAATTTAGACCTACTATCACCCACATCATCCTTTTATTTATTTTCATACATATATACATACACACACATACACTCTGACTCCCTGGTCTTCCTCCCGCACGGGCTCTCAGTGTTAGCTGAGAGGAGTGACGTGCAGTCACTTCCTCCCAGCTTGTGACCGGGCCCCCTTACAATCCATATCCATTGGGTGGCCCTGACAGCATGTGCCACCCGATGGACCCCTTGGATGCCGCGCGGGTCGGCGCCACAAAAGATGGAGGCAGGTACCCAGTCGGAGGGGCCCGCAGGGCGGCCGGGCCTCCTGGAGTGCCGGGCCCTGCAACTGCGGTATGTACGCTGCTGGTAACATCTATGTTTTCTTGTTTTTTTTTTACTGATCTTTTTTTTTTAACATCAGCCATGATTTGTGGTGAAGGCTTATTTAATTTTGAATAGCAATACTCATTATGGGTATATATTGGAATTACAGTACATTTTACCCGTTGCAACTCATTTATATTTACACCATTGTTGTGTTTCTTTTTAGGATTACTTAAATGCTATCTCCTCATTTTGTGAATTTCTAGTGTTCATATTTGTTCAAGTATTGCTTTTTGTTCATGATAACTTTGTAGGGTAAATTACAGGAAAATTATGGGCACCATAACAACATCATCTGAATTTAATTGTTATAGTAATGTAAATGACTTTTGGCCTGGGTTGTCAGACAGGTCCCCAAAATTGCAATCAATAAAATTACTTAATTATGTACAAATATACACGTAGAATTTAAATATATATATACATATTTATATATTTGAAGTCTACGTGTATATTTATAAAATTATTTATGTTTTTATATATATATATATATATATATATATATATATATATATATATATATACACATAGTATTTTTTTTATTTATTTGTATAAACATATAATAAATATATATATTATTTAATTCTAAGTGTATTTTGAAGTGTTTTTTAAATCAAAATACAATTAGAATAAAATTACACATATATATATATATATATACAGGGAGTGCAGAATTATTAGGCAAGTTGTATTTTTGAGGATTAATTTTATTATTGAACAACAACCATGTTCTCAATGAACCCAAAAACTCATTAATATCAAAGCTGAATATTTTTGGAAGTAGTTTTTAGTTTGTTTTTAGTTTTAGCTATGTTAGGGGGATATCTGTGTGTGCAGGTGACTATTACTGTGCATAATTATTAGGCAACTTAACAAAAAACAAATATATACCCATTTCAATTATTTATTATTACCAGTGAAACCAATATAACATCTCAACATTCACAAATATACATTTCTGACATTCAAAAACAAAACAAAAACAAATCAGTGACCAATATAGCCACCTTTCTTTGCAAGGACACTCAAAAGCCTGCCATCCATGGATTCTGTCAGTGTTTTGATCTGTTCACCATCAACATTGCGTGCAGCAGCAACCACAGCCTCCCAGACACTGTTCAGAGAGGTGTACTGTTTTCCCTCCTTGTAAATCTCACATTTGATGATGGACCACAGGTTCTCAATGGGGTTCAGATCAGGTGAACAAGGAGGCCATGTCATTAGATTTTCTTCTTTTATACCCTTTCTTGCCAGCCACGCTGTGGAGTACTTGGACGCGTGTGATGGAGCATTGTCCTGCATGAAAATCATGTTTTTCTTGAAGGATGCAGACTTCTTCCTGTACCACTGCTTGAAGAAGGTGTCTTCCAGGAACTGGCAGTAGGACTGGGAGTTGAGCTTGACTCCATCCTCAACCCGAAAAGGCCCCACAAGCTCATCTTTGATGATACCAGCCCAAACCAGTACTCCACCTCCACCTTGCTGGCGTCTGAGTCGGACTGGAGCTCTCTGCCCTTTACCAATCCAGCCACGGGCCCATCCATCTGGCCCATCAAGACTCACTCTCATTTCATCAGTCCATAAAACCTTAGAAAAATCAGTCTTGAGATATTTCTTGGCCCAGTCTTGACGTTTCAGCTTGTGTGTCTTGTTCAGTGGTGGTCGTCTTTCAGCCTTTCTTACCTTGGCCATGTCTCTGAGTATTGCACACCTTGTGCTTTTGGGCACTCCAGTGATGTTGCAGCTCTGAAATATGGCCAAACTGGTGGCAAGTGGCATCGTGGCAGCTGCACGCTTGACTTTTCTCAGTTCATGGGCAGTTATTTTGCGCCTTGGTTTTTCCACACGCTTCTTGCGACCCTGTTGACTATTTTGAATGAAACGCTTGATTGTTCGATGATCACGCTTCAGAAGCTTTGCAATTTTAAGAGTGCTGCATCCCTCTGCAAGATATCTCACTATTTTTTACTTTTCTGAGCCTGTCAAGTCCTTCTTTTGACCCATTTTGCCAAAGGAAAGGAAGTTGCCTAATAATTATGCACACCTGATATAGGGTGTTGATGTCATTAGACCACACCCCTTCTCATTACAGAGATGCACATCACCTAATATGCTTAATTGGTAGTAGGCTTTCAAGCCTATACAGCTTGGAGTAAGACAACATGCATAAAGAGGATGATGTGGTCAAAATACTAATTTGCCTAATAATTCTGCACTCCCTGTATATATATATATATATATATATATATTTTTTAGCCTTTTTTAATTTCTATTTATTTACTTATTATTTTTATTTTATTATATATATATAAATGGACATTATACATATTACAATAGAAGAAAGAAAAAAATGTTTTACTTATCTATCATAGGTTATGTTAGTTTAGAGATGCGTCACCACTCGATGAAAAGCGGTTTTAGCACTTGAACTGGTTGTGGTTAATCATGGAAAAGAATTGTTAAAAAATTAACTTTTATTTTTCAAATTTAAAATGGTAAATCAATCCCTAGTGCTGGGATTCTAAAAGCAATAGGGGGAGTATTTACTCCACAACAGAACACAAGACAAAAATAATAATGTAAGAAAAAAAGGTATAAACAATATACCAGCAAGTGGAGCGCTATATTGAATATATATATAAATAATGAGGGGGTATACTCACCCCTCCAACATAGTGATACAATGTGTCCAAATGTACATACAAAGTAAAACAACTAAAAGAGAGAATATAGTGCAGATGGTTTACAAAAAATAAAAAAATGAATAATGGTAGCAATTGGTTGAAACCACTCACGTGGGTTGGAGCCTATAAGCTATTGGCTCCGTAAGTGACTCCTTCTTGCTCTTGAGGCAGCAACACACCCCTTTATCCCAAAATTTTCTCCCGAAGATATGGAACAAACAGAGAGAGAGAACCTCATAGGTGGTATTGTACAGATGGTGTATACAATATAGTGAGATAGTAATAGATATGCTCACCTTAGACAGAGCCTTGAATTCCTGGCTCTGAGGTTTGTTGGCAATGTGCTAATTTATTGGGATAGCATTCCCCACATGGTGTTCCTGGAGGCTAGAAAGGACTATATGGACTAATATATATAACAATTTATTGTAGAGATAAAAAAATAATAATAAAAACAATATTTAGACTTCTCAAAAGCACATAAGCTAAATGATGGAAAGTCCAAGTATAAAAGTCCAAACTCCAGCTAAACGCGTTTCACTCTTGTATGAGCTTCCTCAGTAGCTGTCAGACAGACAGCTACTGAGGAAGCTCATACAAGAGTGAAACGCGTTTAGCTGGAGTTTGGACTTTTATACTTGGACTTTCCATCATTTAGCTTATGTGCTTTTGAGAAGTCTAAATATTGTTTTTATTATTATTTTTTTATCTCTACAATAAATTGTTATATTTTTTTATATATTAGTCCATATAGTCCTTTCTAGCCTCCAGGAACACCATGTGGGGAATGCTATCCCAATAAATTAGCAAATTGCCAACAAACCTCAGAGCCAGGAATTCAAGGCTCTGTCTAAGGTGAGCATATCTATTACTATCTCACTATATTGTATACACCATCTGTACAATACCACCTATGAGGTTCTCTCTCTCTGTTTGTTCCATATCTTCGGGAGAATATCGTTTGGGATAAAGGGGTGTGTTGCTGCCTCAAGAGCAAGAAGGAGTCACTTACGGAGCCAATAGCTTATAGGCTCCAACCCACGTGAGTGGTTTCAACCAATTGCTACCATTATTCATTTTTTATTTTTTGTAAACCATCTGCACTATATTCTCTCTTTTTGTTGTTTTACTTTGTATGTACATTTGGACACATTGTATCACTATGTTGGAGGGGTGAGTATACCCCCTCATTATTTATATATATATTCAATATAGCGCTCCACTTGCTGGTATATTGTTTATACCTTTTTTTCTTGTATTTTGCATTTTCTTGTATTTTGCACTTTATTGTGGATTAAGGTATTCCACTTTTTGTGTTGAGCTGCTTTTATTCAGGCACTTTAGTATATCACTCACTATCTCAGTAAGGGATAGTTTTTGTTTTCTTTGTGTGAAAAATAATAATGTGCATCAAATAAACATAAAATCTATCTAAGAGAGATTGCAAATAGTGAGATTTCTCGGGAGTTGCAATTTCTCAATTTCTCATATCTGATTTGCCAGATGCATCTAAATTGGTATGTCTAGAAACTGTCATCTGGAGATTACATTTAAGTCAGAGCAAACATGTTTTGAAAAAGGTAAAAAGATTCTAAGGTTTGGTAGGGGGAGGGGATATCCTCATTTGTAAGTATATAGTAAAGTAAATTCCAGGCAAGCAGGGAGGGTGTAAGTGCCGGTTAGTCCCTATTATAGTCTAATATATTGCCAAACTATATGTCTCTACACATTTGGCAGCTGCCACTTGTTTCCTCTATGTTGTGTTCCCCAGTTATCAAGATAAAGCAGCAAATCGTTCCCCCAATATACACGCCACACCTTGATTGAAAATATTGATGAATGAAAATAAAAAGGAGTACTAGTACACTATGGAATATCTAATATATATCCTAGAGAAGTAGAGTTAGGGAAATCCCTGTTGGACCATAGGCTGAAGAGTTAGAAATAAGTTGAAGGTTGAAATAAGTCTAAATAGCCACGTCAAGAGCCACGTAAATCTGCACCCTATGCGCATTTCAACCGGCAGCCGTTACCCGGGATCATCAGGAGTGCTGGGGAAAGGCTCAATTTTTTCAGGTTTAAAAAGGACCAGTCTAACTGCTGTTTGGTTGATTGACCACTAGTGGGGTATATCCACTAAGCGGTTTTACTTCAAGTCCCTCTAAGCTAATTCTTTTGGAAGTCAAAATAATAGAACATCGAATTTGGATTAATAATTATCATACTGTTGATACCACATCACTATATAAATGCTTTTATATTAGAAGTAATTTTTCTTAGGGTCATTTATGTTGCGGTGGTTGGAAAAAGGTTCATTTGTACTGTCAAATTATCAGTATCTGGCCGTTACAGTGTATTTCTATATACTGTGAATTCAAGTTTCAGCCATAAAACTTCATTAGTTATCTAATAATAGACTGTAGTCGATAATTGAGTTAGTGTAAAAGCTTTTTGTTGAGAGTAAGAGGAAGTTTGTGCATTTCAGGGGTGATTCTGTCCGCCTTTTGTCATTCGTGTTCACATCAGACTGTTATGGATTTGCAGGTCCCCACACATACATTCCTGAGTATTAAGGGGATACCCACAGTATAAACTTAACAGTGACTGTTTTATCTAAAGTCAAAGAAGGCATATTTATTTTTTACGGGTAACTGTACTGAGGTCATGTATACGTTTCATCAAAAGTAAATATGTTGGCTGCTAGTGGGGTCCACTCACTAAGTATTTTTCATAGAGAAGCAAAATATTTGAATTGGTGTAATATTAGTTGGTTTTTTTTTTGTTTTGTTAAGTAATAACAAAACACTGGTTGATGTATTTTATCATACTTGGAAAGTTTTCTTGATGTATGAAAACATCCGTTATTTATATTTCTAAAGGGGGAAGATAAAAAATCTACTTGATTTTTAGAGGTGTTTGAAAATTATAAGTGGAGTATTAATTTTCAAGTTAATTAAAATCTTTCTATTCTCACCTCAAGTAGATATGAATCCCAATATCCTATAAGTTGCTTGAATAAGTTCTTGAAAAGGAAAACGTTTGAGGATAAGGGAATTGTTATATCTTTAGTTAGTCCTTGTATGGTCAGGGATTTTGAAACCTAACATGGAAATAAATCTAAGTGCCACTTGTATGTCTTCTAGTGATGAATAGATAAATGCATATTAAATGCATACTTATTGATATGTGAATGTGGAAGAAATTTGCTGATATTTTGAAGTTAAAAGGATTGTTTTGATCCAAACATTTCTTACTTTAAGTAATAAAGGTCGTATAGTTGAATTCTTCATTGAGTCCCAGTGGACTCAATGTTTTGAAGGGAAAGATCCATCTACACTCTTGTTGTAGCAATTTGGGGTTTGTATCTCCTCCACGTGGTGATGTCTTTACTTATTTGATTGCTTGAAAAAACAAACTTGAAGTATCACCATTGTGAAAGTTGTGGACATGTCTCAATATTGGTGTATCAATGCAGCATATATGTGGACAGAATTCTACGCCCCATTGTGGTAAAAACTTCCTCACCCCACTTATTAGGTAATATCTGGCTCTGATCCCAGGTAACCCCTGCAACACTGTCTGTCTCACCACTGCACCCCACTTATTAGGTACCCTCACAATGCATTATTATTCTATGTATTTTTGCCTTTAATCTGACAAACTTGATTCATTAGTGCAGTCTGCTATTTGTCCAATCCCTCCCATCTCATGTGTTATAGACAATTGACTATCTCTAGGCTGAGTGGAATGAATTCCTAGTTAAGTCACTGGGGAGCATACGACCATAGGGAGCACAGGCCACATTTCATCTGTGTGCCACTATCCATTAAGTGCCAACTTCCAATAAGTGCCATGAATCCTAGGAGTTTACCAAGGGAGTTCAACAAGGAAGACACAAGGAGAACAGCAGACAGTGCTTCAATCAACATTTTCATTATCATCCACACACTGTTGTGCTTGCTGCATTTATGTTTTGTATTTTGTACCTAGCCATATGTGTAGCTAGAATCTGGCCCCAATAAATTTGCCAAAACCCAATATAGACAAGTTCAATTTTAGACCTGTACCTATTAGTGTCATTAAGAAACACCTTAATAATCTAAAAATGAAAGACCAGTCTGGACCTGACCAAATCCCAGCAATGCTGTTGGAGCTCAGTGCACCAGCTACAATGTAATTACATGACCCACCATTGTGACATGCTAAAAGATCTAAACTGGCTGTCGCTGGAATCCAGACGCACCCTCCATCTTTCCAGCCCTGAGTTTAACCCCTTAAGGACACATGACGGAAATATTCCGTCATGATTCCCTTTTATTTCTGAAGTTGTGTCCTTAAGGGGTTAAGAGCTTTTCTGGGAAGCTTCCACCCTACCTGAGCAGAATGCTCTCCTCGGCTGTTCCCACCTCTTATAACCTCCTATCCAGTGCCAACATTTTATTTAGTCTACCTCAATACAAAAAGAAAGCGGCTCGATCCTCCTTTCCTAAAGAGCACCGCAATTATGGAATTACCTCCCGCACACTTTCAAATCTTCCCCAGGCCTAAAATCCTTTAAGATAACCTCTCTACATATCTCAAAACAGAATGCACCTGTCATGGTTGATTATATATTGCTACCTGTTCTATGTTAAATTTTGTATATATATTGTGTATTAATATTGTTTTTGTATTTTATTGTACCTTATTGTACCAATGCAATGTTTTGTGGACCGAGGACATACTTTAAACAAGAGAAATCTCAATGTATCTTTCCTGGTAAAACATTTTATAAATAAATAAATATTACTTGACTTCCCCCTGATAAAACAAAAAATTAAATTAAAAAAAATATTATACCAATTCAAATATTTCGATTCTCTATGACAACTACTTAGTGAATGGACACCATAAGTGGCCAATATATTTACTACTGACGAAATACATGACCTCAGAACAGTTACCCAGAAAAAATAAATATGCCTTCTTTGACTTTAGATAAAACTGTCACTGTTAAGTTCATACGGTGGGTATCCCCTTAATACTCAGGAATGTATGTGTGGGGACCCCCAAATCCATAACAGTCTGATGTGAACACGAATGACAAAAAGCGGCCAGTGGACAGAATCACCCTTGAAATGCACGAACTTTCTCTTACTCTCTTACAAAAAGCTTTTACACAAAATCAATTATTGACTAGAGTCTATTATTAGATAACTAATGCAGTTTTATGGCTTAAACTTGAAATCACAGTGCTTGTATAGAAATGCAGTGTAACGGCCAGTTACTGATAATTTGCCAGTACAAATGAACCTTTTCCCAACCACCACAACATATATAACCCTAAGAAAAATTACTTCTAATATAAAAGCATTTATATAGTGATGTGGTATCAACAGTATGATAATTATTAATTATTAATCCAAATTCAATGTTCTATTATTTTGACTTCTAAAAGAATTAGCTTGGAGGAACTTGAAGTAAAACTGTTTAGTGGATATACCACACTAGCAGTCAATCAACCAATCAGCAGTTACACTTTTTTAAACCGTAGTAAATGGAGCCTTCCCCCAGCACTCCTGATGATCCCGGGTAACGGCTGCTTGGTGAAACATGCTTCGGGTGCAGGTTGACGTGGCTCTTGGTCTAGAAGGCTATTTAGACTTATTTCAACCTTCAACTTAATTCTAACTCTTCAGCCTCTGGTCCAACAGGGATTTCCTTAAAGGACCACTATAGTGCCAGGAAAACATACTCGTTTTCCTGGCACTATAGTGCCCTGAGGGTGCCCCCACCCTCAGGGTCCCCCTCCCGCCGGGCTCTAGGGGGAGGAAAGGGTTAAACCTCCTCCTCTCCGCCTCCTTGGCTGAATGCGCATGCGCGGCAGGAGCCACATGCGCATTTTGCCAGTCCATAGGAAAGCATTCACAATGCTTTCCTATGGATGCTGGCGTCTTCTCACTGTGATTTTCACAGTGAGAAGCGCAGAAGCGCCTCTAGCGGCTGTCAATGAGACTTCTCTGAAACTGCTATGTTTATAGAAAAAAGGGTTAATCCTAGCTCGACCTGGCACCCAGACCACTTCATTAAGCTGAAGTGGTCTGAGTGCCTATAGTGGTCCTTTAACTTTACTTCCCTAGGATATATATTAGATATTCTGTAATATACTAGTACTCCTTTTTTATTTTCATTCATCAATATTTTCAATCAAGGTGTGGGTGGTATATTGGGGAAAACGATTTGCTGCTTTATCTTGACAACTGGGGCACACCACATGGAGGGAACAAGGGCCGGTTGCCAAATGTGTAGGGACATATAGTTTGGCAATATATTGGACTATACCGGCACTTGCACCCTCCCTGCTTGCCTGGTTGTCTGGAATTTACTTTACTATATACTTACAAACATGGATATCCCCTCCCCCCACCAAACCTTGGAATTTATAAACTTTTTTTTAAATGTGTTTGCTCTGACTTAAATGTAATCACCAGATAACAGTTTCTAGACCAGTGATGGCAAACCTTTTTGAGCCCAAGTGCCCAAACTGCAATACATGCCAATTTCTTTTCCTCAAAGTGCCAACACGGCAATTAAACCTGAATACTGAGGTTTAGGTTTAGAAAAAACAACTCATACAGTTGTCCAAACTAATTCTCCTCTTCTCTCCCTCCAGCATCTTCTCTTCTCTACCCACATCATATCCCCTCTACCACAGCATCTCGTCCTACTCCTCCTCTCCCCTTCTCCCCCAGCATCTCTTCCTCATCCTCTCCCCTTCTCCCCCCAGCATCTTTTCTCCTCTCCCCAGATTCTCCTCCTCCTCTCCCCAGATTCTCCTCTTCTCTCCCCCAGATTCTCCTCTTCCTCTCTCCTTCTCCCCCCAGCATCTCCTCCTCTCCCATTCTCCCTGCAGAATCTCCTCTTCCTTTCCCTTTCTCCCCCCCAGATTCTCCTCTTCTCTTTCCCAGCATCTCCTCCTCTCCCATTCTCCCCACAGAATCTCCTCTTCCTCTCCCTCAGATTCTCCTCTTCCTTTCCCTTTCTCCCCCAGATTCTCCTTTTCTCTTCCCCAGCATCTCTTCCTCCTCTCCACTTCTCCCCAGATTCTCCTCTTCCTCTCCCCAGATTCTCCTGTTCCACTCCCAGATTCTCCTCTTCCTCCTTTCTCCTTCTCCTCCTCCTCCCCCCAGCATCTCCTCCTCCTCTCCCCCAGCTTCTCCTCCTTCTCTCCCCCCAGCTTCTCCAACTTCTCTCTCCCAGATTCTCCTCCTTCTCTCCCCCAGATTCCCCTCTTATCTCCACCCAGCATCTCCTCTTCTCTCCCCCAGATTTTCCTCTTTTCTCCCCCTCAGCATCTTCCAATCACTACCCCAGCATATTCCCCCTCCCCCAGTATATCCCCCTCTCCCACCCAGCACATAAATAATGTTTAATTTTTTTTTGATGCGGATGGGGGTTTGAAGTCCACCCAGGCTCCCAGCTGGTGGATCCAATTCTGCTGCTGTGATGGGGTGTGGGTGCGAGGGAGCACTGACTTATGCACTGTTCCAGTACTGCTTCCTCCGCTGATGCTGCTGGGTAAAAGGAAAATATGTCAATCAGGTGGCGGCGCCTGATTGATGTCATTTCCTGTCTCCCAGCAGCATCAGCGGAGGGAGCAATGCTGGAACAGTGCTCCCACGCAGCCCTCCATCCCACCCACCAGTGCCATCTTTACAACATTATGGGCCCCCGGGCAAAGCAGTGCACAGGGGCCTTGCCTACACACAACTCAATAGAAAAAAATTAATTATAGATAAAATTAGGCATATATTTATTAGTATCTCCAACAATGCAATACATACATAAAATATATACACACCGACTGCTGAACACATTCAAACACCAGCTGCTGTACACAGTGAGACTGCGGAGTACACACACACACACACACAGAATGCGGGGTACACACAGACAGACTGCTGAGTACACACAGACTGCTGAATACATACACACAGTCTGCTGAATACATACACACAAACACACACACACATACTGCCAGGGCCAGACTGGTCCACCGGGATACCGGGAAATTTCCCGGTGGGCCATCGGCACCTGGGGCTGGGGAGACATCTAGGTGACCTGCGGCCGCAGGAAGAGCTCTTCTGGCGGCCGCAGGTGGAGGAGAGCTCTTCTGGCGGCTGCAGGGGAAGCTGGCTGTCTCTGTCTCTGCTCCCCCGCCCTCGCGTGCTACTTAATAAGACCGGGGCCGGAATATAATGTCATATTCCAGCCCCAGTCTCATTAATCTGCGCGCAGGGGAGCAGAGACAGAGACAGCCAGCCCCCCCTGCAGCCGCCAGAAGAGCTCTCCTCCGCCTGCGGCCGCCAGCACACCCATCTGCCTACCCACAGGTAGCAACAATTATGTGTGTCAGTGGGAGTGTATGTGTGTGTGTGTGTCTGTCTGTCATGGTGTGTGTGTGTTTGTCTATCTGTCATGGTGTGTGTGTGTGTGTCTGTCTGTGTCATGGTGTGTGTGTGTGTGTGTGTGTGTCTGTCTGTCATGGTGTGTGTGTGTGTGTGTGTGTGTGTGTGTGTATCTGTCTGTCATGGTGTGTGTGTGTGTGTGTCTGTCATGGTGTGTGTGTGTGTCTGTCATGGTGTGTGTGTCTGTGTCATGGTGTGTGTGTGTGTGTGTGTCTGTCATGGTGTGTGTGTGTGTGTGTGTATCTGTGTCACGGTGTGTGTGTGTCTGTCTCATGGTGTCTGTGTCTGTCTCGTGTGTGTGTGTGTGTCTGTGTCATGTAATGCTGTCTGTCTGTGTCATGGTGTGTGTCTGTCATGTGTATGTGTTGTGTGTCTGTCATGGTTTATGTGTGTCTGTCTGTGTTAGGGTTTGTGTCATGGTGTGTCTGTCATGGTATGTGTGTGTATCAAGGTGTGTATGTCTGTCATGGTATGTGTGTGTGTATCTGTCATGGTATGTGTGTCTGTCATGGTATGTGTGTGTCTGTCAAGGTGTGTGTGTGTCATGGTGTATGCGTGTGTCTGTGTGTGTTTTTAAACATAGTGTTTTTACTCACCTTTTTTTTTCCCAATGTCGTGTTGGTCTCCCCTCGACTGGCCCTGCCTCTATGGTTGAGATAGAAACATAGAAACATAGAATGTGACGGCAGATAAGAACCATTCGGCCCATCTAGTATGCCTCAAGCTTGATGATCTCAGCCAATCCGCACTGACACAGGAAGCACCTCTAGTGACCGTATAAGTGTCTGTCACTAGAGGTGTCACTAGGAAGCAATGTAAACACTGCCTTTTCTCTGAAAAGTCAGTGTTTACATTGAAAAGCCTGCTGGGACAGGCTATAGACACCAGAACCACTACATTAAGCTGTGTGTGTGTGTGCGCCTGCTAGTGAGTGAGCTTGCTTGCATGTGTGTGTGTGTGCCTGCTAGTGAGTGACCTTGTGTTTTTATGTCAATGAGCTTATGTATATCAATGAGATTGTTTGTCTATGAGGCTGTGTATCAATGAGCTTGTGTGTGTCAGTGAGATTGTCTGTGTCTGCATGTGAGTATGCTTACTGTATAATTAAACGTTTAACTCTGAAAGGACCAATATTTTATATTAGTAAAAGCAATATATATTTTATTTATATATATATATATATATATATATATATATATATAACCAAAGAAAATGATCCTGCACTCCATATACCAAAAGGAATCTGTTTGCCCGGTGCTTGTCCAGCAAAATACAAAGAAGAAGATCAGATAGCACTCTCAGGACTCTGAAAATCCAAAATAAGACTTAACTTTTAATCAGCTTGTAAAAAATCGACGTTTCAGTCTGTTAACCACAGACTATCATCATGAGTCCTGATGAAAGTCTGTGGTTAACAGACTGAAACGTCGATTTTTTACAAGCTGATTAAAAGTTAAGTCTTATTTTGGATTTTGAGAGTCCTGAGAGTGCTATCTGATCATCTTCTTGATATATATATATATATATATATATATATATATATATATATATATACATATATATATATAAACAAAAAATATATCCAGGGTGCACTCTCAGGTCTTGACCAAAAAGAGTAATTTATTCAATCATGTGCAAAGTAAAGACAACCAACGTTTCGACTCCTGCGGGTCTTTTTCAATTTTGAAAAAGACCCGCAGGGGTCGAAACGTTGGTTGTCTTTACTTTGCACATGATTGAATAAATTACTCTTTTTGATCAAGACCTGAGAGTGCACCCTGGATATATTTTTTGTTTATATAACGGACGCACAGTGGATTGCACCCGGGCAGCTATCTAATTTTGGAATACAAGGAAGGAGAGTACCAAGCTATCTATTTTTATTATATATATATATATATATAAATATATATATATATTTATATTACTCAATCATCTGGGGTGGCAAGACATAGCCTTACATATTACATGCGACAATATATGGCGCAATGACTTATGGGGCTGGCATATATATATTTTTTTCCAGGGCTGCTTTGTATCCCCAGTCCGGCCCTGCATACTGCATTGAGGGGTGAAGTGTATGTGTTTGTGTGTATGAGTGCAGAGTGTGTGTGTAGAGTGCTGTGTGTCTCTGAGGGGTGCTGTGTGTGTGAGGAGTGCTGTGTGTGGGGGTGCTGTGTGGGGGTGCTATGTGGGGGGTGCTGTGTGTGGGGGGTGCAGTGTGTGAGGGGGAGCTGTGTGTGGGGAGCTGTGTGAGAGTGTGTGCTTGTGGGGGTGTCTGTGTGGGGGTGCTGACTGTGTGTGTGTGGTGCTGTGTGTCAGGGGTGCTGTGTGTGTGGCTGGGAGGGTTGCTGTGTGTGGGGAAGGTAGGGTGCTGTGTGTGTGGAGGGGGGGTGCTGTGTGCCTGTGGGGGAGAATTATGTGTGTGTGTTTGGGGGTGCTGTGTGTGTGGGGGGGGGAGGGTGGTGCTGCAAATATATTAATAAAATCTGTATCCCCCCTCCCTTCTTCATACATTTGGTGAAGGAGGGGGGAACACAGCCAGCCCTGGTGGTCCGGTGGTGATAAGTTTGTAGGACAGGTTCTGCAGCTCTCCTGTCCTCCAGCGCTGTGTGGAGCGTTGCCATGGTAACATGTGGCAACGCTCCACACAGATTGCTTGTGGGAGGACAGGAGAGCTGCTTCTCAGATCCCTCCCCCTGCTTCCGGGTCCTCCCGACACGAAAGCAGAGTAGGCACGTGGTGTCGAGTGTGGAGGTGTTGGAGCAGCTTTTGCATCGAGTTTTGTAGCCATTCTAGAAATTGTTTGCAGTTGGTTTGGGTGCATTTCTTTTTGGTGCATTTCTCAAGCTGTGGAAAGATAGGGAGCTGAGCTTCGTCGTTTGCATGCCTTTTATTGTGTGTTCTGCATTGTTGGTTGGTTTCCATGCCAGCTCATTTTGACTTTTTTCTGACCTCCAGAACGGATTTATTGGTTTTCAATGCATTCCTATGGGAAACTGCATTTTGGTTTACAAAAAAAAAGGGGATTGTTTCATTTAGTCCCTTGGGGTGTAGAGTGCCCAGTTCATAGATCCAATATGCCTCCCGGTTCAGAAGTAGCTTGCCACGTTCACCACCTCTCAATAATATGGGTACATGCTCGATACCTGTAAACTTCAGTGCAGCCAGTGGATGATTTTGCTGTAAAAAATGTTTTGCCACTGGCTTGTCCGTTTTTCCATCTCTGTAGGCAAGCCTTATGTCCTCTTATCCTTTCGCACAAGGCAGTTTCAGTTTTTCCAATATAGGAGAGACCACATGGACAGGTTAACTTGTATATCACATGTATAGTTTTGCAGGTAATGGTATGTTTGATCTCATATTTTTTTATTTGTATGAGGATGACTGAAAATACGTGTAGGTACCATATAGCTGCATGTAACGCAGCCAAGGCAGCGAACGGAACCACGGTTTTGATGGCTCTTGGATGGTAAATAACTTTTACTAGGATCTATGTGAACTAAGAGATCTTTAAGGTTCCGATTCCTCCTAAAGCTCAGCATTGGTTGCTCTCTAAACACTTTTGGTAACGTGTCATCATTAGAGACCATTCTCCAGTTCCTTCGTATAGTATTTACTATTTGTGGAATCTTCTGGTGTTATACCATAGGAAAGACTAGTCTTGGAGGGCAAGATCCTTCACCACGAGGGCCGGCACACTGTGCTTCTTGAATTGCCTTCTGTAGGACTTCTTTCTTGTATCCTCTCTCTAGAAATTTTGTTGTAATTTCCTGAATAGCTTTTGTTTCTTCCTCAGAATTGTTTCTTATGACATGTAGAAACTGAGCCTTTGGAGGGGAATCCTTAAGAACTCTAGGATGGGCGCTCTGATAGTGCAACAAAGTGTTGCGATCCATGGGCTTTGAGTACATACTGTACTCTATCTTAGAGTCCTTAATACTGATCAACAGGTTGAGAAAATGTACTTGATATGGGTGCACGTTGGCTGTCAACCTAATCAGAGTAGGTAATTGGTTCAGCTGATTAATCATTGCATGTGCTTCATCTTGTGTCCCATTCCAAAGGATTAACAAATCATCGATGTAACGAAAATATTTGAGGATGTTAAGTTGATGTCGCTCCAATATATATTGTTTTTCATACACATACATGTATGCGTTGACTTGAAGATACCACTGTTGCTCGAATCTAAAATAGTTATTTTGTAGTGTGAGCAACAAGAGCTCTAAAGTATATTCAACTGGAAGACTCTGGTACCTTGCTGAATGAGATAGGACTTGTCTCATGGCCTCTACCATGGCCCATCATGAGGGATAACCGTGTAGAGACTAGCCACATCCATAGTAATCAAAATAGGGTTTTTGTCCTTGATGTCAATCGCTGTAAGTTGTGTTATCAAAGACTGTGTATCCTTAATGCAAGTCTGGAGTTCAGCTATTGGGGCTTGGAATAGATGATCCAGCCACTTCGTTATAGGCTCCAGTATTCCCCCTATAGCCGATACTATCGGACGGCCCGGTGGCTTTAGTGGATCCTTATTCACTTTGGGTATCATGTAGATCACCGGTCTACGAGAGTGTTCTATAGTCAAATATTGGTATAGTTTCAAATATATGTAGCCCATGTGGAGGCCCATAGTAAGAACACATATATATATATTTTTATAATACATAAATGCCCCCTGCAGGCAGCACTATGGATGCCTATTGCGGATCACATGGCCCACAGGGGTCTAATTTGCAAAGCAGGAACTGTCTGGGCTGTCAGACAGTCCCCCCCCAGACCGGGAGGAACACTGATCGTCAGTGGGGGAACAGCGACGATCGGGTAAGTGAATAGGATGGCGGGGAAATTTTATGTCGCCTACCAGCGTTTAGAGCCACCCCTTCAAGGATGGCATAGAATGCCCGCCGTCCTTAAGGGTTTAAAAAAAAGTTAATGACACCATTAATGAAAATAAAAAATATGGTGTGTTTGAAATTTCATTATATTTAGCATTTTTAAGTAAATTGCAAATGGTAGCTTAATAATTTATTTTTTATACAAACCACTGGCAATTTCAGCTCATCATTGTCAGTCAAAGTTAGTTGAGCTAATCTGGACATTCATTTCTGCATTAGTTGAGTGGGAGATGAGGAGCCAAGCTGTAGGTGTCAGGAGAGCCCCTTTTTTATGTCACACTATGCTCGAAAGTGGTTTGAAAAACAATAAGCTGTAGTGTTTATGATATTTAGAGAGCCCCTTTAATACTACTTCATGCAGGCAGCATTGCATTCTGTGTTTTAGAATTGGTATGCATGCTGCTTGAGTGCACTTGGGATCTCTGCCTTTTTCCGATAATTTACAGTATTATATTGCTTGATTTCATGTTTGAAATTATTTGGGCAAAGTTGGCCTCTTTTTTAGTTAAATAAGGTAAGATTTTATTTTATGTAACTGTTATTGTATTTTCTGTTAAACACACAACTCATTATAACATGTCGTATAGAATAACTTCATATATGTAATTTAAAAGAAGAAAAAAAAATGGCAACTTAAGGAAAGAAAAAAATAGAAAAATGGTTCAAAATGAAATAAAATATTTAGCCAGCCTGCCAAAATGCTTCACTGTTGGATTCCAATCTGTTTTCTGAAAGTTATTTTTACTGTTCTTGCCTGAACAATAAAAGAATAAAAGGTTTTGCAGAACTTTACAAAGTCGTCCATTTTGAGGTCAACCCTAAATTATTGCCAGATCTACTTTTGCAATTGTTCTCTAAGTTACACTAACTCAGATACATATTTTGTTAATTTACATGATTTTTTTTTCATTGTTATTCTACAATTATTCCAGATTGTACTTCAAAACATTCATTGCAATCATTACATGATATTCAGTACACCTTGAAAACATTTATCACAATTTTGTATTTCACAATTTTCCATTATTTTCTATAAGTGTGATCATATTGATAGTTAGAATATAGAGCCCTCAGCACACAGTAATATGGTATAATGGGGATTTAATTCAGGTGTATCTTCGAAATATTGGAATATTTTTCCAGTCAACAAGGTCCTTTGACATGGCACAGACACCAAACTATTCTAATATGATCATATTGTGAAATCTAAAACTTCCCTTATTAAATGACTGCATATCATACTAATACATTAAAGTGTCTCTGTCATGCCCTCAAAATGAGTATATCATATAGCTAAAATCTTTATGAAATACTCAAAATAGTCAAAAGGATATCATTAGATATCATAAGATATGCATTTTCACCTACGTAAAACTTGACAAAACGCTTTAAATATTATTTCTAACAGCCGTCACTAGTAACTGCAGTGAGGAAAAAAGCATTGTCTATGTAGGCTCTATCTGTCTCACAGGATCCTCCAAAGAAATCAATATTGGACTTTTGGCTATGTAAGTGAGTAGTGGTCTGACATTGGCTCCAGGCAGATGAAGTACCAGCAGCTGAAGAGAACCCACCAGATGAAGATGGTGGCTGCCGAGAGAAACAGCTTCATGTAAGTAAAACTTACTTTTCCTTACCCCCAGGCAATCGCACTGCAAGTGGTGAAGTAATCATTGGGGTTTTGCAAAATATGGTGGCCAGAAGGTGACAGAACCACTTTAATATTATATTCCTAGTTACTTGGACGCACATTAATCAAAGTGTCATATTTGCACACATGCAGGTGAGCAATGCTTCTCAGTTAATATTCATAAAAACCAATTGAGCAAAAAAACAAGAACATAGCAAAAATAAATCGAGAAGTGGAGCGATATTTAGATATTTAGGATATATCGCTCCACTTCTTGATTTATTTTTGCTAAGTTGTATTTGAGATGTGGTGAAGGGTATACATCGAAGTGTAGCAGCAAAAGGAGTAAAAATTTCCCTAAATTGGGTGTTTTTTTAATTTTAAGAGACGTATTACAAGTCCCCTGGGCATTTAAAAATACTCTTTAGCGCTCCGATATACTTTAAACTTTCTGAAAATACAAGAACATATGCTTCACTGAGAAATAAATTTAAAAAAGAGAGAGAAAAGGCCAGGGACAGCCTTTCTATCCATTAATATGGAGCCCTAAAGTAGCACACAAAAATCACAGTTACCCTTTCAGTGCTACAAATGTTCTTTGCAAAGTTAATTCTCCTATGGTGACACTTCACCCACTCCAACTCATTCACCCCACATAATTGGAAGAGAAATAAGTTTTTCTGTTACCGTAGATTAAAAGCTGAATGTGGTTTGAACATAAAAAATGCATAACAATATTTAGGGGGCGTACTGCTTATCAATGTAAACTCCCCCCCAACAAAACCCAACAGTCATAACGGTAATGTTACTTGGAAACCTTTTACATAAAGGCTAAAAACAGATGCAAAATGTTGATGTAAGATATGATACTTATTTTTGTTTTACAAATTCACAAAAAGAATTTAATTTCTAATGTAGTTTTTTTAGCCCATTTTCATATTATATGCTGATAAAAAAAAAAAAAAAAGGATTTTAAAAATAAATGTTCTGTGGAAATATTGAACTTTGGGCATGTGTATTTTTAAAACATGCAAAACCTTAACGTTAATAATGTAACATACATAATAATTTTAACATTTAGATAAAAGATTATTTGAAATCATTTAGTGCATAATACATTTCAAATTGACTTATCCTTCAATGTTGTCAAATAGAGTTGGATTATATATTTTAATCAAATAATTAATAAGGACCTGGTTTAGTGGAATATTTGAACAATTTGTGCAGAAATTCAAACATTTTGCTATGGTGGTAACAACAATTAAACTTGTCCAGTTTCCCGTTTTAACCACATGGAAAATAATTCACAATAGTCTGTTGTTAATTCCATATGCCTTGCTCCAGATTATCATAAGCAGAGGTGTATATACGTTATTAGTTGTATGTAATAACTATTATGCATTTAGTAAGTAATATTTTATTCTGGGAAAATGCATTACGCATTTAAAATCAGTGAATTTGTTTCAAAAGATTGCTAACAATACTGCAATAATTCTGTTTATCTCTAATGACTTGATTTACACCTGCACTCATACAGACAAAGGGACGTTTTATCCAATTACTTTGTGTCCAATCGTGCTGAGTATGTGGGTGATGGGTTTTCACATACATTGTAACCATGTCTGTGTTCTAGAGGTCAAGAGCGTGAATTCTTTTGTCCTTCAATTTACTTAGGAATCCTGCAGTAAAGTGTCTAGAAACCAATTTATTGTGATCTTAGCAACAAGTCATATTGTGTTTATTAGTCAGCGTAAATGCTTTTTTTTTTTTTTTCTGTGTTCTGGTTAATGCAAAATTCCAAAAGACAATGGTTGTTATTTTTTGAATATGCAGTAGAAGAGCAATGATGCTCTGATTACGTACCTAATACGTACCTAATACTGACACATACACTGCCACATCAACGGGGGGCTTTTTTTGTATAGAGGAAACACGCTGTTATAAAACAAAAACAAAAGTTTACTAAACAGAAAAGTATGATGAGCTAAAATCAAAACTGCACAGCTTGGGTCAAAATTGCAATGTAATATACTTAAGCTTATAAAATAATGCAATGAATAATTCAATAACATACGAACAAATAGCCAAGGTTGATTTTTACAAATCAGCTATTCTGGCCTAAAATGTTCAATTCTTGTGTCAATCCTCCACAATTCCCAGTTAATAAATAAAGTTCTTTGATTTTTATGTTTTTTTTATTGTTAACATTGCATAAATTCAGGTTATGAATGATAGAAGCTTATAATTGTTCACTACACAGTGTTTTATAAGCAGCCTTCCAAGACTTGAATAAGAATAGCAAAAGCATGGACTTGGAACAAGATGGCACAGATGAGGATTTTGAGTGAGAAAATCAGAGCTTGCGTGCTGAGAAAGTGCTATTTGGACTAGACTTAAAGTATGAACAGTCACGTGACATTTGGCATGTTACATGATATCTGGAGGAAGGATGATACTGTAAAAACATGTGGCAGTACTGGCAAACCATTATAGCTGAGAATTTGCAAAGAGCAGAGCCTCTTTCCAGTTATATAACTTTTTAGAACACAAATATTTAATTTTTAACACAATTTATCACCATGTGTACAAAATATATTACTTGTTTCAAAACAACTTTAAAGAATTTACAGAAAATGTAAAAGCCAATAAAAGTAGCTCTGGCTCTGAGAACATGTAAGTAAAATTCTATTAGATATAATATTTACCGTTATCTGTACAGGTTAACTCTATGTAAAAAAAATTGAATATCTTGATTTTTTTTTATTAACGACTTAAAAAACAATATTTTTGAATATATTTGAATACATTATTTATTCAATGTAAAATTAACTGTGATACTTTGGGAAACCAAATTACAATATTTAAATCAAATATAATAAAAAATGGATAACATTTCCAATTCAGCTTTTCACACTTTGAGGTTGTTGACCTACATTTTGCAAATTGTTAGACTACTCACTTTGAAGAGGAAAAAGGCTTTTTTATCCCCTTAAAGCGGCACTGTCATGCCGAATCCTGTTTTTTTTTTTAACCCCCCTCCGGCCTCCACTACATCTAACTAACACCCTAGTCACCGCCAAATGCCCCTAAGCCCCCAACATTACCTATTTTTTATTCCTTATTTTCTGCCCTGATCTATATTCAGGGAGCCCCAATCTGTGTGTGGGTAGATGAAGTCCCTGTGGGACATGTCATCTGCCCACACTAGACAGACTGTGAGATTCCCGCACATGCCCAGTGAAACACCTGGACATGCGAACGGGAATTTCATCTATTCATTCATTCACCAGACAGACGAATGAGTGAATAGAAAGATCAGCCGAACAAACAAACACTATGTATCAGTGTATCAGTTTATCAGTGTATCAGTGTTCTTTTGTTCGTGCAGTTTATTACAAGGAGGGAGCTACCGGCATACAGCTCCCTCCTTGTAATATGTAAAGATAGAAGTGGCAGGGAGCTGTGCTCCCCACCACTTCATAAGTCCCACCCCCAGGTCCCCCCTCACTCTATGGGGGTCAATATGACCCCCATAATAGCACAAGGGAGATTAAAATCTCCCCAATGCCCCTACTCGCTATACCGCGAGTAGGAGCATGTCCACTAAACAGTGAGCAGCCTGTGGCTCACTGTAAAAAAAAAACTATTGGCCCCCACCTCTAAACGATGGGTGGGGGCCCTAAAGTAAGATAAGAGGGGAGACCTGCGTGGCGGGTGGGGGCCATAATGAGAATGAGGGGGGGGGACCTACTGCCCCCCCCGGCCCCCACCCCTGGGCGGCGGGTGGGGGCCATAGTGAGAATGGGGGGGGACCTACTCCCCACCCGGCCCCCACCCCTGGGCGACAGGTGGGGGCCATAGTGAGAATGAGGGGGGACCTACTGACCCCCCGGCCCCCACCCCTGGGCGGTGGGTGGGGGCCATAGTGAGAATGAGGAGGGGGGACCTACTGCCCCCGGCCCCCACCCCTGGGCGGCGGGTGGGGGCCATAGTGAGAATGAGGGGGGGACCTACTGCCCCCCCGGCCCACACCCCTGGGCGGCGGGTGGGAGCCATAGTGAGAATGAGGGGGGGACCTACTGCCCCATGGCCCGCACCCCTGGGCGGCGGGTGGGGGCCATAGTGAGAATGAGTGGGGGGACCTACTGCCCCCCCGGCCCCCACCCCTGGGCGGCAGGTGGGGGCCATAGTGAGAATGGGGGGGACCTACTGCCCCCCCGGCCCCCACCCCTGGGCGGCGGGTGGGGGCCATAGTGAGAATGGGGGGGACCTACTGCCCACCCGGCCCCCACTCCTGGGCGACAGGTGGGGGCCATAGTGAGAATGAGGGGGGACCTACTGACCCCCCGGCCCCCACCCCTGGGCGGTGGGTGGGGGCCATAGTGAGAATGAGGAGGGGGGACCTACTGCCCCCCGGCCCCCACCCCTGGGCGGCGGGTGGGGGCCATAGTGAGAATGAGGGGGGGGACCTACTGCCCCCCCGGCCCCCACCCCTGGGCGGCGGGTGGGAGCCATAGTGAGAATGAGGGGGGGACCTACTGCCCCATGGCCCGCACCCCTGGGCGGCGGGTGGGGGCCATAGTGAGAATGAGGGGGGGGACCTACTGCCCCCCTGGCCCCCACCCCTGTGCGGCGGGTGGGGGCCATAATGAGAATGAGGGGGCGGACCTACTGCCCCCCTCGGCCCCCACCCCTGGGCGGCGGGTGGGGGCCATGAAGATAATGAGGGGGGGACCTACTGTCCACCCCCCTCCGGCCCCCACACCTGGGCGGTGGGTGGGGGCCATAAAGATATTGAGGGGGAGGACCTACTGTCCTACCCCCCCCCAGCCCCCACCCCTGGGCGGCGGGTGCGGGCCCTAAGTCAATTCCCCCCCCCCCACCAAGGGGGAGGAATAAAAGATCCAATCACAGTGCTCTGTGTCATTTTACACAGCGTGGGAAAGTTCTTTTACCAGACATGCCCCTACTCGCGGTATAGAGAGTAGGGGCATATTATTTACTAATACTAAGTAATTTTTACTTGGTATTAGTAAAGTTGGCTGAAAGACCAATTTAGGTCTTTCAGCCTTTTAGTAGATAGCTCCCTGATACCGTGGGAATTAGGGAGTTATCTACTAAGCGGCTGCAAGATGCAGCCACAGCACGTATAGGATCGGAGTTTCATTCATTCGAATGAAATTGCGATCCGAATAAAATGCCGAATTGCGTTCTAAAAGAAACAAACATACTGTTCTCATTCAGTTAGAACGCAATTCAGCAGTTTCGTGTAAAGTGACAGGAAGCATCGTGGGAACACAGTGGAAAGGTAAGGATCATGGGAAAATTGCTCTGACCAGCGGAAATGAAGCACACTTTGCTCCTCCGCTGATCAGAGCTGTTCAAGCGGAGGAATCCTCCATAAGGCAAAGAGTCCCTACTTTGTCTTATGATTTTAAAGAAAACTAAAGAAGATAGGAAGAAAAGAAGAACAGATCCTGAGAGAGGGGGAGAAGAGGAAGAGATTGAGGAAAGGTAAGTTCGGCATGACAGTGCCGCTTTAAGGACACATGACATGTGTGACATGTCATGATTCCCTTTTATTCCAGGAGTTTGGTCCTTAAGGGGTTATACAAGTTATCTTTTATAGTGTAAGAAACGCAAGAACTTATCTTTTCTCTAGAAGTTGATGTACACAAACAATTAAACTGAGGCTAAGCTGAATCCATCTTGTTGAAATGCCCTTGTCTCAAGAAATCCCATTTTGTAGATTGCAGTCTTTGCCCTAGCTAGCACTATAGTTTAAAAAAAAAAGTTTCCAGTTAAAATTCCTGCACATTGCCTGTATTTCTCACAAACATTAAAAAGATAAAATAGTGTTGTAAACGTCACAATGATAGTCATTAAACTCCACTAAAAAGGCTATCTTTGTAGAGGGTCAGAGTCTAAAGAAAGACTTTGTTTAATTCATTGAAAGGAATCATTAACAAGTGCCCAATGACTATATTATTTACAAGGTCAACATAAATCCATCAAATTTATAGCATACTAAAATACTGATGGTATACAAAACAGGCATAAATCTGTTTACATGTCCATTTTCAAGCTGATATCCCAGGATAAATAATCCATATTCACTGTTTGCATCACTAAACATGTCCTTTATGTACTGACGCACATATTCGAACATGGTCAATATCTGTCAAAGCATATCAATGCAAGCTATGGAAATAAAAGTGGAATACAAATGGATATATGAAGTAGTAGTCACTATGTCTCTTGTGATGTCTCATCATCTAGTTGATAGTCCTTACTGATTAGCATCATGGAGTCTTAGTCTGCCTGTCTTTCCTGAGGTAAATAGCTACAGAAAAAGAATTCTAAACAAGATTGATTTTGCAGAGTATCACTAATCAGTTTAAAATAATTTAAAAATGTAACCTGTAAGTAGCTTCATTAGAAGGTCATTATACACATATAGGTCTATCAATGTTTGCCAAATCCCATTCGGAGTGTATTTATTATATTAATTTGCTTAAATGCCTTGCAATGTATTACATCAAATTCTAATAAGCAGTAGCTGAATAATACAGATGTAAGTGTATAATATATATATATATTCAATTTAAATAAATGGTAAAATAATCAAAAAATGTGTAAAGTGCAGAAATTAATAAAATATCAAAAATCGATATTTGATCTTAAAGAGAATATAACTTAAATGAAGCTCTGACAAAACTTCATAATTATTACATATTTTTTCACAGTTGAGTGTTGTTAATAGTAATCCATTTAAGAATATGATCCAGCAAAGTTTAGCAGTGTACCATGTTGTGATATTAAATGTGTAACTCCAATAATTCTAGCTGCAATTGCATGTACATAATGAAAAAGAAGCAAAATTGAAAGTAAGCATTTATATTACCATACAGGAGTCTCTAGAAATCAGTCAGGTGTTGGTTCTTTTTGAAGAAAACTAATAATCCCAGAACATACCTCGGGCACATCCGAAAGGGGTTGAATGGGTTGAAGATCCTATTCTACTCTATAACAGTTGAAGGAGCTCCAGAACAACATAAACTGTTTCACTAGAATAATTAGGAGGAAATATATAATATTATACACCACTATATGAGTATTAAGTATAAGCATTCATCTTTAGTAGTTGACATTCATAATAGCACTAGATGGCTTACATAAGTGTCATATTTATTATTGTGTATACAAATAACTACCACTCTAATGTTCTTTATTTAAGGGATGAACTGAACTCATCAATGCAAATTTCTTTAATGCCAATTATTATTTATGATTATTATGATCTAAATGATGTATAACATTTTCAAGGTTAGGTTAACAGAAAAATACATATTTAAATTATAAAAGTGATGTAAAGGACAATAGGTCCCCCCCTTTCAAGTAATTTAGGGCCCTAACCCTACCCCAACCACTAACCCTACCCCTAACTCTACCTCTACTCCAACCACTAACCCTACCCCTAACCTTACCCCAACTACTACCCCAACCCTTAACCCTACCCCAAACCCTACTCCAACCACTTACCCTACCCCAACCATTAACCCTACCCCAACCACTAACCACAATACAATACCTCCCTCACTGCTGGGCACCCGAGATATCACTCCCCCCAGAGCGATTACTTCCGGGTTGCCCCACATGGCACCCGGCAGTGTAGAGCAGAGCATCAGAATCCATCATATTATTTATTTATAAATATTTTACCTGGAAAGATACGTTGTGATTTCTGTTGTATTCAAGTATGTCCTGGGTATGGTTTAACGTCATACTAAGTGTATTTTTTTTATTAATATATACATATATTAATATAAAAATGCACTTAGAGTAAAATTACACGTGTGTGTGTGTGTGTGTGTATATATATATATATATAGAATAAAATTATATATATATATATATATATATATATATATATATATATATAAAACGTTGACCGTGGACGTACTAGGTACGTCCGGCAAAAAACGGTTGACGGTACGTCTGTTGCAAATAGGAGCCCGGACTTATCTGGACCTGCACAACATATGTATGTAGAAGAGGATAAAGGTCAGGCTGACTGCCTCAATGAATATTTTTGTTCTGTATTTACAGAAGAAAATGAAGGAAAGGGACCTCAGTTGAGAAAAAGGATAAATGAGTCATTTATTACACGTGAGTTTACAGAGGAAGAGGTTCTATTTCAACTGTCAAAAGTAAAGACAAATAAGTCAATGGGACCTGATGGAATACACCCAAAGCTATTAAAAGAGCTTAGTGGTGTACTAGCAAAACCATTAACAGATTTATTTAACCAATCATTGTTAACAGGAGTAGTCCCAGAAGATTGGAAGTTAGCGAATGTTGTGCCCATTTACAAGAAAGGTAATAGGGAGGAGTCGGGCAACTATAGGCCAGTAAGCCTTACTTCAGTAGTGGGGAAAGTGATGGAAACCATGTTAAAGGATAGGATTGAGAACATCTAAAAACACATGGATTTCAAGATCAGAGACAACATGGGTTTACTTCAGGGAGATCATGCCAAACTAATCTTATTGATTTTTTGATTGGGTAACTAAAATTATAGATCAGGGTGGTGCAGTAGACATTGCTTACCTAGATTTCAGTAAGGCTTTTGACACTGTTGCACATAGAAGGCTTATCAATAAACTGCAATCTTTAAGTTTGGATTCAAATATTGTTGAATGGGTAAGGCAGTGGCTGAGTAACAGGCAACAGAGGGTTGTAGTTAATGGAATATATTCGAAGCTTGGACTTGTCAACAGTGGGGTACCTCAGGGATCTGTACTTGGACCCATTCTCTTTAATATTTTTATTAGTGATATTGCAGAAGGTCTTGATGGTAAGGTATGTCTTTTGCTGATGATACTAAGATATGTAACAGGGTTGATGTTCCAGGAGGGATAAGCCAAATGGCAAATGATTTAGGTAAACTAGAAAAATGGTCAGAATTGTGGCAACTGACATTTTAATGTGGATAAGTGCAAGATAATGCATCTTGGGCGTAAAAACCCAAGGGCAGAGTACAGAATATTTGATAGAGTCCTAACCTCAACATATGAGGAAAGGGATTTAGGGGTGATTATTTCTGATGACTTAAAGGTAGGCAGACAATGTAATAGAGCAGCAGGAAATGCTAGCAGAATGCTTGGTTGTATAGGGAGAGGTATTAGCAGTAGAAAGAGGAAGTGCTCATGCCATTGTACAGAACACTGGTGAGACCTCACTTGGAGTATTGTACACAGTACTGGAGACCGTATCTTCAGAAGGATATTGATACCTTAGAGAGGGTTCAGAGAAGGGCTACTAAACTGGTTCATGGATTGCGGGATAAAACTTACCAGGAAAGGTTAAAGGATCTTAACATGTATAGCTTGGAGGAAAGACGAGACAGGGGGGATATGATAGAAACATTTAAATATATAAAGGGAATCAACACAGTAAAGGAGGAGACTATATTTAAAGAAGAAAAACTACCACAACAAGAGGACATAGTCTTAAATTAGAGGGACAAAGGCTTAAAAATAATATCAGGAAGTATTACTTTACTGAGAGGGTAGTGGATGCATGGAATAGCCTTCCAGCTGTAGTGGTAGAGGTTAACACAGTAAAGGAGTTTAAGCATGCATGGGATAGGCATAAGGCTATCCTAACTATAAGATAAGGCTAGGGACTAATGAAAGTTTTTAGAAACTTGGGCAGACTAGATGGGCCGAATGGTTCTTATCTGCCGTCACATTCTATATCTAATGCAAA
Source organism: Pelobates cultripes (assembly GCA_933207985.1). NCBI lineage: Eukaryota > Metazoa > Chordata > Amphibia > Anura > Pelobatidae > Pelobates > Pelobates cultripes. The sequence continues at coordinate 175,088,317 of OW240917.1, forward strand.
TAATATTTTTATTGTGGCATAGAAATTAATTCAACAAAAATGAAAAAAAAAAATGTACTGTATTGTTTAAAAGTGAATATGAACTTGTTTTCTTTGCATTATTCAAGGTCTGAAAACACTGCATCTTTTTTGTTATTTTCACCTGTTGTCATGTTCTGCAAATAAATGCTCAAAATGACAATATTTTAATTTGTAATTTGGGAGAAATGTCAGCGGTTTATAGAATTAAACAAAAATAAAAAATTTTCTCAAACACATATCTTTAAATAGTGATATATATATATATATATATATATATATATGTATATATATTCTTTGTTGAACTCATTTGCATACGCTTCCTCTAAGGAAAGCAGAAGTTATAAACACTGACCAAAAAAACTTACATAAACCTTAAAGGACCACTATAGTGCCAGGAAAACATACTCGTTTTCCTGGCACTATAGTGCCCTGAGGGTGCCCCCACCCTCAGGGACCCCCTCCCGCCGGGCTCTGGAGAGAGGAAGGGGTTAAACACTTACCTTTCTCCAGCGCCAGGCGGGGAGCTGTACTCCTCCTCTCCTCCTTGCTCGCGACGTCATCGGCTGAATGCGCATGCGCGGCAGGAGCCGCGCGCGCATTCAGCCGGTCGCATAGGAAAGCATTTACAATGCTTTCCTATGGATGCTTGCGTGCTCTCACTGTGATTTTCACAGTGAGAAGCACGCAAGCGCCTCTAGCGGCTGTCAATGAGGCTGGATTAACCCTCAGTATAAACATAGCAGTTTCTCTGAAACTGCTATGTTTATAAAAAAAAAGGGTTAATCCTAGAGGTACCTGGCACCCAGACCAATTCATAAAGCTGAAGTGGTCTGGGTGCCTAGAGTGGTCCTTTAATACATAATTGATTAAAAATTCATGATAGTCAAATACCAATTGAAACTAGGAGCTGTCTCATAGATCAACACTTAAGAGATTTAAAGGATGACAAATTTCCCCTGTATTTAAATATATTGATGGAAAGGTGAACTGTAAGACTCCCTTTGCATGGATGTATAAAAACTATAGGGATATGTAATTTGAGAGCAAAGATATTTAGATTGTACCATGAGATTAAAAAAAAGAAGGCAGCGATTATTAAGGTGAATTAGGACTTCCAGCTGCATCACTCTAGTGGGCTATAATGCTGAAAACTAACCCTCTCTTAGCAGGCAGGTGAAACTGAATTAGCAATACTAAATCCAGTCTAAATTCAGTCTAATGATATGAGGGTATAAACCCTTCACAAACCTTAATAGATTCCAAAATAAGACATAGATATAGTATTAAAGTGAATACATCTAATAACCAAGTAATAGAGGTTAGAATCTGTAAAAACCTAGCTCACTAAACAAAAATCCCTCATAAGTAGCTCAGACATACATATAATCTAACTGCCTTATTATCCTCACTCGATGACCCTATCAGAACCCTTATTGCATATGTGGGTTTTGGTATAAAGAATGTTTTCCAATATTTCTCATTTGCATATGCCAACCCAGAATCCCTTGCATTAGTAGCAGCATTGCAAATGTTAGATTTCTGTTAGAAAAGCAAGTTTTATCTATCTGCAATCTATTTACTATCCACTGTCTTCAGGTGGAAGCGGTTTTCAGTCACTTTTTTCCCACCATAACTCTCTTAGTGTGTGCTCCACAAGTAATGTCAGACCTCAATAGTAAGCCAGTAACCAACCTCATGCTGAGGAGTTGCACTAAGAACAAAACAGTTGTCCATGAGTGGTTGTCTCTTCTCTTTTTTTTCCCCCACATATATTTTTCTTATTTATATTAATAGCTAGTAATGCCTGGCCAATTTATAGCTATGGTAGGTGAGGACATCAGAAAGGAGTAAAATGCATGGATATTACCAGCCTTTCATTATCAAGTGACAAGTGACTTTAAATAAGACTATGGGCATGTGATATTTTGAGGGGGCAATATTATTAAACTGCACATGTGATCAGATAGACCAATGAGATTTTGGAAACAACTGCGAGACAATTATTTAACCCCTTAAGGACCAAACATCTGGAATAAAAGGAAATCATGACATGTCACACATGTCATGTGTCCTTAAGGGGTTAAACCCTTTTGCCTATTGGTTAGACTTTACCCATTATGCCATTACAGTTCTGTCATGTTATCTGTCTTGAAGGGGTTATAGGATTTTGTGGCCAGGTGTAGATAATGTTAACACAGAATCCATACATTTCTATGAATTCTTGAAAAAGTCTAGTACAGATGCATAATGCATATGGTGGAGATTCAGGTTTCACGAGGGACATTTTATAAATGCTTCCATGCACAGAAGATATGTTACACTTCTTTTTTGTCCATTAAAATAAAAATAAAAAAAATAAAATATTATGCACATGTGTAGAACAATGTGCATTTTAATTATATTTCTCTTTTACTAATTCATAGCTCGCACCAGTGCTGTAAAGAAAAAAGATGCATGGAAGAATTTCTAACTGACGTTTACAATATGTGTCTGAGAGCCTGTTGTATTGTTGTTTGTTTGGATGTTGTTTTTTTAAATTAATTTTCATTGTTTTGTTAAAATATTTTAATATTTAGCTGTATCTATTATGTCTTATTCTGGTTTTATAATATCTCACTAATATACACTGATCAACCACAACATTAAAACCACCTGCCTAATATTATGTAGGTCCCCCTCATGCTGCTAAACAGCTCTGGTGTGTCAAGACATGAACTCCATAAATTCTTTGAATGTGTCCTGTGGTGTCTGGCGCCAAAACATTAGCAGCAGATCATTTAAGTCCTGCAAGGTGGGGCTTCCGTGGATCAGATTTGTTGTTCCAGCACAGAAGCTCAATCAGGTTGAGATCTGTGGAATTTGGAGGCCAAGGCAACACATTGAACTCTTTGTCATGTTCCTAAAACCAGACCAATTTATACAGTATGGCAGGGTGCATTATCTTGCTGGAATATTTCACTGCCATCAGTGAACACCATTGCCATGCAGTGGTGTACATGGTCTGCAACAATGTCTAGGTAGGTGCTACATGTCAAAGTAACATCTACATGAATGCCAGGACCCAAAGTTTCTCAGCAAAACATTGCACAGATCATAACAGTGCCTCCACCGTCCATCCCATTTTTTATCCTGCTGCCATCATCTCTTTCCCAAGTAAACGATGCACACCTGATCTAAAAGAAAATGTTTTTCATCAGACCAGGCAACCTTCTTCCATTGTTCTATGGCCCAGTACTGATGCTCACTTCCCTATTTAGGAGACCCTGGACACAGTCTTTTTTATTGGAAAGTACATGTGTTTTGTTTTAAATAATGGCTTAATAACATCAACAAATCCTGAATCAGCATACCCAATTTTTATTTTTATTTTTTGACAAATTGATTTGGACTAAGCTAATGTTTTTGTTGTGCACAAGTCTAGTTCACAGTTCAGTAAGATAAAGTATCTGAACACAAAGCCAAAGTTATAATGAAGTTAGTTGAAACTCCAGTGCCAGGAAAACAATCCATTTTCCTGGCACTGCAGGTCCCCTCTCCCTCCCACCCCCCAATCCCCGGTTGCTGAAGGGGTGAAAACCCCTTCAGTAACTTACCAGAAGCAGCGACATGTCCCACTTTGCTGCTTCTTCCGCCGCCACTTCTCCCTGTGATTGCGTCGGACGGTGGGCAAGACTGATCCCGCCCACCGGCCGGGGAGACCTTACCCCACCGGCCGCGCATGCACATTAGAGTTCCCCATAGGAAAGCATTGAAAATGCTTTTCAATGCTTTCCTATGGGGAAATGAGCGACGCTGGAGGTCCTCACACAGCATGAGGACGTCCAGCGACGCTCTAGCACAGGTTTCCTGTGCTATGATCCAGGAAGTGCCCTCTAGTGGCTGTCTAGTAGACAGCCACTAGAGATGGAGTTAACCCTGCAAGGTAATTATTGCAGTTTATAAAAAACTGCAATAATTACACTTGCAGGGTTAAGAGTAGTGGGAGTTGGCACCCAGACCACTCCAATGGGCAGAAGTGGTCTGGGTGCCTGGAGTGTCCCTTTGATTCTAAACTTGACCCAGTCAAAACACGAACTTTAATGCTTATTAGAATGGAATTACTCAATTAACCAATAGTTCCACTCTTACAGCATCAAAAATTTCAGGATCTGCCCGCAGACGCATAACCAAATCGCAGCTTCACAGCTGTAGTAATGTCTGGCAAAGGTGGTTCTACAAAGCATTGAATCAGAGATGCAAACATATATGTACCCAACAAGGTTCTGCTGTGTATTGTGTTTTACACCCCACCTCCTATAGAATGTAAGCTCGTTTGAGCAGGGTCCTCTCCAATCTATCGTGCCTGTAAGTTTTTTGTAATTGTCCTATTTATAGTTAAATCCCCTCTCATAATATTGTAAAGTGCTATGGAATCTGTTGGCGCTATATAAATGGCAATAATAATAATAATAATAATAAAACATGTTATTACTGATATAAATGGTAAAATGTATTTAAATTCATTAAAACTTTACAAAATGTAAAAGGGGTGAAAACAAACGCAAGACCTGCATGTAAGCAAGCTAGGATAAGTAGTATTTGACATATATGCAATTAAATTTAAGAATATTACTTTGCTAGTAAGATGTGGGTTTTTTTTATATATAAAAGAAACATTTTACTTGCCAAGTCGGGCTAATTTTAAGCTAATTTTATTGCACCAGTGCCAGTGGTTCAAAACAAAATGTTTTATCTTTTTATGAAAACTGTGAAATAGTTTAATACTTTTACATATTTAAATTAAAGCAATGTTTTCTTAGCAGCTAAAAATGCTCCCATCTATGTTCTTCTAATGATATTTTTTTTATATATAAAAGGAAAGGAAAATTTGACCAGAGGTAGGGCAAATATTAGTCCTAGGAACAACCTAAAGTAAAGGGAAAGTTTAATTTTTACTAAACAAAGTGGAAAATTTTATAACATGTTCATTTGCATTTCTCCTTAGAAAAGGCCAAGTCACACATACCCATATTATTGACTATATGATAATAGAAATATTGAAGCATTTAACCATATTAAATGAATTTTCAAAACCATATAATTAAACAACTATATTGATGAAATCCACACATAAAAGACATATATTTTCACTGCTGAAAATCAAAAACAATACAAAAATAATGTCCTGTGTATATATAACTTTGCACAATATAATAATTATTTTATATTAGATTGTTATTCCAGGTATTATAACCATTGTAGTGGTCATAATTCCAGGAGTACACTGGCCCAATACCCCAGTAATGGGGCACAACATTTTGCAATGGTTTTCCCTCTTACCTGGATCCCCACCTGGTACCAGCTGTCCTCCCGTGACCAGTGACAACATATGGCTTCTGCAGAGCCAGAAGTCGATCCTGCCAACCATTCATTATCTGAGAGTGTTAGGTCACCATTCTCAGACAACAGATACAATTCTGTGAAGAAATTACATTAGTCAGCCCTAACGATGCTGCAGAAGGTAGAATTACACCTCTGGCAGTAACACTTTATATGTACAGCTTCATATGTACAGCATTTCAAAGCAATGTGCTGCACATGCATACTCCAGGCACTCCTCACATACATTGCTTACTTTTTAGATATCTCTAAACAGGAATCAATAACAGTATATATTTACCCTATAGGGTCAAAACACTGAACTACATATTTGCTGTGTGTGTCATGTTTGGGGTTTGAAACAATACATCATATTCTGAAAGTCATGTGAGTGCTACAATTTATTGAATTATATCTATTTAATTTGTCATGTGTTGGAGAAAGTAAAAATGGGCAAGCGAAAAGAGCTTAGTGGCTTTGACTAGGGACAAATAGTGATGGCTAGATGATTGGGTCAGAGCATCTCCTAAACAGCAATTCTTGTGGAGTGTTCTAGTATGCAGTGATTAGTACCTATCAAAAGTGGGGCAAGGGTCATGGGTTCCCACAGCTCATTGATGAACATGGGGAGTAAAGGCTAGCCCATCTGGTCTAATCACCCAGAAGATCAACTGTCTCTCAGATTGCTGTAAAACTTAATACTGGCAGTGCATCGTAGGTTTTTTGCGTAAGAGGCCACAACACATCAGAGTGACCATGATGACCACTGTCCAGCACTAAAAGTGCCTTCAATAGGGATATCCTATTGACCATGACCATGGAGTAATGGAAGAACGTTGTCTGGTCTTATGAATCATATTTTCTAATAGATCAGGTGAATGGCTGGGTGTGTGTACCATTTCCTCGGGAATAGATGGCAGCAGGATATACTTTGAAAAGAAGGCAGGCCATCAGAGGCAGTGTTATTGGCATTAATATGGATGTTACTTTGACATGTACAACCTACCTAGAGATTGTTGCAGACCATGTACACCCCTTCATGTAATTAGTGTTCCCTGATGGTAGTGACTTCTTTCAGTATGATAATGTAACCTGGCACACTGCAATACATTTTCAGGAACATGATAAGGTGTTGCCTTGACATCTACATTCCAAAAATCTCAATCTGATTGAGCTGGAACAACAAATCTGATCCATGGAGTCCCTACCTCGCAACTTGCAGGGCTTAACAGATCTGCTGCTAATGTCTTGGTGATACCACATAACCCATCACTGGTCTTATGGAGACCATGGCTCGACGCAGCAGAGCTGTTTTGGCAGAAAGTATTCAGAACTGAAGTCAACTGAAAGCTGTTTAACAAAATTTTGCAGAAAATAGCTGTGAGTTATTTTAGCTATTTTTGCTAAATTGTGCAGTTTAGTTTTCATAAAATGTGCAGAATAAAGCATTTTGCTTTTCAAAGTTATATCTGCTGTGTGCTTTCTGATTAGTAGATGAGTGGATTAAACTGTATTTAGACTTGAAAGGTTTACTCTTACACACATCATGACCACTTAAGTATGAGTTAGGTTTAAACCTTATGAAATACTTATTGTTTGGTTTTTTTTGGAGGGGGACGGCCAAATTTTTTAAATAGCCGTACTGTATGTAGCTGCAAGTACTGAATATTGTTTATTCAGTAAAATGGGAATTGTGGTGAATTGCTATGAAAATTACATATTTTAGGCCAAAGACCTGGAAATTAAAAAGTTGGAGAATGTGTTATTTTAATGAATTCTCAAGCCCAAACCTATGTGGGAAATCCAAAAAGTCCCAACATATGTCTTCCAATATAGATAGTTCACAAGGATGGACGTTTTAAGAATCGAAAATTCTCCATCTCACCCATGTGCAGAGCAGTGCTGTATAACTGGCGATATCCAGGGCCGGATTAAGAGCACAGTAGGCCTGGTGCTGACAATTATGATGGGCCTAATTACGGAATCTTATTGACCAAAAACACTAAAACAATCATACCTCCCAAGCGTCATGTATCTGATGCTGGAGGGAAACTCAAAGGATGCAGCTATAAGAAAACACATACTCTATGCTAATCCCTCTCTAATTTATGATTTCATCTTTCAAGTAAATCCATAACCCCTAACAGCAGTGTCCAGTGAAGCAGGAAGTCAATGGGCGGGGTAAAAGGGTGTCACTTGACAAGACCTGCCAAAAGGGGTGAACATGCCCAAAAAGGGGAACGTTTGTCCAAAGAATTGGAAGGTCAGCCTGGCATGAATGCATGTCAGGCTGCCTGCCAATCTTGCAGGCTGTCCAACTAAGGGCATACTATGCAGGCAGCACCTTGAGCTTGACATAAATGCGTCTAATGATGCGCTCATTCCATTCTTTCAAAGGACTGTCCCATAGCACTCGCTGGTCCACTTGTCTCCTTACCTTCTTACTAGCAGGCAGAAGGTCCTGGTATATAGTCTGAGACAGAGAAAAGATGTCTGTAGTGAGTGTAGAAGAAAGGGGACATGCCACAGTGTTAGAGAGACCAACATCTGCATTACCTAAAATAACTTTAATGTCAGCAAGTGCACACAAGTTTTGTTCCAATACATCCCTCTTAAGCTTCCAAACTTAAAGGGACACTATAGTCACCAGAACAACTACAGCTTATTGTATTTGTTCTGGTAAGTAGAATCATTCCATTCAGGCTTTTTGCAGTAAACACTGTCTTTTCAGAGAAAATAACTCCACTGGCTGCTCCTTAGATGGCTGCTAGAGGTGCTCCCTGGGGCAGTACTGCCTAGTGTGCAGCACTGCCATTCAGTGTCTCCACCCTCTTCATGTAGACACTGAACTTTCCTCATAGAGGAGAGGAGATGCTGATTGGCCAGGGCTATGTTGGACTTGTGCTGGCTCTGCCCCTGATCTGCCTAGTTGACAGTCTCAGCCAGTCCTATGGGGAAGTATTGTAATTTGCTCAGACCACCACTTCTGAGCCAGCAGCTGCAGAATTTAATACAAGTAATATTTTACTATATTTAGGGAGGCAAGAAGGGGCCAGGGTGGTGGTTTTAACATAATAGGGTCAGAAATACATGATTGTGTTCCTGACCCTATAGTGCTTCTTTAAGCAAGAGTATGTGAAGAGTAGTTAAGGTTGCCACCTTTCTTGGAAAAAAATACCAGCCTTAATAATTTGTATAATTAGTTATGCGTGACATCACATGATGTAAATTACAAGGAGTGACATCAGAGAAAATTCTATAAAATCACCAAACTACTCACAGTTTGATTCTGCTGTATAGATGGATTGCTCCCAGTGTCTCCCTGTCTCCCAGTGTCTCAGTCTCGCAAGTCACCCAGTGTCTCAGTGTCCCTATGTATCACAGTGTCAGTGTCCCTGTGTCGCCCAGTCCCCTAGTCTCCCATTGTCTGTGTCCCCATTTCTCCCAGTGTCCCAATGTCTCAGTGTGTCCCCATGCCACTAGGATACTGGGGACACTGAGAGACCCAGGGACACTAAGACCCGGGGATACTGAGACATTTAGGGAAACTGGGAGAAATGGGGACACTGAGACACTAGGGACACAGACACTGGGAGACATGGGGACACTGAAACATTTGGGGACACTAAGACACTAGGGACACAGACATGGGAACACAGACACTGGGAGACTAGGGGACACTGGGAGACACTGGCTGGGAGACAGACACTTGGGGACACTGGGAGACATGGGGACAGTTGTGGACATAGACATGTGGACACTGGGACATATAGGGACACTGGGAGACATGGGGACACCAGGCACACTGAGACACTAGGAACACACTGGGAGACATGGAGACACTGAAACATGGGGACACTAAGACACTAAGGACACAGACACTGGGAGACTAGGGGACACTGGGAGACTAGGGGATACTGGGAGACAGACACTTGGGGAGACATGGGGACAGTTGTGGACATGGACATGGGGACACTGGGACACTAGGCACACTGAGAGACATGGGACACAGACACTGGGAGACTTGGGGACACTGATACACTAGGGACACTGGCTGGGGGACATAGTGTCTCCATGTCCCAATGTCTCCCAATGTCCCTATGTCTCACAGCGTCCCCTAGCGTCTCAGCGTCCCCTAGTGTCTCAGTGTCCCCTAGTGTCTGTGTCCCCAGGTCTCCCAGTGTCTGTGTCCCCATGTGTCCTAGTGTCTCAGTGTCCCCTAGTGACAGTGTCCCCATATGTCCCCAAGTGTCTCAGTGTCCCCAAGTGTCTCAGTGTTCCCAGGGTCTGTGTCCTAGTGTCTCAGTGTCCCCTAGTGTATGTGTCATCATGTGTCCCCTAGTGTCTGTGTCCCCTAGTGTCTAAGGGTCCCCATGTGTCCCCTAGTGTCTCAGTGTCCCCTAGTGTATGTGTCCCAATGTGTCCCCTAGTGTCTCAGTGTCCCCAATGTGTCCCCTAGTGTCTCAGTGTCCCCATGTGTCCCTGCTGCCTTTCCCCCGATCCCTCACTTACCTGAGCTGTAGAGCTGCTGTCTGGACTCCCTGTGCTGTGTAGCTGCTCCCCCACGGATCAGTGAGTAGTAGAGAGAGGCAGGGATATTCTGTAACTTCCTATCCCTGCCTCTCTCTACACACAGTGACCCCTACTGGCCGGTGCTGGTATTGCAGAGTAGTTTCCATTTATTCTGAGAAAATTACCTGCATTTGTATTGCCGGTATTACTGCAATACTGGCAGGGCCAGGCAGCCTCAAATACCGTCTGTGCCATTAAAATACCAGTCAGGTGGCAAACCTAAGAGTAGTGTGTAAAAAAAAAAAAAAAAAAAATTTTTTTTTTTAAATGGGCCTATTCCATGGGCCTGGGCCTGGAGCTGCAGCTCCATCAGCCCCTATGTTAATCCGGCCCTGGCGATATCATAACGAGATAGACAGAGTCTCCTTAAAATCGTGAGCAGAAAAAAACGTGAGGCAACAAAACCAATTAAAAAAAATTCATGTTAAAAATAATATTCCACTACAAAACGACTACAAATAAAATGACTTTTTAGTCAAAATACTATGACTAAAAATAAATTAAAATTTTTCGCCAAAATTAACACCGGCAGGTAAGACACATGGGGCAGGGAGGAGAGGAAATGAAACACATGGGGGGTACTTAATTTATTAAGTACAGATAAAATAAGGAATATAAGGACATGGAAAAGCGTCTGCTGTCTACTTATTTTTTTGAATTGGACTTGAATGGACTTCGGCAGTGATATTTTGCACACCATTATCTATACACTGCTTATTTCTTTTTGATCCATGTCCTTATATTCCTTATTTTATCTGAACTTAATAATTTGGTAATTTTTTAACTGACTGGCATTCCTATCCTGGCATCCTATCGTTATAGTCTGTATAGGCACCCTATATTCTGACTCTATAGAGCCTGATACAGCTCTAGCTTTGTGAATTTGATTCCTCTCACCTTGCTTTTATTTGAACTTAGTATTATATACAGAAAGCACTATGTTTTTATTGTTTGTATCTTTACAGATATATTGAACCTGTGCTGCTATGATACATTTAAGTACATTTTGTGTGTAATCACTTTGGGTGTATATTGTATTGTTTTTTTATTTATTCTATGTGAAGGTGATAGGGGAGTACACCTTTTTTTTACACCCAACCTTTATTACTACTTTTACTTTCTGAAGCGCCTACACAAACATTTCTCTTGTTTTTTTTACAGTGGTGTTTTGTTGGGCCATAAACGAAGATTAGGAGCCTTTAGAATTAAGACTACAGTGCGAATGCATATAGCCTATATCACACGGCAAAACTACACATGACGTTTCCAGAGTGCTTGTATACATATTTGTGTATATAAAGGAAGAGAATATCCATCTGGATTGACAGGTTCTCCCTGACATGTATGCTACATATATACATATAGAGTGTCATGCTGTTCCTGCACTATTTTGTTTACCTGTATCCTTATTTGATACCAACCATTCACTTTACACTTACTTATTACTAATTATACTGGCAGAAATGACTGCTCTATATAGCCTAGTTCAGGGGCAGGCAACCTTTGGCACTCCAGATGTTGTGAACTACATCTTCCCTGATGCTTTGCCAGCATTTTGGCTGTTAGAGCATTAAAGAAGATGCAGTCCAAGCATCTGGAGTGCCAAGGGTTTCCTGCCCATGGCCTAGTTACTTATATAATTTTGATACCAGACTCTCTTCCTATTCCACCTACACAGTATTCTTGTGTGGTACTAGTGAACTAGTGATTACTTGACTGACCATTTTTCCATTGTTCTACTTTTCTGCTATTCATGAACAGGGTCTATATTTATATTGGCTGTGATTTATTCTGATATTCGGAGCTTGGCTAGTGTATTGGACATTTCTGTGCGTGCATCTTAGCTCATGGTCAAAATACAGTATGCAAATGAAATGTTTCATAACCATGCTTAATTGGGATATGAATGATACAAATTCTGGGAAATATGGGAAAAACTAGTAAATATAATAAAAAAAATATGTAAGATCTTGAAAATGAAATGAAGTTTACATTAAGTTGCAAAGATCCCAATGTATTTTAAAATAAGCAGGATACAACAATTAGTTGGGATAGAATATAATACAAATTCATGATAATCTATGGAAATCAGAACACATTGATTGAACAGGAAAACTTCTTACTGGTATGTATTTCACATAACTTGTGATGAAATTTAAAAACAAAAGGCTTTGGAGATGATTTCCTCAGTTGGTCAGATAAAAAAGCAATTAATTAGCAGCTCTGTTTCTGAGTTAGTGAACTCCTGCTGTGTGCTTTACAGCAATATCATGCTGACCTGGGTGTGTTTTGATTTAAGCCAGGGAAGGGCTATCCGGTTATACAAAAATAGGGAGGAATAGAATTAGATTTGGATAATAAAAGTAATGAGCGTTTATTAACAGTTTTACTAAAAAAAAGGCTTTTCACAATATTCTTAAAAGAACCTGAAGGTGAGGTATCTATCTAATTATTGATGGGACAAAAAAATCTGTGGCCAATATTCATATTTCTTTTTAGCATTTAGGCCAAAACATCTGGAATTATCAGTATAGGAATCAAAGAAAAACTGAGGCTGACAACCTTTTTTTATGATAATCACAGCCCCAGTTAGATAGAATACAATAAATCATGCAGTTTTCTTAAAACAAAATGATGATCACAAGGAGATCTATTAATAGAATTGGATAGCCAACTCTTTTGATTTTATGATCTTAAAAGCTTCACAAGTCCTCCCTCCCACACTTTCCTGGTTCCTACACACATTTCTGGAATATAGACTATTTTTGGTCCAGAATTGTAACAGTAGCAACAAAAATGTTCAGTAGGAAACTACCCACAGAGAGTTTAACACAGAGAATGGTTCCACACACTGGAATAAACTAAGCTGCACACTGTGTAAGCTACTCCGAGTAAGACACATGTAGCTGAGCTCCGCTTAACCTAAAGGTTTATGTGACTTTGAAAGCCCTTCCCTGAGACCATTGCAGTGCATGCTGAGACTATTGCAGTTGACACCCAAAAAGAGCTGACAAGAAAAATTCTCAAGGCTAGCTATGCTTCCAGTTTAGCTATTTTGGCCTAAAATGTAATATTCACTTTGAATTCACTTTCACTTTGACCTGATAATTCTTACTTTTGTGAATAACCTTGCAAGAGATAAACTTGAAATGCTTAACTCAGCTGTGAAACCCTCTTTAGGAGTGTACAGGTCATACAACCCAGGCTGGCCAGGCAATCCATCAATCAAGACACTCAGGTATGTTATTTAAAGACACACTCCAAGCAGTAATAGCACTTTGCTGTGGTTATGGTGCTAGAAGTGCCCTGGTGTACCACATTGTAAGTAGTCAAATCATTTTTCTGGGTGCTGCTTCTCACTTCTACTCAGGGACGTATTTGCCGCGAGGCAAACAAGGCATTTGCCTTGGGCGGCAATTTATGCCCAGGCAAATGCTTTGTCGGCCTCAATTTATGGGAGCCCAAGAGCTGGCCAGCTGGCAACCTTTGGGCTCCCCCGGGGCAGTTGGGCGGTTGTTTCCCGGGCGGGCAGTCACAATGTGCAGTCAGCGAGGGAGCTGAGCAGATGCTCAGGGGAAAGTGCTCCCTTGCTGACTGCACAGTGTGACCGCCCTCCTGCCCGGGAAACAATTGCCCACGTGCCTGCACGTCCGGCTGCCTTTCTGTCCCACTGGACCCCAGGTGAAAAATTCACCCAGCTATCCCAAAAGTAGGGAGGCTGGGTGGATTTCAATCCAAAAAAATAATAGTTGTGGGGGAAATGTGTGTGTGTGTGTGTGTCAGTGAATGTGAGTGTGTCAGTGAGTGTGTGTGTCAGTGAGTGTGTGTGTGTCAGTGAATGTGAGTGTGTGTGTCTGTCAGTGAATGTGTGTATGTGTGTGTGTGTGTCAGTCAGTCAGTGCGTGCGTCTCTCAGTGGGTGCGTGGGCCTGTCAGTGAGAGCGTGCGTCTGTGAGTGTGTGTCAGAGTAATAGTGTATGTCTGTCTATCAGTGTGTCAGATCAGTGAGTATGTGTATGTCATTGTTTGTCAGTGTATATGAGAGTGTGTGTCTGTCATTGAGTGTATGCATTATCAGTGAGAGTGTGCGTCTGTAAGTGAGTGAGCACTGCTTCTGCTACAGCTACAGTCAGGGGAGTCAGAAGTTCTCTGTCTGATCTAAGCGGTGCAAAGCTTAGCACATTGGTTGAGAGCAATCAACTGCCATAAATGGCCAAAGAACCATGGGAGATGTAGTTTATAAACATCTGGGGAGCAGGGTTTGAGATGTCTTTTTAATGCATTAACACTTGAAAGTCCTTAATTGTTTGAGTATGAGAATGGAGAGAGACTTAATTTAAAAGCAAAGTATTTTGTTTAGTTTTTTTGTTTGTTAATCAGGGTTATTTACTAAACAACAAGCGGTAGCAATTTTAATTCAAACGTTAAAAAATAGATAAAAATAGCCATACTGTAAATATAGTTATTTATGGTGGTGCATTTATTTTGCTGCACCATCACCACATTACTATGCAATTTGAAATTAACACGATTATTCATGGATGGGTTATTTATTTATTTTGGTTTTATAACATCTATGAGTATTTTACGTGTGTTATTTTAGAGTGAACAAAGCAGGGGTGCACTTAAAGAGAAAACACTTTTTAATCGTTATACTAGTAAACCGTATAATGTCACACATGTTTTAATCAGACTTCATTGGTTAAATTACCAGATCACACATTGTTCACATCTTCTTGTTACGTGAATTATCATACCCACTGAATATCCTTTGTAAGATGCAGGATACGTTTTTTCATTTGCTGGAGTCTTTCCAATTTAAGGATTCTATATACCGAGTCCCACAATCAATCCTTTAACAAGTTATTCCTGCTCCAAATACCTTTTACTTCATGATAACTTTTTTTTACCTATATTGGCTACAATGGATAGCATCATACCAAATTACAAATTTATATTTTTCACTGGATTTGAGATTTGCCAAATGCTCCACATGGCTGTGCAGCCTGAAAAAGGAATCAGCAAATTTTCATATACTTACCAATTTGTCGCCAGCCAACCGCTTCAGGTTCGTGCGAGCGAATTCAACAGACAGCTGTTACTTCCTTGCATTAAGTTGGATACTTTTGGTATCTTGACCCAGCTTGTTTCTGACTTTGAGTATTTCTGGAATCCTGACCCAGCTTGCTTATTCGTATATATCCATATTTCTTTAATCCTGACCTTGACTATTACTGACGTTGTCTCTGTCTTTATTAACGTTAAGTCTAGCCACTCCAAACCCCAGTAATATGCCCATTTAGTATATCATTTTGTGAGATTCCTTATTGTATGTTAGCTGGGTTGCGACACCATGGCAATGGCAGGGCTTCCAAAGACTCTCTTTTAGCGTCCATTCAGAAATAGATTAACATTTAATGAAGGGTATCAGGGGACTGCAGGCACTAGAACAACTTTAACTTGGCAAGGGTTCCTTTAAAATCATTGAGGGTCCCAAAGATCTTTCTAAAGATTGGATATGATGCAACATATTCATCTGACATTGGGCATTACATCCCCAATTACTAAAACCACATATTCCACAATGGTTCACTGATACCTTAAGGTTTATTTATTAACCTATCAAAATAGCTGCCCTTATTAGAGCTTATAACAAATAGATACATTTCATGGTGTGCTTAGAACAAGAGGCTCACTGTAATTTTGTTTTCATAATAAATACTCAAAATGCTTAAACGGTCCACTTGAACACTTCATGTAGCATTTCCAATGTGGTACATTTTGCAAGAAGTAATTTAATTTGTCTTAAAGTATAAAGTGATCTACATTTCTCGTAAAAGAACACAGAATAGAGCTGGGAGACATATTGAACTCAAGAAGAGTTACAGGAATCTTCATTTCATGAGAACAAGTAAATCACAAAAGAATGTATAACTGTATAAATACATTTTTAAAATAAATATAATTTAGGATTCATTTTTTTTTTATAATCTCAGTTTTAGATAATATAAGGTAAATTGGATATTAATTTGTCAGCATGTTCTGTGCTTGTCAAAATAAACTTCCAAAGGTATCCACTGACTAAGCTCAAATTAAGAACTTTATGTGCCTAAAGGAATTGAACCTAAGCTATTTTTAATGTCCCCATAGATGCATTCTTACGGAAAGGTGAATGTTGGGAAAGCTTTTTCCCTCGTAAGCAATTTAAAAGTTATCTAGGGAATTCATTTAATGGTGAAGTTTTTTTAAACATGACCATATTAAGCATGAGCAAAGTTGATACAACTGCTATACATTGCATACCATTTACTTCCTAGTCTCTGGCTCCCCTGTGGAAATGTCCCAATATAAGAAAGAGTGCGATTTATTTGGATATTCTGCAACTGAAAAATATGCAGCTTAAACAAATCTACAGGGAGTCCATAGACACTTACAGCTTAACAATCACTTTCAAAAAAAGACGAAAAAGACTGCCGACTAGCATTTCATGTTCCTGGTTCTTTATTTATTTGGGTGTATTTGAGGACATGACATTAAGTCCAGTGATATAATTATGTTCTTCAACCTCAAGTTTGAGGGGTGACTTTACTGACAAAAGATGAAAAATTATTGGGGCACTTCAAAAAAAAGCAACCAAAAATTATGCAACTGATATTTACTGTTTTCTACCACTGGCTAAAGAAGTTGCTGCTTTCATTTGGTTCATTTGAGCATGCTTCTCGGAAGGAGCACTCGACCCCATCATGGACTCCTCCACTTGCCAGACCAGCATACCGTAAATGGCCATTAACCTACGATTAGTGGACACCTGGAGAGCATTACACCCGGCATGTCAGAGACGACCATATGGGAGGCGGATAAGAGCATCATTAGAGGGCACCTCATCAAAATAGCCACCGACAAGAAAAAAATCAACCAGGAAAATGATTCATGGCCTCTCCACAACTACAGACCAACTAGAAACACAACACAAACAACATCAACTGGACCAAGTATACAAGGAATTAATAACCACACGCAGACAACTGACGGAACTACTAGAACGCAAAAATCGCAGAGCACTGCAACACTCGAAAGCCTTCTTTTACCTGCACACGAACAAAGGCGGAAAACTACTAGCCCACATGCTCAGAGGATACTAAGCCGCAGCACAGGTGCAAAAGATAAGGAAGACATCGGGAAGCCCGACATAATTCCCTGACGAGATAGCGGACAAATTTTGTACATACTACGAGAAGCTATATAACATCAAACCGCCCACAGAGGGTGGCGATCTAGCTGAGGTGCAGAGGGATATAGAACGATACCTTCAAGGGTTTGAACCGGAGGCAATCTCGCCAGCGGAGGTGGGACTATTGGAAGCCCCCGTATCAGAAGATGAAGTCCAGTTAGTTATAAAATCGGCAAAGTCCGGGAAAGCCCCAGGACCTGATGGAGTATCGGCAGGATACTATAAAAAAAATTGGGAACATTCTGATTCCCAAACTACCAAAAGTACTGAACGAGCTCACAACAGGATCTACAGTACATCGGGAATCGCTGGCGGCGACGATCACATTATTAAAACCCGGAGAGATGCGAGAGCTATCGCCCGATATCTCTGCTTAACGCAGACATGAAGATTTTGTCCGAGATTCTAGCAACGCATATACAGATATAAATGTCAAGATTAGTACACCCTGACCAAGCTGGTTTCATACCAGGGAGGGAGGCGAGAGACTGCATGCTGAGAACGTTCTCTATCCAACACACGGCCAGATGAGAGGGAAGGAGGCCTCTCGATCTCTCCACAAATGCGGAGAAAGCCTTCGACCAAGTGGACTGGGACTTCATGATGGCAATCCTCTGAAAAGTAGGGATTGGGGGGAACATGCTCAGATGGATTGGAGCACTTTACCGAGACCCAACTGCAAGGGTGAGGGTCAATGGGGCACTAACGGAATGCCTACAAATATGCAATGGCACCAGGCAGGGGTGACCTCTCTCGCCACTGCTGTTCACCCTGACTCTGGAACCCTTCCTAACCACCATACAGAAAACACAATCGATCAAAGAATTTAGATACAGAGGCATGGAGCACAAAATATCGGCGTATGCTGATGATATGCTATTCTACATGGAAGAACCTCAAACTACTATACCGGCACTACTGAAAGAGTTCCGGACTTATTGCAGACTCTCGGGCCTTAAACTTAATCTCACCAAATGCGAGATTCTAAATGTTACCACTATGGAGGAAGAGTGCACCCAACTCAAAGCTGAGTTCCCCTTCCATTGGTGCTCAGATAAAATGCGCTGCCTAAGAGTATGAGTGCCACGCACTCCAACAGACATGTACTGTCAGAATTACCTCCCACTCCTAAGGAAGGTACAGGAAGATCTAATTTCGACTTTAAAAGTCTTTTTCAATGTCTCATACATTGAAAAAAACTTGAAAAAGACTTTTAAAGTCGAAACGCCTCTGTTTCTGCCCCTTCTTATTTAGAAGATTTTTATATTATATTTTATATTTTTAATTATTTGTTTTTACTTACCTTTGAATAAATTATTTTATATTTCATCCTCTGCTGCATCTTCATCTGCTGTTCCGTGGTCCATCTGCATACCAGTGGCCTATGGAGATTCGATTGTAGCCTGGAAAGGCACCTTTGGGCTTAATACACAGAGCCTGGCACGGCTCTGTAATTTGTTCTATTTACTCCTTTTCAATTTCTTTATATAAACAGTACACACTATGTTTTATATTATTATCTTGCAGATATTGTGAAGATTTCCTTACCATTTATATACATAAGTATATTTGTATTGTACAACAAGGGTTCACCTCTACTTGGTGTGATTGTTTACACTTTGATGTAGGTGTTGTGTTGTTTTGTTTGGTATGAGATTAAAACCATAATGGAGGAGATCCTAGGAGAAACACTGGACTTTGATATAGCAAGTGCACTGCTGCACACGAAGACACTGCCCAACTCGCGATACAAAAAAAAATCGATACTGCGACACTTAAACAATGCGGCCAGATCCTTGGTGCCGGCCCTCTAGAACCAGCCTAACCCACCTATAACCACTCAATGGCTGCTGAGGATAGAGGAAATCCACACCGCAGAAGTGAAATAAGCAGAACTATTGAGCCACAGGGACAAACATGTGGAGCGATGGCGCTCGTGGTATATTTACCTAGCAGGCACCAGACATGGCACAGGAGGAGGTGATGCCGACATTGACAGGGGGACCCACGCCCTGTGTACACAATCTTGAAACTGGAGCATAAACATTTCAGTAGTAAGAAGTGTGCAGGTATAAAACTCCTTGCGAAGCCTGCCTCATTTAAAAAAAAAAAAAAAATTATAAAGAAAAACAGGCTTAGCAGTCTTGTCTAATCTTCAGGTATTATTTAAGCTTCCTTTCATATATGGTATTTCAGACAAGGAGCATGCTCGGTAAGTATGATTATTAGTGTTAGACTATAATGAGTGTACCTTCAGGTAAGGTTTTTTTTAAGATAAGTACATCCTGGTCAAATAAAACCAACAAGCGATGATGGCACTAGGTATAATATAAGATGAAATATGAAAAACTCAAAAAGAAGGCACATACATCTCTACCTATAAACATGAGCTGTGATCACACAGACGCTTCGCCAGTTGGGAGTCACCCGACACTGCAGGTAGATCAGAGTGTTAAGCCAGTTTCTACGCCAAGTACATATACTCTCTTATCTCCATGCCATGCTTGAGGTTTAGCTGTGCAATCATGCAAGACTAAGTCAACAATGCCTCAACACCACATCTCTTTTAGCTCAGCCATTACCCTTTACCAGGGATCCCACTACTCATGGTGGTAGAGTCTCAGACCCACAGGAGCTTTGGTGCATGGAGAACCTTTTGGGAAGGTGCACGATTGGGTGGAAGAGATCAGCCTGGGAAGGGGGTGCAACAGATAAGGCAGGGATTGTAGCTGGGCTGTTTATGTGTTGCCAGAACCTTGGACTTGTAAAGGCATCAGTGCGGTGGCCATTTTTGACATGTCACGTCGCTATTTTAGCAAGAAGCTAGTGCAAGATTGCAGAGATGTAAGCTCTCTAAGTGAGGACCGGGATATCCCCCTCCGGTCCAAAGGGGGGGGAGGGGAATGGGGAACTGTCATACAAGGGCCATTATAAGATGCATGCTCCTTGCCTCTAATCACATTAGGCCACAGTACCGGATGAGTGAAATTCTGAATATTGCAAGACTGTTTGAGCTGATAAAGTATAGTCCATAGAAAGATCTGTGGGTTTATTTTGTCACGATTTGAAGCGTTACAAACTGAGTGCAGGCTCTGAATTTGCAGGAGATGCTGGATTACATGTCCGGCCATCTTGAATTCCAGACCTCACCCCCTCCCAGTAGTCTTATCACAAACACCAAAGGGTATGATCATGATCAAGTGTACTTCAGCTGATAATGATTATCATCAATGTTTTAAACACATTAATAAAGATTCTCTGCTTTTACTAGAGCTTCTGGTTCCAACTTACTTTTTTCTGCATTTGACACTTAGATGCAAGATTAAATATACATTTTATATATGTTATTATCCTCAGTCAGGGAATCACGAGGATTCAATGTGATGCACGTAGGCTGTCTTGGTCACCAATAGACACTTATTGTTACTGGCAGTGAGACACTTAATTTATTTTCAAATCAGTAGATTCATGCAGAGGGAACTTGCCAGCATTTCAGATATGAAATGCCTTTGTGAATGGGATCAGTCTGTAAATAGCATATGTTCTCTCTGTAATGACACAAGTGAGCAAAAACATCTTTGAGATCTGAGTGCGACTGACTGAAGGACAAGCTATTGAGGTCTTATTAAGCTTATTATTAACCCAGAGTTCTTGTATTTTCTGTTTTAGTAAAGGAGAACTTTAGGTTACCTTTTCCCTTTTTGATTAAAAACAAGTTTCTCTTACTGCATTAGTTGGATAATCTATGACAGCTTCTTCTTTTGTTTTAACCTTTTCTTTATCACTCCAAAAATCCAGTGTGGTGGAGCTTCAATACTTGACCAGACTATCTCCACCAGAACAGCCCTCCTAGTCCCACAAAGTCATTGGTAATTAATAGCAACCCACCCAAGCATCAGTTGAGACTTGATGAAGGGTGAGAACAAGAACATTTTATTAGGGTTTTACATACACTTTTATACACAGATCCCAAGCATGGGGTTGTTAACTTAAAAATGGAGGTCCCACTAGACCAAGGGCCGATAATTTATTTAACCTTCAGACATATAGGCGCCTGACATGAATATCCCTGAAAATCACATGAAAAATAATAATAGCCCCCACATATTTGGGATACCAAATAGCTCATCCTAGAGCGCCCTTTTCTGGCACAATGACTCCCTGATTCCATGTTCATAGTAGAAACACCACTCGATAAATAATTTGACTGGTTGTAGCTGAGATTCAACCTGAGTGCTGGTAGGATAAGGTGACCAGGTGGCTTAATTTAAGGGGCAGGGGGAGATTTCCTAGTGGAGGAGAGGGGGGCTAAGGAGCCGTGTTATCACGATTCTTTTGGCAGAGTTTGTAGCATTTCTTCACGCCCAGTATCAGTACAAAACAATATCCAGGAAACAGAGATAGAAAAATAAGGTCATAGGGAATGTTGACAGTGTAGAATAAAAGAGCACTGAAGTATTAAAGAGCCTAGAAGGGAGGCAAAGATATCTATCAATCGTTGTTTACCATACAGTGTAATTCTTAACAGTATTTTACAACAAATCTCCAAATAATGTCAAATCATTGAGAGTTTAATAGACCATAAAGAATTTAGAAGCAGTAAACTAAACATAAAAATTGCAAGCTGAGTCCATAAAAAAAGGAATTTAAGAGTAACTTAGCAGAAACTATATTGTATTTTAATTCAAGCTTCTCTCTCTACTGCATTTCTTGGAAAGTGTCACCAGGGCCAAACTCAGCGTGATATCATTAATGAAAATGCAATTTATACTATCTAAATGCTGTGCTCTTGGTAACAGGTAAAGTTCTGTGTTTTTCAAGGGCCATCCACTTCTACTAAAGTGAATTAATGGCACAGGCATGAAAGGACACGCCAGTAACATAATTCTTTGACGTTAAAAGAAGAGGGCTGAGAAATAGAAGAGTTTTATTTCCTCTGACTGATCTCTTTACTGGTGTCATTGCCATTCATATAGGTCAAGATGGGTCAAAGGTTGGACAAACATTTTCCTATTCAAATGCATTAAAGAAATATATATCATATTCATGTTGTGACAGAAAGGAAGGGAGTCAAATTAAATGATTTGTTTTCTTTATTTGTGAAAGGAAAATTAATTATTTCTAAAGTAATACTAAAACTACATTTCAATCCTTATATTTCATCAAATTGAGATCAAAAGCAGGGGCATTGTTGGGGGTGTGGGCAGTCTTGGCTAGATGCCCAAATGGGCTCTTGGAAAGTCCCGGGTGGGATTTTATATCCTTTACATTGTCAGCCTTTCTCTCTCCCAGCCCTGTGAGGGCTAATTAGAGTCAATGGATAGAACATGACATCACTCTCTGCGTGAAGTTGGAAATCTGGATCTGGAAGAGGAGCTATGAATGCTGTGGCTAGAGCAGGTAGAGAGAGATTACTCCTGTCCTACACTCAACCCCATGAAAGCCCAAAAAGAGGGGGCAAGCTGAAATCATAGGGTCAAGGTGAGGGAGGAACAGTGTCTCTATTGACACAGTGTGCATATGTCAGTTTTAATGCAAATGTGATGATATGAACTGAGCCTCTTTTCATCACTAGCCCAGTGCCTTTTCAAGGTGCCAATACCCCTAAACGTGTTACTGACTGTTCCTGGTTCCTGTATACCTGGTCATTAAGTTCAACAGTTATCTCTAAGTGCTCTTTGGTATAATTTATTTATTTTTAATCAATTTTCAATAAGCCTTTTAACTTTGTTTTGTTTGCCCCAACTCTGTTCTTGATCTTTACTAGTTCCTGAAAGTATCATCTGTACCAGTTTTGGCTATTGCTGACTTTGACTTTCGATTACAATTTGTTATTTTTTACTTTTTGGCTCTATGGCCTTTATAGTTAGGTTAGTTCTGCTACTTCCTGTTTTCACCTAAGCGTTAAGCTTGGCCACTCTAAGGTCTATATGGCTCTTTATCGTAACTTACAGTTCCTTTGTTAGGATATGGACTTATATCTTGATATATTAGCACTTGAGATATTAGCACTCCTGACATTACAAAAGGGCCACTATGGATCCTGCTTGTAGGTGAAACACCTTTTTTATAAATATAAGTTGTTTCTCGGGTCCTTCAGCATGGTTTGTGTTCTATCTGCTACCACTGTCAAGACACTTCTTTATCTTAAAAAGGATTCTATGTCTCTGAATGCTCTTGAGTTCGAGACATAGGCATCAGAACTCAATTTTAACAAGAATGCCTTAGTAGCTGCTGTACTCTTCCTATGTGTAGAAGCTCTAAATTGTTAAACTATCATGCTAAGAAAAGAATAGGATACTAACACTAAATTTCCACTTGAAAAATTAATCAAAAATGTACTTTAAGTCCAACATCTTGTTCTAGACCTTTTACTGCATATTAGTCCCTTATCAGATGGAGAGCGAAATTACTTACATTATAGCTTTATTACAAAATATCACCTCTGTGATTCACTCTAATAATATGAGACTCTTGATGAATGTGTGAGAAGTGATAATTAATGTAGCATTCAGAAATACAGATGTTTCTCATAACTATGCTAACCACACAATGCAAAGGAATAGACTGGTGACTACAATATAATGTTATTGTTAAACTTAAATATTCTATGTATGCTAAATGACTATTTCACGCTAACAACTTCTAGAGTGGTTAAATCTCACATTGACAGATATATTATGTCTTTTTCACCAGTAAAAGTTGAGAAAAAAAAACAACAAAGAAATTATCGAAATTAAACATGGGTATATTATAATTACAATAATTATATTATTAATTACAATAATAAAATTATCTAAACATGCATCCTGTGTGTGTATATATATATATATATATATATATATATATATATATATATACACACACAGGATGCATGTTTAGATAATTTTATTATTGTAAATAATTGGAAATATTCAGGATACATGTTTATATCATTTTATTATTGTAAATAATTGGAAATAGGATATTTATTTGGTGAAGAAAATATATGAGAGGTGTATGAAAAGATACTTTATAGCAGCTGTCTAATGAATATAATTTAGCACCATCTAAAACTGAACTAAAACACTATAGTCACCTAAATTACTTTATCTAAATAAAGCGGTTTTAGTGTATAAATCATTCCCCTACAATTTCACTGCTCAATTCACTGTCATTTAGGAGTTAAATCACTTTGTTTCTGTTTATGCAGCCCTAGCCACATCTCCCCTGGCTATGATTGACAAAGCCTGCATGAAAAAAAAACTGGTTTCACTTTCAAACAGATGTAATTTACCTTAAATAATTGTATCTCAATCTATGAATTGAACTTTAATCACATACAGGAGGCTTTTGTAGGGTCTAGCAAGCTATTAACATAGCAGGGGATAAGAAAATCTTAATTAAACAGAACTTTCAATAAAGAAAGCCTAAATAGGGCTCTCTTTACAGGAAGTGTTTATGGAAGGCTGTGCAAGTCACATGCAGGGTGGTGTGACTAGGGTTCTTAAACAAAGGGATTTAACTCCTAAATGGCAGAGGACTGAGCAGTGAGGCTGCAGGGGCATGTTCTATACACCAAAACTGCTTCATTAAGCTAAAGTTGTTCAGGTGAGTATAGTGTCCCTTTAAAACAATGTGCAACATTATCAGTCCATGCCTAATTCAAATATGATAAATCATATTGTGGTATTCCTGTCACCACCCTCTTTATAGAATGATGGAATTTTAGTTTTGAAAAGATGTAAAATATCAACTTGACATAAAATATCTTTTGCCTGGATCTATATCTGTCTCTCTGGACCTCGCATGACTGATATTTTGGATTCATAGCAGCCTACTGATTCTAAATCTATCTTTAGTGGGTGTTTCTCTGTTGTCAATGTACTGTCAAATCGGGTTCATAAAAACTGGCTTATCATGCACTCTCAGAATTTTGCTACCGATTCACAAATCAGCATTGAAAATGTGTCATTTTCTTGTGCTTTCCTAAAGCTTACAACAGGTCATTTATTCTTGGGTTTTACCCAACTCAAGAAAAAAAAGAGTCATAGAACTATTGACAGTAAATCTACTCAGACAGCTAATCTCAAAGTGATTTATCAAATTACACATCTGTTAAAAATATATATATATACGTTTAAATGTATGTAAAAAAAAAATAGATGGAAAAAGTAGGCTAAAAGAAACCTATAATATTTTGAAGGGCATATACTCATGAAGCATAATAATGTCAAACAGAGTTAAGGTTTGACCTACTCAAAATGTAGAGTCCTAACATAAAGAGAGTGAGGAACAAGACGAGACAGGTTAGATAAAGATATGAAAAAGTTAGATATGAAAAAGCCTAAAGAAAGTAAAGATTACAGACATGGAATAACTCAATTAGTCACATAATCCCATACATCACTGAAATGTGATTTACAAGAAATTGTGACAGAATTGAAAGTGAGTTCAAACTGAATTTCAAATTGTAGGCCAGACCCCCTTCCCACCCAAACAAAGTAGAGCCGTGGGTGTCTTGAATGTTTCCCATTTGTCCCCTTTGGATGAAAATGTTGAACTAAATTTGAATTCACTCAGATTTCCCCACAACTCAACAGTTTTATTTATGATTAAACAACAATTATTGCAATATCTAACAGTCTGATGCGTATTAATTTAAAATAAGTCAAATGGTTATTGAAAAGTGATTAATAAATAAAGAAATATTGCATATATATTTATTTATCATTTATACTAAAAAGTGCTGGGGGATAACTGTTGAACTTAATGATCAGACAAAAATAGGTAGGCAACTCTTTGCTGATTTTTCAGCTTGTAATAGTTATTAGAGACACCATACTTAAAAAAATAAAAAAAAATGTACCTGCAATGAGACATAACAGCAAAGAAGCCAAATCTTATAAATAGCTTTAGTACACAGATAAGATAAATGTAAGCTAGACAAAGCAAACGCAATACAATGC
The DNA here is from genome assembly GCA_933207985.1 of Pelobates cultripes. NCBI lineage: Eukaryota > Metazoa > Chordata > Amphibia > Anura > Pelobatidae > Pelobates > Pelobates cultripes. Next base: position 175,114,446 of record OW240917.1, read on the forward strand.
AGTATCTGTCACTGCAACAGTTTTGTATACATGGAACATTAACCCATCACCAAAAGGACTAGCACCCTAAAAAATATATCACATAGTGGAGATGATATGGTTGTGAAGGTCTATCAGAGAGTCTGTGTTTGCAGGAGAACTATTGCAATATTAAGTATCAAAGAGCAAATCAAAACTTGCAGCCTAATCAAAACTAACTGCAAAAAAATCAGAGAGCATGGAATCCACAAATACTTTGAATAATTGGAACTGCTTTGAAAACTGACATAAACCATACTTTGGCTGCTATCAATTTAGCAATAGTTCAGTTGGTTGTTTAGTAAACTTAAGATCTTGGCAGAGCAAAGATCTATGCAAACATAGTCTGGTTCAGCTATTTCTACTGGAAGGATAAAAAGAAGAGTCCTAAACGTGCATTGGTGTGAGCTGATTGACACGATTGACACGAGTTAGGGGTGGAGCTACTGTCAATAAAAAAAAACCAAACAACTAATTATCTGGGAACTGGCATTGTTTATAAGACTGTGTCCTTGTACCATAACAAATATCTTGATGCTGTGGTGTTAGTTTACAGATGCTGTCCCTTTTCTGAGACAATGTAAAAGATTTGTCTAAAAACATGCCTGTAGTGGTTGTCAGATAGGCAGTCACTAGAGCTGTTTTCCCTTTAATACTCTTTAATAATTGATTTTCAAAGGTGTTCATGTTCAATGTTATTGTGCACAGTATGATGATATTAACTGCAGCTAATGAGTCTCATAGAGAAATTGGATTGATGGTTTGTGGTAATTGCTGCAAATGCATCGTAGGTTGTCAATGCATCTTTTTGGACCAGAGACCACTGTGGGTTGATCAGGCTCCCACTGTGGAACACAGTCAAATTGATTTTTTTTTTTAAATTGAGGGCCTAGTAAGCTACACTAAAAAGAGGGTAGTGGATGCATGGAATAGCCTTCCAGCTGAAGTGGTAGAGGTTAACACAGTAAAGGAGTTTAAGCAAGCATGAGATAGGCATAAGGCTATCCTAACTATAAGATAAGGCTAGGGACTAAAGAAAGTATTTAGAAAATTGGGCAGACTAGATGGGCCGAATGGTCCTTATCTGCCGTCACATTCTATGTTTCTATATGTTATATATATATTTAGATTTAATGCTATAATGTTCTTTTAAGATATAATAAGATTGACCTATTATGGATAGTTATTGGAAACACAATGTTGGATGTTGCCAATGGCAAGTGTTAATACCTGTTCTTTATATTTATAATGTTAATATCTCTTCTTTATTTTTAACATTATTATCTTCTGGTACAAATGCATTTAACATTTGTACCCCACTTCCCACACCAATAGGTTTATATTAAGATTAAGACAGAGGAAACTAAAGCAGTGACAATGCAAGTTAGTGTGAGCTTGCTGACCAAAACGTGAAGGTAAATTGCAGAATGAAGAAAAATTAGGGAGATCTGTTTACCTGAGATATTGAGGGGAAATAGTAAAATAAAGACCTTCAAAAAAATATGTGGGTGGAGCAGAGGGGAGCTGGGTGGGTGGACTATCCAAATCAGATTTTTTTTTTTTTATAATCTTTATTCAAGATTTTTCTTATTTTTTTCAAAAAGACATTGAACCATACATCGCCAAACATACAATACAAAAATTAAAGGCACACTAGTCACCTAAACAACTTTAGCTTAATGAAGCAGTTTTTGTGTGTAGATTAGGCCTCTCAGGGTTCACTGCTCAATTCACTGCCATTTAGAAGTCCAATCACTTTATTTATGTTTATGCATCCCTTGCCACACATCCCCTGGCTCTGATTGACACAGCCTGCATGAAAAAAAAACAGTTTTCCCATTCAATCAGATGTAATTTACCTTGAACAATTGTATCTCTTTCTCTGTAAATTGAACTTTAATCACATACAGGAGGTTCTTGCAGGGTCTAGCAAGCTAGTAACATAGCAGGGGATAAGAAAATCTAAATTAGACAGAACTTGCAATAAAGGAAGGATACATTGTAGAAGACTCTTTCCTGGAAGTGTTTAGGAAGGCTGTGCAAGTCACATGCAGGGAGGTGTGACTAGGGTTCATAAACAAAGTGATTTAACTCCTCAATGGCAGAGAATTGAGCAGTGAGTCTGCAAGGGCATGATCTATACACCACATCTTTTGGTGACTATAGTGTCCCTTTAAACCACTCAGCTTATTGTAGCAAATTATTCAGCACAAATAGACAAATAAATATTCATTTTCATTAGATTTTTAAAAGGAAACTATAGTCACCAGAACCACTGCAGCTTAATGTAGTGGTTCTGTTGTCTATAGCCTGTCCCTGTAGGCTTTTTGAAGAAAAGGTAGTGTTTATATTGGTGCCTAGTAACACCTCTAGTGGCAGTCACTAAGACAGCCAGTAAAGGTGCTTCCTATTTCAGACACTGGGTGTTCCCTATACAGATGCATCTCTATGAGGAGATGCTGATTGGCCAGCACAACAGTTTGTTGCCCCTTCTACACTGCGGTTGGTAGTAGAAATACTGCTATTTAAGAAATATAAAAACAGTATAAAGCTATGTGAAGAAAGGTCATGTGGAGTTATGTTTTCTATACCAGTGAAGCAGACTTTTTTACAGTAAATGTCACCCTTATTTTGGCAAGATATACAGTACATATTTATTTGCATATGCATACTTAAGAAAATTACACCTAGATCTTTATTGAACGGAGCGGAAATTGCACCTTGCTTGAACATTTCTGGTTAAATCCCACGATCTGTGACTTACTAATCATCAGATTTAGAGCAGAATTGAACTCAAGGTTCTTAGCATGGGACGTTGTCAGCAGAATTTAGATAGAATGCCTTGTATTTACTCTTAAACATTCGTGAATTGCCAATGAGAATCTGTGATGAAGAATATTTTCTTGAGAGTATAAGAAAAGCATCATACAACTTCCTATAATCCAATTGGATGATGTTTCCCTATGCAAAAAGGCTTTTTTATGCAGTCTCAAAAGGGACACAGGCAGATGCTATCCTATAAAATATTAATGAGAGTTATGTTCCAGTGTGTCTAAACTTATTATGTCACCAACTATATGTGTGATGTATTGACTATTGTAGAGTTTTGTGGAATATACTGACTTCGTGAATAAAATGAAAAAAATAAATTAAAAAAAAATAAATCTAAAAAAAAATTATGATTGTTATAAAATAAATAAATAATAATAATGAATGCAAAGCACTTTTCAAATTTTTTACACATCAATATGCCGGCCAATACAGCATTGTTGTATAGGCAGGTGCTTTCATTATTGAAATTGATATTCTTCTATTTGTACTTCGGTATTTGTGTGCTAACTTCTATTTTCCTGGGTAATCAAAGAACACTTTATATAAATAGCAGCACATTAGCAGTATACCTACCTATAGGGGCTTCCTTTGATATATTTATAGGAACAAGTAAACATAATGGGCCATGTTATAGGGGAGCAGCCCTCTAGATAAAACAATCCAATCATGTCTCACTTTTTAGAAGCAGATGGTTAAAATATAACCACATTCAAGTACCCATTTTTTATATAGCCAATCTCCTCCATTATAACTAATAGCATAGTCTCTTTTGCAGATCTTTTGCAGATCTTTAACACACTTGGATGAATTACAATCCAACTTTGACCTTAATTTAATAAGCTTGCCAAATAATTCAATACTGTTAGAAAACCTTCTAAAGTCTATAGGAACTTTTGGAAAAACATTCTGTTAACAGAACGTTACTCACACAAAGAAGAATGATGCAGGTTCTAGCGGACTATTAACAAAACCAGAGATAAGAAATTATAAATTAAACACACTGTGCAATTAAGGGAAGCAAGACAAAGGCTTATTCACTAAAAAAAAAATGCATTTTGTCCAGATGGACAAAATCCTGTTAAAAAAATTCTTACCTCAATTGGAATTCTCACATTTGCTGAAGTTATATCCAGACAGAATATGCTCGGTGTGAATGAGTCTTCATTAATTTGCCAGAGGCATACAGTAACAGGATGAAAATCAGTGCTCTTCGCAACCGAACATTATACAAAGCATAGTATTCTGAATATTCACGAAGCGCCAATTTCAAACAAAACCAGATCTGAAGGTGTCCATCAGGATGCAAGTTTGCAAATTATCATTTACTTTCTTTTTGAAAGTAAAATACTATTTGTCCAGTAGCTGCACTAGCAACCAGTGGACAAATAGTTAAATAACCCTGGGTACTGCAAGGAGAAACACTTGCTACCCAGCCGCTACATTAAAATTTAATGAATGCAATAATTAAATAACCTATGGGGGGTCATTAAGACACAATATGTCCCCACCTACCACAAATAACAATTTAAAACTGGATGCTGGGCAACCATTGCTTCCCAGTTGCTAAAAAGGACCCATCCTGCTGGGATGGAGCCTTCAGAATAGTGGAGTGGACATTCCACCTCTATGCTCCTACCAATGGGCATTGAGTGGGTGTCCTAAAATTAAAAAATGTTGGGTGGACATATTACTGTCCACTGACTCCCTCCACAGATGGCCAGAGGTTAAGGATAATTCAATTAAAAAATAGTTAAATACTATAATGTCCCTCCACTCTACACACATGGCCAGCAAGTTAGGGCTACTTATTAAAACAGAGGGACCGGGGCATCCCCTCCAGCCCCCACCCATTATAGTATAATGGGAGGAACCTAGTGTCACCCATTAGCCCCTACTCATTTACGTCAGGTGGGGCTATTATAGTTTAAAGAAAGGGGTCTAATGTCCTCACCCCTGCCTTCACACACTGGCAGCTTTTGTGGGCCCTAATAATAATATTCAAGGATGTGCATCTGTTAGTGACATTGTCCAAATCCCCCATGTGTCTAGGGTCCCCAATCCCTTAGCCACACCGTAAAGTAACCTTACCTATCCCCACTCACTATAATAATAGTGAGGGGGCCAAAGTATTATTTCTATTAAATCTTCTTTTCTTCAGCCCCCCAAAAAGGTCAAATTATAATCTATAGTACAAAGCGCAACCTTTGAGAAAAAAAAAAATAGATTTCCAAATACCAAAAGTAAAAAATTGAAACGTCAGTGCTGTAAAAGTTTAAAACAGCTTCACCATGCAAGGACTCCATGCAGAATAAAAAGCCTTTATATAAGCATTTCTTATACTTGGCTTGTAAGGTAAGTCTCACTTATCTAATTAATTGCCTCCACCTGTTTCCCAGAGGTGGGGGCAAGGGAGTATTCAGCAATCTGTCAAACCCCAATCTATTAATTTAAAGTCACCCACCAAATGCCGAATGGGGCTCCCCAGTTACTAGTTTTAAATATTTTGTAGATGTGGTATGTGGGAGGAATGAAGGGTTAAAAACCTCTTCAATAGTAATCATAGTAATTTAAAGCATCTGGGACAGGATTTGAAGCATTTGGCCTTAGATTTCAGCTGTCCGACAACATTCGGTATGACTTTAATCTAGACCTAATTCAGTCTTGTTCGGAGTCTGATTTTGCAGTCTAAATGCTCCTTTACACAGCTGGATGGTTTTGCTTTGTTTAGTATGGTGCCATTCGGACTTTGTGTATAACCTTTTTGAATAACCAAGTTAGACTCTTCTACAGGAAGTATGTAGAGAGGCTGTGTGATTGTCAGGAAGCAAAGGTGTGGCTAGGGCTACATAAACAAAGTGATTTAACTCCTAAAAATATGATTGAGCAGTGACATTGCCAGGGTATGGTCAAAACATTAAAACAACTTCAATAAACCAAAGTAATTCTGGTATTTAATGTGTTGGAAGCAGGTAAAATAGGCAAGCTAAAAGATGTTAGTGACTTTAACAAGGGCCAAATAGTGATGGTTATAAGACTGGGTCACAGCATCTCCAAAACAGAAAGTCTTGTTGGGGGAACCTGGTATGCAGTAGTTAGTACTGAACAAAAGTGATGCAAGGAAAGACAATTGGTGAACCAGCATCAGGGTCATGGATGCCCAGGGCTCATTCATGCACATGGGAAGACAATATCTGGTACAATCACACAACTACTGTAACTCAAAGTCTTGAAAAACGTATTGATGACCATGGCAGAAAGGTGTCAGAACACACAGTGCATCACAGTTTGCTGCATATGGGGCTGTGTAGTTGCAGACCCGTCAGAGTGCCCATGTTGACCCTTGTCCACCACCAAAACTGCCTTCACTGGGTATGTAAGCATCAGAATTGGATCATGGAGCAATGGAAGAAGGTTGCTTGGTCTGATGAATGGCATTTTCTTTTACATCAGGTGGATGGCTGGGAGTGTGCATCATTTACCTGGGCAAGAGATGGCATCAGGATGCACTATGAAGAAGGAATGCCAGTGGAAACAATATTATACTCTGGGCAATGTTCTGCTGGGAAACCTTGGGCACTAGCATTCATGTGGATGTTACTTTGACACGTACCACCTATTTAGAATTTGTTGCAGACCATGTAACAATTCATGGCAATGGTGTTCCCTAATGGCAGTGGCCTCTTTCAGCAGGATAATGCAATCTCCCAAACTACAAAAGTTGTTCAGGAATGATTTATGGAACATGACATCATACTGAGCATCTGTGGGATGTACTGGAACTTCAAATCTGATGAATGGAGGTCCCACCTTGTAGGACTTAAAGGATCTACTGCTAATGTCTTGGTGCCAGATACTACAGATCACATCCAGAGGTCTCGTGAAGTCCTTGCATTGACACATCAGAGCTGTTTTGGCAGATCGAGGGGAACCTGGTTTTAATGCTGTGGCTAATAAGTGTATATTTTTTAAGCATGCTCAGTTCAAACATCTGGTATATGGTACATGTGTAGCTTATTTGTTGACAATTTTGTTATCTTGTTGTTACAGTGCTTATTAATATTATTCTAATTAATTGATGAACAATGAATTGTTACATGATTATATATATGTTTGATGTTGCTTGCAAATGGCCAAGTCAAGATAAGCATTTGCATGATTTGTTTTGGAATTTTTTGGGGGAGTACTGGTTAATTAACAATAAATTGTTTTCTATGCTTTATCAAGTTCTTGTGCTGTAGGTGGTGAATTTGATTCATTAAGTGTCCAGTGGTTGAAAAACCTTATTAGGATTGAATATAATTGTTTAAGCTCGATTGGTCAAAGGGTGGTAAAGCACTCTTTTCACTGAAACCAGGTTTTATCTTTCCACTGAAGGTTAAAAGTGCTGCTGTTGAGTTTTGGAATGGTGTGATCATGGCCATTTTAACATAATTAAAGGGTTACTCCAATCAACATGACCACTTTGGATTTTATTGTAGTTATATGGTCTTAGTGGCATGAGTCAGTAAGTGCAGTGTTTCAGCTTAAAACATTCCACATACTGAGTTGCTGGAAATTGTGTAGTGGGGGCTAATTGCACCCCCAGCATATGTGACTTTAGCAGCCCAGAGTTCTGTTCCGGGCTGCCTAATGTCAATACTGTGCATAAAATACACCTGTCGTCAGCGTGCACAGCACCCTGGCAACGTAGGTATTGAGCTTGCCCTTGCAGACAGAGCCTGTCCTGTCTCATCCTTCTTCTGTGCAGATCTCCCCGCCTACCCAATAATCACAGTTTATTATTTTATTTCCCTCCCCCCTCAGTCCCGCTCTTCTCCCTATCTCACCTCAGAGCATGCACTCTATACCAAGCAATTAGTTAAATCAAATTCTTCTCTAAGAGAAGTGTTGACATTGGACCACTTGCAGCTGTTGTTACATCATGTAGGTGCATGGATAGACAGTGGTATGCAAAAACTTGTTTTGTAGTGATCAATAGGGGGGTGGACAAAAAGAATAATGCCCAATAGGGCATTATTCGGAAAAAACTAAAAAAAATGCATCGAAAAGGGTTGCAGTAAGCATTTAATGGAACACTGGAAGCCATTATAATGGATTGTAATTTACCGTACTGTTAGCCACAACCTTGTCTAGTTTGAAACATTCCTAAAACGAGAGCTTAGATCCAATTAAAGGATAGCAGAATTAATTGATTTTCCCATTAGTTGTGCATGGTTATTGGATTGATGTAGGTAAGGATAGATGCAACATTAAGGTGCTGCAATGTAACATGACCTGTATTTTGAAAATGTGGTCATGAAAAGCAACATGGCAAGTGTGCGCTATTACATGAACACTGAGTCCTGTTGTGTATTTTAGCAGTCTAAGATTAAAAAAACAAATACAAAACTTGAAATTTTTCGAATATGTACCGTATACTTTTAAATACCGAATTTAAAAGCATACGCCAGAGTGCAGATCAGAATGTCATCCCAACTTCGTGCATCCCTGCCATGTACTTTTCATATGGTGTCCTAGCAACAGTGAGATTTATCTGTCCCTCACAATGTGAATAATTAACTTCAAACTAATAATACCATAACTTTGATTTATTGCAGTACTGGCTGACACCTTAAGAGAAATTGCCTTATGCATATTAACTTTAATTGTGAATAAACTGCTTGATGGGACATGTGTTTCACAATTCCAAGCTATCCAACAGATTGCCCCAAGACCCTACTTTTGTTTGTTTTTTGATCCTGAGATGAAATGCTATTTTTTTATTTTTTTTACAAAGTGCAAGCATTTCCACATTATTATAAATCAGAACATTACAAACATTTGACCACATTGTGAAGGGCATTTACTGCCTAATATTTATTCATGAAATAATCTGTAAGGCATCCTTTCAATTACAGCATCACAGTTGAGAGGGAAAAATTGTTAACAAGGCAACAGGGACAAACTTTTGCTCAGCTAACGGTTGACACACACCATCTAAGTAAGCATTATTTGTTTTTTTTTATTATTTCAGTTTAAAGCTCATCAGGTTCCACGGTCAGAATACTTTATTTTCTTCCACGAACCCCTTGTAAGCCTCTGCTTCATCATACTAGGCTCTGTGTCCAAGCAAGATTTGCATCTATAGGGTGGGAAGTGGGAACCCAGAGAGGGAGGGAGTCTAAGAATGTTGACGTGTAAAGGGGGGAGGTAGCTTTCCAGCACTATTAGATCTCAGTGAGGCTGCAAAGAGAGAGCAGAGAGCTCTCTGAGCAATAGGAGTCACACTGACTCACTTTCCCTATCCCTCCTCTTTCCTTTCTCAAGCAGGCTTTAGCTTAGCTTTCTGTTGCTCTTTGAATCATATAGATGTCTATTTGTTTTCCTTTAGTTTCTAAATTTAAAGGCTTATAACCTGGTAAGGCATTTATTTTAGTTTATTTTTTCCAGAATTAAACCGAGCAGATAGCTTCTAGAGCGTTACAGAGCAAAGGAAAAGAGGAGGCTTTAAAAAGTCTTTTTTTCCCCTCTTGACTGCCTGCCTATCCCTTAAAGGGCTAGTCCAACTAAATGGCAACTTCTAGTTATCCTTTAAAGTAACACGTTTGACAGGAGCCCTTTCTATGAATGGATTCCCACTAGCCTTTTAGCATTAGAAGAATCTTAACAAAAATAATACATTTATTTGACAAGTCTATCCCCTTCCTTAGGAAACTTTCCCTTTTAGAAGTATTTTTTCTAAGGTAACTTTACGACACTACCACTGATACTTTATCTTGTGTAAAGACTGGTCCATAAGGACCTCGTTGGCAGTTGAACAAAAGAGCAAACGATAACGTTGTTTTAAGAAACAGTAAAATAACTTCAGAATCCTTTGAGAAGGATCTTTTTTTTTTTAGCACTTTTTCTGTGTGGAATTTTTTTTTTTTTTTTTCTGGAGCGTTAGCAGTAGTACAAGTACCCTGGATTCGTGATGGCTTTCTCATCACTTTGGTTTGTAGTAGTTGTGGTACAAATAACCTACAAGACTTCGGCTGAACAAGTAAGTGAACCCATAAAAAATAATGCACCTCGTGATTTATTATCTGGGATTTAAGATGTTGTGTAGTCTAATGATTGACTCTGTCTTTGCTCCAGTTTCATGAATTAGTCTAAATTATAACATTACTCAGACACAGTGGAGGGTAGAGTAATTATGACGTAAAAATCTAAAATCTGGCAAAAAGAATAAAATCTCAAATGCAGGCAGTTCTGCTATTTTGGGCCTCAGTTTTACAAGTTGTCATAAAATTACAAGTCACTATTTAATGAATAAACCCCTGTGAGATTATTTAATTAGGGCATAAAGCTTCTGGATTAATGTCTGGGTCTATCATCACCTTGTGCTAAAGTGTTATATAAGAAGATGCTGCATAATCGTGGCTATGCTGTATGCTGTCACATTGAAAGAACAGATAGATATCGTGGAAAAAAATAAAACAAATAGCATTTTGCTTTTTTCTAATAGTATCATTTGTAAAACTTGATTTTCTATTTTATAATTTTTATTCCCCAATACTTTGGTTTATGATGAATTTAGGAAAAGAGATGTCCCAAATCCTGTCATGGGAAAGTGGGAAGCTGTGATATTGTTACGGTTAAATGTAACAGAGGGAGACACTACACGTGTCAGTATTAAGATGTTCTGGAGTTTGCTTGACAGATTTGAGCTGCAAGCTCCCTCTGTCTGACAAATTCTGTTTCCTCATGTAGTAATTCCCAGTAATTCCTGTAGTCATGATTTAATTGCTCAGCCATCCTACTCATTTGAGTGCTTTGTAGTCTTCCTGTTGCATAATTCTATGTCTGTGAATGTACAGTATTTATAATACGTAGGTCTTTTTTATGGCATTTATTTTGCATTAGTTACACTGTTATCAACTGATTTAGAAAGAAACCGGATGTGGCTAATCCCCACACCCCCAAAATAAAAAAAAATTAAGTTTCAGCAAATCTGGCTATTGTGTTAATGTAATAGTTTAGTGACCTTAGTTTTATTACACATTTAAAGTATTGCTACTGATGCCAGTACAGATGTTTTATTTTGTGGTTTATTAATAAATAGGGGTTTGTGCTCTATGGAAAACTGAAATTATAAATCCTAATTGTCCCAATTTAGAAAAGACTGTACGTATTCTGTGACCAAATCTCTCTGTCCCTCTTTGTAACCTAATGTCCCTCTTTTCAAGGAGATCAATATTGTTGGTGTGAATGTATAACAGAGCTCTACAGCAACAATACTCAGAGCAATGTCTACAATAAATGTGTTTAGAAATCAGTCTATGTAAATAAGATACATTGTTCTTGCTCTAAATAACATTTTAGTTGGGCACATTGTTAGTAGTAAGTCACCTAACATTGCCCAGATCAGCGGTGCCCATAGCCACGCCCCCACCTCCACCCCTAAAAATTACTCAAAATGAATTGCTCATCTGATGCTGATGGGTGTCATAGTTACAATATTCTGGATGCAGTTGTACTGCTAACTAATGTTCATATTTCCCTATTTTTTTTTTTAAATGTTGACACCTGACTTTGCGGATACTTGGAACAGATGGTAGCAATGTACACTGAATCTAAAGATAGGATACATCAAAATAAATAAAACTCTAACTAGATATACAGGAAGGTACAAAGGGCAAAGTGAAATGCATAATTATCCTTAAGACAACTAAAAATTCCATGCTAATGAATGGTAATATAATTAGTTAGAACGGAGGTGTACTAAAGAGTTCAAAACAGAAGGTCTGAGCCTTAAATGCTAAATTACGGGATAACCCAGAGCAATCAAACATCAAGAAACACAAAAAACACTGTATGGATGGTTACAAGAATAAACCTTTAAAAAAAATCTTAAATCTTTATTTGACAGCCATAAATACTTAAAAGATCAATATACTGGTGATTCAAAAAGTGCATTATAAAAGTACATAATAGTGTATGTGTACGAACACAGTGCCCTTGAAGGGACACTATAGTCACCAGAACAACTATAGCTTAACGTAGTTGTTCTAGTGTCTACATCCTGCCCCTGCAGGCTTTTTATGTAAACATGCATTTCAACCTAGGAGCACCTCTTGTAGAGCCGATCTGCAGGTACCCCTGCACAGAGGTGTAACTAGAAACCATGGGGCCCCAGTACAGAAATTGCCCTGGGCCCCCCATACGTCTACCCCCCACCCAGTACGTCCCTGCCCCCCCACATACAGACATACAAATACATACATCCACACAGACACACATCCGGAGTACGTACATACAGACACACAAATACAGACACACACATAGATATACTGATACAGACATTCTCTATCACACACACAAACTGTAAAGGACCACTATAGTGCCAGGAAAACATACTTGTTTTCCTGGCACTATAGTGCCCTGAGGGTGCCCCCACTCTCAGGGACCCCCTCCCGCCCGGCTCTGGAAGGGGGAAAGAGTTAAAAACTTACCTTTTTCCAGCGCTGGGCGGGGAGCTCTCCTCCTTCTCTCCTCCTCCGTTCCTCCTCCTGGGCTGAATGCGCACGCGCGGCAAGAGCTGCGCGCGCATTCAGCCCGTCGCATAGGAAAGCATTTGCAATGCTTTCCTATGGAGCGTGCTCTCACTGTGAAAATCACAGTGAGAAGCATAAGCGCCTCTAGTGGCTGTCAATGAGACAGCCACTAGGAGGAAGGCTTAACCCATTCATAAACATAGCAGTTTCTCTGAAACTGCTATGTTTATAAAAAAATGGGTTAACCCTAGAAGGACCTGGCACCCAGACCACTTCATTAAGCTGAAGTGGTCTGGGTGCCTAGAGTGGTCCTTTAAAACAAATTTAGTGACTTACATGGGGTCCAGTGGCTGCCCCCACTCTGAATCCCTCTTCTCCTGCACGGTGCTCTGTTGGCTGGGTGGAAGTGATGGCTTCCTCCCAGCTCTGACATCATCACTGGGGCCCGGTTGCGCTCTGCTCACAGCACTGACCGGGCCCCAGGAAATCCATTGCCATCGGTTGGCCATCCGATGGGCTCATTCAATGGACCCTGGTGTTTTTTTCCATGCTGTCAGGGCCGCACCAAAATGCTGGCGGGCACCCCGGAGTCGACAGGGTGACCGGGACCCCTGGAATGACGGGCCCGGGTAGTTCCGCCAGTGCCCCTGCATGTTCTGAATCTTAGTTACAGGAAGAATGGAGAGCCATGATTGGCTTCTATCATTAGCTCCCCATTGATAAAATAGAAACACACATTTGTATCATTGGGGATCTACTGAGCATCAGTTGAAAATCAGTAGCTTCTCATTCATAAAAAAGAAACATACCCTTTTTTTTATCAATAAGGAACTACTGATTGGCTTGGAGTGTCAGCTGAATGCTCTAAGCCAATCAATACCACGCCTACCCAGCAGCGCCCCATGCTTCCTTTAAGTAAGAAGCCAGATGCCAGCTGGGGCACCTGCGGATTGGCGCTGGAGGTGGTTGAACTTCCTTGTTTATTCTGTATCTTCTATTCTGTTATAAATTCTTAACATACATTTCTATGATCTATAACACCTTCAGCACACTTTAAGAGCCAGTGTGCATTCAGATACCCATATTATTATATCATGCACCTTTGAACAGAATTAGACAATAGACTAAGTAAAGAAAATGAAAAAAAAAAAAGAATTGGGTAAATACAAACGAACTCTTTGCCATAAAACTAGTCCAGCTAAATGTAAACCCTGAAACTACTTTGGTACACACTAGGAAAGTCTGCACCAGCATAAACCATAGAGAAATAGTAGTTGGAAATGTAGGACAGAGTATAAACAGAATGTTTATAAAGTGCTACCTATTGTCAAACCATTATGAAAACTAAAACAATAGAAGGCGTAAAGCTCGATGCACATTTAGGTGTAAAGTTACACCTTCGTCAGGGGAATAGAACATTAATGGATCCGGTGTTCTGGCTTTAAAGCATACCAATAAGCAACGTGTATGTGTGGCCCAATGATAATTTGACACATTATCCCAAAACGAAGGCCCTAGTCACAAAGAAAGAAACATCCCAAAAGGCTATACCATGTAATGGCAACACCAGCATTTCTCCAAGACAAGACAGTGCTGATTATATCATAAAGAGGAACACTCTCAGAAGCAAATCCACTGATCCAAATGTATCTGTGGGGGTGTAACTTGGCGCAAAAGAGGCAGGACATTGTAAGTGGTCAGCGTGGCCTTCCACATCATAAACTAGTCAAAAAGAGGCGTGGCTTAGCACGAGAGTCAAAAATGCTTAAAGGAACCTTCTATTGCCTGCCCAAAGTCTAGAAGAGCATTTCAGATCCACGGACAAACCCATAGTTGAGAATTTGGAGAAAAATTCAAGTATCTATATTGAAAAAATCTGTAGACCCTTAGTTGGAAAACTTCCCTCATATTTAAAAGACATCAAAAACACACCACTGGAACTAAATAACCTTCAGATCACCCTGGAGCCATCCTTTGCAGTCTGGACATGGAGTACCCGTACAGTTTAATACCACATGAATTGGACTCCAACTTACAATACATTTTTTTGGACCAAAACTATGCCACCCAACCTGATTATGTGGTTTTTGTAGTTAACCTCCTTAATTTCTACTCACCAGGAATTACTTTTTATTAATTGGTCAGTTCTTTTGCTTTACTTAGTCTCTAGTCTAATACTGATCAAAAGTGGGCATTTATAGACACACTGTTTCTTGGAGTGTGCCGAAGTTGTTATAGGTGATACATTTATGCAAAGTATTTTATAACAGTTAGATTTGATAATATTGAAGTTCCTTATTAATTCTGCATCTTCTATTTGATATCCTGCTCTGTAATATTGGACTTTCCTCTCTAGACCTTATATAACTAGAAGTTTGTGAACGTAGCTTCAATCAAGGGCATACCTTTCAGCTTCACGTTTTTGTTGCAAATTCTGCAATACAAAAAATGTAGTTTATATACCCCTTTTGGGGAGACAGTGTGCACAAATATCATGGAAAAATCAGCTGCTCCAAATAGTAAGGTGACACAAATGTTTAGTTAATATATCCCTAATCTCTATTTACAGACCGATGGTAGTTTATTGATAGAAATATGATGAAATACTTACTGTAGCTGTGCCAGATATTTAGAGTATGCCCTTATATAAGGATTGAAGATGAAAGTAACATTATAGTGTCAGGAATACAAACAAGTATTCCAAGCCCCGTCTCCTTACTTAATAAGGTAGTTTACATACCTTTTTTTTCAGTGCCACGCTGGTCTTGTCGCGGCTGACTCCGTCCCACTTTGCCTCCTTGACTGAGATGATCACATTAAACAATCTCTGCCAATCCAATATTGTGAGGCTATTGTGCATGCACAGCAAGTCAGCAAATCCTCATAGAGATGCATTAAATCAATGCATCTCAATGTGGAATGTTCATTGTCTCCATGCAGAGCGTGGAGACGTTGAATGACAGTGTGCACAGGAAGCACCCAGGTAACTCCTCTAGTGGCCATCTAAGTGACTGCCACTACAGGAGTTTAAAAGCAGCAATGTAAACAGTGCCTTTTCTCTGGAAAGATAGTGTTTACAGTAAAAAGCCTCCAAACTCTAGACACCAGAACAACTACATTAAACTTTTTAAGGTGTTTGTGCACATATGCTTTTCTGCACTTCTGAATGTACGTCATGCATATTGGTCTTTTAAGTATTTATGGTTGCCAAATAAAGATTTCATATTTTTAAGCCTTATTCTTGTAACCATCCAGACATTTAGTCTGGTATGAGTTTTTTATGTTTGTTTGGTAATGTAATTGCATTATCTTCAGTTTAAAAGTATTATTTTGATAACATGATTTTTAAAATAGTTACAAAGAATTGAAGTCACAAAAATCTTGATAATTGGCTAATTTAACCTAGATTTTGTGATTTGGTTTTCCATTCATCACAATGTCTTGTTTAGTAAATAAACCATTTATTTATGAGAAAACTCCAACAATAACTTTGAAGTTGCTTCTAGCAATCTTGGATTTCTACCAAGTACAGAGCATGAAATGTGCTTAACTGCTAACAATCTGCACTATTTCACAAAATTAAAACAATGGTCTTATGTTTTCTTTTTCAGGCTGGAAATGAAGGATTCATTCCCTTAGGTAAGGTAAAATATAATAAATATCAGTGACTACAAAATAAATATAGGCATATGTGGGAAGTGTGGCGCATAAAATACTATTGCTGTTTGTTTAAAGTATCTTTAAAAAGTGCATTCTAAGCACCATAACCACTATCGATCAGTGTATTGGTTAAAATGCATGGGGACTCTGGGGCCATCCCACATGTTGTCAAACCTTCCGTCACAGCTCTCAGTCCATCATCTCACATTAGTATTTGACACTGAAAATGTGGAACTATGAGGCTGGAGATTGAACGTGTGAGGTGTGTAACAACAAAATATTATGGAGCAGCACCATCTAACCATTTTAAATCATAACAGCCACAATGAGCTCTAGTGGTTACTGTGCACAGAGTGTCCCTTTAATTATTTAAAAAAAATATAAAATTATTTGGGCACCTGTCATTTTCTACCCATATTACTTGCAGCTGTTGGAGCAAGTGTGTCATAACATTTCCAAGATAGGTCTAAAGCAGGGGTGTCCAAAATGTTGATCCACAGATGTTGTAGTAGTACTACTCCCACTGTGATTTGCATGCCTTTTTAAGAGACCTTTAGAATGGCAAAGCATCATAGGAGTTGTAGTTTTAAAACATCTGGGGATCTACATTTTGGGCACCCCCGGTCTAAAGTAAATTTCAGCCTAAAAGAAATCCAAGTAATATACTTTGTTAGGATCCCATTCGCTGAATGCAGTTTGGTTTTCTATACAATGTCGTAATGTAAATTCAAACAAATAATGCATACCATAACAGCTACATGCATGCATCTATCATAGACCCCTAAGGAGACATGTAACAGATCGGTCAATTTTGTTAGCTGTCAAAATTATGTATGTATCCACTCTGCTTGTAGCTGACAGTTTCCTGGATTTAAACATAATTATAATTTCTGTTTCATTTGGCTCTTTTTAGGTATAGTTTAATTTCATAGAGACAATACAGCTGCTGGGGAAAAAAAAGGCAAACTCAGTGTTTAACGCATTAGTATTAATTTGATGTTCTATCGTTATTGGTCTACATAATCATGTAGCTCTTATCTCATTGGCAAAAATGATTTTATATATATATATATATATATATATATATATATATATATAGTTTGCATAGTTATTATATAACGGGTTGTATTTTTGCTTGGATTGATAATAAATTAGGCCTAAGAGAAACAGTATGCAGCATTACTTGAAGTACAACAGCCACATTGTCCGCAAAACCTTTAAATAGTGGATAAATATTGACAACTTATTACTTTTTCCTTATAGTCAAATCAATGAAACTTTATTTCTCCTTCTGATATTTTTTTAGAACTATTTATGTAACTCTTCAGGGCAAAGCAAAACAAACACTTAGAAATCTCATTAGCAAACTTGTAAAAGGAAGAACATTTTATATACAAACCACTAGATAACTACTAGATAACAAATAACTCAGCAGAGATGTATATTTATCACACATTGTTTTGAAGTAATCATGTAATCAATAAAATAGAAACATAATCAGTGATTTGACAGGAAATACCTTAACGGATTTTGTCAGTATTGTAAATGATTACACAAGTGTAATTTAAGAAAGAAAAACATATACATTGGTTCATAAGGATTCTTTTAATCCAGCCATTCTATATTGTGACTTGGATATGTGTGCCTGAGGCAAAATCTTGTTTATGCTTCCTGTTTGGACTTGAGGGACCAACACAAACTACTCCTGGGATTTCCTCACTAAAGTGTGTATATCTATAGTAAAAGAAAATCTTGTGTTTCTTTAATAAGTACCAGGTTTAAGTATTTTCTAAACAGGCAGGTATTTTGATTTGCTTGATGCCCTAATTGAATTTAGCATTTTTAAATAAGACATTCGTGCAGGAGTCAATTTTTACTCCATTCAATATAGATTTATATTGAAATTGTATACTACACCCAGGGAGCTGAAGAATACAATAGGAGAATTATCACAATAGTGTGCCTGTGTCACCAGGGATGGAGAAGTAAATAATGTCCAGATCACTTGGGATGCTGTCCTACCAGATCATCCAGCTGTAGAATTCTCAGCCCAACTGAAAAATATGTATGTCTATATATGCATAAAGAAAATTAAGTGGAATCTCTAAGCACCATTACCACTTTGGATAACTGGGGCAAATAATCTTTGAACACGTGTAAACCTGGCTTGTGTCAAAGTCCTTTCCATCAACTGCAGTTTAGGTAATAACAGACATTGGCTGACATGTTTGCTTGCCTAATAACATTGGTAATGAAAGGTTGAGAGTGTGGGGGTGGGTTAAAGGGACACTATAGGCACCAGAACAACTTTAGCTTAATGAAGCAGTTTTGGTGTTTAGATCATGCCCCTGCAGTCTTACAGCCAAATTACCGGCCATTTAGGAGTTAAATCTCTTTGTTTACGCAGCCCTAGTCAAACCTCCCTGCACAGACTTCCTGTAAAAATAGCCTCTTCGACACTGCCTGAAACTCCTTTTGTGTGATTAAAATTCAATTTACAGGGCAGGGTATTTTATCAAACTATCAAAACAGTTTGACACAAAACAGGAGGACAGTGCCAAAAGATTTGTAATTCATCTTTCTGTAAAATGCTTTAAATAAATGAAAGTATCTAGAAAGAACATTCTTTCAGTTCATTAAAGCATTCAGGAGAAACATTATATTCTTAAAATATAAGAGATTGGAAATGAACTATTAGTATGTGGAAGTTGACATTGGTTAAGACATACATAAAAATTTGGATGATCATGTGCCATTGTATCTTAATTTCTAAGTTTCTCTCCATGTCGCAAACATTTTCAAGTTTATGTCTGCATATTTTGAAAATTTCTATTAAACTTGTACACCAAAAAAATAATTTAGTTAGTCCAAATTGATTTGTCTAAAAAAAGGTTATTGTTTTGGGCGATTTGGGTTTTGTATATGTTCGGACTAATTTCGTCCATGGGATTGTTTAAGGAAAAATAGATGAACCAAAATAGTGCAACAATTGGCCACTGTACTGCAAAATGTATACATATATATTACCGTACCTTATGGTAGCTAGAACATGATGAGTATATCTATCTGTAAGTAAGACAGTCAGGGTTAGTCACTAAAAAGATTGCTCAAAGTGAATTTCAAAATAGCCAAATTGGGAAATGTATGTATGCCAACTATGTTTTCAGTTCCGAATTAAAATTTTAATTCACTTTGAATGCACTTTAGTTAACAACCCTGACTATGTTGGAGGATGAACACTGAAAAGGGTATAGCATAGGGACTGGACAGAAAGCGCAAAGGCTGGGTTTGGAAACATATGGCCATATTAAGGATGAGTAACTGATAACACTTTCTAGCATTTGGCAAGTATTGTGTGAATGATTGTATTTTCAGAGTGTTCACAATCCAAAATTCAGAAAACATTTTACTGCCATTAATGTAATTGAAGTCAGAAAATGTTACCGTCTTAACCAGTTCAGTCTTATGTTACTGTCTGTCAGCCCTTCTCCCTCTTCCAAAATGAGTGTTTCATGACGATATAATCTAATAGGAAAAAAAAATTAAACCTAAAACATGTAGTTTAAAACTGGAAAATAGGAGACCAGGATATCCCTTCAGTCTTGGAGGGTGGAGTGTAGTATGATCCCCATTGGCTGCCATTGCAGGTGTTGAGAGACAGAAAAGTTTGTGCTGGGATTTCTCTAAAGTGCTTCAACCTTCCTGAGTAGGCCACAGGCTCATGGCAATGAGTAGGCCCGAATCTTTGGTATCTTTACATTTGGTGGGTTCCCAGCCCACCAGCTGGCCTCTCTGGAATGCAGGGGTATTCCCTTGATCAGATACTGTCGTTTGACGAGCTAAAAGTTAGTTTGTATGCAGTATTTCTGCATTTTTTCTGCTCAGGACTGGAGCTGCATTAGATGGCGTCTTGTCAGCTGAACGGTCCGCCCAGCCTCCCAAAATAGTCACTTTAAAACCAGACATAACTTGCAATTTACATGCTAATCTTGCAATGTAAAAGTTTTTATTTTATTTTATTTTTTAAATCCCTTTGATGGACTGTTTACATTACTGGTAGAATTTTATAGACAGCCAAATGCATTAATCATGCTAGGTGACAAGTGTTTAATTAACCTATTATGTTTCACATGGACATTGCTGTACGCATGTTTTATTTAAGGCATGAAAAAAACTAAAATTGTCTTACCTACAACCTTATTGAGGTAGGAAAGAACCTGAACCATGGGATTATGGAATGGACTTAATAATGGTCTAACCTGTATAATTTCAAACTTAGTGAATGTAATGAGTCCAAAGATAGATTTGAAGAGTTGTTATTCAAAGCCAAATAAAATTCCAAAAAACTGCTGCATTATCACCTAACTTATTGTGAAAACACATTTTCTATTTCTAATATGTGTGCTATTACAAACACATTTATTCTGTTTGAACTGACGTTCTAGTATGGAGTTAGCTTTGTAACCTTTTTTGATGATATAGCTGCTTTGCCCATTACATTGCTTATTCAGCATCAGAACGCAATTTGATGTTATTTTGTTGGATTCATTTTTCATTCTTGGAAGCAATAGAATAGGTTTGCAAAATTGGAGAAGACCAGGCCAAAACATCCTTATCCATGCTATAAAGAATAAGCACATGCTACCCCACAGGGACTGTATGTAGCTGTATCAGATACACAAACACTTAAGGACAAACCTTAAAATACACAGAATTACACTCATACAGATACACAGGGCACACACTGACATACAGATACACATACAGACACATACACACAGATACAAACACACACATACAGAGACACACACACACACATACAGAGACATACATACATACAAAGACATACAGAGAGACACACACACATACAGACACACAAACACATACATTAGTCACCCTCCTGTTTCCTACCTTTTAGATTCAGGAGGGTGACTTCCCTGGGGTTCAGTGGTGGCTCAGGCTGATGGGAGTCAGAGTTCTACTCCTTCCTCCCGCGCAGCGCTGTGTGTAAGCTGGGAGGAGTGACCAGGGCAGTTACTTCCTCCCAGCTCTGATGTCATCAAAGGAGGCCCTGTCGTGCTGTTAAAGCACAGCAGCGCTCACCAGGCTCCCTGGTAATACTTTGCACGGGCTAAAGTTCACTCTCACCACTGGGACAACCAGGGATGGAGAAATGTCCCCCCTCCTCCCAGTAAAGGTAAGAAGGGAGGGGGGGCATCAATATATTTATTTTACTTAAATTAAAAAAGATAAGGCCTCCCTACCCTCCTTCCCCCCCCATACAAACACTGCCCCATACACACACTACACACACTGCCCCACAAACACTGCCCCATACACACACTAAAAACACTGCCCCCCATACACACACTACACACACACATTGCCCCACAAACACTGCCCCCATACACACACTACACACACACATTGCCCCACAAACACTGCCCCCATACACACACTACACACACTGCCCCACAAACACTGACCCATACACACACTACACACACTGCCCCACAATCACTGCACACACTACACACACTGCCCCATACACACTACACACACTGCCCCCAAACCCTGCCCCCATACACACACACTTGCCCCCATACACACACTACACACAACACTGCCCCATACACACACTACACACACTGCCCCCACACACACACACACACCCCCACACACACACACTGCCCCCATACACACACGCTGCCCCAAGGACACTGCCCCCATACACACACACTGCCCCACAAACACTGCCCCCATACACACCACACACTGCAAACCTGACATACACTGCCGCACTCACGCACTCGCTCACACACACACACACTGCACCTTTCACACACACTTCACCCCTAACACATACCACTCCTCCTATGCCCTATATCCCAGCAGACCCCAGGTAAGTTGTCAAACTGTTCTTAAACGATTTGACTACTTACTCTGGGATGGGATCCTGGCACTACTGGCACCATAACTACTACACTGAGCTGTAGTGGTTATTGTGCCTGGATTATTTCTTTAAATAATCTACAAGTGCCCCTCCTGAGATCAGGCTCTGGATCCGCCACTGCGGCACCGGCGGTTCTACCACGCGGGCCGGAACCACAACACATGGCAGCGGGCATCCTGTCACAGGGGTCCAGAGGGCTGCTGCGACCCCTGTGACCACGGTAGTTCCACCACTGCTTACTTCATCACCAATGCATGCAAAGTAAAAATGGAAAAACCAATAGCAAACTATGTCATGATTAGTCAGCTGAATTCTTCTACAGGGCAGACAAGTGCCAACTTGGAATTTTAGATGAAACACTGCTGTTTAATGATTGCAAACTTGGTACAAATCCATTAGGTACAGTTGTGAACTTTGCATCTTAGAAATGGCAGTTACAAACCACCATCGTAAAAAAGGAGAAAAAAGTAAATAAAGTATTATTTATGTAAAATTACAATCTGTAAATGCTAATATTCCAAGAACACTGTTTCTACTCAACACTGGATAATTCTCTGATAATGGTCTAACTAATCATCTCTATAATGGTTAGTGATGATGCTTAGAAGTTGTAGAATAATATACACTATTAATCCAGTTTTGACTCCATGCTACTATAAGAACCATAATTTAATGCAACATGTTTGTCAGGTCACATGACAAGTCAGAAGTTGTACTTTAAGTACTCATTGAAAACATCTGCTATACAGTCATGCATCATTTAAAGTAAAGGAAAATGTGCTCATCCTTAACTGTCAATAAGTTACATATTTCAAAAATTTATTTTTTATTTGTTTGATCTGGCCAAGTCACGGTTTTCATAGAACCTAATTTTTTTGTTTGAACATTGAAAAGTTTTTTTTCTGTAACACATTACACTGTTTACCACATACAGTCAGGGCCGCCACCAGAAATTTTGGGGCCCCTAACTGAGCTCAGGGTCTGGGCCCCTGGGGGCCCGCCTCCAAATCCCGCCCACAGGAATACACACACCGACACAAACACATTCACTGATACAAAAGGACACAGATACACGCACACACACTGATACATACTAACAGACGCACATACTGATACGCATATAGGCATACATACTGACACACACATACTGAGACATACACACATACAGACACACAGGCGTACATAGTGACAGACACATACTAACATACATACAGACACACATGCATAAGGACATACAGACACATTCATAATGACATACAGACATACATTCATACAGACAGACAGACATACACACATTCATAATGACATACACACATTCATAATGACATACAGACATGCATACATACAGACATACATTCATACAGACACTGACATCGATACATACACACATTCATAATGCCATACAGACATACATTAATCCTGGCATACATACATTCATACAGACAGACAGACATACATACACACATTCATAATTACATGCAGACATACATACACTGACATTAATACACACATAATGACATACAGACATGCATACAGACATGCATACATACATTCATACAGACACTGACATCCATACATACACACATTCATAATTACATGCAGACATACATACACTGACATTCATACACACATAATTGAATACAGACATGCATACAGACATGTATTCATACTGGCATACATACATTCATACAGACACTGACATCCATACAAACACACATTCATAATGACATGCAGACATACACTGACATTCATACACACATAATGACATGCATACAGACATACAGACAGACAGACAGACATACACAGATACACACATACACAATGGCCATTGGAGCAACTAAATGACCTCCATTTGTCTAAATATACATAGGGATTAAGGAGAGAGCGCAGGTAACTTTTTCTTTTCTTTGGTTTTAATACACACATTCATAATGACATGCAGACATACATACACTGACATTCATACACACATAATGACATGCATACAGACAGACATCCATACATACATAATTACATACACACAGACATAGACATACATACAGACATACATCCATACATACAGACATACAGACACTGACATCCATACATACATAATGACATAAATACATACACACAGACATAGACATACAGGCATACATACAGACAGACATATGCACACACACACACACAGCTCATTTTCCAACCACCCTCCTGTTTCTTACCTTGTCTTTGCAGGAGACAATGGGACTCGGAGTCGGCGGGCTGATGGGACTGGGAGTCGGCTGGCTCTCCCTCTTCATTGCCGGGCGCACGCTCCTCCCGCGCGGAGTGAGCTGGGAGGAAGTGACCACTTCCTCCCAGCAGCACTTGCGCTGCGGCGGCATTTTTTCGTGCTATATAACGGCCACAGCGCTGACCGGGCTCCTATGTGCGTGGGCTACCCGATGGGCCTCATCAGCATGTGGGCGTCGGTGCACAGTTCCGCCGCTACACTGGGGCCCGGGCGGCCGTTATGGTTGTCACCCCCTGATGGCGGCCCTGCATACAGTTGCATAGGGTAGCAAAACCATTGCACTGTGAGAATTGGCAGAAAGGATAGTTCATTAATATCTAGAATAAATAGAACCTTTGTAAATTATTAACAAAACTAAACTGGAATTTTATTGAACTTCTTATAGAAACATAGAATGTGACGGCAGATAAGAACCATTCAGCCCATCTAGTCTGCCCACTTTTCTAAATATTTTCATTAGTCCCTGGCCTTATCTTATTATTAGGATAGCCTTATGCCTGTCCCATGCATGCTTAAACACCTTTACTGTGTTAACCTCTACCACTTCAGCTGGAAGGCTATTCTATGCATCCACTATCCTCTCAGTAAACTAATACTTCCTGATATTATTTTTAAACCTTTGCCCCTCTAATTTAAGACTATGTCCTCTTGTTGTGGTAGTTTTTTCTTCTTTTAAATATAGTCTCCTCCTTTACTGTATTGATTTCCTTTATGTATTTAAATATTTCTATCAAATCCTCCCTGTCTCGTCTTTCCTCCAAGCTATACATGTTAAGATCCTTTAACCTTTCCTGGTAAGTTTTATCCTGCAATCCATGAACCAGTTTAGTAGCCTTTCTCTGAACTCTCTCTAAAGTATCAATATCCTTCTGGAGATACGGTCTCCAGTACTGCGTACAATACTCAAAGTGAGGTCTCACCAGTGTTCTGTACAATGGCGTGAGCACTTCCCTCTTTCTACTGCTAATACCTCTCCCTATACAACCAAGCATTCTGCTAGCATTTCCTGCTGCTCTATTAAATTGTCTGCCTATCTTAAGGTCATCAGAAATAATCACCCCTAAATCCCTTTCCTCAGATGTTGAGGTTAGGAATTTATCAAATATTCTGTACTCTGACCTTGGGTTTTTACATCCAAGATGCATTATCTTGCACTTATCCACATTAAATGTCAGTTACCACAACTCTGACCATTTTTCTAGTTTACCTAAATCATTTTCCATTTGGCTTATCACTCCTAGAACATATCTTGGTATCATCAGCAAAACGACATACCTTACCATCAAGACCTTCTGTAATATCACTAATAAAAATATTAAAGAGAATGGGTCCAAGTAAAGATCCCTGAGGTACCCCACTGGTGACAAGCCCATGCTTCAAATATACTCCATTGACTCCAACCCTCTATTGTCTGTCACACAGCAACTGCCTTACCCATTCAACAAAATTGGAATCCAGAGATTGCAGTTTATTGATAGGCCTTACTGAAATCTAGGTAAGCAATGTCTACTTCACCACCCTGATCTATTATTTTAGTTACACAATCAAAAATATCAATAAGATTAGTTTGGCATGATCTCCCTGAAGTAAACCCATGTTGTCTCTAATCTTGAAATCCATGTGATTTTAGAAGTTCAGCAATCCTATCCTAACATGGTTTCCATTACTTTCAACACTACTGAAAAGTAATACTGGCTTATAGTTGCCCGACTCCTCCCTGCTATCTTTCTTGTGAATGGGCACAACATTCACTAACTTGCAATCTTCTGGGACTACTCCTGTTAACAATGATTGGTTAAATAAATCTGTTAATGGTTTTGCGAGTACACCACTATGCTCTTTTAATAACTTTGGGTGGATTCCATCAGGTCCCATTGCCTTATTTGTCTTTACTTTTGACAGTTGAAATAGAACCTCTTCCTCTGTAAACTCACATGTAACAAATGACTCATTTGTCCTTTTTCCTAACTGAGGCCCCTTTCCTTCATTTTCATCTGTAAATACTGAACAAAAATATTAATTGAGGCAGTCAGCTAGACCTTTATCCTCTTCTACATACCTTCCTTCCTTTTGTTTTTAATCAAACTAATCCTGGTTTACTTTCCTTTTCTCATTTATATATCTAAAAAATGTTTTGTCCCCTTTTTTTTACTGACCGTGCTATTTTCTCTTCTGTGTATGATTTGGAAGCTCTTTTAACTTGCTTAGCCTCTTTCTGCCTAATCTTATAGATCATTCTATCTTCCTCACTCTGGGTGTTTTTATAATTACTAAATGCTAAATTTGAGTTTTTTACTATTTTGGCCACATCTGCAGAGTACTACAGTGGTTTCTTGAATCTTTTGTTTTTACTGACAAGCCTAATGGAATTTTCTGTTGTCTTCAGCAGTGCAACTTTTAAATAATCCCATTTCTCTTGGACTCCATTTAAATTGCTCCAGTCTGATAATGATCCCTTTATACATATTCTAATTTTAGAAAAGTATTTTTTTTCTAAAGTCTAAAACCTTTGTTTCTGTGTGTTGTGACTCAGTCACTGTTCTTATATTAAACCGCACTGACTGATAATCACTGGATCCTAAACTTTCTCTTACAGTAATATCTGATACCAAATCTCCATTGGTTAACACTAAATCTAGTATGGCCTCTTTACGAGTTGGGTCCTCAACGACTTGTTTTAGAGCCAATCCCAGTAGGGAGTTTAGAATATGTGTGCTCCTGGCACAAGCAGCTATTTTGGTTTTCCAATTCACATCAGGAAGATTAAGGCCACCCATGATGATAACTTATAGTACCAGATGTTCTTATAAAACAATATAAATCTTATGTGCAAGATTATTTCATAAAAAATGTGGTGCTCTACCAACCTTGCAAAAGGTGGAGCTTTAACAGCGCGCATATTAAGATTTTCTATCACCTTCACTCACAGTGTCTGTTAGGAACCTGCATTGTCTTGCTTGATCCACAACAGATGCCTATGGCATCTAAAAATGATGATTAATCCTGGAGAATCCTGTTGTCTCATCTATTCTAAGATTGGACACTTGTGAGGTAGCTCCTGCAGCTGAACCTTTCAGAGCTGAAGGTGAGATGACAGCCCCAATAAGACAGGTTCAGTTAACTATTTAGTTACCTTACCTCTCTCCACCAGTCAATACAGTATAAGCAGATATATAACTTTTTGGGTCTCTGCAAACACTACAAATAACCCAGCAGTGGTGGTTCTGCTTGAGGTTATGAGGATGATCCTGTGTGGTTTTTGCTGATGTCAGCAGTGGCTGTGCGTTGCGAAGAAAACCCTTTTATTTATTTATTTGTTTGTTTTCTTTAGTCAGGTTTTGTTGGATGTTATGCTTAGGAAATATGTAATTGAGGGATATGCAGATCATCTGTCAGCTATCTTTGGAAATCTATACTGAATATGGCATTATTAACATAAAGGAAATTTTTTTTTTTTTTGCAAACATTTATCTTTCAAGAATGAAGCTACTCACTTGCAAATTTATATCACAGTTGTACAAAAGTTAGAGCAGCGAGAGCATAAACTCCATAAACTCCCGTATGACAAGAGATTAAAGAACACATGTAAAACTATCTCACCTCTTACTCTCAGACATTTCCTGGATTTCTGCTAACCAAGAAGAGCCTAGAGTATAGTACAGGCCCCACTATACTTTATATGTGGTGGTGTGAATTTTAATAAAATTAAATGGTAGATTCTCAAACAGCTCCATTCCTTACCCCATTTCATTAGCTAAGTGATAGCAGTTTTAATAATACATGCCCTGTCTGATATATGATTACTTCTAGGCCAAATGATGTGTCAGACCTCCGCTGCTTTTTTAGGTGCCAGAGGTATGACCTGCCCCTATTTCACCAGTGACATAGTGACATCCCTGAAAATTGCAAATTAATGAATACTCTGTCTCTTAGGCACTGTTACTGCCAGCTTTGTACTGATCTAATTACTTTTTTTATTTGGTCTTCTTTTAACCCCTTAAGGACAGAGTCAATTGTACACATTCTGATCAAAACAAAACTTAAGCAAAACCTGGAATTTGCGCCATATGTCTGTTCATCTGTAATTCACCTCTCATATTTGGTGCACCCACACTTATTATATATCATTTTGTTCAGGAGAAACAGGGCTTTAATTTCACGTCAACTATTCATATATATAACTATTTATTATGTGTTCTAATTATTATGTAATCTAAAAAAGTGTAAGAAATTAAAAATAATTTGTTTTACATGGCATTTTAACTGTAAATGTCATAATACTGTTAGGTTTTACTGCAATAAAATACACATATTTGTATTCAGCGATGTCTCACCAGTGCAACAGTACAGTATATTTTATGGTGTTTTGGAAAGTTACAGGGTCAAATATAGCACGGTCCATTTTTTGGTGTAACCCCTTAAGGACCAAACTTCTGGAATAAAAGGGAATCATGACATGTCACACATGTCATGTGTCCTTAAGGGGTTAAACACATTGAAATTTGCCAGATTAGTAATGTTGCCTTTGGGACCGTATCGTATCCCAGGAATGAGAATTACCCACATGATGGCATACCATTTGCAAAAATAGTGAACCCAGGGTATTCAATGTGGGGTATATCCAGTCTTTTTTAGTAGCCACTTAGTCACAAACACTGGCCAAAGTTAGCGTTCATATTTATTTTTTTGCATTTTGCACACAAAAACAAATATGAACACTAACTTTGGCCAGTGTTTGTGACTATTTGTTTTTGTGTGTAAAATGCAAAAATAAAAAATATGAACGCTATATATTTAATTATTTTAATGTGTTTTAACATTTAAAAAAAAATAAATAAACTTTTCCCACCAGTAGGGGGACTGCCTGACAGTCCAGGCAGTACCCCTGTAGGCAGATCCACAAGCAGCTATGCCTGCTATGTGATTGCTCCATGATTTCCCATGGGAGGGCTGCCAGGCAGTCCTCCCGAAGCAGAGTGCTGGGAAGGTAAGTATCCTGCGCGCTCCAGGGCTGAAAGCCATTACGGCATTCTATACCGCCGCAACGACTTTAAAGCCCAATAAATGCGGGACAGCAAAAAAATCCATAACTGCGTTAAGGTGTTAAAGTTAGCTTAATCATTATGAATGCTCAATGGATTGTATATTGTCTGTTGACAAAAAAGTGTTACTTTATATGCATATATGGTTTTATCTATCTATCTATAAAGTGAGGAAGCATACTGAAGGGAAAATGCTATATTGCTGAGTTTATTACAGCAGTCTGCATTTACAAACATTTGTAAAAAAAACAACTAAATGGGTTGTTCTGAAGAGCTCAGTGAATTCAAGTGTGGTCTTGTCATAGGATGCCACTATTGCAAAAAGGATGGTTTGTGAAATCCGTGTTTAGGTGTGGGGCTACGCAACTTAATTCTATACCAAGACAGTTTGGACAGTGCTATGCTTTCAACTTTGTGGGAACAGTCTTGTTGGGAAGGCCCTTTTTTGTTCCAGCATGACTGTGTGTGGAAGAACTTGACTGGCTCCCCACAAAACCTTGATATCAACCTTATTGAACATCTTTAGGATGAACGGGAACAAAGATTACAGGCCTTCTTGTTCAACATTAGTTCCTGACTTCACAAATGCTCTACTTGATGAATGGGCAAAATTCCAATAAGTGTGAAAGTGGTTATAGTTGCAAAGGGGGGACCAACTACATGTTATTGTCTTTGTATTTAGAATGTGATATCATAAATTTCCCTGTTGTAATAGCAATACAGTGGCAACACTCTTAGGACTTCCAAGTGTGTATTTTTTATTCAAAAATTGTCAACAATCTCTGTTTTGATCCTACAAGGTCATTATCAAGCCATTAATAATGACCTTGTAGTGTAGAAACGTTGATTGAGGGCATATACAGATTAAACGTTACATGATTGGTAGTCCTAAGAATACTGCCACATTTTTGCTATTTTTGTGTTAGTGTTGGTTGATTCTGTCTGTATACATTCCATATAGAGTGCTGGAATTAATATATATATATATATACACACACAAAAAAAGGTAACCTTGCACTCCTACTTACAGTCTTTGTGACCCGGTGCTCGATAGCACTAACATGTATATCAAAAAAATAAAGTAAAGTAGTAGGTGTCTGTCCTGAGGAAGGTTAACATGTGGAACTAAAATGTTGACTTTATTTGACCTTTTACAAGTAAACTTATCTTGTTGGAAACCCTTGGAGTGCTGTTACTTTTGTGTGGTGTGGTGTGTGTGTGTGTGTGTGTGTGTGTGTGTGTGTATGTATGTATGTGTGTATATATATATATATATATTATTGTTGGTCCAATAAAAATGATATAATTTTTCAAAGACACGCTTTTGAGAGTTTTCCTCTCTTCCTCAGGTCTGAACCCAAAAAAATAAAAAATATAAAAAAAATTTAAAAATATATATATTAATATATTAAAGAGACTTTACATACAGGTATTTAAATGCAGTTCACGGTTATAAAGACATTTTTCAACTAATGATTTGTGTAAATCACTACTACAGAACTGATAATTAAACTAATTAGTTTAATTTAAGATTTAGCGATTAGCTTTACATATGCATGTGAGTCACCCTCAAATTAGTGTTTTATTCATGTTTCTCATCAATCTAAAATTGTTTTCTTTTGCATGTTTATACATAAAGTAGGATATGTGTTTTGGAACCCTGTTGTCGGAAAGTTTAGATTTTTCTGCCAGTTATTGCTTTTTTTATTTAAACGTATTTATGAAATTATACAGAGACCTTTTCCTTTTAATTAAACCTACTTGAAAGAACTTCATTATTACTTACACCTCTCCCTCTTTCTTTTTTTTTCATGTTCATGTATATTTATAAGAACACAAGAAATAAATGAACCTCATTGACCTTAGTTAACCTAGCATGTTAGCTAAAATTCAGATTACAGAAAATTCTAATATTTGTGCAAAACTCTATCTATCTGTCTGTCTATCTATCTCTTTTTATGAACAAAAACCAACATATCAAAAAATACATATATGTATTTTAAATGGATATTCAACTTTAGCATAATGAAGCTGTTTAAGTGTATAGATCATGCCGATGCAGTCTTGCTGCTTAATTATCTGCTAATTAGGGATTAAATCACTTTTGATTTGTTTATGCAGTCCTAGCCATACATCCCCTGCCTGTGACTCCATGGAAAAATGGTTCTATTTTCAATATAGGACATTGTGTTTGTTTTAGCCGTTATTGTATCTTGTTCTATTATTTGAACTTTAATCACACACAGGAGTCTCTTGCAGGCTCTAATGGGTTATTAACCGTGCAGGACATGCAAGTGTGGCCAGGGATTGGGCTGTTCTGAGAAAATTTAGGTGACTTATTAATAAAAATTTATGTAACTAAATTGTAATTTATCACAAGAACAATGCATCTTATTTACACCGATCAATTTATTATATTTAAAGACACATTGTAGTCGGGGACAATAATTAGGATTATGTGTGCCGGGACCGACATTCGGGCAGACCTGTAAATAAAGAGGGCCCACCAAATGAATGGTTTGTATAAGTGGAGTTGTGGGTGGGATGAACTCAGCATTAACAGTCAAGTGAGAGGGGTGGCCAGTGTTTTTATAGCCGGGTAACCCCTCCCACAATTACAGGCTAAGCCTTTATATTTGTAGTTGGGGACAATAAGCCGAGTAATAGTGATGTTGGAATAATTAGGATTAGGTACAAGTCGGTTGAGGTGTGCCGGGACCGACGTCCGGGCAGGCCTGTAAATAAAGAGGGCAAAAAGTTGAATGGATAAACACATGAATACGTGTTGATGATACATAACTAAATACCTTAAACGTCTTCCACCAATCTCTCTCTTTTTGAGAGCTGTTATAGCGGATTCTTATATCCCAGTGTTCAGTTATGTGTACTGGGTTATTACTAAAGGCTGGAAAGTAATTCCCTACTATGAGATTGACTTAGAAAATGCTGAAGAGTGGTGTACGAGTTACGGAAAAGTCTTGACGTATGCAATGCAATTTAAAGTAGTGAATGTATTTCGCGTGATCTTGAGACAGGCATATAGTCCTGGGAGTATTGGATAGTTGGTCTACTATGTAGACTTGAACCCATGCTGATGGCATGAGGTTCTGTCTTGTAGGTGGTAAGTGATACGTTGTGATATATATGAGCTAATTTAAGCATGAGTTGGCAAAAAGGATATGAACACTACCAAGTTATGATAGAATACGTGATGACAATATGATAGGTCAAAAGTGCCTCATGTTGGTGGTGGCCAGAGCTCTGTACTTTGAACAGAAAATATTGGCAGAGAGTCAGGTATGCCACCAATGGAACAACGCTGTAATTTGACCTAATGTAGTGTGACTCTAATTGTTTTGGAGTACTGTAGGTCGTTTGGTAGCGTATGATGTGCTTAATATCATGTCAGTAAGTGGGATCGAGCCAAATCAACAGCTACCATGAAAGGTAGCCTGAATAGGTGTGCAACCAAGATAGAGTTGCTGTGTTGCAAGCCATTGAACTTCGAGAGTCACCGTGTGACTGAATAGGGAGACCCAACCCTGATGAACTTCACAACCTGATGTGTTGTCTGAGTAGCATATGACAGATACTTACTCCATAGAGACCCTTGTCAAACCGTGGCTATGTGGTATACTTACCAAGAGCCCAACGTATACTAAAGAGCGAGTGGCGCTACAAGTCAGTGACCTGAAATGGCATTTGATCCCGTGTGGCAGCTGTGTCTGCAATACATCGGGGGGAATCAACAGACTGTGGGAAATGGACATGGCAACCTGTTCCTATAAGAAAGAAAATTTTGACCACCTGGACAGGTCTGTTAGTACAGGCATAATGAGGCTCATGTAGGCGGATTACCAGGAAGTTGGCTGAGTCGTCCGATAATGTAGTTGTGACATCACAGTATGGCGCACATGACAAGGTTCAGAGAACCCAGGAGGCTGAGGATACCTATGATAACAGGCCTTCGCCAGGGACTGTCTTTATGCTGCCTGATACACAGGGCCCTGCCTATGGTTTGGCAGTACTGTAATTGTTTGAGTCCAGTTATAACTGTAAATTAGACTACTGGAGGAGGCTACGGAAAACTAGGGGTATTTAGACCCCTCGGGGGAGAAAGTAGGCCATGTGCTACAGGCAATGTAAATGGTACTTAGAACTAAGTATCAGTTGACTAGTGAAAAGGGGAGGGTGAGTAATAGAGGAAAAGGTCAGTTGTCAAAGTTAACTTCTAAAAGTCATGCCAGTGAAAAGTAGGACAGAGCCCATAGTTTGGTGTAGCGGAGAAACAGGGATCGGATGTGGTGTATTCCATAACAACATTGTAATACTATCATGTATTATGAGAGCTGTATAACTAACCCTGGAACATGATAGGTCTTGTAACAGAGGTCCATTTGTCCCTACAGATGTTTAGAACATAGGAGATAACGTATTTATATACGCCAAAGGTCAGAACAAATTTGGGCTTGTAAGAAAGTATGGTCTATGGCCCCTAGTTCAAACTACTAGCTAGATTCTGGGAGATTGGACTTCTTTGGTTTAACTTGAATCGTATAAAGGGGTGAACAGATGTCAGATTTCATGGTTTGCAATTTGCTATGCTGTCTGCGAATTTCTGGGTTGTAATCATGAACCCTGCTCCTGAGTTGTGACTAAGGGAATAATATACCTTATGGGCATCAGCAATTGGACTGGTCCAGGATCGCAAGAGACTGGCCTCACGGAATCCTATTCCTATGTTGAGTATATGATCTGCCAGGGCTGAAAGGTTTGTTGCGGGACTCGGGGGGAAAAATCCTGCTTACACTTAGTTTATGAGACGTAGTATGAGGTAATAGATAACGTGTACTTTAACAGCCGTGCTAATAGAGTTTAAATCCTACATCAATTGGCGTCTAACAGTGCCAAATGGCGAAGAAATTAGCTAACCAGGGATAGGTGAGGCCCTACTAAATGCCAAGTGGCTTTGAGAGGCTCTAGCTATGAAGTTGGCAGAGGGACTGAGGCCACTGAATGGAGTGGCAGGAATGTTGGCCTCTCGGTGACACTTAAAAGCTTCAATATGAGTGGCCATGACAGGTGAGGCTCTATCTAATAACCTGTAGAGGTTGAAGCGAGGCTCTAAATATGAGTTGGGCTGATGGGCGATTACCTCCGTTTGAGGATGGGAGTTGGCCTCGCGGGTCAGGATAACCTTTAAACTAGATTAAGGCCAGCGCCACTACCCTTCACAGCCAGTTGCTCTATCGCTAAGGAATGTAGGGGAAAGGAAATGAATATAAGCATGATTGTACGTATGTGGCCCAATTAGTATGGTTGAATTAGTATGGTTGATCATGAGAATGGATTTTTATAGAGAGGAACCTAATGACACTATGGGAACGTTAACGTGTTGAATTTATGTGTGAGTTCCCGCTGTGTGTCCTTCCGTAAGAAGGATCAATATTATGTGTGAGAGTATGTTGTACATATATTTTACTAGCAGGAAACAAGCTTAGGAGATCCAGCAAGTGTCTGAGGCTGGGGTAATATATGCTTACAGAGGGTGGTGTAGGAAGAAAAATAAGTGGCTTGACGAGGTCATAATCATACGTAATTGCTCCAGTGAGAGGTTGAAATGGAGTTGTAGTGGAATGCCCGTGGTGGGCTGTATGTAATGTATGAGTGGCGGCCTAGTGAGGGCCGTATGTGGAGATGTTGTTGTGGCAGGCTGTATGCCAAATGAAAATCTTATGCCATATGTGAGTGCCCAAGAGAGGGCCGACAATTGTGACGTGCTGCATAGCTCATGGAGGACCGAGGTATGATAGGGTTGGAGAACCCCTAGTATGCTGTAAATGACGTAAGAGCTGGATAGCAGGGTAATGGCTCTATGAGAAGTAATAATCGTATGTGTCACAATGGAAGTGGCATGGTAACACCAGATTATTGAAATTACGCTGAATCGCAATAGCCTACTAAGAGATATAAGGATCACATACATAATGAGGGATACTGTAACCTACTGAGGATATGGCCAGCTGCGTAGCAAGTTAATGGCTATATGACAAGTAATAATCATACGTATCACAATGTAAGTGGCATGGTAACATTTGATTATTGAAATTACGCTGAATCGCAATAGCCTAATAAGAGATGTAAGGATTACGTACGTAATGGGGGATGCTGTAACCTTCTGAGAATATGGCCAGGTATATGTCACTTGGGGAGAGTTGTGAGTAGATTAGCACAGTGCTCATATGTGTGCAATAAAAGGAATAGCAGATGTGTAACTGATAAGACCTAGTTGAACAGAGGTTGTGATTGTGAAATAGCAAAATATACGCCTATGGTTGAACCCAGATGTAATATCGCTTAACGCCAAGACGAGGGGTTGGAAGTGGACATAGTAGCCCCCTGAGGACATATGAAGCGTGTTGCAAGGCGTAGTGAGGGCCTTGCGTAGGGAATGTGCATACAATGCAGAGAGAAGGCCTAAATTGAGTCCTGAGGTATAGGGTGGACATGAAAATGCTGAGTAACACACATCAGGAGATGGAGAGGTGATTTGTAAATCGTAGGATCAGTAGGGTTGGGGGGCGGAGTTAAAGGTTTTTAGGAGAAGCTTATAACATAGGTATGATAGATATGAGGCTGTAGCATACCCTGTGGTGTAACTGATGATGCTGAAAAAGTCGGCTTCGTAAACATATAGGGATTGAGAACACCTATCTTGATATAATACATACTAGCTGAGTCCAAAAGACCTAATGACAGGTATAACTTGATACCAAAACAGAGAGTTGAGTCAGCGCTGATCGGAGAGGCAGCAGACCCAAGCAAGGACTCCCTCAAATGTCCTTAGGAATAGATAAACAAAAACAAATAAATAGGGGATGGGTCTGCACCAATGAACAAAATAAATAACAATAACAAGTCCAAGTTGAATCTATTATGTGGTCTCCGAAGTTGTAGGGTTCTACTTGTTACGATATCCAAAGGATGTGGAGGAAGGTGGTGAGTGATGAGAAAGATGATCCAAAATAGTAAAAATAGGAGAGGTCTTACTTACAGTTGACAGAACTTAATCCAGCTCTGGTGTGAATGGCTTGCAGCTGTATTATCCCCGCTTACAGGATATACGGCGAGTATCCTCTTATTTTATTGAGCAGGCAGACTGCTCAATGGATAAAGCTTGAGTGGTATAATCCCCACCAAGGATTCTTTGGAGTAAAATTCTCACTGGAACAATAAAAACTCTGGTGCCAGGTAAAAATAAATAAAAGCGTAAAATGGCTGACTCACAAATTGAAAGTGGCCAAAATACCTTTAATAAAATACAGAAATTAAAATACCACAACGCGTTTCTCCCCTTAGGGCTTTCTCAAGTGGATAAAAAACACTAGGAGAAGCTTATAACATAGGTATGATAGATATGAGGCTGTAGCATACCCTGTGGTGTAACTGATGATGCTGAAAAAGTAGGCTTTGTAAACATATAGGGAATGAGAACACCTATCTTGATATAATACATACTTGCTGAGTCCAAAAGACCTAATGACAGGTATAACTTGATACCAGGAGTCTAGTCCGAGACCTCTAGAATGCTCAGACCTCTAGAATGCCTCTAGTGCTGACGTGAGACCGTAATGGCCATTAACCGTGTTTGTAGGGGACAGAGTATTAGGCCATGTGATAGCTGAACTCATGTTTAAGCTTAAACTCTGTTGGTATGTGAAGTTCTACAATTTAAGAGTGTAGAAAATTACGTTTCATGGTAATGGCCGTAAAAATTACTTGACGGGATTACTCAAATCATGATGAAAGCAGTGGATTAATAAGCATGTTTACATAGTACGCACGCAAGAGTAGGGTTGAAGTAACTAATTGCTAGAGTAACTGCTGAATTGTAGGGGCATACAACGGCGTATATAACAATATTGCTTTGACTGAATAACTAAAATTCTGAAGGACTGCATATATATAACACGTG
Source organism: Pelobates cultripes (assembly GCA_933207985.1). Taxonomy (NCBI): domain Eukaryota; kingdom Metazoa; phylum Chordata; class Amphibia; order Anura; family Pelobatidae; genus Pelobates; species Pelobates cultripes. The sequence goes on from OW240917.1 coordinate 175,151,713, forward strand.
ATTACTGATTTTGAGTGGAATATGTGGATAAATACATTGTAGCATGTGAAGAACGTATGAGCAAACAAAGGTTGACACAATTAGAATTAATTGAAACTAGTTTGGCATAGAACGAGCGGCAAGATGTAGCCGAAATGTGCAAGCGACTGTCGAAATGGCTGGAGTGAATTGGTCTGACTGCGAATGAGGCAGTATTGAGTGCAGTAGAATGAAGGCTGTGCAGGTGCATGGGGCTGATGTAAGCAGGGGTAAGGGGGTGGGGGGAGCGCGTGAAACCAAAGGAGCTGACCTATGTGGGGGAACATAGCTGAACCAGTCAGCTGAGCAAGTAGTGGAACTTAAAGCCTGGGAAGGAGACACTCTTCCACGATCGGGCGCAGTGTGGGGACCAGGCTCTTGGCTCTTGTTAGGAGCTCTGGAGGCCGGTCGCCTTGGGTGGTCTGTAGTCGGGAGTGCACGAGGAGCGCTCTAACCACAGGATAGCCAGCAGCGATGTAGAGGAGCACGGAGGTCACGAACCGGAACCGGAAATAGATAGTGTCAGTATGAACCCAGCATTAACAGTCCAGTGAGAGGGGTGGCCCGTGTTTTTATAGCCGGGTAACCCCTCCCACAATTACAGGCTACGCCTTTCTATTTACCGTGAGTTTTTTAGCAGGGGAGTTCTGTAATATCACAGACATATGAACAGTATGGAGCTCCTAGAAAGAAAATAGGATAAAAAAGATGCACAAATTCATGGGAGGGATACTTGGGAGGTATGGATAAGAAATTCAAAATTAAATGGACTATGCAATAAAGGAAATGTAGGTATTTTATAGTAAATGTGTAGGAACTGTGTGTCACAAGCAGGGGAGGTGTGACTAGGACTGCAAAAACCACAACAACAAACATTGATTTAACTCCTAAATGGCAAAGAATTTGGCAGTGAGACTGCAGAGGCATGATCTATACACTAATACCACTCCATTAAGCTTAAGCTATTTTAGTGCTTATAGTGTCCTTTTAATCACAACCAGTTCATAGTTATTTATTCTGTATTGTATTACTACTACACTGCATAAGTAAGGACAACTAAGAGTGAGGAGATGGCTCTTTTGAGTAATGCACCACCTTAGTTTTAAAGATTCTGTCCCTAACAGTGATCACTTGCTTGTTAGTTAAAGTAGGAATCTAAGCACAATTAATTATTTCCATCCATTTTTTTTTTACAGTTAATGAAGCTATAAAATGTCTCATTATCTCTGTGCAAGCAAAGGGGGCTCTTGGTGTTGGTAAAGCCTCTTTTATGTCAAACTAACAATAGAGGATCTGCAACCAAAGTCTTTCTTCACTTTAACCAATACGACTACGAACACAAGCTTGTGTGTCTATGATTCTTAAAAGGTTACTCCAATCACCATCACCACATCAGTCATTTGAAGTGGCTATGGTGCCTAGAGTGTATATGTGGAACGTTTCACTTTGAAACATTGTGCATGTGAAATGTAACCCCTCTGATGACGGAGGTGTAATTCCACCTCCACCAGCGTCATTGTGGTGTCAGCTGACTCTTTCCGCTGATTAATATCCAGATGTCAGAAGAGTGTCACCAGGGAGGCTTGGAGCCTGGCAGGTTCCGAGGTAAGGGGGAAAACTGTTGCTAAACAGTTTTGCCCCATTACTGTGAAACTGGGACAGGTTATTCCTGGCATTATAGCCACTACAGAGAACTGTTGTGGTTATAATATTTGGATTAACTCGTTACAGTATCCCTTTAAGACTGAGATATTGTGCTAATTACATTGAGTACGATGCACTGTATAAGTAGCAGGTATATGTAATAAAATATAACTTTACTTGTGACTTTACTTGTGATAGTTCAGGTTTGGGTTTTTCAGTTAACCTGTCAATTAAAGGGACACTATGGTCACCAGGACAACTACAGCTTTTTAGAGAAAAGGCAATGTTTACATTGCCCCTAGGGATACCTCCAAGTGGCCACTCCTTAGATGGCCACTGGAGGCAGTGGCGTACACATGACCCATGGGGCCCCGGTGCGAAAATTGATCCAGGGGCCCCCCCCACGCTTACTCGGCGCGGGTCGGGGCCGCGACACATGGCGGCGGGCACCGGGTTGCAGGGCTGCGACCCCGCGACCGCGGTATGCACACACACTTAAAGGACCACTACAGACACCCAGATCACATCAGCTCAATGAAGTGGTCTGGGTGCCAGGTCCCTCTAGTTTTAACCCTCCAGCTGAAAACATAGCCGTTTCAGAGAAACGGCTATGTTTCACTGAGGGTTAATCCAGCCCCTGGTGGCTGTCTCATTGACAGCTGCTAGAGGAGCTTCCGCGATTCTCACTGTGAAAATCACAGTGAGAGCCGCGACCCCTGCGACCCTGGTATGTACGCCACTGACTGGAGGGGCTTCCTGGCTCAGTGCTGCACAGTAGGAAGCTCTGCCATTCAGCGTCCCCACGCTCTGCATGGAGACACTGAATTTTGCCAAACGGTATTTGGCCCTGCCCCTGTGCCGATTTTAGCCAATCCAATGCTTTCCCTATGGGAAAGCATTGGATTGGCTAAAAATTGGCCATTTTGATGATGTCACAAATGGGGCGGAGCCAGAAATCAGGTGAGTTTTAAACTTTTTTAGGAGGGGCTGAGGGGGGGGCAAGCCACCTAAATGGTGGGTTTATCACAAGAGGGTCAGGAATATATGTTTGTGTTGCTGACCCTATTGTGATCCTTTAAATATTGAGAGGGATTTAATTTGTGGAAGGTTTTAAATATACAGATCTGTGAGGGCTTGTTGACAATATAAAGCATTGTATTTTTCAATGTCACGCAGCTGCAGCAAAGTACATAAAATCTGACCTTCTGTAAAAACTTTATCGAAAGAATGTATACATTTTGTCTCCTTACAAGTTGCCTAACTCCTACTTGCAGATAAGGATTAAAGCAAGGGCCAGTATAAGTGAAACATGTCAGGCATGTTGAAATAGGATTAGGTTTTGTATATCTAATATTAGCAAAATAGTCAACTGAAACCTTAGCTATTTATCTGTTAAATTTATAAACATAAAAATAGAGGCGTATTACAGATATATCACATGGCAACAATGTGCAGTTTAATTTTATTATTGCTCACTGAAAGTGGTGAAATCAACTACAGTGCTGAAGTCTCTCTCCATTTGTTGACATCTTTGATTTAAATTATATCTAGGATTAACATATTTGGCTTAGACAAAATAAGTGTGGTGCCAAATAGCCTATAGATAGCTTCTATATTTTAGGGCTTTTTATATCTTCATGAAATTTCTGCCTATCTGCCTTTTTCTGCCTATTAAAAATGTTAAGTATTCTCAACAGAGATCTTTTACACATTTACACACTATTTTATGTTTTTTTTTGTTTTTTTTTAAGAAAGAATATGCATGTAAGATGTCCTGTAATGATTGCAATATATGCATAGTGTGGTGTCATATCATTAATGAAAACATAATTCTTCATTTTTATTTTCAAAGATTTAACAGAAACAAAACTAGGAGAGTATGAGCTAGTAACGCCAATAAGCACTGATTCAGAAGGACGGCATGTTTCCAATATTCTTACTATTAATCACAAGAAAAGGTCAGCAAGAGACACATCCCAGAGTTCTCAACTCCTATATTTCAATGTTACTGCCTTTGGAAGACAATTTCATCTGAAATTACGGCAAAACAACCGTTTAATAGCTCCAGGAGCAATTTTAGAGTGGCAGGATGTTCCAGTGGAATCAGAAAATTCAACCCATACTGGAGATGAGAACCTTGATGGAAACTCTACGAAAAGAAGATGGAAAACAGAACCTTTGAGGACTAACTGTGCTTATGTAGGAGAGTTGACGGATATTCCAGGAGCGTCTGTTGCACTTAGCAACTGTGATGGTCTGGTAAGTAATCAAACTTTTTTTTTTTCCTAAGGTTTTTTTAATTACTGCTGTTTTGCTGCTTTGAAAGACTTGTGAAAGACTAAAAAGAATATAAAAAATAACTAGCAGAAGTTTGATATGATAGCATTCTTGGTAATAACTGACTATATAAATGGTTTTTTAATAATTAAAAAAATCGTTAGTATTTGAAAAAATAATTGCATTTTACATTATTTTCCATTTTAATTGTACAAGACTTTTAAACTACATTAAAAAACAATGTTGAAAATCAGAATTTTAAATATGTGCTTGGTTTAGTTTCGAAGGATGACAAATATAAGACCTTTAAATTACAAAAAGATACTGTCTGACTTAAACATTTTGAGCTAAAATGAGATGGATTTCAGTGTCTGGTAACCAGAAAGACACATTGGCTTGCATCTCCGTTCCACACTAAACAGTATTTCTGAAGAACAGCAGGAGCAGCCAAGTATTTACTGTGGTAACTGCGTGGTCTACCAGGGTAAACATTTTGAATTCCCAGATACACACTGCTTGTAACCCACATATGCTGCAAATACTAATTCAATCAGCACTGCAGAAATAAAAAATAAATAAATTAAAAAACAGCGGCTATTTTGTGTTCAGGTAGTTAGAGAGAAGAAACTCCCTTTCCCATGGGACCACATCTAAAAACACATTGCAGTCTGACCTTCTTCAATGTTCTTCTTAAAGACGTCTTTAGTGAAGGGTCATATTTTCTTTTTGCAGTCTTAAAGTTTCTTTAAAGAAGAGATACTGTAATATTTTTTTTTTTTTATTATTGATTTCCTCTAATCAAAGAGCATTTTTTTCCCGGTAGCATTTCAGTATTTATTGATACCAACTTCAAAATCTTTTCTCTTCTAAGTGTCTGTCTCCTCGATATCTCAGTTTTCTGGAGTGTCTTAACTATGTAATCATTTTATACAACATGTCCATAAAAAAGTATTTTTACATTCTAAGAGTGTTAAAAATCATTGTGCATTAGAGTAGAAAAGTAACCTATTTTTTTATTTTTTTTATTTCTTGGATATTTAATAATACTAATTGATAGAACCTTTCTAGATATTATTTTTTTTTTAATGAAGGACGGAAAAGTACCAGAATATGTTTTATGGTTTATGTGAGGATTAGAACCGCTTTGCCTCCAAATTAAGCAATTTATGATATTTACATGTACTAGTAAGAAAAGTGACTGCTGTATCTATAACTGGGACCTTGCCGAGTTTGGCTCTTGTTGGCCCTTACTCTCTTGAGGGTCCTTCAATAAGTGTTGCATAGCTCTACTCACTTCTAGTTTTCTTCTGAAAACAGGCAGAGGAGGTTCTCTTAGTTATTGATATATTGTACTAATTGTTTGTTCTAGTATCATCTCAATGACAATGGATTGTTCAAACTCTATAGTTATTGCTTTGTGTGTATTTTGCTAGGTTATCCCTACACCTATTGGTAGGTTACCTAAACTATACTAAATGGTCTGAAATACTAAACTGGAGTATAGTTTATAAGCACTCTAGGCAACATACATATATTTCTTTGTATTTTGTGTCTTAGTTGGTGTAAGTAAGAAAGATTACATCTAGGTGTTACAGCAGCTGTTTGAAATAAGAGCCACTCTTTAAATTGTATAATAATTTTTCTTTTAGCGCCAGTATATTGTTTTTATTACTCTATTCAACATAACCACTGTTACTGGACTGAAGTAGTTATGTTGGTTCAGATTACCCTTTTAGGGGACCCTTTAGGCACCAAAACAACTTTGGCTTAAGTTGTTTTGGTATAATAATGATGCCCCTGCAGTCTCAATGCTCAGTTTTGTGCCATTTATGAGTTAAACTTTGTTTATAAGCCCCAGTCACACCTCCTGCATGTAACTTGCACAGCCTTCCTAAACACTTCATGTAAAGAGACATCTATAGTTTAAATTTCCCTTATTGCACAGTCTGTTTAATTTAGAATTTCTTGTCCCCTGCTCTGTAGATAATCTGCTACATCAGTGATTTCCAAACCAGTCCTCAATGTACGCCTACCAGTCCAGGATTTAGGGATGTTTTTAGAAAAAGAAAAAAAAAAACCTTGATACAACTAGGTAATCCCTAAACTTGGACTGGTAGGCATGCTTTGAGGACTGGTTTGAAAACCACTGTACTACGGCTTTAGAAGACTCCTGTGTGTGAATAAAGTTAAATTAACATCAGATTGAAAAAGATACAAGAAAATTCATGCAGACTGTGTCAGTCACATACAGTTAAGGTGTGGCTAGGGCTGCATGAACAAAACAGTGCATTAACTCCTAAATGACAGAGAGCCAGATTGCAGGGGCATCACCTATACACCCAAAGTGCTTAATTAAAGGGACACTATAGTCACCCAGACTACTTCAGCTCAATGAAGTGGTCTGGGTGCAAGGTCCCCCAGGTTTTAACCCTTCAGATGCAAACTTAGCAGTTTCAGAGAAGAGAGGTGGCGCTAGAGGTGTTTCTGCAACGCTGGATGCAAAGATATGTAAATAAATTGCTATATTGCATGGAAATACAGAACAATGTTCCCTTTCAGCAATGCTAAATTAAAAAAAAAAGTAACCTGCTCAACTATTCAATTGTTTTGATTTTACTGCATAAGGTAATGCTGGACTACAGTGGTAAAATGTGTCTAGAACAGGGGTAGGCAACCTACGGCAATAGTGCCATGCACGGCACTCAAGCTGTATTTGCACGGCACTCAAGGCTGCTAGAGCCAAACAGGCTCTGGCCTATCAGGAGTCCCAGTAAAACTTCAGATATCTGCTAATACGAAGAGGTGCTGAAGGACAATGCTCAATTTAAGCATTGCAGTACATAGAGGAAGTGATCGCAGATCACTTCCTCCCAGCACTTGTGAATGGGAATCCACACTGTAGTAGAGAAACTCACAGCTGCTGTTGCAGCTCCTGTCCTTGACCTGTATCTGGCACACACTGCACGATATACACAGAAATGCAGAATAACCCTCCCCTCATACAAATAATATGAACAGCCCACACACAAACATACACACAATCTGCACAAACGTAACCCGCTAACAATCCACATACATGCACACAACCCCATATGCAGCCTCTCACATGCAATACCCCAAACAGCCCCCACACACTACCAAACACACAATGTGACATATCCATCCACACACACACACACAATTCCACAAGCAGCCCTCATACACAGCCCACATTCATATGTATCATACACGATACTATAAACTACTAATGAACATTTACAATATAATAGCTTATATACGCACAAATACAACGATACAAAGCAACTGCAATAAAAATAACACAAGCAGAATACGGAAGCATACACACTTCAATTTAAAAAAATAGGACCAGCACGCTACAGGACATCACCATCCTATATCGGCACAGTACTGCTAAAAGGTTGCCCACCCCTGGTCTAGAACATTAATCCCTATTGCTCTATACTTTGATAAATATCTCTATTCGGAGACAAACGTTATAGGGGATGCACATAATCATTACTGCATAGTTATTTGATCTGAATTAGTCTAGTATATTACCAAGTTACCAGACCAGAATTAAAAATGAGCAAATACTTCCATGACTGTAGAAATGACTAATACATACATTGATTATAAAAAATAAATAGTTAAATAAATAAAACAACTGTCTTGTTTGTCATTTTGGTGGAGTATCAATATTTTCCTACATTTAAGTTTACATTTTTGTAGGCCCTTCACCTAATTTATCTGCTTTTCCTGTGTATTATTGTTTTTTTGGTTTATTTTTAATCTTTGTATGGGAAACAGTTTTGCAAATTATGTTCCAGTTGTTTGTAACCTGTAAGGTTAAATAAACACTGTTAGTCTGACCTTCTGTCTTTATCCCATGGTTTCATTTTATTTAATCTACTAGTTTAAGTAACTATCTTGTGATACTGCTGTTCACTGCTGAGTGTAATGCTGTGTTTACAAGTGTCAAATTTGCACATCCCATCATCACAGTTAGTACTGTTGTCAGGTGCAGGAGAATCCAGAGAATGTTGTTCTGAGATATTCCAGGCAGTGGTACAGTATGACAATCAGTGTATGTAAGACAACCAGTGGGCCAGAGGCGTAACTTTAAGACCCATGAGTACTTCTGAGCCATTTTATCAGTTGTAACCTGCTTTATCCTGGATGGACGAGCATCCTGAAAGATAGAGCCCAGGTCCGGACTGGCCATCAGGCATACCGGGCAAATGCCCGGTGGGCCGCGATGGCCGTGGGGCCGAGGCCGGCAGGGGATCTCCCCGGCCGGTCCCTGCAGGGCCAGCGCTATCCGAGCGCCGGCCCTGCATAGTGCCTCCATGGGCCGGTGGGGAGATCAAATATCTCCCTCACCGGCCCAGAGGCAGGGAGATGCGGCCGCAGGCTGGGGAGGGAGGGAGGGAAGAGAGAGGACCCGGCAGAGCTCTAACCAGCAGCTCCGCCGGGTCCTCTTGCGGGATTCTGAGCGTTGCCGTGGTTACCACGCAACGCTCAGATCTCGCAAGAGTGAACTCTAGCCTGCAGGTTAGAGTTCACTCTCACCAGTGGACCACCATGGAAGCATGGCAGCACGGCACCCCCCCCTCCACGCCAACACGGCTTCCCCCCTCCCAGGCAGAGCGGATCTCCCCCCTCCCAGTATAAAGGTAAGAAGGGAGGGGACACATAACTTTTCTTTTTTAATTATTAATAAATAAAAAAATTTAAATAAATTCCCTAACAGCCCCCTCACACACACAGCACCCCCAGACACACACAGCACCCCCAGACACACACAGCACCCAAACACAGCACCCTCAGACACACACAGCACCCAAACACACACAGCACCCAGAGACACACACAGCACCCACACACAGCACCCAAACACACACAGCACCCTCAGACACACACAGCACCCTCACACACACTCACCCTCAGACACACACACAGCACCCTCACACACACAGCACACCTCACACACACAGCACCCAAACACACACAGCACCCATACCGCACAGCACCCCCAGACATGCACAGACACACACAGCACCCCCAGACACACACAGCACCCTCAGACACACACAGCACCCTCAGCACACAGCACCCCAGACACACACAGCACCCCAGACACACAGCACCCCCAGACACACACAGCACCCCAGACACACACAGCACCCCAGACACACACAGCACCCAGACACACACAGCACCCCCAGACACACACAGCACCCAAACACAGCACCCTCAGACACACACAGCACCCAGACACACACAGCACCCCACAGACACACACAGCGCACCCCCAGACACACACACACACCCTCAGACAGACAGCACCCTCACTCCCACACATATACAGAACATATATATATATATATATATATATATAATAAACCTCAGTGAGTTAACAGACAAAGAAAATTAGAAACCTAGAATGTGACGGCAGATAAAAACACCCTCACACACAGCACCCCTCTTACACAAACACACTGCACACCTCACACATACAATACGTCCAAATATATTATATATATGTATATATATATATATACACACACACACTACAGCACCCCTCACACTGCACCACTACACACATTACGCTCCAGATACACGCTAGATCCCTTACCCTATATGCACTCTTAATCTTCTACACACACACACACACACACACTTCTATACACACTCTGGGTCCTTTACACACTAGATCTCTTACACACACACACACACACTGCACCACCTACACACACACTACAATCCTTGTAAGCAAACACATACAACATTCTCTAAACACACCCTCTCTACAACCCCTACACACACTACGTCACCTATACACACACATTACTGCCCGTATGCACAAACTTGCTACATCCCCTATAACACTATGCCCCTATACACGCTTTCTCTACAGCCCCTAGCCACACATATTACACCACAAAATTGACCTATTTACACAATACCACACCACACTCTACACACAGGCAATCCCACAAGCATCCGCCAAACACATGCACCATACACTTTCCTGGCCCTTTTGTCCTCTGGTATCCCACTTGTGGAGACACCAAAGACAATTTAAAAGCAAACACAGCGCAAGCATGTTATTACATTTGCTTGCGCTGCGCAGAACAAATTCAGGGCCTTTTTCTAATGCCAGAGCTCTTCAGCGGGGCTCTGTGCATTGAACCAACATGCTCACTTTCAGAAGGGGCGTACTTGTCATTAGTGATGACAAAAAACACCCTCTCTGGCCGCGGCCCCTTCTTGGTGGGCCGCTCTAATTGAAAAATGCCCGGGCCTAATTTTTTTCCCAGTCCGGCCCTGATAGAGCCCTCAGTACAATAATTAAATAGTGTCACTTGTTCATCACTGGGAGATGCACTATTATTTTTCATATATCATATGAAAACATATCAGTACGTAGGTAAGTGTGTCCTTATTAGAAAGAACACTGTGTAAAAAAATAATTCTTTAGCTGGTAAGCTGCATTAGCGCCATTTTTAATTGCTTGCTTTTCTAGCGATATCCTTATCCAGTTGTAGTATTTTAACAATACTAAGTTTTTTTTTTTCAATTTGCTGCTCAAAATAAATATTTTTTTTTCATCCACTTATAAAACTTAGATTTCATGTATAATTTTTTTTTTCTTATAGAAAATGTATAGAAATAGATTTTCTTTTTCTTGCAGTATGATTTGTTGACAATACTTCATCTTATGGTGTACACTAACACACCATAATTTGAAGGCACCGTGTGACAACTGGGAGTAAATCTTTTAGGAAATTGTAAAATGTTGCTTTCATCTAGTTATTCTTGGTGACATTCAAACCTCAAATAAATTAGTCCACTTATTCTTAGGTAGTGTCTACTTTAATGTCTAATCTATTTGTTGCCGCCAAGAGCAGAACTTCAAAATCCAATAAGAAGACTTTTTTTGAGCGACAGTGTAGCGCTATTGGGTTTACAAAGCTCATATTTAATTTGATGCATTAACCCCTTTGGTGCCAGTATTATACACCTGGGACACAAAGAGTTTAGCTTTTAGTATATTAAATGAACTTTGCAAAAACACAAAATAAGCTTCTTTGTTTCAGTATTTTACGTGCCAAGTTCGTCAAGACCAGCTTATCTAAAGACTTTATAAAGTGGCATAAATGTCCATTATTTCCCATTGTTATGCTTTGTTTACCTCGTTTTGCTGTGTACTTTTTATTAATAGGTTATCACACATGATAGTACTGCTTTAAGCTACTGTATTTCTGTTTTATTATTGTTTTATTGTGGAATTATAAATAAATCATAAATATGTTCTTTATAAAAAATATATATATATATTTCTACAAAGGGTTTACCATTCTGTTATATTTTTAAGAGGTGGTTAACTACCTATAAACGTTTTGCCTCAGAACTGGCCTATGTAAATCACTACAAAATTTGTTGATATTTACTATTGGGAGCCATCTGTCTTGTACAAAAGAAGTCTGCAAGCCTTTAATTTCAAACTATATTGGTGATCTATGAATGCAATTTGCAAATTATTTGGTGTCTCATTACTTTTTCCATCTGTTTGCATTGTTGTATTGTTGTTATGACTTCAACTTGTACTTATGAGTTTCTTACTCCGTTGAATAACTTGTTTTTTTACTCTTTTGATACTGATCCAGTTCTGTATGCGTTTACCTTGGCCATTCTTCAAATTCTCCCTAGAATGTATCCATGTGAAACCAAATGGACTTTACTACTGTGACCCACATCAGTCGTATCTCATTTGTTTTCCTTCTTGCTGGTCATTATCTTTAATTGATTGATGAACCACGCAATGTTTCTGGTTTTAGTTGATAAATCTACAGCTCATAAATGCATTGTTCTTGCTTGTGTTTCCTTCTTTTTGTCCAGATCACAGAAGGAAGCCTTTTGATTTTAGTTATATGAAACATAAGACTAAAACATTCGGCACACATTAGCTTCACTTGTGAGACCCCAACATTTGATGAATAGCAAAGATCAAACAGATGATTCAGAATCTCTATCCCTTTTTCATTGCACCCTTGTTCGCTTCTTGCGGTCGCATTATATATACAAATAGACACTCACATCTAAAACTGAAGGATGACAATACACTTGCCTTTACCCTAAATTTATTAGAAAATGTACAGATAGTTTTAAGAAATGAAATAACAAAATATTATTAACTATATCGGTGTGATGTACACCAATATAGTTATAATTAAAACACTTTACACCACGTAGCCCAAAAAACTGAATTTCTTTTTGTTGCTCTTGTTTTCTTTTGAGTACTGTATTTTTAAGTCTCCCACATTGCAATTTCCACTGCAGAAATGTTCTAGTCAGAGGTGTAATTGCCTAATGGTTGTTTTTGAAAAGAAAATTAACCTTTATGCTGAGAAGGATTCACTACCAATTTTGATGGTTAGCTTATATAGAAACGAAAAGGATCTACTACCATGATTAATGAAAGGCATAACTAACAATTTGCTAAACCTGCCTATGGTGAGTGTAAATTTGACATCCAGTTACTGGGTCTATGTTTTGTCTGGGCCTGCCCCTTCCATCTACTTAATAAGAAAGGAAAATGGAACACTGAAATACCGCCACATATGATGTCATACCCTTTATAATATTTGCACAAGAACTGAACACGTGTTTCTTCATGTAAATGTGTTCTTTAATATGGGTTGCCCTAGCATTTGAGAAGATGTTTGCCATCATTCATTTAACCTCACACCACCTTTTCACAGACTTTGACATTATTGACCGAAAGTCTTGATTTTACGGTGGAGTGTGTAATGCTTCTGATAAATTACATAATAAAGTAGTTTGTGCATTGCAAATTAATTGTAATAAATAAATAACTATATTTTACATTCTACATTTTCTTTATTCCACTCATCTAACATACATTCCTCTCTTGAAACTGTCATTAGTCTAATACTATCCTTACCTGTTGTGTCACTTTACCCCACTCCCTTTAGCATGTAAGCTCATTGAGCAGGACCCTCATCCCCTCTGTTCCTGTGTGTCCAACTTGTCTGGTTACAACTACATGTTTGTTCATCCACCCACTGTAAAGCTCTGCAGAATTTGTTGGCTAAAATAAATAATAATAATAGTAATAATAATTTTGAGCTTTAGACAGAATTTCGATACATATGTAAGAGAATAAGACATATGAAAATCATTACACAAATGCATTACGCCTTCACACACATGATCAATACTTTTTTCTTGGAAAATTAGCTATTTACATCTGTAATATTCCAAGGTATACTTGCCAACTTTGTTGATTAATTGTACATCCTCTTGATACCTTACCACCACTTCAGGAATTTGGGTCACGTCAAGTCATGTTTTTCTGACACATACCAACAGCAGTTAAAGTGCATTATGAAAAAAAACCCTCTAATTTAGTATAGCTCTTGTTTATTCTGTATTTAGAAATGATTTAGAGCCATATTTGACGAAAATGCAGTCAACTCATTCTATAGCACAATTAGGTTCTATGTCTGGAAACAATGAAATGCATATGCAAGATTATGCAATGTATTACAGATGGCTAGATAGATCCACTTAATCATGGAAAGGCATTTGAACATCTGATTCTTTCTCTCTCATTTCCGGGATATCATTACATTACCAGATGATGGGGGGTGGGAGGGGCTATATTAAATAGATTGTCCATTGAAGCATTAATCTAAGTGCCTGAAATGGTTTTGCATCACTAAGAGCAAAATACCAGAAAATGTATAATGAGATGTCAAATATTGTGATTACGCTGTTCAAATAGCCAAAAAAGAAAGTGTTGGATATTGCCTTTGGTGCTTACGTTTAATACTTCTAAGATACAACTTTGCCTTTGGTTTATTTTAAACTAAAATGCACAACATGTAGGTGATTTATATGTGTCCCGTGTAATTGGGTTTAAAAACAAAAAAAAAACAACTCATCAGCAGATTTACATTTTTTTTTTTTTTTTAACTCTAATGTCATTGCTATAGAGACTGTTTACTAATTAATACATAAGTAGTCTTTGGAAGAGGAACTTCTTGCATATAGCTGCCAAAGTAATAATGTGTGGCATTCACATAGAAACTACAAAGAAAAACATAATATCAATGGGAAACTAATCTCTCCAAATAAGCCGTTTTTAGTCTACATTACACAATGCATGCCAAAATGTATAAGAGTCCGGTACTTCATTAAAATGTACTTATAACTTCATTACCTTAATGTGCTTTTTTATCCTTTAACTGCAAAAGCCCTTTAAAAAGTTTTCGTTCTATAGTCTTTTTATGTTTAATTTGACTTTACCCACAGTTAAAGGGAACTGGTTAGCTCAATGTCATGCAATTTCTCCCAGCTTAAAACTCTTTATATGACTCATACCTTTTTGTAAAACCTTTGTTTTTATGTTTGCCTCTATAAGAGTAAATTGGAGGTATGGATTTGAACAGAGGACAAACAAAGGTGATTGACAGAGCAAAGGAACCAAGATGATTGTGCTTGCTAAATTAAAGAGATTTAGTAATTTAAAAAAATAGTTATAGAGCAATGTGTGGTGAACCAGGTGCCGAAATAATTTTCTAAAGTATAAGCCAGAGTAATGTATAAAAAAAAATAAAAAATATATATAAAAAATCTATATATATATATATATATATATAAAAGGCATGGTAAGTCCCATGAGTAAAGGAAATAACTTTTGGAGTAGTATTAATAATAAACCATATGAGCACCAAACCAACTTTAGCTTGAAAACTTTTTTTTTGTAATAGATTGTGTGCTTGCAGTCTCACTGCTCAGTTCCCTGCCATTTAGGAGTATATACCATTTGGTTTATGCAGCCCTAGCTACATTCCACTGGCCATGAATCGTACAGCCCTCCTGAACAAGTCTAAATTTTTTAGCTTTCCTTAATGCATAGTATGTTTAATTTTGAATTTCTTATCTCTTCCTCTGTTAATTACCATCCTAGATCCTGCAACAGCCTCCTGTGTGTGATTCAAATGCACTTAATGCAGCAGGAGATTAGAATGCTTAACTTAAACACACCATGCTGTAACATCTAATTTAAAATGAAACCATTTTTTGGTTTGTGAGTCACAGCCAGGGGAGCTGTGGCTAGCAATGCATAAACAGAAACAAAAGGGATTGAACTCCTAAATAGAAGAGAATTTAGAAGTGAGACTGCAGGTGCATGATATGATCTGTACTCCAAATTGCTTCATTAATTGCTTTGTTGCTTAGATTATCTATTTAATATACATATATCTTGCACAGATAAACATCACACAATTTGTTGCACCTTACAGGGTTTAACAAAGGTGTGACTGGCAATATTTTATAATTGAATGGATGTGAAAAGTAAAAGCTAAATTGACGGATACTGAAAAAATAAGAGTTAGTGGTCAAAGGAGGGAATATAAATTTGATGTTATAATCAGAGGCTTAACTAGAAACCACGGGGCCCCGATACGAAATTGCCTGGGCCCCCCCTTACATCCCTTACACACACATGCAGACATACAGATACACATGCAGGCACACACATAGACACAAACATGGCACACACACATACAGGCACACACACATACAGGCACACACACATACAGACACACACACGTAGACACACACATACAAACACACATACACACAGACATGTAGAGACACAGACACATACACACACACACATACACAGACACGCCTTCAGACACACACACACACACACACACACACACACACATACTCAAAGACACATACACTCACAGACACACACATACTCTCAGACACACAACTTATTCATATTTTTAAAATTAAAAAATGTCCACCCAGCCTCCCTACTTGGAGATCTGGCATGGATCTGTCCCTGGGGTATAGTGGGGCTTCACTGAGGCGGGCGGCTGTGTTCCCGGTAGAGGCAGCAAGGGAGCTGTATTTTCCCTACTCTGCTCCCTCACACTGTGTGGGCTGTCTACTGATGCCGGGAGCCGGAATAAGATGTCATATTCTGGATCAGCAAATGGCATGCGAGGGAGCATAGCGGGGAGAACAAAGCTTACTCGCCGCCTCTGCCAGGAACACAGCCGCCCACAGGAGGGTCCATTAGGTGGCCAGCAGGCCACCTCTTGGGCCACCCTATGACAGGAGGAACACTGGGGGTTGCATCCCGGTCTGACAGGAAGTGCTTAGTGAGCACTTCCTGACAAACAGCTCAACCACGCTACACACAGGCAAGAGGGGAGCAGCACAGCTCTCCCCTCCTGTCAGACACCCGGGAGGTATCGAGGCGGCCCTGGAGTAAGGGGTCTGGTCTCGGCTGCTACCCCTGCGACCGTGGTAGGTATGCCACTGGTTGTAATCAAAAGATGCTTTGTGAATATACCTTGTTCAGGATTTAGATGAGAAAGGGCTGATTTGGTCAGTTAAGCCAAATCCAGCCTGTATTTTGCTTATGTAAATATGAGAATTACATTAATGGATGGAATTCATTCAAAATCTTTAGGTCAGTATTAATTAGTGAGATGCACAGTAGTTGCTGTAATCCTTACCAGGTTTTGGTATCAAAGTAGTTGCTTTAAGGGCTGTGGTGGTGGGGGAATGAAAACTATGTGTAATGTAAAAATAAATTAGTTAAGCATATAGAGACTGAATATTGGGGCAAACATTGTTACTGGAATTTTCACTGTTGGTCTGTAAGAGATGGAGGGGTGGAGTGCGGGTTAGCTTCTAAATATGTGTAAAGAATGGGGCTCTTTTATGTACTTAGATATGTTATAAAGACTAGAGTAGTAATCCTAAAACATATATTATTTTCTCAATAAATGATTGTTGGTGATGGGCTCGAGGTGCATTAACCAGGAGAGCCCAACATTAATTACTATAAACATAATATGATTTTGGTCAGCAAAACCTATCATTGTGCCTTATAATGAGGCAACTTTTGGTATCTGTTCCATAGTATCTGTGCGCTAATGAAAAAAATAAGTAGCCTATATGGAAAAGTTAATTAAATAGTTAAGTACCATGTTACAGTCCCATCCTACTACTTTCCTGTTCTTTACTGTAACTTAGCAAAGACCAGGTGAAGGGTTATGAGTGTGTCAACATTTGTTAAATAAAAGCTACAAAATGTAAAGAGCTGAGGGTCCATTATTCCCCTTTTTGTTCTTATTTGTATTTTTCTGTGTGTATGTTTCTGCTACAGCAACATGAGAAAGCCAAATACAAAATAGCTATGTGAAATTCATGCATCCACTGGGCATGTCTGGGATCTGTGACTCTAATACAGTTGCATCCAGACTTAGATCTTACTGACTTTAACTATGTTATTCTGTCCTGTGCCAAATAACATTAGAAGGGGGCAACATCCAAATGCAATAAAGTCTATATGCCCCTGATGGATAAAGAGCCCCAGATAGATATCAGGAAGTGTAGATACAAAAAAAAATAATAGTTGCATTAAATCTGGAAATATACACGAGTGTGATAATAGAAATTAAATATATGAGGCCCGGTGTGCAGAAAAGGTCTTTAACCAGAAAGAACTGAGTAGAATCAGAAAGGCACAAAGCTAGACAAAGAAAACAGTGGTGTGAAAGAAGAGAAATTAAGAAAAAGGCAAGGCAGTAAGACAGGAGGCAAAGAATTGCATGAGCTACATAGTGAAGTAGAAAATATAACAGCAGAGCAGGAAACGTCTGGTGTCTCAAATTGCTGCCCCAACTAAAATGAATCAGTGGTCCCAGAATACCAAGGCCTCAAATATCTGGGGGCATATTCGAGGTCATGCAACCTAGAGGCCATTCTCAAAAGGCTGTGTGCCACTTGGTCATTGATAAAGTAGCACTGGATTATAATACCAAACCATACCAGGATATCTAGTAGAGGAAGGCCAAATGTGGAGAGGAACTGTGGGAAGTCTTGGATGGAGTAATGAGCAGGTTAGTATCCATCAGGCTGAAAGTGTACCCCCATCTATAATGGATCTCCTTATCCAGGCGTAGTTGAGTCGTGGGGCGTGGGAGTCCTCGTAGCTTGCAGGATTGAACAGGAGAAGTAAGGAAGCAAAAAGATAGTAGATTGGTTGGTGTGAAGTTCTTGGGAGTGCATTTTACATAAGTTCGCTTTCAGAGAATACTAGTAAAGACGACATATGGCACACCTTGACCTGTTGCCATCTTGCTCGCTGAGGTCATGCACTCTGTCAGCACAGTCAAAATGGATAAAAAATAAGGTAAGTATCTGCAAGAGATTTTCCACACCATCCCTCACCCATACATTATTGAACCAACAGGTGTTGAGCTCATCCAAATATTTATGGAGGAGTGCCATCTGTTGAGTGCATTCTGTTAATTGGGATTGCAAAGTAGATAATTGTGTCCTCCAGATCATGAATGTGTGCTACCAGGTGACCTGAGACTTTTTGGGTGTCTGTCAGCTTGCTTTGAAAAGTAGATATAGAGGATATAGTTGATTGAGACCTTGCAAATCGGCCCCTCTTGTAGAAGAGTTGGAAAACAAGGAACTGGCTGGGATATCTGGTGGGTGCTTGGCATAGGCTGCAGCCACAGTGTTGAAGACCCTTGCTCTGGAGTTGGTGGCTTATCAGCATTAATTGTGAGACCTGATGATTTTTGGCTAGAGGGATAGAAAGGAGCAACCTAATCTGATTTTGATTTCTGCCCCATTAAGGCCATGAGTGCTGGATGTTGTGTGATTGTTCTTTTGAGTAGCTAAGCTTGTGGATTGCATATCCATGCTCCCTTGCCTCTAGCCACTCCCCCCAAAAATTGCTATTTTGATCACAGAAATCAACACCCCTTTTTATACCTGAAAACTCTGTATTATTCATAGTAAGTATTTTACTGCTGATAAGATGGACCTCTTTCTGAAAGTTTCTTGGGCACATCAGCATGCGGTGCTTGTTGTTGTTGTTGTTGTTGTTATTATTACTTATAAAGTGCCAACAAATTCTGCAGTGCTGTACAATAGGTGACTAACAGTCAAATATTTGCAACAAAACAAGTAGGACGCACAGGAACAGATGGTGCTGAGAGCCCTGCTCGAATGAGATCACATTCTAGGGGGTAAAAAGAGTGAATAAGCACAGTTTGCAAGTATATTATTAAAACATTGAGTGGGAGCTCATTGTGCCTATGCAAGAGGAATTGAAATGTCGAAAGTTCAGTTTTTGCTTCCTGGCTGAATGAATCACATTATGAGTGATACTTGTTAGGTTTCAGAAAATGCAGAATCCTTATTTGTGTAGTTGATTAGTTTATGATTTTCTCCTATAACAAAACTCTGGTTGGTTCCATTTGTTTACATTTAGTTCTCATCTGCCAATAGTGTGCTAGCAGTTTCTTCTAAGATCAAGTAGTTTGATCTTTGATCTGTTAAGACATAGAACAGCACCACCATCTGCCTTGCATTACCCTGGTGTTTCAGGCTCATGCACTTCCATCACCTGTCTCCATTCTCTGCTCTATGATCTTTGACACAAGTAATGTAGTTTTCAATACTGAGTATCAGTGGTTCCAATGGCTCATGTACAGTTGGGTAAATGAAATGATCAATACCCTGGGACAATGCGATTTAGTAACAAAAAAAGTGTGACCTACATCTGTGCTTTCATCTAGACCCACTTTCCTATCTAACAGTTCCCCTATTACAACATGTTCAAGAAGAATAACTTTTCCATCTGGTATCCAGTTGATGTTAGCATCTGCACTTTCAGTGGTATCCGTTGGCGAAATCCCAATCTTGAGCTAGACAACACAGGTAAATATGTACAGTTTTAGTCCTGGAAATTTTCTTGCTGCACCACAACAGTGAAACTACTGTAAATGTGGCTGCACCGGGGTCCATTGTGTGGATTAAGAGGAAGCCTGGCATAGACTCCCATCAAGCTCAGCCAGTACCTTCTGCAACCAGTTGATGCCAAGGAAGCCACCCTCCTGACCCAAAAGGTAAATATATAAAGTATGACTGGTGTATGTTTGTATCAGTATGCATTTGTATCCGTGTATCAGTGTGTGTATGTATATGTTTATCTGTGTTAGTGTGGTAGTGTGCATGCATATCTGTTTCACAGTGTGTCCCAGAAGTTTGGAAGTTAGCGAATGTTGTGCCCATTCAAAAGAAAGTTAGTAGGGAGGAGTCAGGCAACTATAGGCCAGTAAGCCTTACTTCAGTAGTGAGGAAAGTAATGGAAACCATGTTAAAGGATAGGATTGTTGATGCCTGTTTGTATATGTGTGCACCTCTCTCTGCCTGTCTGTGCCTGCGTGTACAAGTCTGTTCCTGTCTCCATCTGTGCTGTGTGTTCCAATTTGTGCCTGTTTGCCTATTTGTCCATGGTTGTATGTGTGTATGTTTCTGTGAATGTCCATGTGTCTGTAAGTAACTGTGAGTGTGTCAAGATGCATGTTAGGGGATGGAGTTTGTGGAGAGGCCAAAACAGGAACAGGGTCAGCAAATTATTTTTGGGGTCAAGCCCCTGTTTTGTTTTTGTTTTTCATTGTAGCAACTCCCCCAGGTATTCATTGGATCCAAAAAGACATACAGACAGCATTAAGTATTGCTTCTATAAATGAAAACAAAGGAACATCCTTAATTAGAGCCTTTGGTAGCAGTGACATTTATTTAAATATGAGTTTGATAGATTTCCATGAAATATGTGTGTTTCAGAAAATAAACCTTGACTTTACTCTCGATTAAAGTAGCAACAAAGCTTCATTTTCTATTTCATTTTAGGTCATTGAAGGATATACGCTGACCTACTAACAGGGAATTAAAGTTCTAAGTAGATTTTTTAAAGTAAAAAAAAAAATAATTGATTTCTCACTGACTTTTACCTCTTTTTGTGTCAATGATTTTCATGAAATGAATTGTCAGTTATAACAAACAAAGAGAGAGTTTGTATGCACATTTATCTTCATTACATATTTGTGCACGTTATTTAGAAGCAAATATGGAGACAAGCTATGCCTTTGATGGTTTATTTTGGGATTAATTTCCTACAAGCAGCCTTCCTGCAGCATTGTAGGCTGAAAAATGAGTCCCCTACAAGCAACCTACCTGCAGCATAGTAGGCTGAAAGGCCAGAATGCCCATATCGTTAAAGTAGGAGGAGAGATCCTTGGAGTCTTGTCATGCCATTAGAGAAAGATGACTAAATCCTGTGAACTAAGTATTTATTGTACGACATGCGCATGAACTAAGTATTATAGATGACTAAAACCTGTGATCTAAATATATAACTCAAATATTTAGGAGCCAGCATTATGTGCAATATATAACGTTCCCATTACACACACTACACCAGTATGATATACAACAACCAAGAAGAAGTATGACAGAAATACAAGACTCACAAAGGCTATAAGGAAGCATGAAAAGATACTTTATCCCACTACAATAATAATAAACTAGAAAAGCTACAATTTCTGGGGAAATTGTGTGAAGTGTTCTTGCCTCCACCAGTAATCTACAACTGGAGTGGGCGGAGTAACTGTTATCATTTATATAGCACATTTAATTGCAACGTTGTTGCACAGTTACATTAAACCATACATTTATAAAAACATTAGCAGGTGTTCAAAAGGCCCTGTCTATGACATCACTTGCTGCTGCAGCCTGACACAGGTCAGAGTATTTTGTTGGTTGCCATCTTCAAACGGTCGTATCTTAAAAACTATAACTCCTACAGTGAAGAGCTTTATATTGTGAGAATCACAAGACCCAGACCTACATTTTGATGCATAGTATGTCTCTGAAGTATTAAAATTGAAGGCACAGTCGCAGTTTAGAAATTGCACTTCAAATTTGAGCTTTGCAGAGTGAAGTTTCAATGAATGTCAATGGACGGCGTTGGTTGCAAACAAATGGTCATATTGTGAAAACTATCAGGACTACGGCTTAGCCGTTGACATGTTTAGTGGCAGCAGGGATAGCTGAACGTTTTGATATAAGATTTGTGTAGGTGGGCCTGAAAATAAGGGAGTGGTGGCAGTTTAGAAATCATGTCCTGATTTTTCAGCTTTTGGCAGCTCCCACTCTAGCTTTTCCATTCATTCCTATGGGACAAATTGCGCCACAAAAACGACGATATTCCGTGAACCATTCGGCGAAACGTTCCACAAAGTAATAGCAATCCGATCGGGAACAATCTGCACGTTTTGGTAAATTTTAGTCTATGTAGTGTAAAAACTGTGGGAGGAGTTAGGGTGGCAAATTTGGCTATAATAAGAATAATATATATGTGAGATAACAATAAGTGTTCTTGCAAGAACACTTAATAACTAGAAAAGCTACAATTTCTGGGGAAATTGTGTGAAGTGTTCTTGCCTCCACCTGTAGTCTACAACTGGAGTGGGCGGAGTAACTGTTATCATTTATATAGCACATTTAATTGCAACATTGTTGCACAGTTACATTAAACCATACATTTATAAAAACATTAGCAGGTGTTCAAAAGGCCCTGTCTATGACATCACTTGCTGCTGCAGCCTGGCACAGGTCAGAGTATTTTGGCGGTTGCCATCTTCAAACGGTCGTATTTTAAAAACTATAAATCCTACAGTGAAGAGCTTTATATTGTGAGAATCACAAGACCCAAACCTACATTTTGATGCATAGTATGTCTCTGAAGTATTAAAAATGAAGGCACAGTCGCAGTTTAGAAATTGCACTTTAAATTTGAGCTTTGTAGAGTGAAGTTTCAATGAATGTCAATGGACGGCGTTAGTTGCAAACAAATGATTATATTGTGAAAACTATCAGGACTATGGCTTAGCCGTTGACATGTTTAGTGACAGCAGGGATAGCTGAATGTTTTGATATAAGATTTGTGTAGGTGGGCCTGAAAATAAGGGAGTGGTGGCAGTTTAGAAATCATGTCCTGATTTTTCAGCTTTTGCCAGCTCCCACTCTAGCTTTGCTATGCAAGAACACTTAATAATATATATGTGAGATAACAATAAGTGGTCTTGCTATGCAAGAACACTTAAAAAGCACTTACAGTACTATTCTTCTATAATTTACAAATTGAGAGTAACTGCTCAAACATTTTTGAGGCTGGTGTCTTCCTTAAAATAATAATTATGCTTTAATGTGTGAGGCATATCACTATATATAGTTGTAATGAAAATTATTGAACCCCCATTGAAAATCAGGTTTATTGTCAATATTTAGAGACTTTCAGCTGTTTGCAATTAACAAATCAAGGAAAAGAAATTGAACTAGTTCAACACAATGAATTTGTCAAGTGGTTTCCCCAAATTCAACTTGTAATGACTTCTGTAAGATATTATTTTTTAGGACAATAACATTTATACAGTTTGTACAGTTAGTAAGTATAAACATATTTTATATAAGAGGCATAAGTTACTAGCTGCCTAAGGAGTCTTATTAAGAGGATTGTCTTAGAAATAACAATCCTACTTTCTTTAATTTGTAGATCTACACATGGGGGCTATGAGAGTAACACAAAGTCCATTCCAGACTTATTTTTATTTAACAAAACAGAGTTATAGTAATTTTAGAAATCATCTAATTTGGGATTGAATTACTAATCGGAAAAGCAGTGTATTAATTTATATATAGAGTAATAAATGTGTTATATTATATTTTCTTTTATCTAGACATGCAGTTTACCAGGACAAAAGCATCACTTTAATAGCTTTCAGGAGCAGGGCTGGATTAACATAGGGGCTGATGGAGCTGCCCATGAAATAGGCCCAATAAAAAATATATCTATACTTTTTAAAAAAAGTTTTACACACTACTCTTAGGTTTGCCACCTGACTGGTATTTTACCGGCACAGCCAGCATTTGAGGCTGCCTGGCCGTGCCGGTATTGCAGTACAGGTATTTACCGGTATAGGTATTTTTCAGAGATTACTCTGCAATTCCAGCACCGGTCAGTAAGGGTCATTGTGTGTGGAGAGAGGCAGGGATAGGAAGTTACAGGAAGGCGCATCATAGTATGCCCTTAGTTGGACAGCCTGACATGCATTCATGCCAGGCTGGCTTTCCAGTTCTTTGGACAGACATGCCTCTTTTGGCAGTTCGTGATTACGTTACGTGATTCGCGTCAGCGGCCCACCCTTTTACACCGCCCATTGACTTCCTCCTTCACTGTACACTGCTGTTAGGGGGTATGGATTTACTTGATGGATGAAAGCATACATTAGAGAGATATTAGCATAGAGTATTTTCTTATCGCTGCATCCTTTTGCGTTTCTCTCCAACACCATCTCCATCAGATACATGACGCTTTGGAGGTATGACTGTTATAGTGTTTTTGGTCGATAAGATTCTGTAATAAGGCCCCATCATAATTGTCAGCACCAGGTCCAATGGGCTCTTAAAGGACCACTATAGTGCCAGGAAAACATACTCGTTTTCCTGGCACTATAGTGCCCTGAGGGTGCCCCCACCCTCAGGGACCCCTCCCGCCCGGCTCTGGAAGGGGGAAAGGGGTAAAAACTTACCTTTTTCCAGCGCTGGGCGGAGAGCTCTCCTCCTCCTCTCCGCCTCCGTTACGCCCCGCCGGCTGAATGCGCACGCGCGGCAAGAGCTGCGCGCGCATTCAGCCCGTCGCATAGGAAAGCATTTACAATGCTTTCCTATGGACGCTGGCGTGCTCTCACTGTGAAAAATCACAGTGAGAAGCACGCAAGCGCCTCTAGTGGCTGTCAATGAGACAGCCACTAGAGGATTAGGGGGAAGGCTTAACCCATTCATAATTATAGCAGTTTCTCTGAAACTGCTATAATTATGAAAAAATGGGTTAACCCTAGAAGGACCTGGCACCCAGACCACTTCATTAAGCTGAAGTGGTCTGGGTGCCTAGAGTGGTCCTTTAATATGGCCCTGTTCAGGAGCCCTGATTGCTTGCCTATAAAACTTCCTATTGGAGTATTCATATTACCTTATATTAGTATGGTTACTTACATTTTTCTTTTCATTAGACATACTTTTAATCTTATAATAGTCTGCCTAGATCCATTATTTATTTCTTTAATTTGAGCAAGACTTTACCACCCACCACACAAATTACTTGAACGCTATCTGTTACTTGTTCAATTACTCTGGAGTGCCATTTAGCTGTATGTCATAGGAGTTTTTAGTATACTCTTCCCTCTATATTTACTTTCTTTTTTTTTTTTTTTTCAAGTCAATTTGTGGCTTTTTTTTTTTTTCCAACTCAATTTGTGGCATTTTGTCTTGTTATGAAAAAAACAAAAAACAATATTACTTAAAACCTTTTTTATATTTCTGTTCTCATCGGTTATCGTAATAAAACTGTTTTTAGCATAGCCATTTCATAAATCTAAAAAGCTGTTTCCAAAGTTTTTTTGTTTTTTTTTTATTTAGTTTTTTTTACAATGTAAGCATAATATATATTTTAAACATGGACTGTGCAGCTTGCAGACACAATTAGGTCAAACAACAATGTTATGTATAGATTATTGTTCAGGAATACAAAAAGTAAATGTATATTTAAATAATGTTCTTCCTTTTTTAAATTTTTAAATTTTTTAATTAATTTGCCTATATCAGTAATATTAAGGAATTGGAGTCCAAATCTATCCCTTGTCTTGCAATATTATTGCCAGGGGTAGAAAAAATTGCATTCAAGGTTAAATCAAAATAATTTTGTATATAATTGGTAGCATATTTAACATTTTAGAGTAATGCTCCAAGCATCTACAGTATGCTAAGTGGTTATTATGCCAGAACTACAGCTAGTGCACTTAGGGCCAACCAATGGCAAAGTATTTTCAGGGGCACTGTCATGCGCTGTGACTCTTTAATAGGGCAGTCTCGGCAGCGTTGGAGAAAGTGATAACAGAGCCGCGGTGTGTGTGGCAGTGTATATGTGTATGTGCATACATCTCAGCATTCAAACTCCACCACTACACACAAATACACCCCTGCATTCAAACTTCAACACTACATACAAGTAAATAACTGCTTTTAAATGGTAACAGTACATAAAACCACACAACACAACACCCTAAATACACCCTAGAATCACACACAGACTCGATACAAAAACATACATTCATACATACAAACACTGCTCTGTGCTAAATGGCATATACCCAGCTGGCGAAAGGACTGTGAGAGTTGTACAATAGACAGAGATCTACCTTTTTTTCCCCTATCCTTGCGATAGGTGGGGCCCCAAAAGAATTCTTGCACTGGGGCCCTCTCTACTTTAGTTCTGCCACTGGTGTCAGGAGTGCTGTGTGGCCAACCCCAATATTAGTAGTAGTTTGACTTCTTACCTGGGGTTCCACCAGAACCTGTTCCTTACCTCCACAAATTCAGCCAGAGAAAGTATATCTCCTTGAATTAGCTCACCTTAAGAGACTCTCATAGCAACAAATCAACTTCAGCTTAATGTATTGGTTTTGCTGTGTAGCTCATGCCCCTGCAGTCTCAATGCTCTGCCTTTAAGGAGTTAAATCATTGTGTTTATGCAGACTTAGACACAGCTCTTCAGACTAACACAGCCTACCTATACATTTCCTGTAAGGAAATATCTAATTTGTATACTTCCTTTATTGCAAAGTGTTTAATTTTACATTTATTATCTCCCACACTGTTAATAGCCTGACAGAGCCTCTGGTGTGTAATTAAAGTTCAATTATCAGAGCAGAAGATAAGAACTTCTAAACTAAACACATTGTATTATAAGATCTGATTGAAAATTAAACCAATTTTTCATGGACACAGTGTGAGTCACAACCAGTGGAGGCGTGGCAGTGGTTGCATTAACAATGGTATTTTACTCCTAAATGGCAAACAATTGAGCAATAAGACATGGGCATGATCTATACAACAGAACTACTTAATTAAGCTAAAGCTGTTTTGGTGCTGAGTGTCCCTTTAACATAATAAAAACATTAAAGATTGGCAGGGTGTAGCCTGGACGTCGACATCAATGGTCGCATAGTCCATGAGTTCCGGAGCTAAGGTCGTATAACCGCACTTGCTAAATGCCAGGACCACTATATACCTTCCCTTCTGGATCTGGACGACACCCGTCAGCATGAAGGCTAGTGGGAAGACGCAAAGATTCAGCCGTTGCACCGATCTTCTCACAGGCTGGCAGAAGCTGCCATGCTCGGATGACACCTCCCACATTCTACATCAGATGCGGGCTGACAAGTCTTACTTAGCGGAGGCGATTACATCGGCTACCCAAGTTCTGAAGGCCGACATCCTGGCTATTGGAGCTCGTACGGCAGAGTTGGAGGCCCATGTGGAGCATGCCATGCAGGCCCACAACACTGTGGCCAACTCCACAGACAATCTCCAATCCTGTCTGCAAGCAGTGGTGGGCCTTTTAGAAGATCTGTCTAACAGATCCTGCTGGTATAACATTAGGATACGAGGTTTACCCGAGGCTTTGGGCGAGGGCAGTCTCTTCCTGCCTTTTTGGGAGGGGGCAATGTGGTGGGGGCATGATTCATCTTCACTCTTTTCACGCTGTATGATTTGGGTGCGGCGTCGACCTGCTGCTCCACATTTGGGGGGTCCTGGCCAGCATTTCAGGGTCTGCGTCTCTCAAGGGGAAACCGGGGGGTTTGCGATCTGACCATGGCGACCTGACCATGTGGGACCCTTTGGTGGCACCAGAGAGCCGTGCTTGCCCTGTGATCCCCCTCAGGGGGTGTTTGGATCAAGGCTCTACCGCTAGGGCATACGATGTGACACATTTTGTACTTGTTACGGGTCGGGGGGGGGTCAGGGACGGTTGGGGTCAATGTTTGTGGGGTGGCTGGGGAAGATGTGGGGGGATCCAGTGATCTAATTGTACAGCTATTGTTGGGTGGTGGAGTCCCCAGATTGAGGGTCAGGGTAGGGCGGGGCCTATGTGTAGGACGCTGTTTGAGAGGCCTGGTTCTGGCCCCGGGTGCCGTCCCGTTCCTTGGAATGTATTATCCATGCAATGCTTGCTTTACATATGGGGTACGATGGCTAAACATGCATGAGACTAGCAATACAGTATAGAATGACAAATGTGAGTGGGGGCGCATGCGTCCGGCAAACAGGTACAGATTGATGACCGTAACCTGGTCGGGGATAACCCGAGGATACTTATTGTGAACTCTAATGAGATGGGGGAGAAAGTCCGACAATCAAAATTAAAATACCACACAACACAAATATACAGAGAGGTTTCCTATTGACAACTGGCTACTAGCGCTCTACTCCGCAGAGCATAACACTGTTGAGGTTGAGAGTACAGGGCTAGGCTCATAAGGGTGGGGAGCAGCTCCTTAAGGAGGTCTTCGGTAGGCCGTTCGAGCTGGACACCTGGTTGTTTGTTTTTTCTTTCTATGCCCTTAGAGGGACTGACACACCGTGAACAAAAAGTATGCAATAAAATCACTCTAGCAGAGAGACGGGTCCTTGTAGCCCACTGGTTACAACCCACCATCTCATCCTCGGGTGAGGTGAGGGCCAAAATAGAAGATAATCACCTAATGGATCAACTATCAGCGACCCTGCAGAACTACCTTCACTCATTCAACAAAATCTGGGAACCCAGTCACAGGTATAAGGACAGGATGTAGATGTCATGACACACAGACAACATAGCACTCCTGGGTACTGGAGAGGTGACCCTGGCTTTCAGCAGTGTAGCTGATTGGGAACTT
Source organism: Pelobates cultripes (assembly GCA_933207985.1). NCBI lineage: Eukaryota > Metazoa > Chordata > Amphibia > Anura > Pelobatidae > Pelobates > Pelobates cultripes. Next base: position 175,180,356 of record OW240917.1, read on the forward strand.
GTATGGTTGGAGGATCAGAGGGGCGTAGGAGGCGGGAGCCGGGAGAGGGGACCTCCCCTCTTATGACACCTATTGGGTGTGGATGGGTCACCCGGCTGGAGGTGGCACAATAGGGCCCCACGCGGGATGTTTCTGCATGTTTTGGCTGGGTTTCACTTGATGGCATTCTTACCCTCCTCCTTCCCCCCTACCCCTTCCCCCCTCTCCTTCTTTCCCCCTCTGCTTAACCCTCCTTTTTTTTCCTTCTGTTCGCATAAGATTTCTTTGTACCGGGCAGTCACCAGATAACGGAAATAGGATTATCGCTTAGAAGGCATCCTCGAAGTAGTTAAAGAGGTCAGCTCAGATGCCTATCACGCAACAGTGGCAGGGGGGAATCATAAGCTTTGTTCACCGCTCTTGCTACCCTTTATACTTCTTTCACTTATTACTCAGTTCTCTAATATACTTTACAAAAATATAAAATCTTCCTGTGGACATGCAGAGTGCTTGCAATGACATTCTGGGGACTTCTTGTTGCTTGATGTGGTCCTTTAAATGTTTATCAACCTTTTGTAGAAAGTATTTCATGACCATGTGGTAAAAGCACTTTTTTTTTATTTAATTTTTTTATATGGACTGTGATCATTGTCTATTGGCATGCAAAAATACAGAATTATTAAAAAAAGAAAAACCCCTGGATGTTGGGCTAAAGTAACATCCCCAGGACCTACTTGAAAACCAGAGTAATCTGAATGTATCTTTCCTGGTTAAATACTTTATTATTATTCAACAAAAATAAAATAACAAATGATGTATATTATGATTGGTGATATATTAGAAATTAGTTACTTGAGTACATTACTGCAAAATACAAAGCAAATGATTATATCATATTAACTAAACTAGAAGAAACATTTAAATATGTGGTAACACCAATATTCACACTTGTTTATTAAAGTATACCTTCTTTTTAATACAGTCATGCATGTCTTTTTGTGCCTGTTATTTTATATATTTGTGCAAAGAAACTGTCCACATACTATTCTGTTTTGTTTTTAATTCATGATCCTTGCTTCTGTTTAATTACATTTAGTAAATTTGCACTGTCATTTTTGTGTTTTTAATGAAAAGGCATATACAAGTTTTTGTATCTAATCAGTTACTGGCATAGAAATGTTTCTGATAAAAAAACAAAACAAAACAAAAAAAACTTCCATAGAGATATATAGAAATAGTTCTGAGGAATCAGGGGCGTAAATTAAGAATGGTGAAAGAATCTGTGAAGACCGCCCCCTCCCCTCCCACCGCTATACAGCAAAGGTAGACATTAGTTAGGTCCTCAGCTACTGTACAAATCCCATGATGCTTTGACGGCTATGGATCTACCATTTACTCATCCTTGCAGGGTTTCTATCTATTATCTCTGAATATATTTGTGTTTTTATGTGGAGTATATTTGTGTGAACGTTTATGTGTATGTAATGCTGATGTTTGAATACAGGAAATCTATTTGTGTGTAGTTCTGGCATTTAAAATCAGGGTTGTGTGCAGTGGTGGTGTTTAAATGCAAGTTTATTTATGTACTATTAGTGTATGAATGCAGTGGTGTGCTTGTCCATAATGTTTTCATATGAATGTAGGGCTGTGTTTGGGTGTAGTGTCAGCATTTGAATGCAGGGCTGTTTTTGTTGGTGTTTGAATGCAGGGGTGTGTTTATGTGTAATATTGGTGATTGCGTACTAATGTGTATTCACAAATACATATGCACTCCCACACACACACATACAGGGACCCACTGTACACAGAATCACACATATACTGCCACAAAGACATATATACCTATGGATATACTACGAGAAATATGCACACACAATTAGACACACATACACAGTAACACTGATACATACAAGATTCACGTACACATATCCACATGTAGGGTCAGTGTATGTATGTACACCAACACACACAAACACTGACACATATGCAGATACATATACTGAAATTTAATTCATGATCCTTGATTCTGTTTAATTACATTTAGTAAAATTGCAGTCATTTTTGTGTTTTTCTTAAAGAATGTTAATGAAAAGGCATATACAGGTTTTTGTATCTAATCAGTTACATACGGACATACATGCAAGATTCACGTACACAGATATCCACCTGTACGGTCAGTGTATGTATGTACACTAACACACACAAACTGTCATGATCTTGTGCAGGTCAGATAGGAGGCTTATGCCAGGGTTGTTGTTTGAGACTTTATTTGTGCTTTTAGACATATTATGCAAATTGAGGAAAAACAGACTTTAGGCAATATGCCACAAAACAGGATACTTGCAAGTACTTGCAAAGAAAGTCTCTGATCACCAGGTAGGTTTGAAACAAAGGCAAGTTGGTATTAACGGCAGGCTGGTTACAGAGGCAGGCTGGTAACAGTAGAATGCTGATAACAGAGGCAGGTTTGTAACACAGGAAGGCTGGTAGTAGAGGCAGAGGTCAAAATTATATGTGAGAGTGGAGCAGGTTTGAAGGCAAGTCTGGAGCAGGTTGGTATGGAGCAGGGTAGAAGGTAAGTCTGGATCAGGTTCACAGGAACTGAAGTGATTCCGGTAAATCACCAACTTCATAATGCACTGTTTTGAGCAGTGTGCAGCCTTATGTAGCTGAAGCAAGTAATTAGTCCTAGGCAGGTGAGGACTGAGGTGACTAGTGGCTAGGGAGGCCACTAGTGGTTGAGAGCTGGAACTTCTTTTTAAAGGAACAGAAACAAAAGGAAAATAAATAAAACATAGCTGTCAGGATATGATCCTGATACAAACACTGACACATATGCAAATACATATAGTGAAACACACTGCCCGCACTCAAGGATAAACCCCTGTAATCCACAGAAAAATTAGATTTCTATGAAAATAAATGAGGGAATAAATATGTTGCAAAAATTCACACTTACTGATAATTAGTGCAAAAAAAATAAATATGGCAGAAAATGTATCATGGCAAGCCTCATACATGATTAATATCAAGGCAGGCATGGTATTATGCAAACAGCATGCAATGAATTGAAATGGTAATCATACTCCAAGTATCCAGGCAAAAATGAAACAGATTTGCAAAATAAAGTAATATTGGATAAGATGAAATAGTGTCGAGATGAGGTGAGTACCATGGACGCGTTTCGCGGATCGCACCCCCTTTGTTACTTTCTCAACATATACCTACAACATACTAACCTTATCTCTTTTTGGGTAGCGATGTGGGTGGTCTCTCTCTCATCTGGCAGCAGCAGGTATTGCTATCATTTCAACACTTTTTCATCTTATCCAATATTCCTATTTTATGCAAATCTGTTTCATTTTCGCCTGGATACTTGGCATTGCATGCTGTTTGCACAATACCATTCCTGCCTTGATATTCATCATGAATAAGGACTGCCTTGATACATTTTCTGCCATGTTTTGTTTTTTGCACTAATTTTCAATACAGTAAATGTGAATTTTTGCAACATATTCATTCCCTCATTTATTTGCAGGGTTTATCTAGTCTGTTTGGGAAAGGTCCTGCACCGGAATTTAACCTCACTTATTATACAGAACTTTTTAATTTTCCTGTTATTTAATATGTTATCACTTGGAGTGGCTACATAATTTGTGGATAGATCTCACTGCCCATCCACACCTTTTCTGTTCTATTTTTGCACTGAAACACACACACTGCCACACATGCAGACATAGAAGGCATCCTCGACATACCTAGCCACACATGCAGATACATACCTAGCCACACATGCAGATACATACCTAGCCACACACGCAGGCACATACACTGACACACATAAAGATATATACACTGACACAAATGCAGTTGCATACACTGACACACACAGAGTCACACTGACACACACATGCAAATGCATGCACTGACACACATGTAAAATACATACACTGACACACATAAGCAGATACATACACTGACACACACAGGTACACACACTGACACACACCAATACACACACTGACACAGACAAATACTGGCACACACAGATAAACACACATGAACAGATACACTGCCTGTGAGATTCTAGGGCCCCGAGCAGAGGGCACAATGCTGTGAGATCCCAGGGCCCAAGTCTCGGGCCATAGAGTGCTAGCAGATGGACAGCCTAGAGGGCGAAGTGGCCGTGCACCCCAGTGCCTTTGAAATGGCAGAACAGTACAAGCTGGGGTTCATCATGGTTTGGAACCACGTGGAGAACAAGTTTACCTCACCTGACAGTGCAGTGCCAGAGGCTGCGGGAAGAAATTGAGGAGCAGAGCACCTGGGTGGCCTGTATTTTGTGGAGGATCTGCAGCACACACACCCCAGCCAGTAAGCTTGGTATGCAGCCAGCTGGAGCCGTGTTTTTCCTACCTGCCCTGCCCAGACACCTTGTGGATGCTGCTCCTCCGCGAGACCCAGTCCTGGAAGGGCTCCCAGGAGGAGCTGGATTCCGTGACCTGGGCCCTGTAGCTGTACCTGTGGGCCGCTCTCGAGCAGTGCGGCCAGAAGATCATGCTGGAGCTGCTTTTCACGGACAATACTCTGCACGAAGGGCAAGGAGGAGTTGCACAGGGGGTGGAGCACACAGGGGCCACTACTGGGTCAGTGATCACAGCATGCAGCCAGGGCTGCAGTACAAATCCCTGGATGCTGGGTACACTGAGGTGCACAGACAGAGAGGAGTTTCATCGCAGGGGTTGACAGGGCAGCCGGGCATCTTGTGACCCCTGCGATCGCTATTGTTAAACCACTGTGGGGAATGGTATGTATTAGACCGTCTCAGGAACTTACATGTGGAAATTAATGTATTTACGTCAGAGATTGTATACCTGTCCTGTGTGATAGACAGCCACTAGAGGACGACTTAACCCTGCAAGGTAATTATTGCAGTTCACAAAAACTGCAATAATTAGACTTGCAGGGTTAAGGGTGATAGTAGTTGGCACTCAGACCACTCCAATTTAATTTAAATTTTGTTCAGGATGTCCAACAATCGTATGTAGGATGGTTTATCTTTGCCAAAAGTCGTCCATGAAGAAGATTTGTGCACGTGAAAATAATGTGGGGATGCAAAAATGGCTAGAGTAATGTCTAGACTAATGGCTATGTAATATCAGCCAATTTTGCAATGCCAATTCTGAGTTGTCAAGGCATTATAATCATATATCTATTTAAAATTTAAGGAAGAGAACTTAGACTGATGATTGTTTTTTTTTTTTCTTTTGCAAACTTGTATTAATGAAAACTGTCAAGCAGCTGCAGCAGGAATCTTAGAAAAGGAAATTAAACTATTATTAAGCATATCTCCAAATCAAAGTTTGGGTAAGTGTCACTGTGTCACTGGTAGTGCTAGCTGGTACAGCAGTTCCCTAAACAGTCTCACACTAGGATCATTGCCTCAGGCTATCTCCAACTCTGTCTTCCTCAATAGTCAAAGTGTATTTGAGAAGAATCCTGCTTGAAAGTTTTTCTTTTTTTTTTTACTGCTACTTCTCTGCCCACTCCCCCTGTATTGGCAACTTCTGACTTGATCTGTGATGGTAATTCAATCATCTTCTTTTCCACCTCTTCATTGGGCAGAGATGCATCATTATCCATCATTGCAATCCAAGCTGCTTATTGGTTTCCTCTCTATTCCAACTCCCATTTTTGGTGCCAGGAATTGAACAGCTAATCATATGTTGTGGTTATGCTGCTTAGACTCTCCTTTCAATCAGATTTTCTAGTTTAAGTAATATTTTCAAAATCTCACTTATTAGCAAAAGGTCAAGTATATTTATTTGTTTGTTTTGTAGTTAAAGGGTTATCCTAACTAAAAAAATTATGCTAAAACATACCTCAATTCCAGGTCCGGGGTCAAATTCCCCCAATCCTCTACCGGTGATGATAATCCCTTTCGCTATGTTGGAACGATAGGGAGGATGGCATGAGGGAAGGACATGGCCAGCAATGAGAGAGAATAGTGCTGTCATAGGTTGGCTGTTTCCAGCATTCTATATGTGCTAACGACAGTCATTTGATATGCACAGAAATACATTTGCTATCCCGGAACTTTTGTTCCAAGCTAGCTAATGATGCCCCAATGACATTGCTGAAGGTTGTGTCACACCTCCAGCAGCAAGAGTTTTGTAGCGTCTTGTAGTGAAAGATCGCATAAACAGACTCCAAGCTCTATAACCACTTCAAATCTCAGACTGATTTTCCTCTCTAGTCAGTCCTCTCACACCTCACTCCTCTGTCCATACATTAGCTTTCTGTATCCTATAGGAGTCAATTCAAAGTGCTAACCCATACCTATAAAGCACTGAACAATTCTAGCCCCTCTTATTTATCTTCACAGATCCATAGGTATGCCCCTTCTCAGTCTCTCTGCCCATGACCTTCTCCTTTCTGCTGCTCGCACCCGTACGGCAAACTCACGCTTGCAGGGCTTCTCGCGGACAGCTCCCTTCCTATGGAATAGCCTGCCTACTGCCATAAGACTCTCCCCTAGTCTTCAATCATTTAAGAAGTGCCTTAAAACCCATCTCTTTAGGAAAGCTTATGGCCTCCCAGAGTAACCTCTATCTCTCATAACTATTGTGACCAATACCCTGTGGTCTGGTCATTTGCCACGAGCTCCTGGAGGAGCCTGCTAGCCAGGCTCCTGCCTCAGAATTATGGGCCATACAAAATACACTGCAAACTACTCTGTTCGTGGGATTTGGGATTATGTTGTTCAGGAACCGAACAACCGCACGAACCAGAGACCACCCGGGTGCTTGTTAAGCCAAATTGACACCTTGTTACTAGTTCCACCACTGTGTTCTAATTGTTCGTCTGGGTGGCCGCAGTTCGTATGAATGGCCAGAAGGTGGCGGCCATCTTGTTTCCACGAACGCAGGCAGCGATGTTTGGGCATCAATCTCCTGGAACTAAAATAGGACATGGAAACTCCCAAACACCGCTGGACTTCCATCATCTCCTGCATTCTGTTTTATATGACTTAGAAGGGCACTGTTCGGTGGAAATGTTCCCATGAACAAGGTAAACTAGCTCCAGGGTAGAACTAGGGATTATGTTTGGTAGTTATTCATTTTTAAACAAACTAACAGTTTATGTGCACTGTAATCAAAATTATGACTTTCATGGAAATCCTGAACCCCTGAACCGATCTGGGTGGTTTTTGGATATGTTGGTCAACTAGATCGGAGCTATCAGGTGATCTAACTTTTGTGGGTTTTTTATGTATTTTGGGGTTTTTGTTGTATTGCCTGTTTCTGTACTGAGAGATATGTTTGTGTGCTCAGGTAATTATCTCTCAGGCACAGGGGAGGAGTATGTTAGATGTTTGCTTGTAACTAATCTCCTCTCAGGTCCGGGGGGAGGGATTATCCTGTTTTGTGTGGAAGTGTCATGGGTATGTTTACTGTGTCCCTGTATTGTATAAAGGCAGGCCATTGAGCCTGGATTAAACAGATTTGTTTTACCCTTCATCAAATCTAAGTTGATGTTTGGGGAACTTGGGTTATAATCACTGCAGTGCTTGGGACTTGGGAGATTCATAATGGATATACTCAGCTGAAGTATAGGGGATCCGTTACACCTGTCTCTTGCTCTCTCCTAAAGGGTAGCACTTTACTCCCTCCTCCAGCTCTGCTTCACTCCCACCTTATTTGATTGCTATTTCCTGTCCTAATGTGTTTTAAACCCCAGCTCCTATATAGACTGTAAGCTCGTTTGAGCAGGGTCCTCTTCAACCTCTCGTTCCTGTAAGTCTTTAATTGTTCTATTTATAGTTAAATCCCCCCTCTCATAATATTGTTAAGTGCTACGGAATCTATTGGTACTGTATAAATGGCAATAATAATAATAACAATAATAATAATAATAAATCTATGGAGTTATCCACAATGGGCAGGCTTGACACAACCGAATACCAATTTGTTACAAACCAGATTTGTCTAGGTTTAAATCCAACAATGAACCAGTAATTTCCACTCTCTGACACTATGACATCAGATACTATTGAAAGTGTAGATCACTGGCTACAGTTTAGTTAGTCAATCATAAACAGGGATATAATCTGAACCTGAGTCGTGAAACATTGTCCAGTTAGTTTTTCAAGTTTCTCTTAATATCTTGACTTCAGCAATCATTCATTGAAAAGCACTCTGAGGCAAATAGGAAAAACAAAAACAAAAATTAAATTCCTGAGAGACGTCCCATTCTCTTACACCATGTGATGCGATGTGGAGAAATTAAAACCAAACCCACAGTTCCTATTAAACCAATTCCATGGCCCTTTATTCTATTGTACCACTTTCCTCTTGTGATAGGACATACCTCCCAACATCAATGCACTGGGAATCTGCATGACGATGGGAGGGCAGAAAAGGGGGTAACGCAAGTAATGCAATCTTGTTACCGGTGCCACCCAAATGGGATGGATCTGCACATAAAGGTCAGCCTTGTGTAACTTGCATAGTTTAGGTAAAATTTGTTGCTTTGGGAATTTCCAACATGGAGGACAGTATTTTATTTTTCCAATTTTGACAACGCACATTCACCACAACTCAATGTTTTGTTAAAAAAAAAAATGATTAGAAGGTAAATATATGGTATGCAAGTTAACCCATGTAAATCCCCTATAAAATCACATTTCCGAAACCACAGTATGGAAGAAGGGAAGTAATATTAACTGACATCTGCAGCACAGTATCCTGTAAGCTTCTCTTTGTAGTATATAACAAATTCCGAATGCTAACATGCAGGCCATACATTCTTTACCAAATAAAAACAGCATAGCTTTTCCTAATTATTTGCTACTTTGAAACTATTTCTCTCTTGCTTTCTGAGCTCCCTTCATGCACCCCAGCCTATGCCGGTCTGATTCCAGGTACAGTCCATAATTGTGCTGAATAAACAGGAGACATCAAAAACATATTCCTGAATATGTCTTCTGTATATAACTCTTTCGAAATACACTTTTAAATTCAGTATAAGCACTGCAGTCAGTAAGAACTTTGATTCATGTTACAAGGATTAACCTGCAAAGAGACTGAGTATTTCAATCAATGTTTACTTTTATATGTGTAGAGAGTATTTCCCACCAAGCGGAATTCAATGTGCAGCTTCCATGCGTGATTTTCACAACAGAGAAGCATTTAAAAAATGAAATAAGGAAATTATTTTTTTTAAGATTTTTTTTTTTCAATTTTTGCAGCCTAAATATATACACAAACTCCTCACACTTTCGATCTCTATATGAACTCCATTCAATGTGTGTAAGTCCCATAGTTATCAGTGGTAACACCTCAAACCATAAATACCAGATGAGGAGTTGATGCACAGTGGTGATCTTTCTCAGCATTCTGCTGTTAGTGTGTTTTTATTGAGCTTTTATACATTGAGCAACAGCTTCTTGATCCAATGAGAGATCTGACTGCCATTGTGGGGTCAAGAAGGGATATTTTCCTAGCTAGTTGCTCATGAAGACCTTTGAAATTGTATTTTCTTTATGTTAAGCATCATCACACTATTCATAATGATTTTGATTGCTTTTCTCAATTCTCTATGAGAAGCTTTCTAGTGGTGATCGATGTCCATGCATTGCAGACCCAATCTGAGAGGTGTTAGGCTCTGCAGTAAAGTCTAAAAAGTAAAGTACTTCATCAGGTATAGATGATTTCCTAAAGAATTAGGAGCAGTCATATGAAACACTGTTTTGTGAATTGGACTATACTGCAGATCCAGGAATTCTCAGATACTGTACCAGTAATCATCTTTGAAATACGGGTGAACTCATTAATTGACTGTGAATGCTGGTGGCTCTACCTTAATTAGAGAGATTGTGCTGTTATTAGTGCTTATTTGTTGGAACAATATTTGTGTGTACCTTGCTTTTATTCTACAACTGATTTCATGTAATAAAATGTAATTCACTATTTTGGTCCCCTTTCGTCTATTCTCTAGATGTGTTCCCAGTAAAAACACAATATATTTGTTGTACTTGTATCTACTTATAAATTACTCATTTATGGTTGATCCATTACAAACATTAAAGGCACACTTTAGCTCATCGTATAGTTGTTAGGCTGTATAAGCTGATTTTGAATAATATGTAATATATGGTGAATTGTTTTATCACTATAGTGGCTAGTAATAATATTTTTTGTACTTATGTACTACTGAACATTTTCAATAAATATGATATATTGAGGAAAAAAAGGTCAGGATAGTGGTTTGGTGCAAAAGTCTGTTGGCTGATCTTTGATTGTTGATCTTCCTCTTCAGTGAAACATTTATACATTAAATCTCACCAATATAGTCAATATGATTCTGCTTACTTAATCCTCCACTCAATATAAAAAATAGTCTACAACCCGTAATTCTTTTTTTTTTTTTTTTTTGGATACTTGCAGTAATAGTGGTTATAGTTCCAATTCACATTATTTTACTTTGATTATGCTGCTGAAATGATCCTTTGTTTTTCACTGTTTGTATGTTTTTAGAATTGAATAAAATAACTGGTTTTACATTTCCCATGGCTATTATAAGAGCCATAAATAGCCAATGAGACTTTTGTATTGGACGCATTGTTATGTAGCATAATTTAAAACATAAACACTAAGTAGCTTTCTCATCATACTGAGCTTTATTTTTTATATTTATATTTTTAGTTACAATGTCTATCAGATCATTTATAGGCAACCAAACTAAAGGATGGCTTGTTCACAGGAAATGTAAAATGGAAACATCTGTAATCCTCAAAATATGACTGTTCACTGACCAGAATCTTTTGTTTCCATAGAAACCTACTTCCATTCTAATATAGGCTGGAAAAATACTGTCAATCAATATCAGCCTTTCACACATCTGCATTGCCACTGCTGATCCAACACAAGGCAAAAAAAAACCAAACACAACAATTTGAAGCAATATTGAAATTTGTCACAAATAGGTTCAGCAAGTGTCTGAGTAGTTTAAATGTCCAACGATTAAGTCGTCCCCTGATGTGCAGCTTTTTCAGCTGCACATCTGGGTTTTTCAGCTGCTCTTCGTCATCAATATCAACATTCAGGGTTTTGTAACATATTTCTACAAATAAAGTATATATAAACTACTCTCATCTGCCAAAAAGAGTTTTCCACACAAGCCCTGCACATTTGCAACATAAAAATATGCCACTCTCACTTTTCTGTTTTTCTTTTCTATCTTTCCTAAACAATGTATACCCATTTAGATTAACTGCCTAATAGTGCTTTTCATTCCACTATGTTTCAGTAATACTTATTACATCATATTGTCTATCATATGGCAATGACTGATGCTTCGTCATTCTTTATTATTCAGTCTCCTTGCATTGACAAATACCTTTGATGTTACCATCAGCCATCAGCCATTAGTATTGTATTTAGCGTTTTTTTATGATATACCTGATTATGTGATTTCATCACTACCCTGTCTCCATCCCTGCAGGCTTCACCTAATTCCAGTCACCTTTGTGTTCTGTATACATTTTGTATCCTTCTATGTCTCTCCCCTCATTCCCAGTTTAAAGTCTTCTCCAACTGTTTATAGAAAATAAATGATGGTTCGGGCACTCAAGGTTTATTGGAGCAAATGAAAGCAATGTTTTGGCCCACAACAGGGCCTTTGTCAAGCCAAGACCTGGATCAGCAATTATATTCTGCAAATTAAATTGTGAGGATTGGCCAACCTTAAGCCCAGTTGCACTCTGGGATCCAAAAGAGTGCAGTATCCTTTACGGTAATTTCCCCAACTGATTATTGATCCACTCACAGCAGAGCCTCTTCTATTCAGGGGCAATCCTACCCGGATTCCAAGATTGTACCCACGTACAACATCAGTTGAGTGCTCTAAAAAAAGATAAGCTCTCCTTCCTACACTATACTGTCAGTCGTGCATTAACCTCCCTAATCTAATACTGCTTTTTCACTGTAGCACATAATATAGGCAGTATCTCACACAATACTACATTGGAGTTTCTTTTCTTCTGTTTGCTTCCTCATTCCAAGAAATCATTATTTAGAACCCCTTATGTTCTTCTGACTTTTTCATTGATACCAATATGGATAATGACAATTGTGTCATCTTAAGCCCCTTGCAACACTCCATTCACTCCATCAGCAACTTTCTACCCACTTAATCACACCTCAAACTGTATAGCCTTTTTTCTGAATACCTCTCATACTATTGGAGCTGCTCCTTCAGCAGTTAGAAAGAAACCCTTTTTACTGTTCTCCTTGTTTGTCCTTTTGCCCCCAATTTATAAGGCCTTCCGAATTTACCCCTCTCTGCCCAACATATCAGTATATTTCTCTGCACTAGTCCAATACAATAATGACTGTGTAAAAAACTTAATGATGAAGTTCTAATAGGAGAGTAGTTATTTTTAAAGTTTAATTGCTCATTTGAATTAAAGGACCACTATAGTGCCCCCACCCTAAGGGTCCCCCTCTCGCCCGGCTCTGGAAGGGGGAAGGGGTAAAAACTTACCTTTTTCCAGCGCTGGGCGGTGAGCTCTCCTCCTCCGATCCTCCTTCTCTCCTCCCGGTCGGCTGAATGCACACGCGCGGCAAGAGCTGCGCGCGCATTCAGCCGGTCGCATAGGAAAGCATTATCAATGGACGCTGGCGTGCTCTCACTGTGAAAATCACAGTGAGAAGCACGCAAGCGCCTCTAGCAGCTGTCAATGAGACAGCCACTAGAGGGAATGGGGGAAGGCTTAACCCATTCATAAACATAGCAGTTTCTCTGAAACTGCTATGTTTATAAAAAAATGGGTTAAGCCTAGAAGGACCAGGCACCCAGACCACTTCATTAAGCTGAAGTGGTCTGGGTGCCTAGAGTGGTCCTTTAATCATGAAATATTGAATATAGTTTTAACAGCATATACACAGTTCATATCAGTTCTATACTTTTTATATAAATTATATATAGATGGGTAACATTTTACTGTACGTATGCAGCTTTTGTAGATTAGGTTTTACTTCATGATGACAACTTGAGTACAGAAGGTTTTTTCCTTGGCCCCAGGAACCCAATGAATTCCCAGCAACATGGAAAATAAAGAAGGTGTTCTGGTGGATTGCCACAGATGCCTTCTAAATAAATTAACATCTCGGCAAAGCAAGCTGTGATCAGACTTTTTCCCCTTTTGTTTCTCTTGGACTTAATCATATTTAACAAAGTTACATTCGTGAAACCCTAAAGAAAAACAACTTGGATTTGATATTTGCATGTTGGTTAAGTCACTATTTAATTTCACCTTGTGGAAAAGTATATGAGGGCATGCTGTGTTTTAAACAGTTTGCCTTCTGTTCTTAATGACTGCATTAGTAAATAGTCTTGGGACTGTGTTGTATTGCTGCCACTCTTGAGGTGGTTAATGCTCTAGCCCCAGGCTATTCAAAATCTGGCCTTGGTGGCCAAAGACTGAATGGACTTTCAGTGTTTTAGAATATTGCCATAGCGTGGTAAATGGCTAAGTGGCATTTTTCAAAATATCAGCCTTTTAATATTCCATCATGAAACTCACAGTTTTTGTTACCAAACAGTTCCAATATTGGGTTTAATGCTAACATGTTTGAACTTTGTTATAGGAGAGAAAATTAAATTTTTTTTCAATACATTTTTACTGAGGAGAAAACCAAACACATATTGTAATGTATGTCAATTATTTGTGTGACATTATATAATGTTTGTGAGATAAATAATATATAGAACTTTGCCCCTATTTCTGATGTTACTCGTAGGCTTCCAGACTGCTGTTTTGGCCAGTTTTACATCCCATGAAATGCAGTTAGACTATGTACCCATTCCATTTTCCTGCATGTACACACACCCATGTGGGTGTCAGAATACGTTTCACGGACCAGACCACATATAATCAATATATTTACTGTCTCTTTTCTGGCAACAGAAGAAATTGTAGTTGGTAGGCACTCCAGAAAATGCCCGAAATTTTAATGCTAGCAGATAAGGCCCCTGTTAAATGAACCTCTTCATAGATATACATATTTATTATACAAAGAGGTTCTTTGCAAAACTGTTAAAATGACAACATCAGGCATCACCTTTGGCATTAGGTGAAGACACAACAAGTACATACGTGCTAAATGTTCCTATTTGGGAGGGACAGTCCCTATTTTGAACCCAAATCCCTCTGTCCCTCTTTACTATTCTAATGTCCTTCTTTTATTGGATTTTCATGTTGTCTGTGTGTATAACACAGCTCCACAGCAATATTACTTACAGTAATGTGTCTTTAAACTTCAATGGATGTCGTGGCAGACTATGACTATCTCCCAAATCTTACCGTTAATATGTTATCACTACACCTGGCTCTCAATGCCTACCCCTGCATGTGTTACACCCAAGAGCACCCCCCCCCCCTTAGTGCTGGCAGATGGTTTAAGAAAGCCGGAGATAACTGCGAGTTCTGTAGCAGGACATAGTCCTATTTCTCTGGAACTGTGTCTCGGCCATGGTCTCCCACATTGCTCTGTCTACATTCAGCTTTATTTTCCCCTACTTCCTGGCAAGCCAGTAGAGTGCTAATTGGGGGGGAGGTACAAGAGACTAAGCTGAACAATCACTCCCTGAGTGCCCCCTTTCAGTCGGCAAGAGCAATACGATAATTGACTGGCAAAACAGACCATAGCTATGGAACTCTTTTCAGTATGGACTTTGATAGCTGCTGGTCATATCTTTATCCCAGTGGCAATTTGCCAATTCTTCATGGATATGAGTGGTATTTCGCCAACGATCGGATCAGAGCTATCCGGGTATGTATCATATGTGGTAGTTCCTGACTGTTTTAATGTGTTTTGCGGTGTATTTTATTTTATCCTCAGTCCCTCAGGTATTTGAATATAAAGCAGGGAGTGGCAAAAGAGTTAGGATTAGAGTTTAGAACAAAGGCAACATTGAAGTGTAGTTTACATAAATATGAAGAATAACCTGCCTCTAAATTCTAAAGGTAGATGCTATACTCCTAGTAATAACATGCTAACCCTCTACTGCTTCGAGGCAGTCCCCAATATAGCTAACAAGCCCTTTTCCTTAAAGTTAAAAGGTAGCCAAAGTGCCTAACCACAGAGCAAAGTGAACTAAAAACAGATGCACATTAGTGCATACCGCCTAAAAAAGGCTGTTGGCACTTTGTTTTGTATTCAAACATAGCTTTCATGGGGGGCGTGGCCTGACAGCGCAACGAGCCGGACGCATGGGCTACTAGCTCCTCCGTGCACTGACCCTCCACAGCGATTACAATAGCACTGCTCGTCCCAACACAGCTTCGAAACGCAGCACTGACCCCTCTGCAGGACATGGCATCCAGGTCAGCAAAAAAAATCAGGCACAAACAGACCTTACTGCAGGTCCGGGCGCTCACACCGCCGCGAAAGCAGGCCCAAGATGGCGCCGACGCGCCGAGATCACCGGCGGCCTACTCAGACCACAGTGACCTCACATCGGTTTCTGAGCCCTCAGCAGCCCCAGCCACTGATCTCTCCATACACAAAATGCTGAAAGCAATGCAGGCGTCACTACAAGCTGACTTTTCCAAAATAGCGCGGGACATCAGAACAGATATCCAGGCACTAGGGGAGAGAACAACCCATCTTGAAGACAAGACTGAGGAACTTATATCTGCCCACAACACCGTAGCAGACGCTTATACTGACCCGAGAGAACGTCTGGAACAACTTACTGCTAAAGTGGCGGACCACGAAGACAGGGACAGGCGCAGCAACATCCGCCTCCGTGGCGTCTCAGAAGAAATATTACCCCAAGACCTCCAGGCGTACGCCATGTGTTTTTTCCAACATCTGGTCCCTGACCTCTCACAACAGGACTTCCTCATAGACCGCATACACCGCTTACCAAAGCCAAGATTCCTCCCTGCGTCAACCCCGAGAGACACCATCGCAAAACTGCACTATTACACCACCAAAGAGAAGATCATGAGAGCCTCCAGGCGCACCCTCGATTTGCCGGAAAAATTTAAAGGTGTCCACTTGTTCACAGATCTCTCCGCCTCCACGCTGTCGAAACGGAGGGAGCTTACTCCCATCACAAGAGCCCTGAGAGAGGCCAATATTCTATACAGATGGGGCTTTCCAGCCCGCCTAATTGTTCGGCGGAATGGCACAGACCGACACATCACAAACAGCGAAGAAGGCACAAGACTCCTGAAGGAGTGGGATATCTCCCTCCCGCAACCACCTGACCGAGTCACCCAAGAGACACATCGGGGACCTCCGAGAAGAGTCCAGACCGATTGGAATGTGGCAACTTCAGCTAAGTGACATCTCCACACCCTTATTGCCTACACCCTACACGCCAGGGCATGCCGGTTAGGCACCCCTGCCAATGAACACTACTGACTGTTTCTTTCCTCCAAAACCTTTATATCCATATCTACTAATTTTTTGCATAATGTTTTATCTAACTTGTTTATTTTAAATTCTCACTACATAGCCCACAATGTGCCAGACCAGGCCTTGCGGCAATGGTGGGGCCACACCGGAGAGGGCCTGGCCATTGCAGCGATGCACAATGGAGTAGCAAAGCGTATTTACAAAAAAAAAAACATAGCTTTCATACCAAATGCTGCCTTCTATCAATCTGTATACCTAGCTAATTGTCCCTTCTTGCAATCTAATGGGAATTCTAAGTGGTATTTTTACTGATTGAGCTTGGTTACATAACATCATATTTTTGTAACATCAAATCAATTTCACTAGGTGGCTACTACTTAGATACAGTGTGTCTGTCTCATTCTCCTATGGAAGGTTTAGTTAAAGGGACACTATAGTCACCAGAACAACTACAGATTATTGCATTTGTTCTGGTGAGTAGAATCATTCACTTCAGGCTTTTTGCTGTAAACACTTTTCATAGAAAATGCAGCATTTTCATTACAGCTTAGTGATAACTTCACTGGCCACTCCTTAAGTGGCTGCTAGAGCTGCTTCCTATTTCAGTCTTGCCTAATTAGAATCACAACATTCAGTATCTCCTCCCTCTGCATGCAGACACTGAACTTTCCTCATAGAGATTCATTGATTCAATTCATCTCTACGAGGAGATGCTGATTGACCAGGGCTGTGTTTGACTCGTGCTGGCCCTGCCCCTTATCTGCCTCCTTCACAGTCTCAGCCAATCTCAGCCAATCCTATGGGGAAGCGTTGTGATTGGATCAGGCCACCACTTCTGATGATGTCAGCAGGCAGCTTGCTGTTCTGAGGCGAACAGGGACAAAACCAGCAGCTTCAGGCTTGAATGCAAGAAAGATTTTACTATATTTAGGGAGGCAAGAGGGGGATCAGGGGGACTAGATGGTGGTTATAACACTATAGGGTCAGAAATATATTTTTGTGTTCCAGACCCTATAGTGCTCCTTTAAAAGTGGAGATTTATTCATATTCTCTCCTTCCCCCTTTTGTTCCTAGTTTATTTCCAATACAGGAATACTTTTAGTATTTATAATACAACTACACTCTATATATCTTTCTAAATAATGTCATAATCCAATAGGAATAGTCTATTAGCCACAGTAGCTTTTTCACGCAATCACATTTGTAGAGCACACTATTTTTGGTGGGTTGTTTATATAGGTTTATTTCAATTAATAAAGTTTGCATTTTAACTTGATGTAGTGGCTTCAATTAATGGTAATCTCTTGGGAAATCCCCACTTTGTTGGGTCTTTCTCAAACTTTCTTTCTTTATTATTTGAGTATCAATCAACTAGAGTATAATGCATAATTATCAATTCACAAAGAGTATAATTAGAATGATTTGAGAATTTGAAGCTCAAACATATTCTCTAATATGAGAACAAGAAGTCAGACAATCTGCAAGATACATTAACCTGATATTTTTCAAATCCTTTGCACACTCAATGAAAATATTTAGCTGTAGTCCCTTTCACATGTGAGATCACTAATTCCCAATACACATACACTCACACTACAGGCCCTAGATGCACATGCACACACTTTACAGGCCCTCTCAGCACACACACAGTCTCAAAAGCTTCTATACATGAGCACGTGCTCACACTACAGCCCCTAGTTACACATAGTACACCATAAACAGACTCCTATATTCACCACAACCCCTTCTAAACACCATGAAAATGTATCTTCTTACACTGGTTACACCAGCGCCCATCGAATAGCCCATGCAATTAGGGCCACCAGATGGGCATGTGTCTTCAGGGGCCCAAAACTGTTTTTGCACCTGGGCCCACTATATGTTAGTTCCGGCACTGTGCAGCAGTTTTCCCGGTACATAAGCTCTGCCCCTGCATGGAAGATTGCCTCCTCATATGCAAGATTTGCCCCCAATATACATGGAATGTGGCAAAAGTGTGGTTCTTTGTTGAGCTCATTTGCATACACCTACCCCAAAACCCCCTGCAGTAGTGAGAGCACTGTTAAAGTGAGATTCCTGAGGGAAAAGCAAGTCTTATGGCTTGACGGGTGTGTGTATTTGTGTTTAGCAATGTATTATTTATATATATATATATATATATATATATATATATATATATATATACGCACACACATTTTATAATTGCCTCCCTACTTTTGTCCCTGGCCCCTTATGTGCCCCCCTAAGTATGAATCCTTGAGATGCCACTGAGTGATAGGCTGCGAGTGTCAGCTAATGTTGATCATTGGCCACTTGGCTAAACCTTCCTCATACTGCTGTGGAAGAAAGGATGGAAGCTGTGGGGCAGTAGTGTTGGGCACTAGAAGACCAACTTCAGGATTAAACTGCTGGGTAGCGGTTTAACCCATGAAGCTGAAGGTCTTATGGGGGTGGAACTGATCCTTTACAACATTATAGTGGCAATGCAGTCACATATAAAATGCAGTTACATATTTTACAGAATATAAATAATACTTATATACAGTTAGGTCTGGAGATATTTAGACACAGACACAATTTTGGCTCTGTACACAACCACAATGTATTTGAAATGAAACAACCAAGATGCAATTGTAGTGCAGACTTTCAGCTTTAATTCAATGGGTTAAACAAAAAATGTTTAAGAATTGCAACCATTTTTATACACAGTCCCCTATTTCAGGGGCTCAAATCTAATTGGACAAATTAACATAGTCATAAATAAAATATATATTTTTAATACTTTGTCGAGAATCCTATGCATGCAATGACTGCGTGAAGAGTGGAATGCATGGACACAACCAAACGTTGGGCCTCCTCCTTTGTGCTGCTTTGACAGACCTTTGGTGCAGCTGTCTTCTGTTGTTGTTTGTCCATGGGTCTTTCTGCCTTTAGCTTTATCTTTAGTAAGTTAAATGAATGCTTGATCGGGTTGAGATCAGGTGATTGATTTTACTATTGCAGAATATTCACCTTCTTTGCCTTAAAAAAACGCATAGGTTGCTTTCTCAGTATGTTTTGGGTCATTGTCCATATGTAAAGTGAAGCCCCGTCCAATCAACTTTGCTGAATTTGTCTGAAACTCTCTTCTGTCACATCATCAATAAACAGTAGTGAAATCACACTGCCTCCACCATTTTTTTAGAGATGATTTGGTATGCTTTGGGCATGAGCCATAACAAGCCTTCGCCATACTTTTTTCTTCCCATCTTTGGCACCGATTGATCTTAATTCAATCTGTCCAGAGAATCCTGTAACAGAACTGGGCTAAATTTTTTAAATGGTTTTTGGGCAAAGTCTAATCTTGCCTTTCTATTCTTGAGGCTTATGAATGGTTTGCACTTTCTGGTGAACCTCTGTATATGTTCTTGTGAAGTCTTCTCTTTCTGTTAGACTTGGGTAATGCTATGCCTACATCCTGGAGAGTGTTCTTCACTTGCCTGGCTGTTGTGAAGGGATTTTTCCTTACCATGGAAAGTATCGTACAATCATCCACCACTATTGTTTTCGGTAGATGTCCAGGCCTTTTTGTGTTGCAGAGCTCACCAGTGTATTCTTGCACTACCCTCTTTGAGGACAGATATCTGGTGTCCCCAAAATCAGAACTGTCCCACAGAAATTGGAATGGTTGGGAGGCATAGATACATTCAAACTAATGTACTTCATGTATATTAGATAAGTGAGGAACGGTTAGATCTCCAAATATGACTTACCTAAAACTGCCATGATGCTCAGCCAGCTAAAAGCTTACTTAACCATTATGAGTACCTTTTCAGCTTTTGTTCCTTGCTTAAATACTTAGTTACAACACACAGGGCCAGTAATAGTCCAGTAATAGACCAGTAATAATCATAATTGTTCATTGAACCCTTACTGTACATTTTACATTTGCTACATACAAATACAAAAATAAAACAACCACAAAAAACATGGAAAATTGAGAAAACAGCTTGAGAAAAAAAGTGTGGCAGTCAGTCTGTTTGAAACCATATGGTAGAATAAATACACAGAAAGTAAATTCTTTAAGAGGACTATATTTAGCTACTCCATTTTGATTCAAGTTTAGTTATTGCTATTAAAAAGCCCTTTCTAGCCTGTGAATGAATGCTGAGTAAAACAGGTCAACTTATTCGTCTACTCCCTTATAGTCTGTTGTTTCCAGGTATCTGTCATTATATATATATATATATATATATATATTCATTTTTTTTTTTTCTTTGCAACTTCTTATGACACACAAGAGATCATCTAAAATCTTAAAACACCTTGATTCAGATATTTAAATTTGATGATCTACCTGGTTAAATGTTTTCATAATGATCATGGTTATATATCAAAGATTGAATTTCTTACAACATTTTCCAGCCAATCCAAGCCAATTAGGTGATTTAATTACCCAAATCTGCCATTGTCTGAACCAAAGAAACTAAATTCCATGTTTATTTTCTTATATGAATTGACTCGAAATAGACCTAAACTCGGGTTAGAGTGCTCAGAAATTACTCATGAATTATTTCCAAACTATCCAGTTGACAAACTCCAAAAAACAAAAAGGAAAAAAGAAAATGGAGGTACCAGCTTTCTTTCCGAAACTTTGCAAATACACAGTTAACTTGGAGTTAAGTGAAATATCTTGATACTTGTGCTTGAACTTGCTTATTTACCAAAGCATCAGCATCATACAGTTTGTACTGCACTGTTTGTGGGTGTTTTCTGTGTTGGACTGCACTTAACTACAGGATGCACATGATCTCTGAAATTGAGTGTATACACTGATAGCCCTTGGGTTTACATTGAGTTTAGCTTTGCATTAAAGAAAATGATGAGAATTAACGCACCAAATCATGTTTATTTTTTATTAATTTCTTTTGGAAGTGTACTAAAACAAAATCTTTAAAAAATAATTGTTTTATCATTGGAGACATGAGAATTAATCCAGCAAATCATTCTTCAGTTTTTCAAATTTTCTTTTCTTTTTGCATTGTATTAAAAACAAATCCAGCTATTAAATATCTCAAAATAGATTGACTTATTAGACCAGGTTGTGTAAATGCTTTATATGTATAGGATTTTAATTTGGAAGTCATAATGTAAATTTTGAAAGACGTGCATTAAGTTTAATAGTGCTCACACAGTACAGAAAATCTAAAAAACTTTATATATTTGTAGAAATTAGACCTTCTAGGGCAAGCATGTCAAACTCAAAGTCTAGGACGGTCCAAATAAACAAGGTTTAAGTTTATGTGAGCCGCAAAAAACAAACAAACCTTAAAACATAAGTTTATTTACAGTATAAAAAAAAAACAGCATCCCCTTCTACAAAATCCCAGTCCCCCACATATATTAAATCCCAGTCCTCCCCCTATACTAAATCCCAGTCCCCCCCTCTACTAAATCCCAGCACCCCCTTTAGCCAACAAGCAGAAACCACTCACATTGCTGCTGTCAGTATGCGACTCTGAGTACGGCCACTGGTATACCCCAAATGGCGCAGTCCGCACCCTGTGTCAAAGTGGATCCCCCCACTACTTCTTCAAACCCTGTGAGGTGGAGCATGTCGACGTCACGTCGAAATGTGACATGGCATGTATGCCTCCATGCACCTCCAGGTACTCCACTGACCAGCCGCGGCCATTACAACACTGACCGACACACACACACAGACACACTCACTGACAGACACACACACATTTACACATTCTTGGACACACCCACATCATTTTATTTATTGCTCCCTACCTTTGGGAGCTGGTGTGGGATCTCTCCTTGGGGTCCAGTGGGAGATCTCCTTCCTGCTCCTCACTGTTCCCTCTTGCACAGTTTAATGATGCCGGGTACTGGAATATGACGTCATATTCCGGCACCTGGCATCACTACAGATGGCGCACGCAAGGGAGCAGTGAGGAGCAGGAAGACCGAGCTCCTCCAGCGACTTCTCAGAGTCCCGGACGGGTAAATTTTAGCAGAGTAGGCACCTGCAATCTGGAGAAAGCAGGTGCTTTAACACTAAGCATGTACTAGCAGCTCACTGGGCCGCATAGATGTTCATTGTGGGCCGCATGCGGCCTGCGGCCCGCGTGTTTGACATGCTTGTTCTAGGGTATTTAAGAAGGGATACCATATTCACCGTGGTTTCTGGGACACTCATAATTTAAATAAAGTGATGGGCAACAAAGAGAAAGTGCTGCCCTGCAGTATGTCAAATGCTGCAGGTAGTAAATCGGGTGACAAATCAATCAGGAATCCTTTGGAATATACATTATCCAATCAATGATTGGGTATATTTTTTTTTTTTGCAGGGGTTTTCTGAATAATTTCATTTTCATGATGAATGTTACAAATTTTGTGTGTTCCTCTACTGTAAATATTTGTATGCAGCTACTGTCCAAGAGAACATTAATAGGCAGAATGACAAATACCCATAATCAAACCAAATTTATTAGTGTTTTATTTGAGCTTTATTCTAATGGCTGTATTATTTTGAATTAGGCTTCACCCCTTGTATAGAAAACCTTCTTGGTTCTGTTTGTTTCCTTTAATTCAGTAAGATGTGATATCTTTTTAATACGATTTAGATTATATAAAAGAAGATATTTTAATTGGCAAGTATTTTGTAAAGATGCTCCTTTGAAGTAATTTTGGGAAATATATGCTGTGGGGTGATGGGTTGTTAAATTTCAGCTGCATTTTATTCTACCCAAGTTATATACATTTAAGCATGTGTTTAGGGCATTTAGCTGTATATTTGTAAGGATGAGGGCCAGATTAAAGGACCACTCTAGGCACCCAGACCACTTCAGCTTAATGAAGTGGTCTGGGTGCCAGGTCCTTCTAGGGTTAACCCATTTTTTTTATAAACATAGCAGTTTCAGAGAAACTGCTATGTTTATTAATGGGTTAAGCCTTCCCTTCTCATTGACAGCCACTAGAGGCACTTGCGTGCTTCTCACTGTGATTTTCACAGTGAGAGCACGCAAGCGTCCAAAGGAAAGCATTGTAAATGCTTTCCTATGCGACGGGCTGAATGCGCGCGCAGCTAGCCCAGGAGGAGGAACGGAGGAGGAGAGGAGTCAGAGAGCTCCCCGCCCAGCGCTGGAAAAAGGTAAGTTTAAACCCCTTTCCCCCTTCCAGAGCCGGGCGGGAGGGGGACCCTGAGGGTGGGGGCACCCTCAGGGCACTATAGTGCCAGGAAAACAAGTATGTTTTCCTGGCACTATAGTGGTCCTTTAAGAGATCACTGGGCCTGGTGCTGACTATTATGATGGACTTATTATAGAATCTTATTGACAGAAAAACTCTTTGAGTTATACCTCTCAAGCATTATGTATCTGGTGGAGGTTGTCCAGGAGGGAGACTCGCAGGATGCAATTATAAGAAAACACATACCCTATGCTAATCTCTTGCTTTCATCTCTCAATAAAATCCATACCCCCTAGCAGCTGTGTAAAAGGGTGGGCGACTGATGTGAATCATGTAACCTGCACGACCCAAAGGGGCAAACATGCCCAAAAATCAGGTGGGTCTACCCAAAGAATTTGAACGTCAGCCTCGTATAAATGAATGTCAGGCTGATCACCAATCATGCAGGCTGGCCAACACCGGGTGTACTATACAGACATCGCACTGAGTTTGGTACAAATGTGTCTAATGATACACTTGCTCTTCACTTTCTGGGGACTTCCCCTCTAGCACTCACTTGTCCGCTCCTCTTCTCACCATCTTACTAGCAAGCAGACATTACTGGTATGCAGATTTAGACAGGAAAAAGTAAGTGTAGAATTAAAATGACATGCCATACTGTTAGAGAGACCAAAGCAGCAAGAGCATTTGCACAGTGCGCAAAGTCAACTTTATCTTAACTAATGTAATAGTCAGTACACACAAGTTTTGTTCACCTACATCCCTCTACAGTGTTCATACTTAATATGCTTTGCACAAATCAAGATCTATTATGTTAACCTGGCTCTGGTCCGGATGCAAAAGCACCCGAACACATCGAGATTGCATCTATATCTATCTAAATATAAGAAAATAACTGGATAGTTGCATAAAACTGCTCCTTATAATTGTAACGGATCACCTGGCACCCCGACTGGGTACCTCCGTTAAAGGATGCTCCTAGCGCTTCCTGAGGACTCCAAGCACTGCAGCAGACACCACAACCACCGAACCGGAGAAGCATATGAATCCTCTCAAGCATATGAATGCTGTAGACAGTTGAATAGGAACCATACGAATAGGTTTACTCTCCTAGCAGTCAAACTGGAACATCATACAATAAATCCTTCCCCCAATAATGAGAGGACACTTCACTTTGAGGGTTAAAACAGGAACTCCCTGTACTGTCACATACAGTCTCTTTTATTCCCAATCCACAAACATAGTACAGCCCACAGGGCGTTACAAAACAACCAATCAATCCGTACAATACACCCAGACACTCCCACACAAAATCCTCCCCTCTGCCTGTGATATGATTACTGAACACAATGGGTAATCTCATTATCACCGGCAGAGGAATACAGTTTTTACACAATATTTATAACTTCTAAAATATACATGTCACAAACATAAAACATACATTTTCATAATCAATCCATTCAGGGGAACAACATATTAAAAAATGGCACGAATCAGACCAGGGGTTCAAAAGTTAAGGGAAAGTCCTTTGTGACTAAATGAAGCATGGCTTTCCAGCCCAAACCAGTTTCAGAGTCTTCTATCCTGGAGATTGAATTGAGAAGTAATTCAATTATCTCCCAGGACAGAAACAAGACTCCATTATGCACATGGTGAGCACAAAGCATTAAAATATTATAAAATACACAAAGTCACATTTTATACATAAAACACAGACATGTCACATATCCCCAGATAGCTGAGATCTGAGCACACAAAACTACCGAAGAGCGCTCAGATCCTATTCACACAGTTCAATTGCCATGGAGCCGAAGTCTTTAACTACACGAATGGGCTCCATGGCATAGCTATCTGGGTTAACACATTCACATAAAGTCTGGTCCATAGTCCAAAGGCAAGAGGCGGGCAAGCAGCCCCCTCCAAGGACACGTGGCGAGGCCTGCTTCGCCACAATAATACTTTATCTAAAGATAGGAGAGATAGCGAAAGTAAAGTCAAAGAACAAGCCGAGGACAAAGAATATAAAGATCATATAATCAATTAGCCAAATCTGCATCAAGGGAAAATAGAGGTCAGAGTAGTCCAGACATGCTAAGTCAGATACCAAAAGGAATATGGAGAAATCAGAATGTGCTATTTGGTGTGCTAGAGACAACAACAAGGCAATACATTCAAGTATGAGTTTTCAAATAGCTTGTATCAGTTTTTAATTGGCCTGTATTATACCTGCACACTCAGAATGCGAATGTCCATACTGGAATGATGTCACAGAACCATCGTCTTTGCTTGACTCACAAGTGGTTTACTAGAACAGGGTGCCATATGGAAATATTCAGCTTCAGAATTGATGCCAGAATGGTGGCAAGTGAATAGGATGGAGAATGATGATGCAGGGCTGGGGTAACTATCAAAATGATAGTATGAGGATCTGGGCCAGGATAGGATGAGAATGAGGGTGGCATCCCCAGAAAATGTATTGCTGGAAACCTCATGCCTGCATTTACTGGAACACCTATCTGCCATGTTAGACTAATGCATATAATGGTTTTGGAAAGATGCCCAAATGATCATATGTTAGAAAATACCCAGAATTGCTATTGTTGGACACTTTACTTGTGAGGAGTTCAGCAATAACTGTATATAGCCATGATTGGAGAGACCTACAATTAATGATTTTAAATTCAAGACGTACCCTGTACAGTGGAAATCATCCACTATCACTGTGACAACAATGTACAGGGTACATATGTTCATATGTTGTTCTAATGGGAGTAAGTACACATGGAGTCACTCCACTTAACTAATGAAGGGACTACCAAAGGTAATTAGTTGCTCTGGAGCAACAGGGATGATATTTTTTTTTATTTGCTAAACTTGTGTGTTACAATAAAAATATATCATACCACAAAAATAAAGTTACAAATAAAAACTACATACCTTCAAATTGCATGGTATATTGTATAAAGCAAGTAATAAAAATCCAAATACAGTCCATTTAAATACAAAACCATAAAACTGCTAAATGTAGAATTATCCTAAAGGGTAAATGGTTATACATGCACTATATTTATAAGATTATTATTTTACAGTTTGGTTTTATGAAAAAAAAGGAGAGATGACAAAAAGAAAACTGAATGACAGGTATCTGTGACGCAGGAATCATACGGTCATTGAACGGAGTACACCTTAAGCTAACAGGGAGGGTGAAAGGTGGTAGTGTTTTAGATGAATTTGTGTTTTTAGATGAAGCAGCACCTTTTAAATGAAAGCACGTTTATACTGAATCCTTAAGGAGTTTAGACTAGAGAGCTGTCTCTCTAAAAACTGGCCCCCCTTCAGCTGAGTCCCATATGTTTGTCTTGGCAAAAGTGCTGTGTCTGCTTGGCTGGCGTTAATGCAGGGATATTAAATTGATGGAACACAGAGCTCTTGATCCCTTTCAGTGGGGCTTCTATTTAGGTAACGGCAGGCTAGAGCTCTGTCAGCCACCTGCAATTGTTCAAATAAAAAAATAAAAAAGCTATGATGGGTAGGGAAAGAAGTAGATGAGAGGAAAATTCCTGAAAACATTTACAAACTCTTGAGACGGTAGAGGAAAACAGCATTAAATAAGCTTTAATTACTGTCAGTGTAAATAAATGATAATGTGTACAGTCAAGAAAAAATAACTAAAAATAAATACATACAATATGCTTATTTTTATATACACGTATATAAAATATAGGATCTAAATTCTGATTGTGTTATGGTTAAAAAAATTAGCAGTATGAAAATAATTACTTATGATGCCTTGCCATACTCTGCAGTACAGTATACTAGCATGAACATAATTAGGGATTATTCTAGCTTACAGTGAACGAATAATCTAAATTTTATTAAAGACAGGAGGCGAATATTTGCTTGTCTTTCTTTACTGAAAACTCCCAGCAGCAAAGAAATAGTTAATAAAGTTGTAAAAAATTCAACCAATCATAACATAACATAGAGCAATATAGTGCCACCAGACTCCTCCCACTTCCTCTTTCTTAGGTGGTGCCGAACAGGATAGGAGAAATAACTTGTAAACTGGAAACATTCTGCGGTTTAGTCCGTAGCAAGTCAACCATGTAAACGGGTAGATGAAGAGGTTAATCCGAAGTTTTCACACTAGAACAGAAGAAAAGAGACTTCGTGAAAGTATGGTCTCTTGTAGAAGAGAAAAGTACAAATACGCATTCTAAAACGATAGTCCAGAGTATCCTGACTGATTTAAGCACAAAATGGTACAATATGGAACAGGTATGTTATGCCACCAGATCAGTGTTAATTGTATGCCTACCAAACAAACTGCAAGGAATGTACAAGTTTGCCCTCGCTGTATAGTAAGTGTATGCGTACAAATCAATTTGCAAGGTAGTGTACAATGCATTAATCTCAGAGTGAGAACTTACCTGTAGGGTGGGTTCCAGAATGAACGAAGGGAGGGAAAATATTCGCCTCCTGTCTTTAATAAAATTTAGATTATTCGTTCACTGTAAAATAGAATAATCCCTAATTTTATGGCAAGACAGGAGGCTTCATATTTGCTGTTTTAACGCTCTTGAATAAAGGAACAAGCCGCATGTGGTGTTGGTTTAAAATAAAAGGTGCGAAAAGTAGATTCTCTTGACCAATCTGCGGAGGCTAAAATATCCGCCAGTGAGCCGCCTGCGCGGAACGCGGAGGATGCGGCCGCTCCCCTCACGGAGTGGGCTCCGAAAGAGCTATCAATTCCTGCTTGGGTAAGCAACCATCTCACCCAGCGTGCAATGGTGGGGGAGGAGACCGGTTTGTGAGGTTTAACGTAAGAGACAAACAGAGGTCCGGTAGGGGAACGCAAAGAGATAGTGTTGTCAATGTAACAACGGGTGCACAGGGCCACACAGAGTGACGGCCTATCGGGAAAGTATGGATAAAAGACTGACGAAGAATTCGTCTTAGTGCGTGTAATAATGGTAAATCTGACACCGTCTGGTGCAAAGGTGACAGCGTGAGAGTCAAAAGCGTGAATGTCTGAAACTCTGCGGAAGGACACCAGACACAGTAGCAAGGCCAATTTCGCAGAGAGTTGGCGTAAGGACAAGGCCTCGTTAGGTGGCCAGGAATCCAACAGTGTGAAAACCTGAGAGACATCCCAGAACGTAGAGTGTTTGGCAGAAGGTGGCCTCGTCAAACGAATGCCCCGTAAAAGTCTGCACACGGAAGGGTGTTTCCCAACCAAGAAATTGTCAATAGTGTCATGGGCCGCCGAAATGGCTGAACGAAAAATATTAATCGATCGGTAAGATTTACCCTGATCGAAGAGAGATAAGAAGTTTAAAATGGGAGAGAGAGGTGTTGAAACGGGATCGAGGTCCCTCTCCAGACACCAGCTAACCCAACTCCGCCAAGCGGAGAGGTAGGTCCGTCTGGTTCCTGGAGCCCACGATTCCCAGAGGAGTGTTTGAGCTGTGCGTGAAAGACCTGTGACATGCCAAGCTCCCCTGAAACTGTCCAAGCTACCAGTTGAAGATGGCCCTGTAGGGCAAGAGGATGGAAATCGCCCATTGGGTTCCTGAGGACTCGAAAGGAGCGAGGAAGAAGGATGGGATAGTCTACTGGTAGTTCCAGGAGGGTAGGGAACCAGGTCTGGGCCCTTCATAGAGGGGTGATTATTACTACCCTGACCTTCTGCTCTTTGACCCGGTGAAGGGTCCGTTGAATCATTGAGAAGGGAGGGAAAGCATAGGCTCCCTCCCGTGGCCAAGGTTGCAGAAAAGCGTCGACTGCCAGAGATAGAGGGTCTGGTAGCCAGCTGAAGAAATCGTCTGTCTGACGATTCAGGCGAGATGCAAAGAGGTCGAGTGTGTGAGGTCTCCGTAGGAAGTGGATGTGATGGAACAGGAGAGGATCTAATTGCCAGTTGCTGGCATCCCTCCAATGACGCGAAAACCAGTCCGCGACTAGGTTGTCGGACCCAGGGAGATACTCCGCTCGGATGGACAGATTTCGGTCCAGACAGAACTGGTACAGGTCCTTGGTGAGGTCGGACAGAAGTTTGGATTTGGATCCCCCGAGTCGGTTGACATACCGCACTGCGGAGACATTGTCCATCCGTAGTACCAGGGAGCAATTGGAGGCGTCCTTGGCAAAGCTGCTGATCGCGAAGGATCCAGCAATGAGCTCGGGACAATTTATGTGGAGAGCCTGTTCCGATGGAGACCACAGACCTCCTGTGGAGGTTTGGGCACACATAGCACCCCAACCCAAGAGGCTCGCATCGGATTCCAGAACAAAATCTGGTTGAGACCCGAAAATCGCTTTCCCATTCCAGGCTTCCATGTTGCGAAGCCACCAATGAAGTTCGATGATAACTTCGTCCGTCAGAGAAATGAATTGATCGTAAGAGGTTGAGCGATGCAAGTAGGTTGTTTTCAACCGTTGCATCGGTCTGTAGTGTAAAGGCCCGGGAAATATAGCTTGAATTGATGCGGATAGGAGACCCAGAATGTGTGCAAGGTCGCGGAGCCGAGGCTGTTGTGAAGAAAGCAACTTTTGGATTTCTTTCTTTATGTGTTTTATTTTGGGGTAAGGCAGCTGCAAAGTTGCCTGGACTGAGTCTATTTGAAAGCCCAGAAACTGGACTACCTGAGATGGTTCCAGGTCTGATTTCTGGAAGTCTATGACAAAGCCAAGGTTTTGAAGGAGAGCAGAGGTCATGTGCGTATGTTTGCGAAGCAAATGTTGGTCTTGGGCCATGATCAGAATATCGTCCAGATATATGATGGAACGTATTCCCCGAGAGCGGAGTAGTGCCATGACCGGCTTCATTAACTTGGTGAAACACCAAGGGGCGGAGCAAAGCCCGAAAGGAAGGCAGGTGAACTGCCAAATTTCGCCCTGCCAGAGGAATTGAAGGAACGCACGGTGACTTGGTGCGATTGGGACCGTGAGGTAGGCATCCTTGAGGTCGAATCTGGAGAACCAGTCTCCCACGCAGAGTAGGTCCCTGAGAAGATGGATACCTTCCATCTTGAAATGGCGATATGTGATGAACTGATTCAGTTCCTTGAGGTTGATAATAGGACGGTGATCTCCCATCTTTTTCCGTACCAGGAACATGTTGCTGATGAAAATGTAAGGGAAAGGCGAGGGTTCGATTGCCCCTTTGTCTAATAGTTTGTGCAACTCTGAATCTAAGGTTAGTTTGTCTGTTTGTGACATCCCTAAGGGTGTTGGAGGGTGGCTCTGAGTGGGGTGTGTGAGAAAATCTATTTTGAAACCCTTGACTGTGTGGAGGATCCAGTGATCCTGAGAGAGTAGTTTCCACTGTTGGAAAAAAAGGGTTAATCGACCTGCAATTGACAAATTTTTTAAATAAGTAAGGTCCATTACCTGAAGCAGTGCATCCGCGCAGGGATGTAGAGCCACGTCCTCGAATAGAGCCTCTGGAGCTGAAGAGCTGTCTGTGGTAGGGTCTTGTGGGTCTAGAGGACCAATGATCTGTGGGTCGGGGCCTATAGCCTGCAAAGGCTGCTCTACTGGTAGCTCGGCCCCTGAAGCGACCAGCTCTCCCGGAAAAACGATGGGTTTGGGAGCGGAAGACCCTGCGTAGTGAGGACTGGGCTTTATTAAGCGTTGTGAATACAGAGACATGCTTAGAGAGGTCTCGCATAAAGCTGTCACCAAATAGAAGACCATCTGCGTCTCGTCCCAATTCCTTAGAGCTTAAGTCTACTAATTTAGCGTCAATTTTATAAAGTGCCGCTTTTCGTCTTTCTATTGAAATTGCCACGTTTGCATTGCCTAATAAGCAAAGAGCTCTCTGAGCCCATTCTCTGATAATGTGTGGATCGAATTCACCACTAGAGAGTGCCTCATCTGCCAGGATAAAAATCTGGATTATGGGACCTGAAATGTCCAAAAGCTTGTCTTGGGCTGCTTTTAACCCTTGCTCTATACCCTTACGAGGGTCTTTGCCAGATTTAGTCAAAAAGGTGACCAGCATGGGGTCGAATTCAGGGGTAGAGGCAACTTTGCCAGGAATAGTAGGTCTTGGGCATTCAGCCCTCAATTTATTTCTGAGTTCTTTTTCGAGGGGCTTGCGAAGCCACATTTTGCAGTAACTGGCAATGTGATCAGGAGGGGTCCTTTCTGCAGACCGTGGGTGACGAATCACCCTTGGATCAAAAAGGGGAAGGCCTGAAGCATCCAGGAGGGTGTCTGAAGCAGGCTCTTTAGTTGGAGGGGCACCTTTAGCATCTTGAACATGAAAGGTTTCCTTAATAAACTCTGATGTTGAGGAATCCTGGGGCATATTCACCGTAGGATCCTCATCAGAGTAGGTGGTGTCATAGTCATTTAAAATATGACCAGCTAGTCTGGAAGTAGAGCCCTCTAGAGGGTCTGACGGGTTCTGCATAGTAAATGTTTGAGAACGTTTGAAGATTTTCGC
Organism: Pelobates cultripes; assembly: GCA_933207985.1. Classification (NCBI taxonomy): domain Eukaryota; kingdom Metazoa; phylum Chordata; class Amphibia; order Anura; family Pelobatidae; genus Pelobates; species Pelobates cultripes. Next base: position 175,212,399 of record OW240917.1, read on the forward strand.
AGGAGCTTTGCCTTTGCCTGCAGTAGCGCTATTCCCTTTCCAGGGTCTTTTGCGCGGGGCACTTTCTTGGTCTGAAAGGTGAGAATCCTCTGAGTCAGAGGGTTGGCGTGTAGAGGGATGAACCTCTGTAGTAGATTGCTCATGATAAGCTGCCAGAGCTTTGGGAATGGACTCTGCAATGGTGGCAAATAGCCAATCCCGAAGTTCTGCAGAAATAGCAGGGTCTTGGTGTTCCGACATTTTAATGTTTAAATTATGGGATTGACAAAGGGCAGATTAGTAACTACAGGTAAGTGTAGTAAAATTATAAGGCAGTGTTGATAAGTGACAAAAAAATGAGGCAACTCAACTAGTATAATGGAAAGGTGGGGGTCACCCACACGAACTGAAACCAGTGGGGGTCACCCACAATTATTATTAGGCACAATAAAGAAAGGGGGTCACCCTTTAACAAATGGTGAACAGCAATAAAACGTGTGTGTGTGTGTGTGTGTGTGTATATATATATATATATATATATATATATATATATATATATATATATATATATTCAGATTAGTAAGCAAACGAGGTAGGGTTGCCCACTATAGAGGACCCTGTCAAACCAAAGTGGGGGTCACCCACTATTTTAAACAACAAAGTGGTACCTGCCAATTTTTATTTATTTTCATTTATTTTTTATAAGCAGTAGTTATGGTGGAGTTAAGTAATAAAGAAAGTGGGGATCACCCAAAAAATAAGCAGGGTGGTGTCAGCCACGTAAAATATTGTTGGCAGTAGTTGTGGTGGGGGTCACCCACAAATGAAACAGAAGGTGGTGTCAGCCACACAATTTTAATATTGAAATTGGTATAGTGAATTATCACTTTAACACAAAGGGGTCACCCAATAGATTAGCATGCAGGGCTTGCTGAGCAAAAATAAACCTGCAATGATAAGGAGAGAGAAAGATCAGTGCTGATCTTAAAAAAAAAAAAAAGGCAAAACTTGACATATAGATAAGAAATGGCATAACCAATTAACTTACCTTCCGGGTAAGTAACAATAGTGCCCACAGATGATGGAAAAAAGCTGCGGAGCGAAAAAACGCGAGTGCCGTGATTAAAGATGGCCGCCGCAAGAAGAAGGGGCGGAGCCGCCATATAGGCGGGAAAGCAGTGAGGAGAAAGGGCACGAAGGCTGTAGCAAGAGACCAACAGTCTCCTGGGAAATGGAGTCCCTCACTAGGTAGTTTCCTGACAGGAGGGGAGGAGGGGAGGAAAAAAACCTGGCGGGCAGACGCTGTGTGCGGCCGAAAAACTGCTTACACTTGCAATTAAAGGTGTAAGCTACCTAAAAGCAAAATAATAAAAGAGGACATATATAACTGAAAAGGAAAATAAAAGACACTTATAAAAGACATATTGAATTAACAAAGGTGTTAAAGGAAAATTAACCTGAGGCAAACTAAACTATTATTGAGCTATCTCATAGGAAAAACAGATAAAAAAAATTATCAAATAATCTTAGAGAATTTGAAATTTAAGTACTGAAACTAGGCAACGTAACTGGAATAGACTCACCTGGGAGGCAAGCAGCAAAGAAAGAGGAAGTGGGAGGAGTCTGGTGGCACTATATTGCTCTATGTTATGTTATGATTGGTTGAATTTTTTACAACTTTATTAACTATTTCTTTGCTGCTGGGAGTTTTCAGTAAAGAAAGACAAGCAAATATGAAGCCTCCTGTCTTGTCATAAAATTGCAACTAACGTGAACAAAAGGTGATGAAGGTTCTATTCAAATGTGTTTGAGAATAGAATATTCTAAAATAAAACACAGAGGTAAACTGTGTTTATCTAAAATGCTATTTCATTGCACAGTATATTAAAACATTTCAGTGTTTCTACCCAACCCCTTTCTGTTGGTATTCCCCAAGGTTCAGTCCTTGGTCTCTTATTGTTTTCGATCTAAACTGCCTCCCATGGTAAACTCATCCTTTGGCTTACAATATAATTTCTATGTGGGTGACATGCAAATCTATCTGTGCTCTCCTTATTTCCCCTGCCCTTCCCCGCCCCCATTTGACTCGTGTCTCTGACTGCCTCTCTGCTATTTCTAACTGAATGGCTGCCCACTTCCTTAAACTTAACCTGTCCAAAAAGAACGTCTGGTCTTTCCTCCCTCAAGTGTTGCTACTCCAGTTTCTGTCTCCCTCCACTACCATCAGCTGCCTAGGTGTTCTTTTTGTCTCCATTCTCTCATTCACCCTTATGTCTAGTCAATAACCAAATCTGGCCACTCCCATCTCAAAAACATTGTGTGCATCAGTCCCTATTTAACGCCTGATGCGGCTAAGGTGCTGATCCATGCCACTATACTCTCTCACTTTGACTAATGCAATCCGCTTCTCAGTGGTCTCACATACTCCCAACCCATTACAGTCTATAATGAATGTGTCAGCGAAGCTCATCTTTGCTCCTTCCATGCCTCACCCCACTGTGAGTCCCTGCATTGACTTTCCATAAGATATGGGGCTCAATTTACATTTCTGGTTCTTACTTGCAAATCTCTTCATAATTTTGCTCCAACCTATCTATCCTCCCTAATACACAAGTATTCCCCGTCTAGGCCCCAACACTCTGCCGAAAACCTACGTCTATCCTCTGTTCGTACTCCCACCACTGATGTTCACCTTCAAGACATCTCTAGGGCTGTAGAGCTCCTGTGGAACTTCCTTCCTTCCTTTCTCTGTTAGATGCTCACCCCTTCTACACTCCTTCAAAAAAATCATAAACAAACTCACTTATTCTTGAAAGCATATCAATTAAGCTGCACCCTCGTGTATCTCCTGTAACTGTCAATAAATAACACAATAAATCTTCAGTGAATACTATTCTACCAATTTACTTTTCTACCCCTACCCTTACCTTTTGTTACTTTATCCCACTCCATCTAACATGAAAGCTCATTGGGCAGGGCCATCAACCCCTATGTTCTTGTGCATCCAACTTGCCTAGTTAGAATTACGTGTTTGTTAGTCCACCCATTGTACAGCGCTGCAAAATGTGTTGGCGCTATATAAATAATTTTATATTGTACCCATACACTGGAAGCGAGATTAAGAAATGTTAGAGAGATGTAGCGTGGGAGTAGCTGGAGGGCAAAAGATGACATTAGTAGCAGGCAACAGGTGGTTGGTGTGCAAGACTGATAAGGGGTAAGAAGGAAAGTCATGTTAGTTAATAAAAAAAAAAAAAAAAAAATGCTTGTTTTTTGTTTTTGTTTTTTTTTAATGGAAGTAGCTGAATTTACTGGATTACATTTCCTGGATAAGAGGAGAGGTCAGAATTGAAAAGAATGCCCGCCTAATTCATATGTTTTTTGGAGTGGACCTGGCTGACCTAGACTGACATAGAATAAGTGATGCTTGAAGGTGAAAAGGCAAGACATTCTGTTTTGGATAGTTTGAGTCTAAAATAATAGTAATATTACAAGTTCAAAAGAAATCAGCACTTTTCTAATTGGGTCAGAAGGAAGGTTTTCTTTCTAAATGGCAGGGGCACTGAGCTTGCATAGGCCTGCCTTACCCATTCTTAATGGGCTTCATTACATCTAATTGAGAAGCACTGGAAAGGCATGAGAGATAAGAGTAAGACCTGGATGTCATTAACATGTAGGTGGTAGTGTAATCCAAAGGAACTAATTAGATCAGCATATGATGTAAAAGAATTGTGAAAGAGCAAAATCAAACATACCAGGGATAGGCAACGTTTGGCAAACCAGATGTGGACTACATCTCTTATAATGTTTTGCCAGCATTATTACTGTAAGAGTATTTTTACGTTTTTATGGAGGAAGTAGGCCACAACATCTGGAGTGCAAAAGGTTGCCTATACCTGGTGTAGATCAAGCCTTCAAATGTAAGAAGTTAGCAGTGATCAGCAGTATTAAAATCAGTTTCACATCTGATAATCATACCTTTCAACATTTCACATGGAAACAAATATTTTTTTAGGTGACTTAGTATTAGCAATTTATGCAATAAAAATGTAATTTAGAAACATAGAATGTGATGGCAGATAAGAACTATTCAGCACATATAGTCTGACCAATTTTCAAAATACTTTAAATAGTCCCTGGCCTAAAGTCTGGGGTAGCCTTATGAGTATCCCATTCATGATTGATTTCTCTCACTGTGTTGACCTCTACCACTAAGCTGACCTCTACTACTAAGCTTTTATTCAGGGGAAACCGAACTTTCATTTAACATCAAATATTTAGCTATGAAACATAATTTAATATGAATAAAAAATGAAAAAAATGGGAGAAAATAAGACATTTTGTTATTTATTTTAGTTCTACATGACCTTTTAACTGTGAATGTCATAATACTGTTTGCTTTTACTGCAATAAAATACACATATTTGTATTCAGTGATGTCTCACGTGTAAAACAGTACCCCCTATGTACAGGTTTTATGGTGTTTTGGGAAGTTACAGGGTCAAATATAGCACGTTAAATTTTTCAGTTTTTTCACATTGAAATTCTCCAGTTTGGTTACATTGCATTTGAGACCTTATGGTAGCCCAGGAATGAGAATTACCCCCATGGTGGCATACCATTTGCAATAGTAGACAACCCAAGGTATTGCAAATGAGGTATGTCCAGTCTTTTTTAGTAGTCACTTGGTCACACACACTGGCCAAAGTTAGCCTTAATATTTTTTTGTGTGTGAAAAATGCAAAAAACTAATTTGAACGCCAATTTTGGCCAGTGTTTGTGACAAAGGCAACGTAACCAATCTGGCGAATTTCAATGTGAAAAAACTTAAACACAAGTCTTTTATTTGACTCTATAACTTTTGAAAACACCATAAAACCTGTACATGAGGGGTACTGTTTTACTCAGGAGACTTCGCTGAACACATATATTAGTGTTTCAAAACAGTAAAACATATCACAACAATTATATCGCCAGTGTAAGTGCCATTTGTGTGTAAATTTTTTTTTAAATTTCACTTTCAGTGACAAAATCATCGTTGTAATACATTTTACTGTTCTGAAACACTTATATTTGTATTCAGCAAAGTCTCCCTAGTAAAACAGTAGCCCCCATGTACAGGTGTCTTATGGTGTCTTGGAAAGTTACAGGGTTAAATAGAGTGCTAGCAAACTAAATTCCCTAGACTTTCTCCCTGGGTTGTCAGGCAGGCCCCGCAAATTGTAATTAGTAAAATGACCTAATTATGTAAAAATATTTGATAAATATATACGTAGAATTAATATATATATATATATATATATATATATATATATATATATATATATATTATTTCATTCTACGTGTAATTTTATATCAATATATATATATATTATCAAAATACAGTTAGAATGAAATTACACACACACATATATATATATATATATATACACACACACTGCTCAAAAAAATAAAGGGAACACAAAAATAACACATCCTAGATCTGAATGAATTAAATATTATTCTGAAATACTTTGTTCTTTACATAGTTGAATGTGCTGACAACAAAATCACACAAAAAAAAAAAAAAAAATGGAAATTAAGCACAACCCCCACCTGTGGACGTCGGGTCCTCATACCACCCTCATGGAGTCTGTTTCTGACCGTTTGAGCAGACACATGCACATTTGTGGCCTGCTGGAGGTCATTTTGCAGGGCTCTGGCAGTGCTGCTCCTGTTCCTCCTTGCACAAAGGCGGAGGTAGCGGTCCTGCTGCTGGGTTGTTGCCCTCCTACGGCCTCCTCCACGTCTCCTGATGTACTGGCCTGTCTCCTGGTAGCGCCTCCATGTTCTGGACACTACGCTGACAGACACAGCACAGCTTACAGCCCAAAACCGTGCAGGACGTTTGGCATTTGCCAGAGAACACCAAGATTGGCAAATTCGCCACTGGCGCCCTCTGCTCTTCACAGATGATAGCAGCTTCACACTGAGCACATGTGACAGATGTGACAGAGTCTGTAGATGCTGTGGAGAACGTTCTGCTGCCTGCAACATCCTCCAGCATGACCGGTTTGGTAGTGGGTCAGTAATGGTGTGCGGTGGCATTTCTTTGGGGGGCCACACAGCCCTCCATGTGCTCGCCAGAGGTAGCCTGACTGCCATTAGGTACCAAGATGAGATCCTCAGAATCCCTGTGAGACCATATGCTGGTGCGGTTGGCCCTGGGTTCCTCCTAATACAAGACAATGCTAGACCTCATGTGGCTGGAGTGTGTCAGCAGTTCCTGCAAGACGAAGGCATTGATGCTATGGACTGGCCCGCCCATTCCCCAGACCTGAATCCAATTGAGCACATCTGGGACATCATGTCTTGCTCCATCCACCAACGTCATGTTGCACCACAGAATGTCCAGGAGTTGGCAGATGCTTTAGTCCAGGTCTGGGAGGAGATTCCTCAGGAGACCATCCACCACCTCACCAGGAGCATGCACAGGCATTGTAGGGAGGTCATACGGGCACGTGGAGGCCACAAACACTACTGAGCCTCATTTTGACTTGTTTTAAGGACATTACATCAAAGTTGGATCAGCCTGTAGTGTTTTTCCACTTTAATTTTGAGTGTGACTCCAAATCCAGACCTCCATGGGTTGAAAAATTTGATTTCCATTTTTTTATTTTTGGGTGATTTTGTTGTCAGCACATTCAACTATGTAAAGAACAAAGTATTTCAGAAGAATATTTAATTCATTCAGATCTAGGATGTGTTATTTTTGTGTTCCCTTTATTTTTTTGAGCAGTGTATGTGTGTATATATATATATATATATATATATATATATATTTGGCCAATGAAGTATTCCTTTTACTAGGAAGCCTAGATTTGAGTGATTGGATAGATACAATTTACTGATATGCGTCAACTGTATTTCACTCTGTCCGTAGAGACCATTGCTGAGTAATCATGTTTCCACAATTTTCCTGTGATGCCACAGACAGCCATCACATTGCAGACTTTATCCCATATTTCTGCAGGCATCCTTAGCTAAGTGTGGGGCACAACAATACCTTTTCTAATATGTATCAATAAGTATGGAGTTTTATCATGTTTTGTTCTCGCCTCACTTTTCTCTGATTTCTCTGGTTATATGGGTATAAACCTCTACACATCTAACATATATCATTTGTGTCTACTTTTTTATATTACTAAGGATGCTGCATATTATAAAAAAATTATGGTATACATAGTAAAAGTATTGCAAAATATATCTTTTTATATAAGTAGTGGAACCATTTTAGAATGGTTTGACTTCTCCCCTGTGGTCTGCAGGTAGTCACTTTCTGCCTCCATTACCAATGATGATGAGCTAAAAAGTCCTATGCAAGGACTCCTCTTAGCTCTCTTGAGCTAAGCCCTGCAATACAGGTCAAGGGAATCTTCCAGCTCTCCATTATTCATAGTGGAGGTGGGGGGTGGGGGGAGCACCCAATGTATCCCAGGTAAAATAAAAAACATTTTAAAATGGTATGACTACTAACAATGGGGAGAGCCAGAACATTACTGTCACTAAAACCACAACGAGCTGCAGTGGGCAAGGTGCTTGGAATGTTCCTTTATTGTACAAAATAGGAAGCATTACTTAAAATACTTATTATTCTGCATCAGAATAGATCACTCTGAACAATAAATATCAGTTACAAAAGGTAGACCAGCAAAAATGACTATATTGCTTAGGTAGTGTGAGAGCTCTAAAAAACAGATTTAAGACATAGATAGACAGATCGATTAAGGATGAATAGATGGATAGGTAAAGCAATGCCTTAATCTAGCTATTACATTTACATTTTGTAATTCTTAAAGATTGTGTATATTATTATTTTCACATGTATGTAAAAGAGGTATGTATAACTTATAAAATATATATTTTTTGCAGATCATTTTATCCACTTATTACATTCCCGATTAAGTTCAGAATAAATGCAAATAGCTTTTGCAGACAACAGTTTGCTTGTGCTAAGACAAGGCATTCATTTAACATAGCATCTATTAGTCATAGTCAAGTTTTACTTTTCTCAGAAGGATGACAATAAATGTATTGGCATATACAGGCACTGTGCCAATCTAATATTGTTATGCACAAATGGAAAGTCCACCATGTTGAAGTGCTTCCTTCCAAATTCACAGTCTGAAAGTTTCTATCATTTTAAGCCTTGGAAAAGTTAAGGAGATGAATAATAGAGTATAGTAGCTACAGTTAGACAAGTTACATAACATTTAAGAAATGCACTACCCATAAAAGTGAGTAAATGATAGAAACAGATGACTTTATAATTTCAATGAAGGCTTAGTCACTGGACGTCTTCACCTTAAAGAAACTTTTTTATAATGAACTATTCAAACCATGTGGTTTGGCACTCTAAGAAACTAAAGTCAATATTCTCATTGCAAGCCTAACGACCTTCAAAACGCCATAGAACTACACTATTTAAAAAAAAGTGGGCAACTGTATACATTTGGAATTTTTTACAAATCACAAATCTTATCCATGTCTAAAAACCACTGAACTTGCGTCATACTGATTGTGAAATATTTCACTTCCAAGGTTGATATATTGTAGTCTGTGAGCACTAGAAGTCTGTTGGGATGCAAACGTTTAGCAAAGTATAACAAAGATTGCAAAATATGCCTTGGAATATTACACTGGATTTATTTCTGAAATATGTTGTACATTATTTAGGATTGCATTGGATATGTTATCTGTTTTAAAAGTGTCAGCATGGAGATGCACATCTTGCAGGCACATTTGGTTGTGACACATTGTCTATTCATGTGTGCTTCACTACAAATATGATCTAAAATCTATGAAAGTGCATCCCCTTTTTACTTGGTGAGAGTCACCCAATCACTGGACTGTCTTGTAATAGAATTATCAATCTTATCTGATGACAAAAGACCTTGTACATAAAAGAGCTGTAAGTCAAAAGAAGTCAGGAAATCCTTTATTGTATCCTCATATTACATACTTCCATAGGCACCACTGAGTGCCATGTTGTTTTCTTAAAGTAACACTCCATTGACCATATTGGAGAACTATACTGAACAAAATTCTAAACTCAATACTTTTGTTTTTGCCCAAATTTTTCATGAGCTGATCTCAAATATCTAAGACTTTTTCTATGTACACAAAAGGCCTATTTCTCTCAAATATTGTTCACAAATCAGTCGTGAATCTGTGTTAGTGAACTCTTGTCCTTTTGCCGAGATAATCCATCCACCTCACAGGTGTGGCATATCAAGATGCTGATTAGAGAGCATGATTATTGCACAGGTGTGCCTTAGGCTGGCCACCCACAATAAAAGGACACTCTAAAATGTGCAGTTTTACTGTATTGGTCGGGTCCGTAGGGGTCCAAAAACCAGTCAGTTGTAGTGCTTTGTTAGCTTTCATCCCGGTAATCGTAGAGTCCCTTGTTTCTCAAGTATTGTGTTAAATAACTTCTACAGAAGATCAAGTTCCTTTTCCATTTGAGATTCCAGTCAGCCGTGCATGCTACCAAAGAGAAGAGCATGACTAAGGCTTACTAGACCCAAAGGAGAGTGGTTGCTGCCAATTATCTTGGCTTTCTACTACCAGGAAACATGAAAGCAAGTTCTCTAGACTATTTTAAACTAGCCATGCAGCATATATCATTATATTCATAATATTATTTAGTAAAAATACTCCATTTCAGACTTTAACCTGTCTTTAAGTATACAGTTCTTAGTTTAATAACTAAACAGAAAATTGAAGTTAGATGAGAAATGATTCACAATAGTTTGCCCAGATAGTAAATGTGGTAAAAATACAAAACTAATTTTTATACATTACTTGTGAAATGTTTATGTCTTTTTTAAATCTGTGTTTCTGCAATTAATACAACTTATCTACTTTGTTCTCATTTATGTTGTACTGTAAAAGTTATTTTCTAAGACTTAATCTCACTAAAGCTAAAGCAGTAGACCGGACAAAATGTTATTGCCATTTTCATGAACATTTATATAAATTTAAAAAAATGTGTGTAATAAAAACAAATAATCTATAAACAGAAACTAAATCATACTTAAATGTCTATATCTGTTGCACTTTAGGCTGGAATGATACGAACAAAAGAAGACGAATTTTTCATTGAACCACTGGAAAGAGGCAAGCACAATGAAGAAGAAAAAGGAAGATTACATAAAATATACAAACGATCAGCTGCTAAGCAGGTTGTCCCTAATGACTCAGGTCAGTTAAAATGAATCACTTGCTATTTACTCCCTACATATATAACTGATTTGAAAGCAAATATAAGGCATTTCTTAAAATGCTTCCATTCATGTTATGGGTGTACTTTTGTGATGGGCATTGCTGGGCTCCCAGAACTAAAAGAAAAGTGAAAGGTAGAGATTATTGAAATTCTCAGTAATAGAGTATATAGTGTGGCTTTAATAGACCACTCAACTGGAAGTAAAGGGACTCCACTAAAAATCCCTAATAGTGCATGTTAAAAGGGGAGAATATTAGATAAAATCTAATAAGTATCCAGGAGTAGTCAATAGTGTACACCTTTAAATATATAACCATATATGGTATGAAGCAGAAAAAAACCTACCATGCAGTATGCTTACATAAATAAATTAAAACATTACAAAGAAATGATTGTTTGATATAGTGCAATTTTCAGCAAAACATAGAGATAACAATAAATATAGTTGATCCAAATAATTGGATGAAATGATAATACCCAGCTTGCTATGTTTAGTTTGAGTATTTTATATGCTTGAAACCAATAAATAATAGTCTCTGTTTGGATACACTTCTATCAATAGCATTCTTGTAGTGATAAAATGGCAACAGTTTAATAATTTGTAAACTATTTCAGTTTCCTCCAGTTATAGTTAAACTGGGATATGTATGCTGGATTAGCTTAATTTGTATAGTACAATATTGATAAAATATCTTTGAAGATTCAGCAGTGATATTAATAATATTTGTACCCTTCTTGAATGGAAATGGCAATACTAACAAATCATAATACGTGATCATAACACGTGACCTTTAGTAAATGAAGATTGCTCTGTTCGACATCCATAGTGCTTACTGTATGAAAGAGTATTTTATTGAAAAAAATATATAATTAAAAAAGCACTCACACTTGGTAAACACTTTTCGCGCTATACTGGAGTCAGGATGTATGGTGTAGGCAGCTGATAGAATTCTTCAGACTGGCCGGCAAGTGAATGGACTGACTGTGAGCCGCGTGCGTGTCACCGATCCTCCTTTTAGGACGTTACAGCACTACTTTCTGGCACTAACCGTAAACCTTACCGAGCTACACTTGGAACGCAGGAGGATCGGTGACATGCAAATTAAATTAATCCAGCATACATATCCCAGTTTAACTATAACTGGAGGAAACTGAAATAGCTTACAAATTAGAACACTGTTGCCATTTTATCACTACAAGAACTCTATTGATACAAGTGTATCCAGAGACTATTATTTATTGGTTTCAAGCATATAAAATACTTAAACTAAACATACCAAGCTGGGTATTATCATTTCATCCAATTATTTAGATCAACTATATTTATTGTTATCTCTATGTTTTGCTGAAAATTGCACTATATCAAACAATCATTTCTTTGTAATGTTTTAATTTATTTATGTAAGCATACTACACAGTGGGTTTTTTCTGCTTCATACCATATACGGTTATATATTTAAAGGTGTACACTATTGACTACTCCTGGATACTTATTAGATTTTATCTACTATTCTCCCAGAACTATAGGTCTATCTCAATGAAAGGGAACTGGGGCCTGTGAATGTACTGGCACTAACTTCATGTTGGGGATCTTCAAGATATGGGAGTGTAAGTACAATCTCATTGATGCAGAAAGTTTCATGACATCATATCATCAGTAAAACCTTGAATTGTTGACATCTAGATGCAATCTCTATTCAAACGAAAGAAACATGTTTGCATTAAATGGATATCTGTTATGTAGTGTATTCAAGATTTTTGAATATTATTTTGGGATGTAGCCTGGGGTTTCCTACAGCAGTTTGTGCAAGTCAGCTCTTAAGTGTACATTTGTTTGTGTATATTAGTATATAACGTTCTGTGTATATGTTTACTGTTCTTTTTTCTTTTAATTTCTCGTGTTTACTTAGTTTTGACGACCGAATAATGCGGTACAAATATTCTGAAACAGTGCATATTAGCAGCACAATATGACAATTTATGCTAAATGTATATTTGTCAAAAGTGAGATTCCACATTTTCAAATGTCATTTAAAAAATGTAATTTGTTCCCTTCTCTCTTACTTAAGGGACATAGGCACCTTCCATATACAATAGGGGAATAACTGAATTGTCTGAAATTCAATGTGAATTTTAAAATATGAGGCCAAGATAACTGAATCAAAAATATAGCTGGGCGATGGGGAAATATTATAGTTTGCTGGATTGGACTTGCATACAGTTTGCATTAATCTTGCATTCCCAACAGATTACATTTCAATTAACAACCCTGTACATAGCACGCTATGGTAAGTGGGCAGTTGACTTGCAAACTTAAAATTCTAACAGGAAATTTAGAAGTATAGCAGTATAGAAGATATATCCAACTCTCCTGCTTTGGCTTTAATTTTACAAGTCTTATCTTGTAGTTCATCACAATGCTGTGTAAAAATGTGTGAGACCTTACTTCTACATCTCTGTGGGATTTCCATTTCTTCATTGACTAAAGATGTTTATGTATATGACAAGGTTGTCATGACACCGAGTTTGAGTGTCTTTGTTACAGGTAGAAACCCCCCCATAGATGTAAAACATGAATTCAGTGTTGCGCATGGTTGCTAGGCAATACAGAGCCTTCAAGCAGAAGATGACACAAAAGAGGTTCTAATTAGTCTTTTATGTTTTAGACAATTAATTGCTAATACTGGAGACAAACAAATGGTTGTCCTAGCTATTTGACATGGAATTTCTGGATATAAGATAAGTGGTAACCAAAAGCAATTCGGCTACCAGTAGTTTGCTGGAAAATTTTATTTGTGAATTATTTTATTGAGGCATAATTCCAAAAAAATAATTCAGCTGAAAGATCCATTTGTCAACTTAATACAGTATAATAACCTTAAATACTAAGTGCTCATATTGCTAAATCACACATAAAGGCATTTATGTAAAATAAAACCATATAACTTCTTAAAAATTACACATTTATACAGTGTTGACGTACAGATTTAAAATATTGGAGAAAGTGGAATGGATCATTATACGAAGACTAATTATATTTTATATCCCTTTCATTGTAATAAATGCATTTTTATGACTAAACTTAACCTATGTAAATATAGGGCTGGTTATAAATTGGTTAACTATTGCCTTGTATAATTAATTGGTGTCTTAAATGGCACATACTACAAAAGCTTAATATTATATTTAAAACATTTGCTGAGGAAGTAGTCTGCTTTGCTAAATGCTAAAGAGATTGGAGTCCATGGCCTCTGCTGACAAATGAACTGTCACTTTTAAACTCCCTGAGGGTTGCTCATTAAACTCTAAAATACAGCAAGCTGAAACCAAATTGCAAAATTAAGGCAAACATAGCTGATTTGGAGAGATTCAACAGCTAGGCTGTTGTCATAGTTTGGCTATTTTAACATACCATACAAATTGCCATTCTGTTTTAAGTTCGCAACAATTTTGAGTTTAGTAAACAACTCTTACTGGGTGTTGTCATAGTTTCAAATAGTGCTGTATCAAACTTAGCTCACTTATAGGAATGATATTCAAAAACCTTGATGAATATGTGACTAGTTTTTAATCATGGAAATAATTTCTTAGGATAAATGCATCTTGTAACTAGGAAGTCATATTTTGAAATAGTTGAGCTTGCCATATTTTGTACACCTTAAAGTTTATTTAGCTCAAAAATAGGATGAACATAAAGAATCTTCCTAGGCCTTGGTACTCCATCTGTTGTAGCCTTTGAATGAAGTGAAACATTTCTTGTACTGCAGCAAATGAAAGAAGTTATTGATATAAGTGATATGTGTATACTTGTTCCTTTATTTACACAAAATAAATAATATGCATAGATGCAGAGTGGATGTGTGAGGCACCATGTACTTAATATTCAGAGATAGATTAGTGCAGATACATCTACTATAATGTACTACTGCCATGATGAGACCAGGAACAGCACAACACAGAATTCAGAGGCATACACAGAGTCATTGTGTGACTCTATTTGAGTTTATGCATACATGTATGTGTTTATGTGTATATAAACATTATGAAATGTGTACATTGCAAACTTTTAGGAATCAGAATGTCTCAAGACATCATAATAGACTAAGACTGAGTTGGTATTCTTTTCTTGTTTGTTTATAGTACACGATAATTGTATGCCACATTTAATCTTATTGTTAAAGTAGTGTAGTAGTGTGTTAAAGTAGTGTAGGGCTTGATTGCCAATGTTAGGGCAGTGCAGGGGTTAAAGGGATTCTATAGTTTAAGGAATATAAGAGTTGTATTCCTTACACTATAGTTTCTTCTGGCTCTTTTCTCCCTCCCCTCTCCACCACCCCCCCTGCACCACCCAGCATGGAAAGGGATAAAAAAATGTTTTTATTTACTCTCCATATTCCAGCGCTGAGGGAGCTAATGCACATGCACATGCACAGCAAGTACATTAGGCCCTCCCCATAGGAAAGCATTGTTTCAATGCTTCCCTGTGGGGATTTAATTGATGATGAGTGTCCTCGTCAGTTAGGCGAACAAAAGTCGCCTAGCAAGCAGGAAGTGCCTCTGATGGCTGTTTGATTGACAACTGCTAGAGGCAGTCTTAGTATTGCAAGGTACCATATATACTCGAGTATAAGTCGACCCGAATACAAGTTGAGACCCCTAATTTTACCCCAAAAAACTGTGAAAACTTATTGACTCGAGTATAAGACTAGGGTGGGAAATGCAGCAGCTACTGGTAAATTTCTAAATAAAATTATATCCCCAAAAAGTTATATTAACTGAATATTTATTTACAGTGTGTGTATATAATGAATGCAGTGTGTGTGTGTATATAGTGCAGTGTGTTTGTATGAATGCGGTGTGTGTGTGTATGAGTGCAGTGTGTGTTTGTGTGTGTGTGATCCAGAGTGTGTTTGTGTGTGTGATGCAGAGCCTTGGTGGGGGGTGGGCAATTTTATTAATTTTTTTTAATTATTAAATATTTATTTATTTAGATTTTTTCGTCCCCTCTCCCTGCTTGTTAGCTGGCCAGGGAGGGGCTCTCATTCCCTGGTGGTACAGTGGATGGGCTGTGTATGAGGGGGGCTGGCAGAGAGCTGTAACTTACCTTTCCTGCAGCTCCTGTCAGCTCCCTTCTCTCTCCTCCGGTCCAGTCAGCTCCCCTGTAAGTCTTGTGGTCTGTGTGCCGCACAGAGCGTTGCCACGGTAACCCGTGGCGACGCTCTGACCCCGCGGCTCTCGCGAGACTTACAGTGGGAGCTGACAGGGGAGCTGACCGGACCGGAGGAGAGAGAAGGGAGCTGACAGGAGCTGCAGGAAAGGTAAGTTACAGCTCTCTGCCAGCCCTCAACAGGACCGCCGGGCTTGTAATGAGCCCGGCAGTCCTTGTCTGTATTATGGCAATGTAAGTTGCCATAATACAGACAGTGACTCGCATATAAGGAAGAACTTCACTGGTTTAGGGCAGCAGTGGGACATACATTTCCCAGTACTACCTGGGATTAGTGGGAGTTAGTGTGCTGGGCAGCAACTTAGCCTCAGTGAATGTGTTAAACACCTAACAAATCTAAATTTAACTTTCTGACACTTTACACAAAGACAATGTGTCTAAGTCAACAGATAAAAGCACTGGCTTCAAAGCTATTCCTTTGATGCTTTGATTTAAGGCAGTTATCAAAGTACTGTACTTAAAAATTAATCTCCTTGACAAGTAGGCATCATCACAGAGTATAACAAAACTTGTTTCGTTTGTTCCTCCTTATCACTATCTTATTCAGAGAGGTCTGTTCTTGTATCACTGGCTACTGGGGCTATTTTGAGTAAACTTTTTCACAATCGATTCAAGTAAATATTGCAGTGCTTTGCCATTAGAATGACTTCACTTGTGTCGCTTCACTATCACTGTAGTCATCATAATAAACTACAGTCATCAGAATATAGACGTGTATATGGAAAACAAGCAATGGAAACACCATTAAATCATGAAAATGGAAACAATATACTCTTGCAATGTCTGGTTTCCTTTAGCCAACAAGTTTCTATCAGGAGTCTATGAAAATGACTTCCACGTAGAAAATTGTAAAAATACTGTGATAATATTTTCTAGCTTTGAATGAAATTGTATCCCATGTCGCCTGAGAAAAAACAGACACAAAAGCACTCACATTGTTGAATAGATTTGTGTGCTTTGCCAAATTTTTGCTTAATTTGCAAGAAAGAGAAATAACTTGATAAACTTTTACATGTGCCCCATTCAAATAATAATTTTAAATTGTTGCAATAGCACTCTGTTTCGCATTACCCTAAGCTGAAAATAAGTGTCATGCCAGCAAAGCAGCAGGGACAGACTGAAATTTGGTTTTGTCTGGATGTTATCATTATCTAGGCAACACAAATTTTCTCTGTGGTGAGAACTCAATGGATACAATAGAATTGAGGGAAACGAACAAGCGTCCAGATGACCTTAGGTATCAGTTTTTATGTGACCTCTGTAGCATGGCAAATGTTGGATAATGGCTCAATTGCAATTCTCTCTTTCCCTTTATTAAAATGTCAACCCTAAATTTGTAGACAATTAACCCATTTCCTCCTTCTACACAAATGCAACAAACAAAAAGTTGGCTGATCTAAAACGCAACATACACAATAGTCTTTATTGAATTTCTTGTAACAGTCAAGGCTTACTATTTAAGGCTTTGAAAAGACCCTCTGAGTGTAGTGGCTAGCTCTGCTGTTCACACCCTATTGCGGTAAGATTCCTTTAAAATGTATTCATGGAGAGGTCAGTCTGAGGATTTTGTTAACACAATTAGTCACACCGTTTAATCTTTTCTTAACTGTGGGAAATTTGTTTGAAAAAAACAGATTTCTTGAGCCTAGTACCCTATCTCTAGCTTTCTGTTAAATATGTCTGTTAGGATATGTGCTAGTGGCTAATAACTGATTTAATATCACATTTAAAAAATAAAAATTGCTATTTCTGCTGCTTGGCTATTTTGGCCTTCTAGTCCCTTGTCAATTTTCCACAATTCACAGTTTAAACCTCATGGTTATTTATACCTCAGGCAGGGAACCTATCTGTCCGCCTTTACCATACTTTATATTAGTAATGCTTTTTAAATGTCATTTAAATGTTGTGCCAGTCGAACTGCTAGTACATTTCAGTTAAGAAAATTAAACGGATCCCACTTTTATCTTTTAGGCAGGGACATTTATTTATTTATAGAATATTTTACCAGGAAAGATACATTGAGATTTCTCTCGTTTTCAAGTATGTCCTGGGTCCACAAAACATTGCTTTGATGCAATAAAATACAAAAACAATATTAATACACAACATATACAAAATTTAACATAGAACAGGTAGGAAATATATAATCAACCATGACACGTGCATTCTGTTTTGAGATATGTAGAGAGGGATCTCTTAAAGGACTTTAGGCTTGGGGAAGATGTGAAAGTGTGCAGAAGGTCGTTCCATAATGACATGCTTAAAGGACCACTATAGGCACCCAGACCATATCGGCTTAATGAAGTGGTCTGGGTGCCAGGTCCAGCTAGGTTTAACCCCTTAAAAGACCACTATAGTGCCAGGAAAACATACTCTGTTTCCTGGCACTATAGTGCCCTGAGGGTGCCCCCTATGTTGGCGCACACCTAATGCTTGAGCCTCAGCTGAATTTAAAAAAAAATTAGATATGCTCTTGAGAACCCAGTCCAGAACTGGTCCAAAACACTGTGCTGGCTAAGCATGAAAAAACAAACAAAAAAAACAACTAAATTATTGTTTTACTTGATGATCAGATGCGTTTGACGTCTCGCTCTAAAGTTTGTAGGCAGACTTTACACTCAAGATCTGTAGCAGTTGTGAGGCACTCTAGTTTTTTGAGACATACTTTCAACTTGTACTGGAAAAGAGAACTGTTGAGTGTGGAGTCTCGGTCTGCTCTAGAAACTCTTCAAATTCTTCAATAGGATAAATGTATGGCTGTCTTGTCTCTGGAAATTTATATTGCTGTAATAGCTGAACTGTTAAGATAGATACTTTAAGAGCCATCCAGTCTTCTTTTCTTTATGACAGCCACAGCTATCAACAGGTTTGCTGGAGTATATGTCACGAAAGGGTACAGGGAAGCAGTGCTTTCTGGGTGTCCTCAAACTCGTATGGTGGTGAGTCAGTATGGAAAATATGAGGACAGAAAACAGAAGATAAAATAAGAAAAATGCCACTTACAATTTTCCAGGGCTTATGTTCAGCTCAAGAGATATGCGTCTGGGCAGTATGATCCCCGCCTGTGATCCCCGCCTGTGCATTAGATCAGCTGACACATCCCGGCCAATCTCCAGCAGACCCTCCCTCCCAGACCCTCCCACCTCCTGGACAGCATCCATGTTGAAGTGTTTCATTGTTTTGCCCATAACCTTTCTCCATTAAAGCTTGATATTCTACTTATTCAAATAGCTCTATGAAATTTATTTTTGCAACACTTTTCCATGTCCTTACCAGTTGTAATTTAAAAGCCAGGAATAAGTGAATAGCTATGTCTCTAACGTTTTTATTTAGCATCTTTATGTTATTGTGAAACAAAGCTAACAGTAAATTTGATCTACTTTCCCTTTCTGCTAATTTTGAAAGGATGAGAAATAATGTGTTCCATGCCTGTTTAATATCCTTACATTCCCACCATAAATGAATAAAGGAACCTACCTCAATAGAACATCTCCAGCATGTTTCACTATATTGACTTTTTAATTTTAAAAAACATTTGGAGTCAAATACCACCGGAATAGGAGTTTGAAATATATTTCTAAAATATTTACATTATGTGTAACATGTTTCTTGAGATTTATAGCTGTTTTCTATTTCATTTCATCAATTTCAAGTGCACATTCTTCTTGCCATCTCTTTATTTGCATCAATTCAGAAAATGGTTCTTGTTGATTGATTAAATTATACATGGTCTTTCCCATCTTATTTTCTATTTTTCCTAGGAATATTGCTTCTATATTTTTGTTCTTATTTTTTTTAGATCTCAGTATCTCCTTTTCCAGATCATTTTTTAATCTTAAATAATTATAAAATTCATTTGGTGGGAGTTTGAAGTTTTGGTAAAGTTGACTAAAGGGTACAACTTCTTGTTCCTTTATTATCTGATATAAATGAGTTATCCCTTTGTCTAAGTTGTTAAACTTATATCAGAATCAGAAGAATTCCCATGATATTTAATGGGGTATAGGATTTCAGCTCATACATTGCTAAATGTTTTGATTTTATTTTTCTCCAAACAAAGCTTAAATCTTTTAAAATAGGGTTATCCATTACATCCTTTACTTCTTTTGACCATAGAATGATTCTCACGTCCTTTTTATTTAGTGCATTATTTTCTTATTCTAACCATTGTGAGGCTTGATTTGTATTGCACCATTTCACTATATGAAATAACATAATTGAGTCATGGATTATTTTTATATTTGGAAGATCTAAACCTCCTTCTTTCATGATTCTAGATAATACTTTGAATGCAACTCTCAGTTTCTTAAAGTTCCAAACAAATTGAATACATATCTTTTGGAATTCAGATACTACTGTTTTAGGAACCGCTAATGGAATAGATCTGAATATTTAATTGTTTCTATTCTGCCTATCCATGAAATGGTAATTTTTTTCCATTCATTTAATTTATTTTTAAATTTATTTAACAAGGATTTATAATTAAATTCAATTATTTCCTTTTTTTTTTTTTGAAAAGGCAATTTCTATCCCTAGATAGTCCATTGTTTTCTCTTTCCATTGAAATATGTATATGTTTCTTGAAGATCTTTATTATCCTCCTTTATATTTCCCATTAGTGCTTGGCACTTATCGATATTTAATTTATAGAATGATATTTCAGAAAACTCATCTATCTCCTTCTTAAGTTCCTTACTAATAATATTGGATCTTCTAAAGTTAAAAAATGTCATCAGCATACATTGATAATTTACATTCACTTTCTCCCGCTCTGAAGCCTTTTATCCCTTGGCTGTCCCTAATTTTTTGAGCAAAGGGCTCCAATGAGAGTACGTATAACATTGGAGCCAAAGGGCACCCTTGTCAGTTACAATTATATATTTTAAACCAAGGAGATCTTATTCCTGAACCTAGCATACAGGCTTGCGGATCTTTATATAAAACCCAGATTGATTTCAAAAATACCTCCCCCAGATTAACTTTCTTTAATGTTTCTTCTTGAAATACCCAACTGACCCTGTCAAAGGCCTTCTCAGCATCCAATACAAAGTCAGAAGTGATCTCTTTCCACTATGGGTCGAAAACATTATATTCATTATTTTTCTTATATTATCCTCTGCTTTTCTGGATAAAACCTGATTGATCTTTATTTATTAACTTGTAGATAACTTTTTTTAATCTATTTGCCCACACCGATAAATATATCTTCGTATTTATGTTTATAAGAGAGATTGGTCTGAGAATGTTTAAATAATGTTTTGTTTTTACCAGGCTTCAAGATGGGAGATATGTTTGCTAATAATATCTCTTTTGGCATTTTCCCTTCTTATCCAATTTCCCTAAATAGATCCAATAGATGATTTTCCAGATCCTTTTCAAAAACTTTATAAAAAATATTAGAAAATCCATCCGGATCCGGTGCTTTATTTGTCTTTACATTTTGAATCACATTTGAAATTTCTTGCAGAGTTATTGGAGTGTTTACGATTTCATAACCAACATCAGATAAATTGGACTTATTACATTTCTCCAGATATTTTTAAAACATTTTGCAAACTTCTAATAGATCACAATATTTGCCTAAATGATATAGTTTTTTTATAACAATTTGAAAAGGAAACGCCTATTTTTACTGGGTCAAGTATTGTCTTCCCATTTTCTGTTATTTTGTCTATTTTATATTTTTTTCTTTTGATTTTTTTAGCTTGTTGGACATCATTCTATTAGCCCTATTTCCTTGGCTATACCATTTTTGTTTTAAGCGCAGAAGGTTTAAATTCATTCTTTCTACCTTTGCTCCAAAGACTTATGGTCACTGGAGGGCAAGTACTCTACAGCATCATTTATCCAGTTACACTAGTTTTAAAGATTTATTTTTATTTTTTTTGTAATTTTGTTCTATGCTGCACAGCCATTTTGCATGTTAAGGTACTTACACCAGGCTTGAATAAAGGATAAATAACATAATTTGAATCTATATGTATATCTATCTGTGACAAGTGTTCCTTCACATGTACGTTTGCCACAGACTCCTGGAGGAGTGTAGAAGCCGGCCTCCTGCCCACTGACTATGGTCCAGGTCTGGGACACTGTTTGGGAGTTACCCTGCCCAGCCACCACTAGCAGCTTTCCCTGAGTGACCCTGGTTTGGCACTTTCCCTTCATGCGAATTGAACCGAACGTTGGCTCTCTGGCGGCCGTTCAAATGAACCAAAACCACAAATAGTCTCAACAGTACTTAGTCACGATTGCTATGGAACTAAATTCGTCTCGGAACTTGGCCGCCGGACTTGGCCGCGAATGTTATGGAACGGTTTTCGGCATGAGGTGACAGTGTAGTTCCCGGACAACTTGGTTTGTGGTTTTAAACCACTTATGAAATCCGCCAGGAGACTGCTTTTTGGAGGAAAGGTGCCTGATACTAAAGGGAACAAATGCTACCTAAAAGCCAGGTTGAGCACCCCATATTGCGGCTGCAGGAGGTCCCAAAAGTTGACCGGCAAAAGGACCAAACACCCTGGAACTATTTTGGGCATAGTACCATGTGTGCGGCCTGTCAGAACTTTAACATGGTGGCGTTTCCCCTACACTGCATGGATCTATGCTATTTGGAGAACTTGGGTGCTCAGATCAGGGATATTTAACAATGCATTATTTGTGGGGTTATTTCATGATTTTATTATGTTTTTGGTTATTTTAATGTTATGTCTCTGTTCCTTCATTGGCATCAGGTTTTGATGACAAATATGTTTTGTTTAAAGTTAATGTTGGGATCTAATATACTTTTTTTTTGCCTGGACTACCAACCTTGCTGTCCAGAATCTACACAACACAACCATCATATCCAGTCCTGGCCACAAATGTACACTTGGCATATCTAGGTTAAATTTTGTAGATGTGCAAAATAGTAAACTCATTTTGTATAGTTAGTTTTTTTGGTAGAACACTAATATATTAAAAGCTGAATATATATTGATAGTGATACTTGAGGACTTGTGACTAGATGTAAAACGCCTACTAACATGACTACACTAGAGTCACTTTCTCAGAGTAAAGTAATAATTGTGAAATCTTGATTTTCCATTATGTGGGAAAATGCATTTAATGTATGTGGAACAGAGAGATATAAAACATTGCTTACCATATTGAGAGGTCAGAGTTAAAGGAATTCAAAGTATTTAGCAACATAAATGGAATCATGAAACATGCGTAATACATAATTTTAATATGAATACCGTGTGAGTATATTTATGTAAACTTTATTGCGAAAACAAACAGGATATCAAATGCTTTCCCAGGAGAGCAATGACTCAATTACTCATTATTATTTTTTTAACCAACCAGTTTCATTCCACCATACTGACACAAAGTTAATCATCAATGGACTTATAAATGAAAGCATCATTGTTTTTAATTGTACACTTGTCACTAAGGAAAGCATATTGCATTCCCAAGCACTAACAATGTTTTTGGTTTTTTTCTGGCTTGTGGCCTTTAAATGCACCTGCAAGGACACTGACTTAACAGTGGGATGCTGCGTTTTCAATAGCAGTAACACATGCCAGAGTGCATTAGAAGCCAAAGCTCTCATAATAGCCTTTAATTATGGCATAGACTTTGAGATTTCAAAATCACTTAGCTGTTACCCTGTGTAACAAAGGATCCTTGTTACAGTTTGAGTGCAGTTATAACTACATGAAAAATATAGTCTTTGAAATTGAGGATGACAAAATTACTTTCATTATAATTGATAACTATTTGTCCTAGGTTTTTTATCTTCAAACATTTAATTTGAATAATTTTGGTGCTAAAAAGAGTGATGCAATTATTGCAGGTGGTTCTGTTTTCTATAGAAGTATTCTCAATCATAGTAGGATTAACAATAAGAAGACCCTAAACTGCCACTTTTCTCACTTTTGCCATCACCGATGTTGGTGGACTCTAACTCCCATAATTATACCTTGCAGATGATTTATTGTTCAACAACAGTTGGTGGTGCTGTTTGATCCCCTTAATTAGCCCATAAAGAGATATGGGATTCAGAATAACCATGATAGACAATTATCTGAGGAAAATATAGTCTTTGAAATTAAGGATGACAACATCACTTTTATTACATTTGATTAGTACCCATATCACTTTTATTACATTTGATTAGTACCCATATTCTAATTATCACTTGTAGAATTTGATATTGAGAGTAAAAAGTGGTACATTTATTGTAGACATTTCTCTTCCTTTAGGAGTACTCATTTCTTCCATCAGATTGTGACTAGTTTCCTTTTAAAGTTATAGTGCCAGGAAAACAAAGTTGTTTTTCTGGCACCATGGCTTCTATAGTGCCCCCCTACCTTATTCCAGTGCTTATATCCCTTGGTGCTGGTTCAGGCTCTGCCTATGCTCTTCTCATGCCGACATCAGCCGTTAGGTGGACCTTATGCACATGTGTGGAAAGTGCCGCATTCGCATTAGGGCTTCCCCCATAGGAAAGCATTCTATAATGCTTTCCTGTGGGGTTTTAGGTGACACTGGATGTCCTCATGCATAGTGTGAGGACATCCACATCACTTAAGCGACCAAAAGTCAACTAACCACTCAGAAGTCCCTCTATTGGCTGTCTGGTAAACAGCCACTACAGGTGGAGGTAACGCTCCAAAGCAAATATTGCAGTTTATCAAAAACTGCAATAATTACTATTGCCTGGTTAAAGGACCGTGGACACTGCACCCGGACCACTTCAATGAGCTGAAGTGGCCACGTTGCCTATAGAGTC
Source organism: Pelobates cultripes (assembly GCA_933207985.1). Lineage (NCBI taxonomy): Eukaryota > Metazoa > Chordata > Amphibia > Anura > Pelobatidae > Pelobates > Pelobates cultripes. Next base: position 175,236,645 of record OW240917.1, read on the forward strand.
CCTTTAGGGTAGTTTGGGTTAGGAGCAGTAGTGAGATATAAAGGCAGTAGAGGTGAGTTAAGGGCTGTACTGAAAAGGTAGGAGCGGAAGTGAAGGTTAGAAGATGTTGTATGTGGGGCTAAGGGGCTGTTGTAGTGGTTAGACATAGTAGTGGGTGATAAGGTCAGTAGTTGGGGTTTAGAGGCTTAAGTGTGGGGTTAGGAGCAGTAGTTTGAAGTTAGAGACTAAAGAAAGGGGTTAGGAGCTGTAGTAAGGGGTTTAACGACAGTAGTGGGTGTTTAGGGGCTATAGGATGTAATGAGGAATTAGAGGGTGTTGTGGGGTGGTTTAGCAGCTGTAGTGAGGGGCTTAGAGGCTAAAGTGGGGGGGTTTGGGGCAGTAGTTTTTGGTCAGTAAGGTGTTTGGGCCAGAAGTGGGGGATTAGGATTTGTAGAGGGTTAAAACATGTAGTTGTGAGTTATAGGCTTAAGTTAGGAGCTGTAGATTCTAATTATTAGAAGCTGAATGGCTGAAGTGGGGGGTTAGAGGCTGAAGTTAGGGGTTAGGGACAGCAGTGGGGAATTGGGAGTAATGATGGGTTAGGGGCAGTAGTGGATGATTAGGTCCTGTAGTGGGGGTTAAAGGCAGTATTGTGTAGTTAGGACCTGTAATGGAGGTTAGGGTCAGTGGTGGGGGTTTAGGACCTCTAGTCCTACGTTATGGGCAGTAATGGGGGGTTTAGAGGTGGATTAGAGGTGGAAGTAGGGGGTTGCCAAAAAATAAATAAACATTTAATTAACAAAAAAAAGTTTCTTCCTCCCTGAGGCTTACTTTGGGCCAGGAATGGGGAAATCCTGATCCCTTGTTGTTCTGTGGGAAATGCAGCATGTCTACACCCCCAGTGGGTGCAGACAGCTCCTTCTGGCTGGAGCCTGGAAATGTATCAGAGCATTGCCATGGTAACCTGTAGCAATGCTCTAATACAGTAGAAGGAGCAGAGAACATGGTCTGAAAGTACAGGCAAAGTTCTCCCTCCTCTCACTAAACATTAAGGGCCAGCTTGTGACCACAGCCAGCTAGTTCTGCATCAATCGCTGATTGATCTCCCTGCCAGCTAGTTCTGCATCTGGCGCTCTGGCTGCATCAAAGTGTGCCTAGGCACACCAGGCACACCCCGCAAGCAAGTCTAAGATAACAACACAAACATATCGCAGAGCAATATGGATTCAGGTTGAATACTTTGCTTCAATTTGTGTAACTTGTCTGGGTTACAAAAAGTGAAATGGTAGACACTATAACCTGTTCAATTGATCTAAGTATATATACAAGGTTATTTACGCTGACCTTAAATTTGAAATTCACTTTGAACTCTAACTAAAGTACCCTAGCGCTGCCCTTCTATAATATTTTAATGCTAGACGACAACCCCGAGCAGCCCATCCCCTCTATGATGAACTGTTATAAAATGGTTTAACACTGAATGGAGGGATAACACAAGGGAACGTCAGGCACTATAACCAATTCAGTGAGCAATGTCCCTTTAAAATAAAAACTTGACCTTATAGAGCAGCGATGGCGAACCTATGGCACGCGTGCCACAGGTGGCACGCCGAGCCCCCTCTGTGGGCACGCGGCCATAGGTTCGCCGGAGGGAGGGTGCGCTCCGCCGGCGCATCCATAAGGCGGCACAGGTGGCCGCCTTAGGGCGCACCGGCCCGGCGGGCGCAAAGCCGGAGTGACCGGCAGGAGGTGAGCGCATAGAGCACAGCGCTCCCTCCTGCCAGGCACTCTGTGTAGCGTGGCCGAGCGCACCGCGGTACAGGAACTTGTGTTTCCTGTACCCGGGCGAACGGAAATGAAGTGCTCACAGAGAGAGCACTTCCTGTCCGCCGGGTACAGGAAACATAAGTTCCTGTACCGCGGTGCGCTCGGCCACGCTACAAGGTAGGAGCTCAAGGAGGGGGGAAGGGGGACCTGAGTGGGAGAGAGATGGGAGGGGGACCTGAGGGAGAGCCATGGGGGGAACTGAGAGAGAGATGGGGAGACCTGAGTAGGGAAAGATGGGGGGAACTGAGGGAGAGATATGGGGAACTGAGTGGGAGAGAGATGGGGAAACTGAGGGAGAGAGATGAGGGGGAACTGAGGAGAGAGATGGGGGAAACTGAGTGGGGAGATGGGGGAACTGAGGGAGAGATGGGGGAAACCGAGGGAGAGATGGGAACTGAGGGAGAGCCATGGGGGAACCGAGGGAGAGCCATGGGGAAACTGAGGGAGAGAGGGGCAACCGAGGGAGAGCCATGGGGAACTGAGGGAGAGCATGGGGGGGAACTGAGGAAGAGCCATGGGAGGGGGAACGAGGAGAGAGATGGGGCGAGACCTGAGTAGGAGAGAGATGGGGAACTGAGGGAGAGCCATGGGGACCGAGGGAGAGCCATGGGGAAACTGAGGGAGCCATGGGGGAACTGAGGGAGAGATATGGGGAACTGAGGGAGAGATATGGGGGGAACCGAGGGAGAGATATGGGGAACCGAGGAGAGATATGGGGAACTGAGGGAGAGATATGGGGGGACTGAGGGAGAGAGATGGGGGAAAACTGAGGGAGAGAGATGGGGGAAACTGAGGGAGAGAGATGGGGGAAACTGAGTGGGAGAGAGATGGGGGGGCTAAACTGAGTGGGAGAGAGATGGGGGGGCTAAACTGAGTGGGAGAGAGATGGGGGGGAAACTGAGGGAGAGATATGGGGGGGGGAACTGAGTGGGAGAGATGGGACGGAAACTGAGGGCGAGAGTTATGGGGGGGAACTGAGGGAGGTATAGGGGGAGAAAACGGAGTGTGGGACGGGGGAGAGGGGGGACGACATACACACAGCACCCCTGCCCTACACATATCACCCCACACAAAGACACCCACACATCACATCACCCCACCCACACACACAAACACATACAATGTACCCCTCAATGCAGTGTGTGTACACTCAGCAGTCTGTCTGTGTGTGTACACTCAGCAGTCTGTCTGTGTGTGTACACTCAGCGATCTGTCTGTGTGTGTACACTCAGCAGTCTGTCTGTGTGTACACTCAGCAGTCTGTGTGTGTGTGTACACTCAGCAGTCTGTGTGTGTGTGTACACTCGGCAGTCTGTGTGTGTGTACGTGTATTCAGCAGACTGTGTACTCAGCAGTCTGTGCGTGTATTCAGCAGTCTGCTAAATACAGACAGACTGCTAAGTACATAGACAGACTGCTAAGTACATAGACAGACTGCTAAGTACACAGACAGACTGCTAAATACACACACAGAGATGTTAATTAGTTCGGACAACTGTATGAGTTGTTTTTTTGAAACTTAAACCTCAGTATTCAGGTTTAAATGCTGTTTTGGCACTTTGAGGGAAAAAAAAATTGGCATGTATTACGGTTTGGGCACTCGGGCTCAAAAAGGTTCGCCATCACTGTTATAGAGTGTTCACAAAAAGGGTAATTATTATGTAAATGCAGTTACAAAACAATGATGTCAAAATTGTGCACATTAGAAAACAACTTTAATTACATTTTATCAGAACAAGAAAAATGTTATAATGAAAAAAGATCCATTTTAAAAGGGCAATGGTCACCAGAACCACTGCAGTTTAATGTAGTTGTTATGGTGTCTACAGACTGCCCCTGCAGGCTTTTTAATGTAAACACTGCTTTTTCATTGAAGAGGCAGTGTTTACATTGCTGTCCCGGAACACCTCTCACAGCAGTCACTCAGATGGCTACTAGAGGTGCTTTTTGGGCTCTGCATGGAGACACTGAATGCTCTCTATATTGGGCCAGAAAATTAAAATGTGTTTTTAGTATGAGGAATACACATTTGTATTCCTGACACTAGAGTGTTACTTTAAAGTTCTGAAATTGTTTGCATAATTCATTTTAGGATAGTAAAATGGTTTAATGGATTTTTTTTCCATTATGATACTCTTGGAACTCCCCAACTAAAGTTAACCATTAATGTCTTTGAGGCTCAACCATGAGCCATTGTTAACAGAACCTTGAATATATTGGGATACAAGTTAATATTTGTAAAAAATTAATACAACTTTGTAATTTATCTTGGAGAGATATTGATTAAGTTTCTTTAACACTTTATATTTTGTGTCATGTAGCTTGCATACCTTGCATCTAATGGGAATTACCGATATCTCAATACAGAAACGATTTAAATCTTTTGGATAAGCTTTTCAAATTATCACAATCTGTTTGAAAAACTTTTCAAATTATATATCTACAAGCATTCTCATAGACTTTAATGGTTATTTCTGTAGATAAATTATTTGAAAAGTTTTTCTAACAAAGTGATTAAGCTTATTCAAAAGAGCACTATGTTGGCTTGGAGTTACGTTATACATTTCCCTTTATATTTTCAGTTTTTACCTCTGCCTTCTAAAAAATAAACAATAAGTTGGTCGCAACAAAGCAGGAAAATGTGGACTGAAAAAGTGGTTTTGATCATCTTCCAGACCAACAGATGGTGTAGCTAGCTAGAGCTAACATAATTTTCTTTCTTTATAGTTTAATAGACATAGTGGCATGTCTAAATCAATAAACCAATAGTGTTATCAGCATGGTAAAAAGGTATGGAAGCAAATATGCATGTGTCCCCTGTGTATTTCAAACAATAATGCTGCTACTACATAGGGATACTTTTGGCAATGTTGTCATCCCAGGATTTACATTCAACCAATTGCCATAGTCGTCACAGTCATCTGGCAGTCATACACTCTGTTATATTAAAGAGGAAGGTGGGAGAGAACCTGACCACATCACTCTAGTTTTGAATGATAAGTTATGAATATCTTTGTGTGCAAGTATGTATACTTATGAATCTAAGGTTTCTTTCCTGAGTTTGCATGCAATTGTGATACAGATTCTTGGCTACATAGTTCTTTTACATAATTAAAACATGGATTCCTATTTTAAATCCAAAGTACATCCATGGAAAAGCATCCTATAAAACAGTGTTGTAAAGACATTTTTAAAATTCTGTTGTGATATTACTGCCATGGAAATACATGATATTAGTTGCAACTATGAATATATTGCCATTGGCAATTTAAAAATATGATGTCAGCCGTAGCTTTGCTATGAATAGTTCTGGTTTGCCAAGGTATTTGATTTTAAGCCTTTGTTTCATAACTTTGTAACTTTGGAGCCATTATAGGTACGAACACTTTTTTTTTTCTCAGTATTTCCAAAGGGGTTATGATTGTACAGACTTTTTTTCTGGAAACAATGCTGCTTGAAGACAATTTTATATTGAAATTATACAAAAAAAGCAGTTGCTCATTTAACTGCAATATAAGAAGCATGTGTATTTTTCTCATACAATAAATTCTGCTCTCCAGGTGCCAAGATCATAGAAGAACCTCTGCAAGTCACCACAATAGTTTTAAAATAACAATGTAAACTCCTAGAAAATATAATCATTTTATGTGAATGTATTAGGTGAACCCTGTACATTACTTGGGCCTTCAACCCCTAAGGATGATACATTTAACCACTGTACATTACTTGGGCCTTTAATCACCAAGGATGGTACAATTACACCTCTTGGTCACCTTAAGTGGCAGCAAGTATGTGCACATACATTGGGAACACTTTCATATTCAGTCACACACCTTTTTGTGCTCATGAAAGCTTCAAATGTATCAATGCAAGCGCTACAATCTGCGATAGAGTATTTTAGAGGAATACTGATCAATTATGTTTTGTACAATGCTCTCAGCTTGGGTGATGTTGGATTTCTCTTTTTAAGAACTTGATTTACATCAAGAGATATTCAATTTAGCAGGCTAGTTGAGTAAAGCAGTCTAACTCACACAGACATGGAATAACTCCTGGACAACTCTAGCTTTATGGGATTGTTATCTTTAGCTATGTTCTTAATAATAGAACACTCCAAGCACCATAACCACATACCACGTTTAGGTTCACCATTTCACTTCAGTCCACAGTTTCATTTTGTTTTTTTGTCCCCCTTTTTTTTTTTTTTTGATGCCCAGAGCATATGTTTTATTACAACTCATGTCACTGCTGCTTATTATGGTGGGCATGCCATGTTCACAATATTGTAATAAATTTGCCCTACAAGGATACTTGTTCTCCAGAAATCTCTTCTTTTTATTCCATTAAGATCTTTTGAGTGCGGTTTTGCCATTTTTGTAAACATTTTCAGAAATGGAGGAACTAGAAGCACGTTTACTGCCATGGTGGAGGAAGTAATTTGTTTCCTGCTGTTTTTGTGACATTGTGTATACTTACTCTTTTTAGTCTTTATCAACAAATAAATATATTTATTTATTTTTTCTGTTTCCCTTATTTGGGGTGGCGGCACATACCTCTGCTTTATTTCACTTCAGAAACCTATTACAGTTTGGTTTTATTTTTTATCCCTTATTATCCTAATTTAAATTCTCCTTCTCCACATTTGTATTTACCTTCTTTATTTTTTTAATTATATACTTTAATATATTCCCTTGCTTAATCAGACCCCAGACAGAGACTGAAGGTATTGAGGGAGAGCAAAAGATGATGATATACACTTACATTTGGCAGCAGCAAGGAGCTGGTGCTACTGTGGTCTCTTACTGCTACTTCCAGTATGGATTCTTGCTTCTCTCTCCTGTTGGCATCACTACCTGGTGCTAGGATCCAATCATACCACCTAATTTGAGAGACAAATAGCACAACTTCACTTGTGAGCAGCTACTATTGCTGCCCAACGTGCACCAGAAGTTCTTTTTTTGTGGAGACTAAACTTGTGCAAACAATATACACAAAATACAGGTTGCGCCAATATAAAGTCCAATTAGTCCACAATTGCTGGTAACCCTCCAGACTTCAAATGGTGGGAGTATATGAAATTAAAGCAGAAAATAACTGGTGATGGTGCAGAGTATATGAAACTAGGTGCAGCACATACAACAATAATATATAAGGTACATCACTCACATTTGAAAGAGCTATAAGCTCTGAGTTTAATAGCATGCAGTGGTACAATCCCCACTGATGGATATGTAGATCTGAGGGCTGGTCCCTCATTGTATGGTTTGATAAATAAAAGATAAAAACAGCAAAACAATAGTGCTCACTGTAATCAATGTAATAATGATTGTAAAAATTAAGAATATTCTACTTACGTGTAGAGGAGCGGTATTGTTTTCTGCTTTTATTCCATATACACCCACCATTTGAAGTCTGGATTGTTACCAGTTGAGAATACATATCTCTATAACACTACTTTCACCGCTGCCCTGAATGCTGCAGGCCCACTCCAAACATGCACCTCGAGGAAGACACGTCCCCATCTGTGGCACACTAAATCAACACGCTACCTGCAAAGATGCTCCTGTTGTGCTGAATGCTGCTGAAGGAAGTCTCGCACCCAGTCAGACTTTTTCCATTATAGATTCATATTGCATTCATACAGCACAGCCCTTGCCCTCGCCAAACAGTCATACTTTTTCTCTCTCATGAGTTCATGCTCCTGCCAATCCCAGGTATTTTTAAAAATACCTTTAACTCTCTTCTTCACCCTGCTTTGGCCACCCCCCAAACTAACCTTACAGCTGATAGCTTTGCATGCTAAATTACCATCAAGATTGAACAACTAAGGAAATTATTCTCCCCACATTGCCCCTCTCTTTCTCAACCACACATAGATTATACCTTAGCTACCCTTTAGACTTTCTCCCCGGCTAGTGAACACGAGGTGGCTTCCCTTCTCCTTTCCTCTCCCCCCACCACCTGCCCTCTTGATTCTGTCCTATCTCATGTTATCAGATCTTACTTCCCTTGTCTTGTGCCTTCCTTAACACACATCTTCAACTGCTTTCTCTCTTCTGGTGTTGTCCCTGCTGCCCTTAAACATGCCACTGTAGTACCCATCCTGAAAAAAATCTCTTGACCCGTCCTCTCATTCTAACTATCGTCCCATATCCCTGTTCCCTTTTTCCTCAAAGCTTCTGGAAAGACTTGTCTTTACCTGTCTGCCTCACTTCCTCAATTCCAACTCTCTCCTTGACCCTCTTCAGTCTGGCTGCCACCCTCTCCACTCTACTGAGGCTGCTCTTAGCTTAAAGGACCATTCTAGGCACCCAGACCACTTCAGCTTAATGAAGTGGTCTGGGTGCCAGGTCCAGCTAGGGTTAACCCATTTTTTTATAAACATAGCAGTTTCAGAGAAACTGCTATGTTTGTAAATGAGTTAATCCAGCCCTCAAATCCTCTAGTGGCTGTCTCATTGACAGCCGCTAGAGGCGCTTGCGTGATTCTCACTGTGAGAATCACAGTGAGAATACGCAAGCGTCCATAGGAAAGCATTGTAAATGCTTTCCTATGAGATCGGCCGAATGCCCGTGCAGCTCTTGATGCGCGTGCGCATTCAGCCGAAAGGGAGGAGAGGAGGAGGATCGGAGGCGGAGAGCTCCCCGCCCTGGAAAAAAGGTAAGTTTTAACCCCTTCCTCTCCCCAGAGCCGGGTGGGAGGGGGACCCTGAGGGTGGGGGCACCCTCGGGGCACTATAGTGCCAGGAAAACGAGTATGTTTTCCTGGCACTATAGTTGTCCTTTAAGTTACTAACGCCCTAATCACAGCTAAATCCATAGACCACTACTCCATACTAATTCTTCTTGACCTCTCTGCTGTCTTTGACACTGATGATCATGTTCTCCTTCTTCAATCACTCGTTCTCTCTGATACTGTCCTCTCGTGGTTTTCCTGCTATCTCTCCCAACACTCATTCAATGTCTCATTTTTCAATGATACCTCCTCCTTTCATCATGCATCGGTTGGAGTCCCCCAAGGCTCTGTCCCTGGTCCCCTTTTATTTTCTGTTTATACTGCCTCTCTTGGCAAACTTATCACCATATTTGGATTCCACTACCACCTGTACGCCAGTGACACCCAGATATATCTCTCCTCCCCGGACCTCTCCCCTGGTGTCCTGCAATGTGTCACTGCTTGTCTTTCTTCCATCTCCGAATGGATGTCCTCCCGCTTTCTGAAACTCAATCTCTCTAAAACTGAGCTCCTTGCCTTTCCTCCTCCTAATACTGATCCTCCTCTTTCACTTTCCCTTCAAGTTAGTGGTACCCACATCATCCCACCCTTGCAAGTGTGCTGTCATGGTGTTATACTTGACTCTGGTCTCACCTTTGAGCCTCACATCCAGCATGTTGCCAAATCCTGTATATTCCATCTTAAAAACATAGCCCACATTCCGCCCCTTTCTTAAGCAAGATGCTACTAAGGACCTTGTCCATGCTCTAGTAGTTTCCCACATGGATTATTGTAACCTGCTCCTAATTGGTCTTCCCAAAAGCCATATTGTCAGTCTGTAATGAATGCTGTTGCCAGACTGATTTTCACCCTTCAGGAAAGCTTATGGCCTCCCAGAGTAATCTCAGTCCTCTACCTCACATACCTGTCTGTTGCTCTCTCTTAAAGGGCAGTACTCTACACTCTCTTCCAGCTCTGCTTCACACTTACCTTGATTGCTATCTCCTGTTCTATTTTTTTATTTTTTTATACCCCACCTCCTATAGAATGTAAGTTCGTTTGTAGCAGTGTCCTCTTCAATCTATTGTACCCGTACGTTTTTTGCAATTATCTTATTTATTTTTAAATCTCCCCCTTTATAATATTGTAAAGCACTACGGAATATGTTTGCGCTATATAAATGCCGATAATAACAATAATATACTATTTTTGTATATATTGTTTTCTCTATATCTTTCAGTAAGGGGTTGAGGGTAGCCTTTACTATTCATGTTTGCTGCCTGCTATCATATTTATACTCTGTTGACACTCTAGCGTTTATCTATTTTTTGTGTCTATAGGCATGTGCAAAACCTGTTGAAATAGGACAGGTTTCTGAAATGCCTAGTTGCTCTTGAGAAAAAGCCTCCAGACAGTCACTAGTCAGAGGCAGGCCGATTAAAGGCAGATTTATCAATTTTGACTTATTTTTGTAATTCAAGTAAGTGATTGGATCTATCCACTAAAATACCATTTATTCCTCCCTTTAAGAATAAGTTAAGACATACATGTAGGCAAAAGCTGGTGTATGCTTATATATATTTTTTCTAATATTTTTTAGTTTACCTCCTCCCTTTTTTAAACACCAAAAAGAAAAACTTAGGAGTCTTTAACTACTGCAAATGTTCTTTTTCCCATATAAAAAACGGTGGTGGTCTGCCCCAGGTGCTCCTATGGAAGAGCCTCCACTGGTTCCCACCTAGTGTGTTGCCTTCTTCTAACCACTTATAAGTCTCAATGTGCTCTGACACTAGCATTGGTTTTGATTCATGTGCTTATTTCTATATGCATCAAGTCCCTTAGCATGCCAAATTTATTACATCCACAATAATAATTAAAGCTGGGACCCCTTACCAGCAAACACTGTATTTGAGGTCTCTAAGTGCCAATGTTCTTATGCCTTAGTTTCTCCATTACTGGTCTAGTGTGTATAGTTAAGGAAATAGTCTGGAACAAAATAATCTAAAATACAATAGTTTTCACATAATGTCATAATGTGGTGAAAATTCTCCATTAAATCATACCAAAAAAACTCTTGCAGAATAGTGCAATATGAAAATGAGCAATAGCATGTACTTTCTTTTAAATGTTTTTTTAAGCTTTGCAAACCAGTCTGTCGAGGCACAGCCAAAGCATATGTTGTTAATTAATTTAGCCTCCTTGTTGCTTAAGGGTATACGCACATGAGTGAGGCTAAGTAAGGAATGCCTTATTGAGATCGCACTTGTGCTCTTTTCAGCAGATTACTGAGCATGTATTAATGTGCCAGAACGATAATGGAAAGATGATGTCTCCCATATACTGAAGTGCTGTAGAGGTATGTGTGGGGTTATATTTACCCCTGCTGCACTAATCACCCCAGTAGCAGCTTTACTTAATAGGGAACTACCATAACTCTTTTTTTGTTAAAGGAGAGTTCCACATTTTGCACTCCTGTCCCAGCAAAATTGGGTCCTATGATGTGTTCTGCAGTCTGTGCCTAGGCCAGCATGCCATTTCCCTGCATGGGAAACACTTGCGTCCCACTGTTGCACAGAGTGCTGCAGGGGATAGAGAGACAGAATGTCTGAAGGGGGATATGGAGTCTGTACCATAGGTAACCCAATCCGATCAGCAGCATCCAACCCCAACCTACTATCACAAGCTGCAGTTTCTACCACTGCACCCAAAAGGTATGGAAACGAGAGGGTGGCTAGAAATATGTATTTTCTTTATTTCTGTGTGTGCCTGTTTGTATCTGTGACCTGTGTATACCCCTGCACTCATACACCAACAACAACCACAAATGCACCTTTGCAATCACACTCACATACTTTATATAAAATCATGCCTACATTCAAACACACATGCTACACAGACACACACCCCGCATGGAAATACCATAAAAACATATGCATTTGCCCCTGCATTCAAACATTGCCACTACAAATAAATACACCCTTGTATTCACACACCTATACCATATGAAAACACTTTTATTTTCAAACACACAGACACTATACACATATACAACCATACAAAAGTGGGCAAATGGTTGATACCCAGCCGATAAGTCACTGTGGGAGTTGTACAGACTTTGAGGATCTAACGTTTGGCTACTTGTCCTCTATAGGGGGGCCCAAAACAATTTCTTGCACCAGGGCCCACTCTTCATTAGCTCTGCAACAGAATAGAAATACCTATAGAAGTGTTGCAGTTAAGATTTGGCCCCATCTCCAGTAAACCACACAGCCAGAAGAATGTAGCTGTGGTGAGAGATGTATTGGTGGAAGAATGTGACTGTGGGGATGGATGATCTTGAGGAAAAAGTTTTGGAAAAACTGATAAATGTTCTATAAATTGAAAATGATGGTTAGTGTGCCAAAGAAGCAGCCAATAAAAAAAACACAAAAAACAACTCGACTGAAATAATAAATTGCACCAAATAACTGAAAATTACATGTAAAAGTGACAGCAACACTTTGATGAATCTCTCGAAGTGTTCCTAAAATTTATTTTCAAATATTGGCAACTAGACCAGACAGTCCTCTTTAAAAAAAATAAAAAAAAAAAATCTTGATTTGGTCTATATATTTTATTGCTTTTCATATTATATTCATCTCTAGGGCAAAAAGAAAGAATGAGAACTCTGAGAACGTCCAAAAGCTTAGAGTAAACTCAATAGCTTGGCCTTGGTACATCCCTGCTCAGGTCTCAATAGTTTTTGCTCACTTGTGCCATTACAGAGAGAACATATCTGAAGCATATCAGACTGGTCCCACGTGTACGGGCAGTACAGATCTGAAATGCAAACAAGTTTCCTCTGCACAAGAGATACAGCAACCCCAGACGATCGTTTCAGCCTTCTTTTGGGCCTCGTCAGTGAGGTGTAGCTGATATCCCTCTAGGCACAGGGAGCACGCGGTTTATGTCTGGATTACCCTTTTAACTTGGGGTGAGTCAAGTTAACCCCTTAAGTACTGCGGGCGTTCTATGCCGTCCTTTTTTGCGTGGTCCTAAACGCCGGAGGGGGGCATAGAACATCCCCGCTGTCCAGAGGAACATGGAAAAGGGGAAAGCTGTACATTTGACCCCTGTAAGTTTGCAAAAACCTATAAGACCTGTACATTGGAGGCACTGTTGTACTCGGGAGATGTTGCTTAACACATATTGGGATGTTCTTTGGCAGTAATACATAACAGGAGCTGAGAATCCATGCCTAAAGTACAATATGTGTGAAAAATAACACACAAAAAATGACTTCCCAAAAGGTTGACAAAGACTGGTGGTAGAATTAGTGCATGAAAAGTGTTAAAATACCACCATTTGAAATACCCTAGGTTGTCTACTTTTCAAAAATATATGGTTTGATGGGAGTAAATTACATTGGCCAGCTTCAAAAATGTCCCAAATAGGACATGGGTGCATGATGACCAGCTGCGAAAATTCCAAGTTGAAAACTGGAATGCGCACCCTCCAAATAAGGTATTTTAGCCCCCAGAGAACCCTTATTGCCCTATAACTTTCCAAAAAAAAGATAAGAACATGTTCACATTAGGTATTTATAAATTCAGGACAAAATTTAAAAACTATTTAGCACAGGTGTTTTTTTGGCAGTTGTACATGCATAACAGATTTTGGTGGTCAAAGTTAAAAAAAAGTGTGTTTTTTGTCATTTTTTCATATTTTATAATTTTTTTATAGTAAATAATGATATGATGAAAATAATCTTTAGAAAGACCATTTAATGGCAAGAAAAACAGTATATAATGTGTGTGGGTACAGTAAGTGAGTAAGAGAAAAATTACAGCTAAACACCACAGAAATGTAAAAACATCCCTAGTCCCAAACAGTAACAAAATTGAAAAGTGGTCTGGTCACTAAGGGGTTAAGCAACGTAACTGGGCATTTTCCCACGCTAGACCTCATCACTCCCTTTTCCCCTCCCGATCCCCTGTTTATCACTGAGGCAGCTGTATATTAGATACGTGTGCAGTATTACTGTGATATATTATCTGGTATATATATTTTTTATCCCCGGCATTTATTCTAAATTATATTTTTATAGGAGGCCTCTTGTCATGTTGAAAAGTACTTATGGATTTATAATTTGGCTTACAACTGGTTAAGTGCTATCTCATTTACTATTTTTTATTTTAGCTACTGTGCACCGAATATAGCCTAAAATTCAGAAGGAAACAGACACTATTAAGTGACACTGTTTAACCTGGCAACACTGTTTTTGTATCAAACAGCCAGGTGGATAACTTTTGGTTATAATCATTATGCCCTGGTTATCCACTTAGCCCCCTCCTTAATGCAACAGGCGTAGGACATTTTCTGCCCTGCACCTGATGTGCGTTTTTTTTAAAGATTTCAATATATAAATACCTTCTGAAAGTGAAAGCCTAGGTTTTTCAACCTGCATATATTTAAAAGAAGTTTGTTTCATGCCAGAGACTTAGGAGACAGTTTTTCGAGAAATGATCTCATGCATTCTTTGGTGTGAGTCTGGCACATGCATTAGGCACTTGAGTCATTTCTAAAAACAACTTCCATCTAACATTGTCATAATATAGTAGCAGTCAAGTTATCTCACTAAGCTTTCTAGGATTATGGTAGATGTTCAACATATCTTCGGGATAACTCCTCTACTTGGGTTTATTCCAGCAGCAAGCATGCCGCATGATAAAAGAAAAATCAGTTCTTACTATTAAAAGTACGCCCGTTTTTAGTTTTTTTTTTTTCTCTAATTGAGTTTGCCAAAGTATTTATTATTGTTCCCTAGCACAGTTTTTAATTGTATTGTAATAAATATATATAATTTAATATATATATATATATATATATATATATATATATATATATAGTTGCAAGAAAAAGTATGTGAACCCTTTGGAATGATATGGATTTCTGCACAAATTGGTCATAAAATGTGATCTGATCATCATCTAAGTCACAACAATAGACAATCACAGTCTGCTTAAACTAATAACACACAAAGAATGAAATGTTGCCATGTTTTTATTGAACACACCATGTAAACATTCACAGTGCAGGTGGAAAAAGTATGTGAACCCTTGGATTTAATAACTGGTTGAATGTCCTTTGGCAGCAATAACTTCAACCAAACGTTTCCTGTAGTTGCAGATCAGACGTGCACAATGGTCAGGAGTAATTCTTGACCATTCCTCTTTACTGAACTGTCTAAGTTCAGCAATATTATTGGGATGTCTGGTGTGAATCGCTTTCTTGAGGTCATGCCACAGCATCCCAATCGGGTTGAGGTCAGGACTCTGACTGGGCCACTTCAGAAGGCGTATTTTCTTCTGTTTAAGCCATTCTGTTGTTGATTTACTTCTATGCTTTGGGTCATTGTCCTGTTGCAACACCCATCTTCTGTTGAGCTTCAGCTGGTAGACAGATGGCCTTAAGTTCTCTGCAAAATGTCTTGATAAACTTGGGAATTCATTTTTCCTTCGATGATAGCAATCTGTCCAAGCCCTGACGCAGCAAAGCAGCCCCAAACCATGATGCCCCCACCACCATACTTCACAGTTGGGATGAGGTTTTGATGTTGGTGTGCTCTGCCTTTTTTTCACAACACATACCATTTCCTCTGTGATATCCTCCCATGAAATCCATTCTTGTTTAGTGTTTTATGTATTGTAGATTCGCTTACAGGGATGTTAGCATTTGCCAGTGACTTTTGTAAGTCTTTAGCTGACACTCTAGGATTCTTCTTCACCTCATTGAGCAGTCTGCGCTGTGCTCTTGCAGTCATCTTTACAGGATGGCCACTCCTAAGGAGAGTAGCAGCAGTGCTGAACTTTCTCCATTTATAGACAATTTGTCTTACCGTGGACTGATGAACAGCAAGGCTTTTGGAGATACTTTTATAACCCTTTCCAGCTTTATGCAAGTCAACAATTCTTAATCGTAGGTCTTCTGAGAGCTCTTTTGTGCGAGTCATCATTCACATCAGGCAATGCTTCTTGTGAAAAGCAAACCCAGAACTGGTGTGTGTGTTTTTATAGGGCAGGGCAGCTGTAACCAACACCTCCAATCTCATCATATTGATTGGACTCCAGTTGGCTGACATCTCACTCCAATTAGCTCTTGGAGATGTTATTAGTCTAGGGGTTCACATACTTTTTCCACCTGCACTGTGAATGTTTACATGATGTGTTCAATAAAAACATGGCAACATTTCATTCTTTGTGTGTTATTAGTTTAAGCAGACTGTGATTGTCTATTGTTGTGACTAAGATGATGATCAGATCACATTTTATGACCAATTTGCGCAGAAATCAATATCATTCCAAAGGGTTCACATACTTTTTCTTGCAACTGTATTGTCAATCAGTGTGTTACTGAGGTTATGCAAAACACGGACAGCAAATCAAAATATATTATATCAAATAAAGAACGTCACAGTGGCTTATGCATACATTATTATTATCAAAAACATTACAATGCTCAATGTCACACAATATGTGTTTACCAACTTTTAAATGTTTATAGTATAGTAAGCAGAGTACTATGCAAAATCTGATTGCAGAAACAAATGTGAATTTCTAAGAGGCTGACAACTAGAACACACCTAGGTTTGTTGGTATAAAAAGTTTAAATCACACACATGCATACATGGTATCAAATAGATGAGTAGCTTAATAATGTGGAATTTTAAGATCATCATGATCCCCAAAAATTTTACAGATTCCGATTTAATGAAGGTTCCCATAAAAACCTAGAAATAATTAATCCACCAAGAACGTCTACTAACAAATTTTAGCAAGACACAGAAATAATTAGAAAAAAGATACCACTATCAAACAGGTATATTGGCAGAATTGGCATCTTAAAGGGTGTAGGTTACAGATACCTGGAGTGGTCTGGCAGAATTGACAAATACCCTAAAGGCATGGCACCAGGGCAAGAGCAGAGGTGTTGTGCCAAACTGTGACCGGGCCTCCAACTGTTGCGGTACAGTAGGTATGTTGGAGCAACCACTACCCAACCTCCCGGCTGCAAGGTGACTCTTGATGTCACCCTGTCCAGTCCAGATGTTCCAGCTGCTGGACTTAGACCCAAGACAGGGCTGGAGGTACCAGAGGATGGATCACATGACAGGACATCTGTGCTGCACCCAATGACGAAGTTGCAATTCAATGTTGCAGTGAAGATTCCTGTCTTGCTTGCAATCTTTTCCAGAACTAATCGCATATCTAATCTGGATAATGCCCTTTATAGACCACAGTATCCCACAGGTTCCCAAGTCCTGTGGGTTCAAAACAATCCCAAATAATCATGCCTCCACCACCATACTTAACATTTGGTATGAGGTGTTTGTGCTTGATATGCTGTCCAAAAACATTGTTCTAGAATTCTTTGTTTAAATGCAATTTTGCAATCCTAAGCCTTGCTGCCATGTTCATTTTTGACAAAAAACTGTTATGAACGGTTGTACTATTATGAAATGTTGTACTGTTATGAAATGTACAGTCTGAGATGTACCTCTTCAGTTTTTTGCAATATCTCTGAGCACTGCATGGTCTAACCCTTGGGGTGAATTTGCTTGGACGTCCACTCCTGGAAAGACTGGCAACTGTCTTGATTGTTTTCCACTTTTGAATAATTTTTCTCACTGTAGAATGATGAACTTTAAAATGTTTGGAAAAGGCCTTATGCCCTTCTAAATTTGATTGGCAGCAACAATTGCTGACGGCTTTCCTCCTTGGCATTGTTAACACACAGCTTAATTGCTCCAGACCAGCAAACTGCTAAAACGTTGGCTTTTATATAAGTGGTCACACTTGCTAATGATAAATTAATTAAGGGCATTTGGTTAGCAATACCTGTCTTCTATTTAGCCTCTTAATTCCTGTGGAAGCAGTAAGGGTGCACTTAGTTCTTCACACACGGCTTCTCAATTTTGTTTTTGTTTTTTTTCATCTGATGTTGTATTTATCTAATTTTAAGACCTTCTAAGGAACAGACGGTTATGTCCTAATATGTAAAACCATAGAATTCAAAGAGGGTGTACTTTCTTTTTCCCATGAGATATATAAGAATAGTGGCACTCACCCTTTCATGTTGTATCTTGAGGAAGACCTGAAGAGGTCGAAACGTCGATCGGATTTATGTAACTTTGTTGGATATTAAATACCAGTGATATCTTCTAAAGACCGCAGAGTGCATCTCTTTTTCATTTATTATATATATATATATATATATATATATATATATATACATATTTATTTATTTATTACACTCTCTCCAAAGGATTTGCTTATTGCAACTATTGTTGATTGATTATATGTTATGACCAGAAAGGTCAAGTACCCTTATGCTGAAGGTTTATTACATGACATAATTGATATATATATATATATATATATATATATACATACATATGCCAAAATACAAGAGTATAAGAGTATTGGACTAACATAATATTTCAAAGACAAGCTTTCGAGAGTTTCACTCTCTTCCTCAGGTCTGAAGCAATACAGATCAATCATAAATCAATCATTATTGCTTCAGACCTGAGGAAAAGAGGAAAACTCTCAAAAGCTTATCTTTTATTTATTATGTTAGTCCAATAAAAAAGGTATCATTGCATATTGCAATACTCTGGTATTTTGGCATCTTGTCTACTGGACTAATACGGCTAATCCAATCTACACTATATATATATATATATATATATATATATATATATATATATATTGTGACAGACCTCTCTGTCCCTGGATTTTATATTTTATTTCTTAGTTCGTCTGTTTGTTCGGTAATCCTAACTTTCCTTATGACTACCCTGATCTCGTTCGAAAAACCGAACCAACTACCGAACGACTGACCACCCAGTAGTGGAGTCTGCTGCCTATTGACCCCTTTAACCTTTTCAACATCTTGGGAAACCGCAAACAACTCAACATTCTGAGCAGCTGGCTAGGTTGTCGCAGTTTGTATGCACGAACATGTGACGGCGCCCATCTTAACTATCGAACGCGGCCAGCTGTGTTTTGTCATTGAGTGTATGGAACTATTTTCAGATACTCAACCGCACGAACACTGCTGGGACTTCCAGACTTCCAGTCCTAGTTCCTGCAGTGACCAAGAGGTAGTAGGCCGGTTATGCACATACAGAGCATATGGATTGCAAGGATTAATATGACAATGACTAACATTTCATCCCTGAGACGGACTAGCATTCCATCCATGAAGGAGTTAATGTGAGACAACCTAGCATTCGATCACTGAAAAGGGTTAACGTACAACTTTGCTACCTTGTACTTTCTGATGGATTTACTTTCTGTTACCCTAGTGGTAGCAAGATTATACCATCATCCTATTTCCTGCAGTGACCAAGGGGTAGCAGGCTGGGCAGGTACATTCGGGGGATATATATGGATAAACCCTTTCTACCCTTCATCAATTTCATCTGTACGGTAAGAGATTCCTGCAAATTTTAATTTCAAGCAAATACATGTCTGCCGAAATCCTTATTCCTAAGCTTCTATATAGGCCTCTGTTATGCCTTTTAATATAAAATATGCCTGTTAATTCACTATTTTAATAGGCTTCTGTATCTTTTAATATAGCCACTGGGTTCACGTATTGCCTTTTATTACTAGGTTTCTGTGTCTTTTAATTTAGCTGCTGAATCCACTTATTCCTAGGCCTCTGTTATGACTCCTATTATAGCAGCTGTATTTTTTTTATGCCTGGGCCTATATAGCTTTTAATAAAGCCACTGGTTTCACTTCTTCCTAGGCCTCAGTTGTGCCATTTAATAAAGCCATTTGATTCTCTTATTCGTAGATTTCTTTTATGCCTTTTATATAGCCCCTAATTTTACCCAAATTTGGTCAGATAGCTTAGTGGGCTAATGCATCAACAGAAACTGTTCATCTTTTGGGGGTCACAGGTTCAATTCGCAGCAGGTCATCCCTTTAAGGTAAATTAAATGAGTACAGTACTATTAAATTGGGTAATTAGAGAATATCTGAATGTACCTTTCTAGGTTAAACATCATTTATACTCTTTTCAATGCCTCTATACTTTGGTTTTAGGCATTAACAGCTATTTGCCCCTTTATTAACTTATTTCTATGCCTCTGTACTTGATTATGGGCATTCTTGGCTATCTGCCACTCTGTTTTTCTATCCCAGCCTTTCATTTTATTTCATGGCTCTTCGCCACTTTGTTTTCTGCTCTAGGGTCGGTTTCATGGGTGTTTAAATCCCCGCGAATGCACAGGCAGAATCAAACGATCATGTCATGCAGTTTACGCGCATGCGCAAAAATCCAATTTGCGCATGTGTATTCTGTAATGTTAGTATGGTTGTAGTGTCATGCTGGCTTCCCCTTTTAAGCACCAAAAGCACCATTTTGTTTATAGATTTTTTCCCATATTAAAGTTATATTACATCTTTTTTAGCAGAGATTTGCTTTGCTAAGGATAAAATAGGAATCATATGCAGTTTTGGATTCAGATCCCTCTGCTCCTACAAAAAAGGTCACACTCTAAGGGACATAGGTAAGCCATTTTATCTTTTTCTGTAGTTCCAAACAAAAGAGTGCCTATTAATAATTGGAATTCCCTATGATGAAAGCGCTATGGGAAGAAAATCATCTGTATCATACAAGAGAAGTAGCTACTTTGTGATGCATATGATAAGTGAGCCTTATGAAAGTAAAGTCTCTGTGCAGATTGTCTGGATATTATGCAATATCAAACAGGCGGTATCTCAACACATCATAGAAGCTGTTAAAGCGCAGATCCTCTGGACAATTCCCAGGATTAATACTCTGAGGAATTCTTGGAGATTGATACATTCAGAGATATGGTATCATCTTTGGATGAGGATATTCAGCCTATTTCAGTACCTCCAGAATCAGCTCAAGTGGACCAGAGTCCGAAGGTCCTTATCTGAAAGAATGTTCTATGGTTGAGCCTTCTAGCCTTACTTTTGTATGTCAGAAAGAACAGAGCATCTTTTCCAGTTCCTAGTACCATTAATATCCTTATTATGGAGGAATGTTTCTACACTGAAGTTTTGAACACAAGGGAGTATCTCACATCTTCATCCATTGGAATATCAGATGTTTGTACCTGGAACTCTGCTCCTAAGTGGACGATTAAGTACTTAGTCTGGCTAAATGTTCAACTCTACCTGTTCAACAATGCAGGATCTCTCTGAGACTCCATGGAGCCTAGATGGTCTTGATCCTCCCTAATAACCTATGTAGCAGCCGGCACATGCTTTCATCCTGCTGCAAACTCTTACCTCACTCTCTAAGGATCTAAGATTGGTATGGATAGATAATCTTCCTTTTGTCTGTTGACATTGGAAGTCATTAACCTGGAAATGGTCTTCAGCTAATAAGCTTTCATAGGTTGTGTTATACCAGAAATATGACTCTCTTTGTCTACTAGTCGGGCTTTTTGACTCAGTACCTGGTCCGTGTATGTATCCTCCGAGATGAATGGATCAAGGGAACGGTAGAGGGAAGGAAAGCTTGTCTATTACAAGACCTAAGGTTCAGGAGACCATTTCGATCCAAGGCCTCTTATTCCATTCCTTCCAGGACCCAACTATTTCACACCTGGAAGAGCATATTGTAGATCTCAACCTTGAGAAGTAGTTATTCTTCTACCAGATTAAGAGAAGCCGTGAAAAGAGATGCATTGTAAATTTCAAAAGCCGCTTTAACACAAAGATTCTGTTTCTAACAGGCAGATGGAGATCTATTCTAGATCTACATAAGCTTACAGGATTCTTGAACATTCTTGATCATAAAGTCGGTATTCCTAGTACATTGTAAGATTTCTACAGATTTGCAGGATGCTTACTGCCATATACACATTGCCCCACATCACCATAGTTTTCTCAGATTGCAGTGGAAGAACACTTTCATTTTTACATCTTCATGGTGAAATATAAATGGCTGCTAAAATCACCTCAATCCCTCCCAGTCCAAGGTATAGCCGGGAACACAGTTTGACACAGTCCAAGGCATGGTACAGCTCTCTTCAGAAAGTACAGTACGACTTTTTAAATAAAGGATGTTAACTGTTATATTACCTCAGCAGAGGACATTTTGATCCAGGTCCTCCACCATAGATCTAAGTGGACAATGATGGCACAAGGAAGAATGTTAACTTTCCAATACAAATTCCTTGGACAGTGAAAAGTATGAATACCATCCACTGGGGTTGAGGATCTTTTCTCCAAAATAGAATATGTTCATGAAAGGGACGTTCTTAACATCCAATACCTCTCTTCTGCATAGGTTGTATCAACATGGTTTTCACTTCTGTGTATCTTCTTCAGTACCTCAATGGGATCTACCAAAAGAGTTATTTTCTCTTCCTCCAGGTCCAGTGCTACTTTCCTCTTTCTGAAGGTTTTGATATTGAAAAGAAAGGCTTAAATATAAGGGTCTTTCAGGTGCAGCATTTAATACTCTTCTGAAGGCTAGGGAAAATGTATATCCTCTGCTACCGTTACAGAGTTGGGATGCCTTTTTTTTTTCTGGTCTATTTCGAATTAGGTAATCATTCAAATTCCTTCTACCAAAGAGGTTCTATGTTCTTCAATCCAGGACTTATCTAGGACTTAGCCACATCACCTCAGAGGTACATGTCACACTCTGATCTCTCTTTTCGTGAAGGGGCTTTGATATGGAGGTATCTAAATATCTATTGGCTGTATTTATATGATCCTTCAGTTAACCATTGCTCATGTGGACTTCTCACCCCTTTTAACCACAAGACTCTATCTCTCCACATCTGCCCAATATTAAGTTAGCTCTATCGGTGACATTAGCATTGGGCAGAAGGATATCAGATCTTCAAGCACTATTTGGCATAAAACCCTTTACTGTCTTTCACAATATAGAATAATCCTCAATCTGTTCCTGAATTTAGTCATAATGTGGCTTATTCTCTCCATATTAATGAAGAAATTATTCTTCCAGCTCTGAAAGCCTATTGATTGGAATAAAGACTCCATAATGAAACTTTCTTCTCGTGTTCTAGATAGATGTCTTAAGATCTATTTCTATAGATTCACTATTTGGCTTTCTTCTGATAGTCTATTTATCTTTTCTAATGCACCAGGAGAGGTCTTCAGCCTCTCTATAAACTATTAGCAGAGGGATAGTCTTGGCTATTTTCAGGCTACTAAGCCCTAGGGTTTACAGTACCTGAAGGTCTGTTAGCTCTCTACTAGAGCTGTTTCTCCCTCTTGAGCATCGGTGGTCAAGTTTCCCTGGAACGTATAGGTTAAATGCCTGCTTGGTCCTCAACCAATACTTTTTTCAGACGTTTTCTTAGGTACATTTGAGTAGGTAATGTGGCAATAGTGGGCAATCAGTTTTTAATTTCCATTGTCCTTATGAGGTCTGTGTTTGCATTTTGCATTCATAATTTGGAAGTCTTGTGTATTTCTTTCCCTCCCCTGGTTATTGCTTGGGCATTACCCATTGTTGTGCTGCTTTGGATATAGCCAGGAAAAAGGAAAATGTATTCCTACTTACCGTAATTTTCTTTTCCTGGTCATAGGCCATGGCAGCACAAAGATCCCGCCCTGGGATATTGCAGGAAACAAGACTGAGGGTAGGAGGGATTAAATATACCTTCTGTTTTAATTAGTTTCCTGTGGGAGGAGCTACCCATTGTTGTGCTGCCATGACCTATGACCAGGAAAACAAAATTACGATAGGTAGGAATAAATTTTAGGTAGGAACAGCCGAGGAGAGCATCCTGCTCAGGTAGAGTGGGAGCTTCCCAGAAAAGCTCTTAAAAACAAGGCCTGAAAGATGAAGTCTGGATTCCAGCTAAAGCCAGTTTAGTTCTTTTAGCATGTCACAATGGTGGGTCATGTAATTACATTGTAGCACAAAGTGGCAGAACGAGTTATACAATGTATTAAGTTTATTAAGGTGGGTTTGCGGTGCAGGTGCATATACTTCATCCCCATAACCTATTATTGGCATCAGCATTTGTTGTGCAATCTTTTCCTTTACTGTAGGGTTTAGGCTGGATTTGTTTCCGTACAGGGCACCTAGTTTTGGATAAATTTTAGATGCAAATTTTTCTATGTGGAGGCTAAAAGATAGATTGGGGTCTAATAACATACCCAAGTATTTGAAAGAGTGGACTGCGGTCAGTGTGCTATTTTAATTTGTTTTGACGGATAGGTGGGAATTGTGTAATTTGTGTAATTTAAGTACTGTTCCAAAGATCGTTGTGACAGTTTTGTCAGTGTTTAGGAAGAGTTTGTTTTATGCAATCCACTTTTCAACCTCTGTAGACTGGTCTTTCATTTATAAATAATGTATATAGTAAGGGGCCGAGAATGGAATCTTGGGGAACACCACACGTGACTGGGAGATGGAGGGAGTCGCTGTCAGAAATGGACACATATTGCGAGCGATCCGATACATGCGATCAAAACCAGGTTAGCAGACAATCACCAATATGTCATTGCAAACTTTTAAGAGGAGTGATTCGGGTGAAAACCTGATTGATCAGTTTGATTGTTTGATTGTTGGTAATACTCACATAGTTGCGAATGGACGCGTTTTTCTCTAGATATTTGACAATACTGGGAGCAAAGATATTGGGCGATAGTTAGAAACCAAAGTAGTGTCACTACTTTTATGGATAGGTTAATTAGGGTTGCGACAGGTATAGCAATTGCCAGCACACTGAGCTTCAACAGCATTGCTGGGATTTGATCAGGTTCAGACTGGTTTTTCATTTTTAGATTATTAAGGTGTTTTAGTGATACTAAAAAGGTGTTTTAGTGATACAGGTCTAAAAAGGAACCTGTCTATATTGGGTTTTTGCAAATTTAGTGGGTCTGATCCACATTTGTAGTTTCAGGTTATGTGTCATTTATTAGCTTGGCAATCAGGGTAGTGTAGCATCCGACAAAATAATTGTTAAAGGCATTTGCTACATCTAAGGGAAGTTGCATGGTTTGGTTATCCACCTTGATAGTGGAGGGTTGGGAGTGGATTGGGGAAGTTTGTAATTTATTTATTACTTTCCAAAAGTTTCTAGGGTTTGATAGGTTATTGTTTAGATTTTCACAGAAATATTGGGCCTTGGTCAATTTTGTTTGTTTTGTGCATATATTTCGCCATTGTCTATATGCACAGTGATCGATCATAAAGCCAGTACGCTTATACTTTGACCACAATGAATCCCGAAACTGGTACATTTGGATGAGGTCAGCTGTGATCCAGTTCATATGTGCTCCTTTTACTCTCACCTTACGCAGCGGGGCATGCAAATTCCAAACTCCAGACTGAAAGAATTCAACTGCACAGTCTAGATCTGGGATAATGTTTAATCTGTGCCATGGAAGGTTCTTGATGTCATTAAGAAAGGATTCAAGATTACATTCTTTGAAGGACCTGGTGATTTTAACCTTGGGAGAGGATTTAGTATCATTTATTTTGCGCACTTAATACACTAAACAGTGATCACTGAAACTGTTAGGGAGAACACCTGCCTCCTGGATTCTATCAGGAGAATTGGAGAGAATCCAATCGAGCAGGGTATGGTTATGGCTTTTAATGTTTATGCAAATTGGGGAGGAGATTAATTGCATTAGCTGCAAAGTCTTAAACAGCGAGCAAGAACTATTATTTTTAAACTCTGCTTGCATGTTGCTCCTAGCCTATTGATCAATGTGTATAAATGTAGGCTATTAAAGAAACGCAGCCAAAGTCTTCACTGTAATGTATTACTTGCCAATGACAATTTACACTTACCGATTATATTTTCTACCATCTAGTCTGAAACTTCGGCGGGTATAGTACATCCAAACTGAATAGGAATCTCCTCTTCCGGGACGGTTTCCATATGAACAATTGGTTTACATTCTGTTGCGTAAGCGCAATGAACTGTTCTGATAACCTCCCCTTTTGGGAGTTACTTTCATGCTCATTAATGAGATAACTTTTGCAATTGGTCTACCCCCTGGTGGAGGCGGGACATACTCACCTTTAAATTGCTACCCTTATGTGGATTTCATTTCAGCTCTTGAGAAAGGCGGATTTGCCACCGAAACGCGTATTGGGCTGCCGATGCATATGCAGTCAGGTCCATAAATATTGGGACATCAACACAATTCTAATCTTTTTGGCTCTATACACCAACACAATGTGTTTGAAATGAAACACATTAAACAAACTGTTGTAATTCCTACACCGTTCACCTGATTTGGATGTAAATACCCTCAAATTAAAGCTGAAAGTCTGCAGTTAAAGCACATCTTGTTTATTTCATTTCAAATCCATTGTGGTGGTGTATAAAGCCAAAAAGATTAGAATTGTGTTGATGTCCCAATATTTATGGACCTGACTGTACTTTAGTGTTTAACATTCACTTTGTTTGTTTGTTTGATGGTGTGACAGAACCATCTGTCTGCTGGATTTTTGCCCGTTCGTCTGTTTGTCCCCCGTTCGTATGAATGGCTGGTTTCTATAGCCCAGCCATTCGAATGACTCTTTTTTTCCCGAACAAATCTGCCGAACGAACGGCCACCCAAGTGAGGAGTGTGCTGCTGGTTAACAAAGTGATCCCAATTAGAACGTTGTGGTTAACCGCAGACACTTCTCAATTAAACCGAACTCAGGGTGGTCGTCGTTCGTATGTCGACCACGAGGCAGCGGCCATTTTAAATCATGCGAACGCTCAGCGGTGTTTGGCTCTATTTCTATGGAACTGAAAACGGACACTTTTTCTGCCGAACACCGCTGAAACAAGGGAACGCCTGGCTGCCTCCACGAAAGCATGCGAACACCGGCCGTTCGGGAGATTGAGAGCATACAAAAGACTTAACCCAGATAGCCCTCCCATGGAGTCATTCGTATACCGAAAGACTGTAAGAACTTTGACTCCATGGCGATTGAACTATGTGTGTGGGATCTGAGCGCTATTCGCTAATAATATGCACTCAGATCCAGGCTATCTGGGGACATGTAATACTAACGGGAAATGTTCAGTTTTCATGTAGTTATGTATTTTTATGTCTTTTATTATTTTATGTTTAAGATGGTGACTGTCCTTGTCCTGGAGTTAATTGAGTTACTTGGTAATTAACTCCAGGGCAGAGGGGAGGGAATCAGAATGCACTGTGGGTAAAATATGTGACTGTGTGTCTGAAATGTCCTTCTATCTGTCTGTAGTTTAAGTCTCCCATTTGGTCCCCTACGGGAGTGTCCACCAGGTGGGAGACCTGCATAAATACGGGCAGGTAGCCCACAGTAAAACCAGATCTTATTTGACCCTCAATGCGGAGCTTCTGTCTCGTTATTGGGGGGATTTCTTCTTCACGTTTAGAGACTGCTGGATGGAACGAAAGCCGCTTTGGGGGTATTATTGTTCGACAGTTACCAGCAGTTCGTATATTGCCGTTCAGGAGTTTGGAGCCGTTCATGGATTTCGATCGGGAGATTGCCGCTTCCCCTGCATTGGGTTCGTGTGTTACAGAGTAAGCGAACGGAGACTGTACTGCAGCCGGGGAAGGTTTACTAAACGGCGGTTTTGCCTAAAGACACCGGAGGTGTCTTAACAGATGGTTGTTAGACTGAAGTGACCTTAAAATGCTTTTAGATCTAAAATCACCTTTAGTCTAGAGGGGTTGCCTCAAAGAGGCCTTGAAGCAACAAGGGGGGAGGTATAGCTAGTTGCAGCATGTTAATCGACATTTAGGCAATTCACTTTTGTCCTGTTCTGCTGACTCTCCTCACTCAGGCTCGAGATATTCTGTTCATTTACCTCCACATAAAATCTACACTGGAGGTCTGTAATGCTATAGGAAAGAGATTTGACACAGTTAGCCACGAAACTGAGGTTTTCGATTGATCAAGCATCTATTGTAGGACTTGTGGTCTTTCCCTATTTAAACAGACCTTCTCCTGTTAATGATTGCAATGGGGTTAACTTATCTCTATTAGCCTTTGCTCTGACTACATCACACCCACCCCTATCTAGACTTAGATCCTTAATTCAGGAGTCACCATAGGATATGACACACTGATACTACTAAGATTTTTTGCTTGTTCTAGACATTTGACTAATCTCTTTATATATGCTTATTTATCTCTAGACTATTACTCACTGATTATACCTTGATTTGGCTAAACAGACCGTCTAAGTAGCCCTGTATTTGTTGTCTATAATTGAGATTTATATATCTTTTTGTATTTCTAATAGACATTTAAACAAATAGGTTGCTTATTTGTAACGCTCCATCTGAAACCATTTGTGAGGCTGTCATTTTTATAGCCATTTACTTTAGCGGTATCCTCTTTGATAATAACTTTACAGTCTAGAGATACAGATCTATATGACATCTAATATCCTGTATCCATTTACTACTCAATTATCACTAGATTATGCTACATTTGTAGCTTGTGGAGTACAGGAAACATTTGTGATCTAGACCTTATAGTCATCCCATTATCATTTTAAAGCCTTTTCGCTTCACGATGTTGATACACAGTTTTTGTATGTTCTGTATGTGCTTTTTTATTGAACTTCTATATTGAGATATCTATCTGGGGCTGGTTGTTCTTATATTCAGGGGCTAACCATGCTCATTTGTCTTCTGTATTTCAATTTACGGGTTAAGCCCTATTTACCTCTGTAGCCCCCTCTTTAAAACTCTTAGGATAGGCTTGTTTCCTACCCTTATGTAGTTTTTTTTCATTTTTCTTATATATTTGGATTCATGTTAGTGGTATGAGGTGTGTAGATGAAAATGAAACACAAATAGTGAAAAACTAAAATTTAAATTTAAATCAAAGTATATAATATTGGCGTGTGATATATAGCTATTTGTAGGGAGAGAGGGTATGTATTCTATAGGGTTAAGAGATTAGGAGGGTGTGCTGATCAGTTTTGCACCTGTCATTTCAGGAGAATTAAGTTGTGTGGGAGACTTTCTATAAATGAGGAAATGAGCATGGGGTGGGAGGGGGAACAGTCTTCCAGAAGGCTACCTGTTGAAATGGCAGTGGAATGGCTGATTGAGCTCTGGGTGCTTTTCTGGACTGGGTAAGTTTAAAATCAGACTGTGGGATAGAGATATATATTCGGGTCAGATGGGCTATGGATGGGGAAATGCATCTATGGACATTTGATTTAAGGGTCATTTAAGGAGAAACAAAGGGTAAGATTGAGAATTACAGAGATAAGACAGAGGTATTCATGTAAATAAAACCATTAAACAAATAACAAGTACAGCATTTGCTGTACAATATTTTCCTTTACTGTAGGGCATAGGGAGGCTTTGTTTCTGTATAGGGCACCTAGTTTTGGATAAAGTTAAGATGCATATCCCCAAATATATATACCTGGGAGACCTGTTGGGATAATAATAATTTAACCAGAAATTGTAAGCAAATTGATCCAATTGTTCTCCAATTATTACTTTTTTTTTTTTATTGACTTTTTTTGTTTTGTATATTTTATAGAAATACACAAAACCTATCTACTGATATCTAATAGAACTATTACATCAAATTGCTTACTTTGTGCGTTTAAACAATATTTTAGCGTGCCATTTACTTTTGTTATGTTGACAAATTATCCCATAAGGCTTAGAGAGAATGAGAGTTAGACTAAACTTTCTCAGTGGAAATATGGCACAAATCAATTCTGGGAGTTACAGAGCTCACTAGATGCATAATGTATAGTGAACTGGGGTATTATCTTATTCCATGGCTCTCACACTCAAAGGCATTATCATGTTCTCAGCCCTCTGAATTGCTTGATGCTTATCTCTAACATAGTGACTTAAACCTTACATCTTATTTCAGTATGAACTTTTATATAAATGCATAGAGGGGAATATCTTTTACCCCATGCAGGCAAAAAGTGAGAGGAGGATAGTGGATGTAAGATTTATTCTATTCGAATGGGCAGCATCACAGAAAAGCTATGTAGGGCATAGAGACACATGCACACACATAAAAATAACTGTGAAGTATGTTTTATGGGATAGAGTTTCCTTAATCTTAGGACAGCACATACACATACATTATATATCCTGGTAATACATACATAAATATATTTTTTGCATGAACATTTTTCTATAGATATAATGGCCTTATTCACATCTTCCAAAGAACTAGACACCTATAAATGGTGAAGTATAAATTAAGCCAAGAATTTTAAGAGAATCCTTGATTTGATACTCGGAACACCATCTGGAATCACTTTCCATTTAAACTTTAAAAATATGTTATGAGTCATTGCTACATCAAATTAAAATTTAGTGTTTGCAGCAGAATTGCACTAATATGTAAAAAAAAATTCAAGATGTAACAGAATTAAATATGGGTACATTTTGGGACATGTTCACTAAACACATTATAAAGTTTGACTTCATTTGAAACGCCATTTCAGTTATTTAAGCCCAAATTTTGATGTCTGTTATCAAGTCACTGGTTTAGAACTTACTTATATTCTGCCGGTGTCGCTCTCCACCTTCACTACCTCAGCCAGAGAGCTGAAAACTGTATTGGCAATGGTGCTTGTAATGTTCTTTTAATGCTAGAAGGGACAGCAGTGTTTATTGTACAAATGCATGTTTTTCATTGGGTCAGAAAGGCGTATTTTGTTCTATTTCGTGTTTTTCCATTTTACAATGTGAAGCTGGTTGTGCACTCTGTTTTATACAAAGTACATTTGATGAGGATTATAATTATTGAGAAATACCAAAAATATTACTTTGTATAACTATCTTTAAGTATACATTTTGACAATAGAGTAATGAGCAAATATTTTTTCACTGTAATTAACCCCTTAAGGACACATGACATGTGTGACATGTCATGATTCCCTTTTTTTCCAGAAGTTTGGTCCTTAAGGGGTTAAATTATTAAATCTCAGTATTTCCCAATATTGAACCCCTGTCTTTCCATGCATGGTGAAGCATGCTTATTTAAGTCTATCTGAATGTATTATCTTCTTAATTTAAAATAATCTAAAGCTAAACATATTGAATTATCCTTCCAATGGGAAATAGATATACACACTATAGAGGGAAATTTTTGAAGACAAGCACGATATAAAGATTCACGTGTTTATATATATATATATATATATATATATATATAAAAATCTCGTTAAAAAATACATATGAATGGTTGATGACAAGAACAATATAAATTGAAACCATATAAATGGTTGAAGACAAGAATTATATATAGATTCATTCATTTTCCTATACAGGGTGTGTTTTACATGAGTTGTTCCTAACAGTCTAGTTTGCAAATAGCCATAATGAATATTTAATTCATGAAAGACAGCCTATAACATGATGACAGTATATTTCCAGCTTATGCTTTACTCTACCTGCTAGGTAAACTAGTGAAAAGTAAATTTAGAACAGGGGCCAGTGTATGAATTTACCACCTATGTACAAATGCACTGTTCTCACTTCTGAGTTAAAAAAGTTGAGGTTGAGCTGTTATATTTGGTGACATGTCTAGTGTTGCACCCACAGTAAACATGTTTCTGTTTTGACCACAACATAAAGAAACCTTACTTGTTTTGAAGTGGAAAGATGAGAGAGTTATTTATGAGTTATAAATTCTCTGCAATACTGTGAAGAATAATTTTCAGATTGTGCTAAAATGGTATACCCAGAAAAAAATTCTCAAACTGCAGAAACCAACAAATCAACTAATATTTTATATTTTACAGTATGCTAGTTGGTAATCATCTTACAATAAGTGGTTTTCTTTCTATTTTATTACATTTTAAACCCACACTTATTATAGTGTTTGAAAACCTTATAATCTATCATCTGTATTTTTTCTTCTAGTATTGGATTTTTCAGGCATCAGTAATTTAGACCGTATACACAGCAATGTTGAAAAGCAAGTAAATGAAACTTTAAGAAGACGCAGACATGCTGGGGAAAATGATTACAATATTGAAGTGCTTCTTGGAGTTGATGACTCTGTTGTGAGATTTCATGGAAAAGAACATGTTCAAAACTACCTCCTTACATTGATGAACATTGTAAGTATTCCTTTGTCTGTATTAACAAATTCTGTGTCTTTGTGTATTTTACAAAAAAAGATCAATTTATACAGAAATATGCATGGATTCAGTAAATTAAATAAATAATGTGGTCTGTTGTAGAGGAAGGTTAGAATCTTAGTCCAAGTAGATGACCTGAAATATTGGCGGTATAGCTATCGACTGGAGCTGGAAGAGAAGTGCTGCTTAGTGAATATAGCCCTTTCCCCCAGTAACTGGATGACACACAGTTCTGGGAGTCAAAAATATACAGATAGGATAAGCTCTAGTGTCAACTGAGTATAGATATGATAGCAGGCAGCAAACACTAATAGTAAGGGTCACCCTCAACCCCTTACTGAAAGATATAGAGAAAACAATATATACAAAATGTTGGTTGCACCAATAAAAAGTCCAGTTATTCCACAATTGCTGGAGTTTGTTCTCAACTGGTAACCGTCCAGACGTAAAATGGTGGGAGTATATGAAATTAAAGCAGAAAATAAGCAGTGATGATGCAAAGCATATGGAACTAGGTGCAGGACATACAACTGTAATGTATATAGTATATCACTCACATTTGAGAGAGTTATAAGACCAGCTCTGAGATTAGCAGCATGCAGTGGTACAATCCCCACTGATCTACATATCCAGGAAAAGTTTTGACCGGCTGGCCATGAGGTGATGCCCTAAAAGAGTTCCAGAGAATCCAGGGCAGTGGGTGGTCTTTGTTCGGGAGTTCCTGTAAGAAAACTGGCGAACGCTCCCACTGGCTCTTAGGTAGTGAATGCTCCCCCTAGTCGGTAGATCCTATCTCCCTAATGTGGTTAGTCTAGTTGGTCGGGAAAGTATAGTAAAGAACGTGTAGTCGAAATTAGTTTCACGCACTCAACGACCAAGTACCGCTGCCTGTGTTCGGGAGACAAAATGGCCAACATGCACTGGACCACATGTGTTAGGTTATACGAATGGCAACCACCCAGGGAAAGCACTCAAGTTGATTCTTTAATTGCGGTTAACAGCCAGGGGTGGTTGGTGTTCTAAGTCAATAATGAGGGGGACCATACAAGTTCTATTTGGTTCCCAAACAGGGGGATACAATAGTGTTGGAAAAATTAAAGATGGGTTCGAGCAACCTCTGGGACTGTTACCAGGTCCGCCACAGTACATTTAAAACTCACCTAGCCTATCCACTAAGGGCTAACTTTACCTGAGACAAAAATCTGACATTTTACTTAAAAGTGTAAGGTGTGTATACCTTTTGAAAGCTTTTAAAAAATGCACATTTCACAATCTAAAAAATAATCCACAACTCTCTGTATATGATTTTTGATGTGTGAGTCTAGAGGGACCATTTCTCATCTCCCCCAGTATGTTGGGGATTGAGAACCACACTCATACCTCTAGATCACAGTTTATTTTCTGTTCCCTCAGAGTAGTCCTGTTTCATGATTTAAAAAAATTGTGATGCCTACTTAATGGCAGTTAACTTAGAAAGTTAATTAGAAAGCCTATGTCAAGAAGATCCTCTTACTAACCGGTCATAACCATGAGGTTATCAAATACCAGTTGATATGTTTCATGTATATATTTCCTATCAAGCCAGAGTATGTTGGTAAATAAATTTCCCATAACCAGCTATTAAATAGAAAAAAATAAAAGACTGCTTAATTGAACTAAGTGAAATTTACTCATTCACGCAACACTATCATTAACTTAAATTGCTTTCATTAAGTGTCCATAATAGAAACCAAAATATAAATACAGTAAATGGATATTTGTTATTCTAGACAACATTAGGGTTATAAAACAAACTCCAATTTTGGCAAGGCAAAATCTGAAAAATATTTCGATTTTGAAGATAAATTATGAAGGTAGTATACTAGATATACTGTACTATACTATTAACCAAACAGTCTTCAAATTGATTCAGATATTCTAATTCTTAATCCATTCAAATACTCTGACTGGCACTAAAAGTACATCAAACAGCCAAATAGTCAATCAAGAATGAATTGTCGAACAAATCCTTTGCTATTTTCTCAAATAAATGAATGTTGTACAACAACTTGGCACATAAAAAGTAAAATAAAACCACGAGGGACCCGGGAGCATAGTCACTCTAGTCCCTTCAAACCATGGGTGGAGGTATGAGGATTAAGTCTTTCTGGCATATCCCTTTTTTGAAATTTCCATAGTGGCAAAAATCATGTCATGGCACAAAAAAAAAACGGAGCTCGATGAGCACTTTTAATGTGATCCCCCAATATAGTCCTTGAATTGCATTTATGAAATATCTGAATTGCAATAGAATTTTGATAGTGAATAACCTCATGGATAATTGAATCTCTTGTTAGTTTTGTTTTAATATAAATTATTTAATTATTAAAAACAATTTGTTGTGCTAAAATTCCTCAAATCCCTCACCACCCAACAAAATATTGTTCCGTGTAAGAAGGCAAACTAACCATAATTGTAGGAGAGCCTTCTCACTGATGGCAACTGCCAATACTTGATGGCTAAAATCATTGCCATTTCTTGTGTAATAAGTATGAGCACAACAAGATTTTTTGGAGATACCACTTATGCATTAGTTATTAATCTTTTTTTTTTTTATTTTTTTATGTGGGATCCAAATAATATACATTACACCCATTTTTCAACTAACATTAACTTACTGAGCAATTCTGCAAGTGCTATTTAATTAACATTTTACAAACCAAACCTTTTCCTACTGCACTAGCTGAGGCAGAGCTACAGTAGACACTTTATTGTGGGCTATTGCCTGTGCCCTTACGAATATGAAGTGCTTATTTTGACTAATATTCGTTCTTCGAGATCTTTCATCCTGTGGAATCTTCTGTAAGCAATTGCCAACATTGCTATTATGATGCATCTCGTGTCAAGTAAGGCTGCCAGGCTTGAAAAGAAAAAAGACTGGCAGCGCTGAGTCTGAAAGCTCCAAGTTTAATATTGATATACTTATTTTCATAGGTTTAACAGGCATGTCACCTGCATGTATTTGGAAAATGATCCACAATCATAGGTCCACTTTTATTTTACTTTTTTTAGTTACATTCACATAAAATGTGGGACTCAATGTTTTCTCAGGGTTTTTTTCTGCAAATATTATTCCAAGCTTAAATAAATCTAAATGATTCAAATACAGACAAATTAATGTCTGTAATGAAGCATGCAATGTGTGTTTTGAGGCTTCAAATGCAACATTATGTGCCTTCATTAATGTTCAGTATAAACATTCCATAAACATTCCATGTGTGTTGTGTGTATATAAACTGTGCAGTTCAATTGCTTGTGTATGCTTTAATGCTGAGATTTATGGTATCAAGTATATTTAACTGGAGTCTACTTTCTATGAGAATGTCTACAAAACTAATTCACTAGCAGATCTTGTTTCAGATTGTTTATTACAGATCTGAAACATTTTGAGTTGATTTCTGGTTTTGTAATTAGGTTTGGGGAGATTATTTCAAAATCTAATAAAAGCAATCTAATAAAATATTTTTTAAACATTCACTACAATAGGAGGTAAAGATTTGAGTGATTTTGAAGGACGCCCCTTCATTTTCCTTAATATCAGAGGTTAGTCCAGCACAAAGGTACAAAATCTACAGTAGCTCACCATCACAAATCTTATGATTCATGCCATCATGCTCATTAAAAATGGTAGCAAATATCAGTGTGTGAGAGGGCAGAGGGACATGACCTAGCCAGTACATACTACAGGGGCTTTTGCTGTCTTGAATCCATGGAATATAGATTACTCTGTTCTGTGTTCTGTGCTCAAATAGTCCTCTGCAAAGTTTGTTTCTTATAGTCATGTTTTCTTCGTAGTTTCAGTCTGTTGTTCACACATCCAATGATCAGAATGGTTTTCTATGCAGCCTTAAAAACTGTGAAATGGGAAGAGAAGTTTTTGAGGATAATGGACGAAAACTATTTGCGTTAATTAATCTATTGCGATCAGTCGATTTCTTATATAAAGTGTATCCAATATGTTCTTGCTGTTTGAACATTTCAACATCCAAAAACTGAATTTTGTTAAATTAAACTAAATCGAATGGGAGAATCAATGTTGTTCAGAATTTTAACTATTTGTAACAAGTCTTTTAATGGATCTTGCCATATAATGAACATGTCATTGACAAATCTGTCGTAGGTCAAAAGAAAACCTCCATAAGGTCCCAATATCCTGGATCTTTCATAAATGTACATACAGCAATCTGTAGGTCAATGGCCAATCCCATCCCTGCTCCAGCTTATTGTACATTTGTGTCATATATTATATATATATATATATATATATATATATATATATATATATATATACATACATATACACACACTTTAGATTAAAAAATAAATAAATATATATATATATAAAAAAAAAAAAAAAAAAATATATATATATATATATATATATATATATATATATATATATATATATATTAAACCCATAAACTCTGCAGGTTATTTTATGACCTGTAGCAATCCATCAAATATTTTTTTTTTTTTACTACTCCACCCTGAAGGCAAACTGGGATTTCCCACTTTAATGTTTATTTTCAGCACTGTGAAATTTACGGCTATATAAACCCTTCAAAGGGCAAACAAGGTAAAAACAAATTCATTCAAAAGGCGTAATAGTCAGACACATGCCATTTGATCTAAGTACAAAATACATATTAAGGAACAGTAAAAAAACACAAAAATACAGTTTTCAATTTTAGAAGGCTACTTAAAAGGCTATCTCAGCAAATAAGTATGTATTTTCTATAAATTTTGGACTCTACAGCAGCACCACTGCTAGGAAATGCAAGTGCCCCAATTCCCTTTTTTTTCATTTTGTTCTAATAATCATCATGTCCATATGATGATTATGTTCATCCATTATCCTCAAAAAAATATCCCATTTCACTGTTTTTAAGGCTGCACAGAAACAATTCTGATCATTGGATGTGTGAACAACAGACTGAAACTATGAAGAATTTTTTTTTGAAGATGTGACTATAAGAAACAAACATTGCAGAGGACATTTTGAGCACAGAACACAGTAATCCATATGCCATGGATTTAAGACAACAGCCCCTGTAGTATGTACTAGCTCGGTCATGTCCCTCTGCCCTCCCACACCCTTATGATTTCTCCTATCTTTAATGCAGTGGGTGGGGGCTCTAAATAAGAATGACGGGGGTGAGCTACTGTCCCCCCCCGGCCCCCACCCCTGCGCGGTGGGTGGGGCCCTTCATAACAATGAGGGGGGACCTACTGTCCTCCTCCCCGGCCCCCACCACTGAGCAGTGGTGGGGGCCCTACATAACATAAGGAATGGTAAGTTTTATTTTTATTTAAATAAAAATAAAACTTACCATTTGATGTCTTCTTTCTTCTAAAATCTTCAATTTTCAGCCCCCAAAAAGGCCAAATAAAAAACCATAATACCTGTCGAACTTAAAATAAAATAAAAAATCTGAAAAAGGAAAAAACCTGACGCTAAAAAAAATAATCCATCTTCACCCATGGAGGGCTCTGCGCAGATTGAGCTCTGCAGGACGGGGGAAGGCTTATAAAGCCTTCCCCCGCCCTGCAATTAGGCTAACAACACAGTTCTTTGGAATTTTCCCACGCTGTGTAATTTGACTCATAACACTCTGATTGGTGGGCTTGGAATCTAACCAGAGTGTTCTGTGTCATTTTACACAGCGTGGGAAAGTTTTTTGGCTTTCGGGTTCGGGGTCAAGTTCGAATCCGAACTCGAACTCGAACTTTTTGCCGAAGTTTGGCCGAACCCGGCAAACCCCGAACATCGAGGTGTCCGCTCAACTCTAATCCTGTTCCTAGCTGCGGATTATTCACTTCTCTTGAGATTTGCATGGGAATGTTCCCATGAAGCCACAACATGTCTCTCATTGTAAGTGATGTTCCCTAATCACAATATTTACATTGAATACAGTTTTACAAAATACTCTAAATTGGCCTGGCCTCTAGTAAACACAAAAATCAAAATGGCCCTAGCACTTAAGAGCTTGAATTAATTACATTGAATTGAAGTAGTCTGCACTTTTTTACTGGTTACATAATCCTGGTTTGGCTGATATGTCTTATTTGAAGAAGTAAAAAAAAAAATGCATATCATTTTAATTCATTTATTTTTCATTATTTTACTCAGGTTAATGAAATCTACCATGATGAGTCGATTGGTGTCCATATTAATGTAGTTCTTGTCCGCATGATAATGTTGGGTTACGCAAGGGTAAGCATATCTGTTGCTTTTAGTAGTCCATGAACACTAATGTTCATTTACTATGTATTAACCATGTTCATTAAACAACTGCACATAAAACAACATTCCAAGCACCATAATACAGAGCTCTAGAAGGTTTTCATGATAGTAAAGGCTAAAAGTAAAAAATACTAGGGTTCCAAAATAAGTATTTTTTTACACCCCAAGTCTTAGACTAGTGGTAGACAACCAGGCACATGTCAATGAGAGAACAATTTTCAAGCCATACTTACTATTTGTTTCCTTTTTATTAAAAAAACAAATATAGGTCAAACCTAACTATAGAGATGTGTATAATTCAAGGTACATGGACCTTAAAGGTTTAATTAATTGCTGGATTTGAATTCAAGTATTTTGCTAAAGCATAGTAACATCATAAACTGGTATCCAATACCATAGAATGACAGGTTATAAGGTGATGACAACATCCTAAAATCATCTTTCATTTCAACTGAATTAGAGGTTAACACCCATTAAAACCGTGAATAGAATCACAAAGGAGAGGGCATCCTTCTTGAAGGTATATCATTGAGTCTTCAAATGAATAAAATATAAAGTAAAGCTTTAATAACCAAATTCAAAAATAAGTCAAAGAAATGACTATAGAAGATGAAGAATAACACAAAGGAAGAGGCAGGAAAATTTAATTAATACATTTATTAAAATAAAAAGAGAAATATAGATAGAGTATAATTTAGAATCATGTTATCACATACATACAAAAAAAATTGTAAAACATTACATTGAATTATATTAGATTGCCTAAACATTACATACAATTAAAATATAAAGAGCACCTGTGTCAGGATTACAGAATGATCCAGCACATAGAATTGTGTAACACAGAGGACTGATAGGTAACGTATACCGGACCTTAGAATGGCCGGACTAACGTACCAAAGAATAGTCAGGAATAGCCGAGGTCAAGGGATACAGAAAGAGACACAACGATAAGGAAAAGCCAGGAGTCAGGGATGCCAGAGAACAGGGAAGTCAAAAACATTGCCAAAGTCAAATAACCAGAATAACCAAAACTAATAACGTGCTCTCGGACAACCACAAGTGAAACCATGACAGGGCACTGAGCAGGATGAGAACTGGGCCCTCTAGACCTGATAGGCTGCAACCGGCCTTTGACCCCAAAGGCAGTTACCAGGTTACCATTTGCATAATTTGCTGCTCAGCATTAACCCTTCTGTGGATTTGGTTGCTGCTCGGCACAACTTTTCATGTGTGGACAGTAAATGCCATTAACCACATTTTTATAAGCGGATGAATATGTGACAACCTGAAAGGAAGAATGACAAATGACAGTGGGATGATACTCGCCTACGTATTGACTTAAAATGATGTTTCAACAAAATCCTTGAACTTTATTACAAGATATGGAGGCTTCTATTATGAAAGTTTAAAGTTGCATAATGACCACAATAAATTGGTTTAAAATATAATTAATTGAAAGTGGAATCATTAGGCCATTCCACTGATTTCATAATATACTCTTAGCAAAAAAATCTTGGATGTAAACTGAAAATAGAAATATTGATTCAAGTCGATTTAACCCAACAAACAAGAGTGACAGCAGAAACATGATTATGAAGTTTCTGGAAGCAAATAAATTAGGAAATTCAGGTTTCTGACGTTATCTTCTACAAAATTCATATTTGCTTAAACACAATTCTGGGCAAAGAGAAGGTTGTTGATGGAATGCCGGATAGATAAAAGTTAGTTGAGAAATGTAAAAAAAAAAAAAAAATTATAACCTCAAAGCGATTTTGTAGGATCTTCTAGTACCTGGGAAGAATAGGAATTTGACAGGTTCCTAAAACCAGATCTCACATATGCAATGGTGTCTAGCAATGTGTGAAGCTAATGAAGAAGTTCATACACCCAGCTAATTAGAGGGAGTGTGCATGCATAAATGATCAAAGAAAAATTCAACAATGAACACAGGGGTTGAGAAAAAAAAAAACCTCAGAGGATATTAAGAAAACAGACATTCTGTCTGGAAAGGCACTAGGAAGTATTCAGCTTCAAATATAAAGAAATGACTGTTGAAATGAGGGACCGTGCATGTGCAAGGTCTTAGTAAAATGATGGACAGGACTATTATGCAACAGCTGTGTGCGATAACCAGGAAAGAAAAGAAAACAAAACTTACAGAACAGACCAAGGAAAAAATGCCTAAAAAGGCAGGGCCCAAAGAGAACAGGTAGTGATAAAATTACAGTTCGAAAAGGCAAACCAAAAAGAGGCTGAAAGGAAATTGTAAATAAAATGAAAGAAAAAATGTATAAGAAAAATAGAATTGGGACAAAAAAGAAAATATGAAATAATAGTAAATAAGAGTAATAATGTAAGCAAATAATGTAGGCAACTATATATGTGTATCTGCTCCCATTTAGTAGCAACAAAGAAAGAGGACTTTAAAATGTTGTCAGCACTTTAATAACCTCTCATGAGATCTGACTATCACTTTATGATGAAAACATAATAGGAGCTTCTGTGTCTTGTAATAAAATCTCAATTTTAATGCTGCCATTTATTAGGAAAACACATTTTAGGACTGCAGTCTAATACAGCTCTAAAGTCAATCAAATCAAAGTTATTTTACTAAAGTTAAAATTCAAAGTGAGTTCAAAATGAATTTAACGTTTAACACCAGAGTAGCTGTATTATAAAGCTTAGCTGTGAGAAAAAATTTAGAATAGAAGAAAATCAAATGTTCTGCTTGCTTGGATTTCAAAGTTTGAGTCAATCAAACATTTTAAGTTTGAAATTGTCAATCCATGGGACTTTCTGTGAATTGTTCCTGCTGTGTATCTGTGGTCCACAATATATTCTGGTATTTCTTTCCACAACATTTTTGCAACACATTCTTAAAACCTCATTCATTCTTGACAAAATGTAATCAAGTAAGGCTCACAATGAAGCATTTGATTTAAAGGGACCTCCCAAAACA